>OY728141.1:1331524295-1332172914 GCA_963277665.1 Viscum album
TTAACATAATGAGATATTATTAATAAAGTATTGGGAGTATAAATAAACTTTTATAAGGTTGTATAGGTATGCTACAGATTATATACACAACATGGAGTGAAAGATTGATATATTTTTTGGAGTTCTTAAGTGAAGTCACTGAAAAGAAATGTTATTCTAATTATTCTTCAATATGATGAAATAGATTTATTTTCTATCAAGACAGAGAAAAAATTATCTATGTATTATATCATTGAAGCAA
The DNA here is from genome assembly GCA_963277665.1 of Viscum album. Lineage (NCBI taxonomy): Eukaryota > Viridiplantae > Streptophyta > Magnoliopsida > Santalales > Viscaceae > Viscum > Viscum album. The sequence continues at coordinate 1,331,524,537 of OY728141.1, forward strand.
AGCTATAGAATAATAGGATGGTATATTAGATAATAGATATTAGAAAGAATAGATTGAAGGATTATTTTTCATGTGATAATGGTGGAAAGAAACACACCAGTATATTCTTGAAGGGAAATGGAGTTTGTTTTAAGTGTGGAGAAAAAGGATACCCAGTTTGTGATTATAAGGGAAAGAAATAAAATTAAAATTTCCAATGATTCAACTGTAAGGATATTAGGAACTAAAAAAATGAATGACCCAAACTTCAACGGAATATACCCAAGAATAATCTAAGGGATCAAAGTCAATATTATGTTATTAATACTACTGTAGTGGAATGATTAATGTGCCTTAATATTTGGATACTTGTGTAATGTTGTAAAAGTATCTTATCAGTGATGTAATGATTATAAAAATTAATAAATATGCAAGGATTGTACCATAGTTATATTTTAATAATGATTTGAGATTATATGTTTAATGATACCAAGAAAAGTGATTTAGTAGAAAGTTAAAATTCTTAGAAAGAAACACATAGTTTAAAGAATGATAACCCTTAATCTGTTCCATATGTTGAGATAGTGCTGCATGGATAAAGAGATGATAGATATGGATAATGTAAATTTGATACTACTAACTACCCTGAAACCAATTATAATGTTTTAGATCACAATAATTTTATGATTAATAAGGTTTATCATTTATGGAATGGTTTATGTTGATCTTTAGATGGGGTTTCTGAGATTATTGAATTACTTAACTATTTTAAGCATCTTGTGAAAAGATATAAAGTAGAAATAGTTCAAGGCATGAAAAAGAAAAATATTATGTTTACAGAAACATATATTTACATATATTCATAAAGGGTGAATGCATTCTACAAATCTAGAAAAATGGCCTTGAAATAAAAATGTTATCCTATAATTTTCATATATGTTGAATCAAATGGTCCTTTAGATTATTTTATTATTATGTCTTTGAGGCCATTATATTTCCATTGATCACTTAAATTCTTATGACCAATGACTGTAGTTATTTACACTTTTCTTCTATGTCTATTTTTTATTTCTCACCCATGTTATCCTATACAAGACCCTAGTTACGTGACCTTCATACTTCCATATCCATATTATTAAAACTATATGTTATTAGTCTTATTTACAAATTGTGTTTTTATAATATTTTTTTTCCAAATATCAATACGTAGATATCTATGATCATGTTTAAATTGCGAGGACACAATTTAATTAAGGGGGGAATAATGTAACACCATAATACATTATAATATTTTTCTCCTAGAATAAATGTAATTTTTTCCCTAGCTTAATTTTTACAAAAAACTATATTAATATTATGTTACATTCGACATAAATTTTATTCTTCTCTAAGCAGAATGCTAAGGTTAGCTGGAAATACTTATAACAATGACTCTCTTTCATGTCTTGCATAACACGAGAGACCGAGTTTTACCGAATAGTAATATATTATCAAAATATTATTATTTAATATAATAAGATATAAATTTGCCATTATATTGGATGTTATGAATAATTTATAATAAATTAAGAAAATATATGGTTTATAAAAAAACAAAGAATTTATTAGTTAACAATTAGTTAGAAAAAAATATAAAACAATTGAATATAAATGAAATATTTTTATTTTTATGTATCCAAAGGTTTTTTGTCTTAATAAATTAAATTAATTACAATTATTGATTCTTATTATTTAAATATATATGTTATATAGTCAATTAAATATTTTTTATGTACATAAAATATATTTTATAGGCATAAGATATGAACAAACAAAATTTTACGCACAAAAACCAATATTTTTGTAAAGGTAGATTTGCAGCCTTTTAATGGAGCACCAATTTTAAATATAAATCTTATAAATATAATATGAAAAAATAAACATGTTTTTTAAATAGAAACATCAAAATTAGGTTGGGGTGAATCTTTTGTATTTTTATGAGAAGTTTTAGTGTTTGATGAATAGTGAATAATATTGAATTTTAATTCGAACATTATTTTTCATATAAATTATTAATAAGGTCAAATTATATTTAAAATTGGTTTTAAAGTAAAATTTAATCAATTAAATATTAATTAATCCGATTTAGGTAATTGTAATCAGTATCACATTGATATTGGATATAAAAAACATAGTAATCTTTTGAGCATTTTTACTTTAAAACCAACATTGTCATCCCATCTGTGGGATTAATTTCAAGTTAAGTTATGACATTAATGTGATTGGAATTTTAAAAAATATATTCCATATTTTAAATAATAATAATTTATAATTTCTGTTTATGTAAATTTTTTTTTACAAAAAATATCAGTGAAAGAGATTAAAATTAATTTCAGTGATTAAGAAAAATCTTAGCTTAACAAGAACTAAAACATAAATGTAAAGACCAAAATAAAATAAAAACTAGTTCAAAATCCATTTAATGGACATATTTAGACCCTATCCTCAATTTTATAAAAATTGGACCATTATTGTGGGCACTTTATATAGGAAAAACAAGGGTATAACTCCCTTTTAGAAAACTCACAAGAAGACTACTATTCATCCACAAAAAAGGAACTCCCACCTCCCACTTGTTAACATATCAAGCCCTTTGGATCAACAATTATCTACTCAAAAAAATATACAAAATCCCATTAACTCATCTAAAAATCTTCAGTTTGAGAATAAAGAAAACCAAGTTATCCTTTTGGTGTGAACCAAAAGGAGTTACCCAAAGGAGATGTAATATCATTCCTTAAGCTCTTTTGTTTTTTTTCTCATTATCCACACCCTAATTTTTTTATCCCATTATTAAATAAAAAAATAAGAACCATCAATATATTGATATATTTTTATAAAAAGGTTTTATCATACACATACCGACACTTCCATCAAATGGAAAAAAACTTAACATTCATGTGTACGGTGAACTACCGCCTCACAAAACAATATCATTTGTTTTTACTTTAACACGTTTCATGATTGGATATTAGGATGTAAAAAATATTTCTATATGATATTTATGATATTTATTAGTTATTTATGCTTATTTAATTTTTAAAAAACATATAACCTTATTCATTCCATTTTGTTGGAATGCGATAACAATGTTTGGGGAAGTGTAGACTACCACCTCCTTAAAGCGATGTGATACATCCACATATTACATGGAATGTATTAAGGATGTTTTTAATTAAAAATATGTGAAATAAATTAAATATATATGATATTAATGACATAATTACCTTTTTATAAATAAAATATATCATTTTCCATATTACTATTTTCATACACTTAAAAGGTGATAAAGTAATTCGTAGACGTGTGGACCACCACCTCCTCAATGAGTTGTGATTAATTTTACATCATAATAACTATAAAAGTATATTTAATTATTATTATTTTTGGATGTTTATATAATTAAACATTTGACTATAGTCGGCCTACTAAAGTTGTTTTTAACACATGAACCGAATTTGGTCAAATCACCCAACACAAACTTCATTGTTTACGTAGATGTATAAAACATAGTAATAAGTTTAGTAAACATGAAAATAAACCTAAAATGGTTATGAATAAAGTCAATCATTAAAATATGTTTATTATTAAAAGTTATAAAGACACCCGAGGAAAGTTGGTCTCAAGTTAAGAGATTCTTATCTCACTTATCTTTCCATAAAGCATACACCATTTTTAATACTTACTTATTTTGTGTGGTTCATCTACTAGAAAGTTTTATATATTATATCATGAATTATTTTATATTAATTGTATTTAAAACACTTATTTAATGTCATTCCATAAATAGTCTTATGATTCAAATGTTTAAATGTTGTATGAGACACTTTGGAATGATTAAATATTTTTACCTGAAGAATAATTTTAATTATATTTAAATGGTATTTCCATTATTGAATGGAAAAAACAATTTTTGTTAATTTACCTACACATATGAATGATTGAAAAATCCATTTTATTTACTCAATATGGATATTTGATGACTATGAACATTTTTTATTAATTATATCGATTATTCAATATATGAAGAATGATTTGGACATGAAAGACACGAGTTGGGGTTCATTTAAAGTAATCCCCCAGATGCATTTGGTAGTCTCAAGGGAAAAATTTAGTTGTAATAACCCTATATGCCTGTAACTAGTATGTTTTAAATTGACTTGTTAATGGTCTTTATATTAGAGTTAAAGTTGGATAAACCTAATTGTTTTCTAATTAATATGTTTAAACCATCTTTTGATAGGTCCCGATGGTAATGGTTCCATGTACCTAGGAAACATGGATTACATTAATTATCATTTTTTAATCAATAATTTGGTTATTATTATTATTTTTATACATTAAATTTCAACTGTAACATTATTTATGGATTCATTTCAGTCTCAATTTATTGGTTAAATAGATTTTTTTCATTTATTTACCAAAAAATATTGATTTTTACTTTTATAGTTATATAAATAGAACATCTTTTTAGTTATTTACCTTACCATCTTGATTTTTACTGATGTAGTAATATAAATTTAATGTGTGATCACTTTTTTACCTTTCCATGTTGATTATTCTTATTGATTCAGTACTGCTTCTATAATACTTACCCTTATCAGAATTTAAGATCACCCTTATCTTGTTTCCTTTCCCTAGGATATAATGATGAATTTTTGAATGAATTTCAAGGATGGAGTTTTTTGTTCTTTTTTTTTATGTTTTTTTATTCTCTATTTCCCATTGTAATATGGGTAGCATGTATATAATCTAGTTTTCCAAAACTGTTAAACTAATTGATCTATCCAGATTTGATTCCTTGTAATCATGACAACTTAATAAAGTAATTCACTAGCTTCGGGTTTCTGGGATTCAATAATTACAATATAAAAAAGTATATAAATTTAAATCTTTTTTGATGAATTAATAAAAAATTAAAATAAACACTACATGAAAATAAAAGAAATATATTTTAAATATTATTTTTGTAGAAACAAAAATATTTTACCTTAATAAATTATATAAATCAATTTTAGTGAATTTTTTAATTAAATATATATATTAATGATTCAATAAACTATTTAAAATTTATATTATTTCTTTTTAAGATAATATGTGAGAATATATCCAATTATATGCTTTAAAACTATATTTTTCTGAAAAGTAGTTTTATCACATTTTTTAAAACATATTATAAAATTAATTTCTAAAGATTTAATAAAATTAAATTGATAAAATAAAATTTATATTTGTAATAATATTATTGAAATTATATTCTGGTAAATTTTTGATATTTTTCTGAACAGATATGTTTTAAATGAATAGTGAGAAATACTGAATTTTAATTGAAAAATTTCTTTTTTAATTAAATTATCTAAAATGTTGACTACATTTTAAATATGTTTTATAGTAAAATTAGTTAAATTATATATCTATTCATCTAATTTAGGTTATTTTAATCATTTTCATTTATAAATTTTATATATTTTTTTATACTTTTGAACATTATTTCTTTGAAAACCGACATTCTCATCGTGTCTACAAGGTTAATTATAAGCTAATTTTTTCCAATTATGTTAATTGAATTTAGAAAAATGGTTTCAATATTTTTAATCATAAAAAATATATATTATTGAATAAATTAATCTTTATTTTTTTTAAATACTTATTAGTGAAAACAGCTAAAAATTAATTATCGCAATTAAGGTTAAAACGAGGTTTTGTGCATTACATTCGCTTATGTTAAAATTAACATCTCACAAACATATGATTTTCACATTATAAATTGGAATTAATATTTTGAACTATTATTTATAAATCAACAATTAATTAAATTATTAATGAATTACTATAAGATAAATTACTTTTGTAAAACAATTATTTACTATAGTGAAAAATAGATTGGTAAAAGTGATGAAAACTCAAAGACTAATTAATGAAATGATAAAAACGTGTGTTTTATCTATGTATTATTTTTTATAGACCTTATAATCCATATTATTCACTATTTATAATTATTAAACCATATTATGTGAGAGAGACCTCCCATTATTGAATACTTTTTTATGTATTGACAAAAATGTCACTCCTTTTCAATTATAAATGGCCACCCCATATCCTCTATTACTCACACCTTTAAAACCTTTTTGTACACATCCTACCCAAAATAGTTAAAATATTTAATAACCTCATCCTAAAAGAATTATTTTTTACATAAATTTTACCTTATAAGGGTTTTGGATCAAACCTAAGGAGGATACTCAAATAAGAGGTAATGTTCATCAATGAGCATTTTTATTTTTTTCTTCCTCCACCTTATTCAATAATTTTTATACCATGATGAAATAATAGTCTAATTATATTGAATATAAGGACTTTTTTTCATTTTAATGTCATTACCTACAAGTATATCAACTTCTATCAAATGGGTTAGAAAATCATCATTCACATGTACGCCAGAATACTGCCTCCGGAACTGATGCCATTCATTTTCCATCACCACATGTCATGGTTGGGTATTAAGATAGATCTAATGTATATATGTATATATATATATATATCATATTTATAAAATAATTTTTAAAATTTATTCATTATGTCATATATAATTTTTTTTACTTTCCATTCCATAGGTGATACAATAATTTCACATGTGTGTATGGTAGAGTACCACCTCGTGAGGTGATGTGATTCATTTTCACTGATGCTTTATAGGGAAGATAATAAGAACATAGTTAATAAATATATATGATATACATGAAATAATTATTATATTAATTATATATTTATTATTCTAAAAATATAATATATAATTTTATTTATTACATTTTCACCCACTTAAAGAAGATAACATTGTTCATGTATGTGTGCACAACCGGCTTCACGAAGCGATGTGACTCTCTCGTTTCATCACCAAACCAAAATGTGTGATATTTATAAATACATTTAATGTAATAATATTTTATTTATTAAATTATGATCATCCATTAAGGAATAAATATTTCTTATTTTCATTCCATAATTATCATTGAAAAATTGACATGTTACTCCTATGCACATATGGTCTATCGTCTTCATGATCCTAACATACTTCATTTCCCAAAACCATAATTAATTATTGGTATTAAAAGTATAATTAATTTATAGTTATGATGATTATTTTATTATAATTATCCTTTGGATTATGTAACTATGTTTAAAGTATGAGTATGGAAAATAACAAATCAAAACATATATGAAAAATAAAGTTGTTATTACACGAAAGAAGATTTTAACATGGAATTGTTTTTAAACATGTAATATAAGGAATTTAGTAAATAATATATGGTCTGATATATAAAAGTATTATTCTTTAATATCTATATAATAAACCTATATTTATTATATAATGGGTTTTAATGTGTACAACATAATTCAAGACAAAGGGTAATGAATTTATAGTCTTTTATTTCTAGGAGACATATAAAAAATCACCACTCATTTATTTTGTATGATTTATATACTTACCATTTAAAATGTTATATAATTAATACCATAATTTTAAAAAAATTAAAATTTTCATTTGATGTTATTTTTTATTGTTGATTATGATTCTAAATATTACTAAATTTATAAGGGGGTTGGTCTCAATTTTCCTTCTTTGCGACTTATGTTATACTATGAACCTATATTCCTTTATAATGTGTATATAAATCCCCATTTACATTTAATATCATGAATTTATTTATTCTCATGTTATTTTATGTCCCATTTAATATTATCCTTTCATGGAGATTATGATTCAATATTACTAAATCGGTAAGGGTTTTATATCACAATCTCATTGTTTATAAGGAATATTTATGATTAAGATTTTAATGATGATATATAATGATTTATATGTCAATAAAAACATGAATTTTCTTATACTATTGTTATTTTTTGAAAAAATAATTTTCTCTTAATTTTACTATCTTTATATAATAATGTGTTTAAAATAATGTTTCTAATAAAAGTTTTCTTTTCGATTAAAAACCCTTTTTCTTCCAAAATGAGGTTTTCATAAAATTTTTTCAAAATGTTTTATGTCTAAAAAAGTTAATTAAAATTTGAAATGATATTTTCCTCAAAAAATGTTTTAAATTATTTAAAACATTCATTTATATGTTTTCAAGTATATTTTCAAATATATTTATTTCAAAAATGTTATATCATATAAAAAGTGATTTTCAAAGAGAAGTTATTTTTCCTGAAGGAAATGTTCTAAGTGATATTTCAAGATAATTTTCCATATAAGATGACATTATTTAATATCACATGTTGTTTACTATTGTTATGATCTATAGATATCATTCTTATTCTTTCTCTAAATGGTTTATGAACCGCATTTTTTTCAATGGGGTATACCATGATAAAATTCTTATAAAACCCACATATTTTTTCATTGATTATGATATGATTAAATGATTAAGTGATTAAAAAACATTCCTATTCTCTATAGTTTATGATATGATGAAATTTTATGAAACCCAGTCTATTTCATGGATTATGATATGATAAATGATTTATGATATCATGGCATAAATATGTATGATTTTCATTAGGTGATTGGTAGGACCAATATCCACCTCTAATTAATTAGGTCACGATAGATGTTCTATGATATCATAAGGTACACATGTGTTTATAATAAGACTAAAAATGAGGGTACATAGGTTGTTATCCTAAGAACGAATGAGGGTACACGTGAGATCTTTCAAAGATTGAAGTAGGTACATGAGTGGTTAGACGAAGCCTAACATGTTTTAAATGTATAGGTTGACTTCCTTGACATATAATTTTCAATGATTATGTGTATTCTAAAAATAATATTATTATGGATATGTTATTCTCTCAAGGATCATGATCTTGGATTCCCTTATGATTCTTGTCTTATGAAGATCCATTATTTATTCCATGACTCAATATTCCCATATTTGACATGTACGACATGATTTTCATATTTTATTATCCTGTTTTCATAAAATTATGCTCACATCATGTTTAGGTATTTTCCTTGTATACCCTTATTTAGAATTTTATCTAACCCATTCTTATGTTTCCTTTCCCTAATATATGAATAATGGTTTAAATTATGGTTTGTATGTGTAGATTATTAAAGGGGAAGGTCTTTATGTGAGATATTGAAAATGGAATATTGTCTACCTGCTATCTAAATACACTGAACCTTTCTAGAAGTCATGCATGTGTTTGTCTAATTTTTTGAATATGCATTTAAAATCTGAAATATCCATGTATGAAAATCCTAGGTCTCTATACTCCTTAAATTTTATTAACTTCCATATGTTCAAATATAATATATGATATTTTTTTTATTAAAATGAATCACATCCTTTAATTATTTAATAAATTAATATATAAAAATATGATCATACTCATATGATTATTATTCTTATGGATAGTTAAGACTTGTTTTCTTAGGAACCTTGGTATCACATGAATCCCTTGACCCCATTGACATAAAACTTTTGTGAATTTTTTTAGGTATATTTAATTACATGTTATTCTCCTTCCATTCTAGATAAATCTTTATTACTTGGAGAAAATGAAACTTATTATACTTTCGATAAGTGGGAAATATTATTCAGCATATCTATCTATCATTTTAAAATTCATCAAATATTCTATAGAAACAAAATTATAATTTTATATAGAAACAACTTATCAAAAACTATAGTTTATTATAGTTTCATGAATAAAAATTCTAATCATCATAAGAGGAAAACATAGGATTATGATTCCAAATGTTACAAAAGTACCACTAATACCACATATGGGATCAAAGTAGAGATATTATTTATACTAAAATAAGGCAAGGATTAAATTATTTTTGTTACTTTTAAAAAACTAATTTTTTCTCGTATCATTTTTTTCTCATTTCTTTTACCTCATTCACTGGTTATGATGAATTTATTGTCTAGTTCTCTTTGTTCTCACCATTATCTAATTCTTATAACACAACCAAAAACACCCACATAATAGGTACACAGATTTACAAGGTTCCCCTACAAGTATGGGAAGGCTAATCATTAGTCTGATACCAAAAACCCATGGTCACACAACCCAATAGAAAAACCCTATCACCATTACACTATTGTCCCTCAACAGTATAATGTGTGCATCCCCCACAATTGTTTGGTGCTTCACTCACTTAGGTACATCCCATACATTTAAAAGTTAATATAGGGTTAGTGATAATTCTTTATAACACCAATATGGAATGTATTATTATTATTTATATAATTCCCCTTGTTCTCTTGTATAGTAGAATGTTTTTTATTCTTTTTTAAGCACAATACTACCCAAATCATCTTGTTCCTCTCTTAACAATATAAAACTAAAATTATATAATATGTTATTTCAATTATATATTATTATTTTATTTTTCTTATTCTCTGAAAATTGGAGTGCATAGATCACTCTTCTATCATTTCCTCTTTGTATACTATTTTTCTCCCTCATATTCCTATTATGTTTCTCCTATGAAAATAGACATGCATAGTACTCTCTTCTCTTCTTATCTTCTCCCATATTTCTTATTTATTTTATAATAAAGTACATTGGATCTCTAAATAATTTATTTTATATTTATAATTCTTCTGAATAATCAGAGTAGGGATCTTTCTATTATTAGATGACATCCTTATATTTTCCTTTAGATTCTATAGTAGATCAACAATAGTATATCACATTATTATCACACACATTGATGACATAAAATATATATGTATATGATAATAATAATAAAATCTATATTGTTGGTTTCTCCTTTAGATTATCTTATTTTCCGTATTTTCCTCATTGATTTATTCTTCATAACTATATAAAATTGAAATCACTCATTTTTTTAATTCAATTAGAATGAAGTCCGAATTAACTTCTCACTAACTCAAGAGAGTATTTTATATCAAATATCCCCGAATTAATATTTACTATATTTATATGAGTCACAATCCAAATATCATTATACTATTTATTAATGGTGTGACTTAGTTGCATCAACATTAGTCTCCTTCCATAAATCCCCATTTAAATATAGAAATGAATAAGGTAATTTTTTCTACTTTTTTCTCCATGTAGTTTTTAATAACCACAAAATTTCTACATCATTATCTCAATTACTATATTAATTTATCTTTCCATCATTCATTTTATCATATAGAATTGTGCATGGAATATCCTTATTCATGTTTATAAATGGTTGTTTTCATGAGTATCCCATTAATGGTATTCAAGATATATTGTTTCAATGAAAAGAAACATTTATGTTTATAAATTTGTTTATACCATTCATTTTTCATTCATGAATGTAATATTTAATACATGATCCATTTGTTCTATCACACCAAATTCATACATCCAACCCAATTAAAAATTGAGTTTTCTACTAGAAAATATGTGGATGTGGTGGAGTGATCTCCTATAAATCCACACAATATTCCCGTACCATCACATCACATTCATAACACCTCATATAGTCACTCTATTGGATACTCCTATTAACACCACTCACCAATGGAAACACCTCATACCATTTCACTCCAGTGGTAAAATCACATACTTTCAATCCACTTTGGTAACACCTCATATCGGTGTACTCTATTAGTATCACATCCTATAGTGATAGCTAATGATATAATATACTATAATCATAACTCATAATATAATATTCTTGAATTGAATGGTAATATATACAATCATAGACCCATAGCACCTCATACTATCAATTTATTCTTTATGGTTGTATAGTGTTTTCTCTATTGATTATGAAGATGCTGACAATATTGAATTAACACATAAAATTTCATGATATGTTATTCTTCAACAGGAAATATTTTTTCTTACCCTTACGTTGTAGAGGCCCATGCAATTTTATGTGCCACTAATAGGGGTGAATCATTTCTATAGTTATTTTATGAATTATTCTTCCTTTTGAATTCAACCTCTTGAACTTGTTAGGGTACTTGATCCACTCTATGATATCTCTCAATGAACCCTCATGTGTAGTTTCAATAATAGAGATATTAGAACATGGTATTTAATAGGTTTGGTTGTAATGCCTACTCTTTTCTATGTTGGTTATACACCCAATATGCATTGTCCACAATAATCTTGTTTTCAATTATAATGGTAGATAAAGAATAAAACCATATATTAACTAATAAATTCACACTGAAGGTTATTTATACAATATCACATAGTGTTACTAGAACTTATATTGCCCTGCTCTTAAATAACATAAGAGACTTCTCCTACTCTAGCTCTAACCGAGTGACTTCTTCTTCTTCCATATCCAACTGAAATAATTCACCAACTCTTGACACAACCAAAAATAATTGACCCTTTCTTCATGGAATGATCCAATATAATATGATCTATTAATATTTCTCCAAGATCATGTAGTATTTATTTTTATCATGTACCTATTCAAGAACATTTTTAGTTTTTTGGTTTTCATAAATATTCTAATCACCTGAAACTAATTAGTTTCCTTAGTGAAAGTATGCAAGGAAAATTATTTATTATTTTAGTGAATTCTTATCCCCAATTTAATGTGTACAATAGATTCAAAAAAATCATCCTATATTATTTAATTCAAGAATAATACTTTCACAAATAAACCCAATCCCACTTCATGCTTGAGTTTCATCAATTTCTCAACCAAAACCATAACATAAAAAATTATTCTTTCTTATTATATTATGTGTGAAAGTTCATTTTGTATTTGGGTAATATCCTTTAGTGAGTTTGATTCCACATGTGCATGTGCATATGAAAAATATTCCTTCAAGATCCACTAAACACTACAGTTACTCCTCATGGATGCATTCTTATCACATGCGATTATATTACATGCTTTTCCTTCACATAAACAAGTTATTATTCTCATTTTCCCTTTACTCAAGGGTTTATGTTCATAGAAAATTGTATGAAATATCTCTTCCTTCTCATAAATAATACTGTAGGGGATACTCAACTTATACTATCTCAAGGTGCATTTTCTAACTGTATGGATTCACTGAAATTTTAAGGTTCTTCATGTAACAGGTTTATAAACTCAAGAATTTAGTTTATTCATGTGACCCTTGAGTGTGAGGTTCACATGTCAAGAGTTGGGGATTTTGCTTTTTCTATGCACAATATATGATCTTCATCGAAACATTCTTTATGAAATAAACTATTCATGTTTCTTTGTTTCTTTGTAAATTAGAGCCTCTTTATATATATAACAGCTCTCTCTGGATAATTTATTCTACTGTTATAGAGGAGTATCACTATCCTCACACGACCTTAGTTATGATAAAATATCAATGTTAAATCAATAATATTTATTCCATGTTATGGATTTTATACACAATTGAAGGTTGTGTATTTTTCACAAAATAATTACATCGAAAAAGAAGGAATTTATTTTTACATGATGATATCCTCACACTAGTATATTTAGTGCTCCTTAAAATATTGAAATACTCAAAACATGTTAATGGACTCTAAAAATTCAATTAAATTTGTACAAGGAAAGTCATTGAGTTAACCATATGTTTGAAAGATGGAGATTGCATGCATGGATGTTCATAACCCCACCGTATTATAATATCAGTTATAGAATTTCAATGTAAACCAGACATTGATTGATAGTGGTCCCACTATTTACCTTTCCATGTGAAAACCTTTCGATATCCTTAGAGGTAGATGATAATGAGCGATAAATTGATTGGTTTCGATCATCTTGATCATAAAGATATGATATATCAACAATTTTTTTAAAAGAAGTTGAAAAGTACAACTATACCACCTTCCCACATTAGTATTTTATTATGTTGAGGCCCTTAATTATAAATCAACACCTATGAATGACTGGATGTGCCATGAAAGCTAGTGATCGACACCCAAATCTCACCAGACAGACATTCCCCATGGACAATACCAACATGTGCTTGCATCGATCACCCTTTTCCAATTATATCAAATATGGACACACTCTTGTGGTCTTACACACAACCCACCCACAGGTTTATAACAATGTGGGCCTACAATCTGACTCCCCTACATGGACAAGGTTCTTCCTCCCACAATGTGGGGTTGAGATGGATGCTAGCTCATGTGGTTGGAATTTTTTTATTAAAGTACATTAAGGAATAACATAGTAATTAAATAATAATACACCAAATAAAATTCCATATTCAAAATGGAAACATATAAAAGAATAATTTTCATATATACTAGTATAATTTTTATAGAATTCATAATTTAATACTCCATAGGAAAAATATATGAATATTTATTTGTGTGGAAATCATCAACTCTTCATCATCCATGAAGCAAACAATGTGAATTCTCTAATTCATTTTTCACATGTATTTTGAAATTATGATTAGTTAAAATAATAATCACAATTTTCAAGGAGAATTGTTCTAGAATGAAATTCAATTTCATAAAGTGAATCCATAACAATTTTATAAGAATCACTACTTTGTCAATAAACTTACCAAATAGATATCGACACATTATTAAAAAATAAATCGCTATGCCCAAAAATAAACCCCCTTTTTTCAATATATCTTCACATATTTAAAATCAAATATGTGTGTTCAAACATTATTCCCATTATTGTAAATAAAGTTAAATTTATAATTGGGGGTTTTATTAACTCGTGAATTTTTTAAAAACATATTTTCTCCCTTAAAATCATATTTCATAAACAGTTCTGAGATATGGATGATATCACAAGTTTTTAAGCAATTATCCATTATTTAATCAAATATCAGTCTATTTGGGATAACCCAATATCGAAAACAAGTGAGATATAATAAAGATTTTATATTATATCCCTAAACTATTGGGTATATGAAATAATGATATGAGTTGATGGGTTTTATATAATTGTAATTATCAATAGAAATTCTAAATACTGCATACACATCAAAAATAATATCAAAAATATTTAGGTACAAATTATATAGCTCCACATTTGTCTCATCTTGTCTTTAACCAAAAAATACCTCTTAATTGATATTATTTATATAATTAATAAAAATGGAAGAAAGTTTGATTAACATACCTCAAGGTTTCTCCCTCATGGGGGATTCAATCATCTTTTTCACTTCATTGAAATAAGTAGACTCAATGAAGTAAAATATTTTCATGTTTTCCAGAAGTGAAAACCTCAAACATCTCCTTAAATTCCCTATATATTAGCTCAAAACACCTAAAGTGAGGGGAATAATGAGGAACCTTATTTCCCATTAGGTGTAAAAATCATTATGACAGCATCAACACAACAAGGGACATTATTTTACACCAATCTCAATCAACATATCATAAAATTTGTATGGATTATATTTTTCCACCTTATTTTAGGCAACCGGTTACTTTCCATTAGATTTAGAATTTTTTTCATCTTCCTCTAATATCTTATCTAAATTAAGTTGGTTCGGAAAAACTACTAAGCATTATTCTATGAAATAGACTATCTTATTAGAATATCTACAAGACTTTGAACTATTTCTATATTGAATCATCTTCCCTTTATTAAAAAAGGGAATATAGCTTGGTAGTCTTGTCATGCATTTTTTTGGTTTTTATTCATCTAGTTACATATTCCCTAAAATTCCATTAATACTTTATATTTGTTTTGTCATGAAATCCTGGAGGAATTTCTTGTCACATCATTCATTCTCTAAAAATGTGATCCCATATACCCAGCATGAATCCCCCAAATTCAGGCCTATTTACTAGACATAACATGTTCTACATGAAAAGTATACTTTGATCCCATGAATTTCACAACACCATCAACAACCTCTAAACAATTATATTCCATAATGATTTATACTCTATACAGATACTTTTGGATGTTGTAAACATTTAAAATGATAATTATTTTTTCTAAGGGAAGTGATATTATTGAAATATACCTATTTACCTTTGATGTTGGAAAATATTTCTTGTTATTATTCATTGGGAATATTTTTTAACAATATTATTGTTTTGTTTGCATCCCATGGATGACTTGTAACCTATCATTTTCTGTGGACTTATCTTTTCTAGTGAAGGTTTTCCATTTTCCTCAACTATTCACCCCCAAATGTATGCATTATATTATCTTCAAGAATATTCATGTTACTCAAACATCTAATGAATTCTTCCTAAACATCAAACAACACCAATAATTTCCTATGATCCTTTACCTCTTATTTTTGGTGTAGTATTTTTAGATTTCAATGATTGGAAAACTTTTTATTTTTGAGTGGAACCACCGATATTTTTAAAAATTATTGTGGAATATGTCTTCATGATTATTTTCACACCCAACCTCAATGTGGAACATTTATCATCATTTTTTCCAACACAAACTTTCCCACAGTTTGATTTAAAACTTATACACGGACTTGAAACCACATTTGTACATAAAATTGTTTATGGGTAATGGGACATATTTTTCATGGACCAAGTGATCCAAAATAATAAAAAATAACTAGGATTTATTAGAAGAGTCATAATAAAAATAATTATTGCATCATATAACTCTTCTATTACGATTAGTTGGTTGTGTCTGTGCATACACTACATGTTTCTTTTTTAGCTTCTTTGCCTATCCCTTCTTTCTTTTATTCTAAGTCTTGGAAGAAAACATTATCTAAGGTAGCTTACTCATTTAAAAAAATGTACACATCACAATTAATCAATTTGATATTTATTGGTATATAGGATTTAATACCAATTTTAGGGCCCTAGGATGGATTAGGTTCCACTGAGGGGGGGGGGGGGGGGGGGGGTGAATCAAAGGTACAATTTTTTAGGAATCGTTATTACTTTTCAGCTTAGACTCTTGAAATTGATAAGGTTTGTGACCCAATATGTGATATATCTCAAAATAACCTCATGTGTAGTAGTAATAATAAATAAAGAAACACATAATATTTATACTCTACAACTGAAATACCTACTCCTTTCCATGTTTGATATAAACCCCAATATGGATTCTCTACAATAATGTTGTTATTAATTTGAATGGTTGATTTAGAATAAAAATGTAACATAAATCATGAATCTAAAAATTTTGTTCTATATATTTCATCCCATAGTATTATCAAAGTCCAAAATGGAATACTCTGAAATTACACAAGACACTTCTCCTTCTTCGAGTCGAACAAAGAGATTTCCTCTACTTCCATCTCCAATTTAAGGAATTCAGTCTATCTTATAACAAACCATAATAATTAACATTTTATTCTAGGATTGATACACTATATGATGATATATCATTATTCCTCAATGAACTTTATAGATTTTACTTTCCCATGTACCTGTTCAAGTAGCTTTGTAGATTAGTGATCATTCTCAAATATTCTGATCACTAGTAATTTTTCATTTTCCTCAGTGAAACTATGACCAAGAAACTATTTACTCCTCTCTTTACATATAAAACTCATTTATATGTTTTCAAAATATGTACAAAAATTTATCCCATAGCATTTTATGAAATAATACTATTTTGACAATTCATCTCAATTCCAGTTCATACATGAGTTACATGTATTTCTCAACCAAAACGCTAGAGCACAAAATGTTTCTTTATTATTATTTTATGTGTTCAATTTCTTGTTTTGTTCTGGTTATATCATAATGTAACTGTTCCTATACATGTGAATGTTCATGTACACTACCATCCTTTAAGCTCTACTGAAAACTTCACTTAAACTTTACACATGGATGTTTATCATACACATGTATATTACATTCAATTTCCTCACACAAATAAGTTCGTATTCTCACAATGCCTTTGATTAAGGGTTTATGTTCACATGAATGTGTAATAAATTCCTCTTTTTTATAATGTAGAACATATTAGGTGCATAAAATAACTCAAAATTTAATAAGTAGATTTTGTATACCATAAGGTATTATATGACTCTTAAGTTCTGTCACATAATAGGTTTTTGTATGAGTGACTTTTGTTTCTTCATGAGACCCTTATGTGAAAGGTTAAAAAGTAAAGAGGCTACTACATCATCTTCTTATTCTTTTTAAAATATAATAGCTTTTAGGTAATCTTTTTCATGAACCAAAGGATTCATAATGTTCTTTTCTTTTGGGAATGAGAGTCTCATTATATCGGTAGCACCTATCTCTAGCAAGGTGCTTCTCCTTTTATAGGAAAGTGTAACTACACCTCACACTGCCATAGATCTGCTAAAAAAGACACTTTATAAATACAATATTTAATAAATTTCATGAGTTTTACCAACATCCAAATCTTCCAACTTTTCTCCAAATTATTATACCAAAAAAGGCACAACTTATTATGTGATGATATCCTCATGTGAGTATCTCTCATGCTCATTTGAAGATCTAATTCCTCCATGTTTTGAAATTTATTTACATTTAGTTGAGGAATTTCTTTGAGTTAACCACTCAAATTCAAGATATATATTTCATACATGGAGGTTCAAATACTCAATATCTCATAATATCAGTCACAATATTTACATGGAAACCACAGCTTCGATCAATGGTGGTCCAAAAATCTACTCCATTGTGTGGAAGCCTTCAAGAATCCCTACTGGTATAATATGAGAAGGGATTTATGAAATGGTCATGTTCATTTTTATTTTTTAGATATGATATATCTATATATTTTTAAGCCTGGGTGAGTAATACCACTATGCTTCTATCCCAGATCGGCCTTGCGATATGTTTAGGAACTTCCTTATTAATCAAAATGTGCTAATGACTAGATATACTAAGGAAACAGGGGATCAACAAACACATTTCACCACTCA
Source organism: Viscum album (assembly GCA_963277665.1). Taxonomy (NCBI): domain Eukaryota; kingdom Viridiplantae; phylum Streptophyta; class Magnoliopsida; order Santalales; family Viscaceae; genus Viscum; species Viscum album. The sequence continues at coordinate 1,331,543,361 of OY728141.1, forward strand.
AATACACCACACTGAATGAATCTTTATGAGTTGGTCCCCCAAAGACCTTGGTCTATGTTCTCTAATAGGTGGACACTCTTGTGGGACAACAGAAGACCAACATATAGCTATACCACTATGAAGGCCTGAAATATGAATCCCCCATGTGGTTGAGGTCCTTCTTCCCATAATGTGAAGTTGTGATGGATCCTAACTAATGTGGTTTGGAAATTTTTTGGCAAATGAAACCATGTAATTACCTTGTAATTCAATCATAATGAACTAACTAAAATTCAGTCTTCATCATATATATATATATACACATAATTGAATAATTTTAATATATATACAAAAGATTAATTTTCATGGAATTCATAATAAAATACTAATTATGGAAGATGTTCTTATATTTTTCATGGTCATATTCAACTCTTCTTCATCCTTGTTACAAACAATGTGCATTCTGTAATTCTATTTTAACAAGTCTCTTATAACTAAGATTATTTTGAGAAAATAATCAAATTTTAGAATGAGAATTGGTCAAGCATGAAATTAAATATCATCAAGTGAATCCATAATTTTTTTCAAGAATTATCACTTCATCCACTGACTCAACAATAACATATTGGTACATCATTGATGAAAAATGAAACATTGTGCCCAATATATGTAATCCACAAGCCTCGCATGGGTTATCCCTATCCAAGCCTTTTTACCCTTATACAAGTCACCCAAATACCCTTACAATGTGAATGTTACCATTATGAATGTCCCTTAACCCTTATGTAGATAATCTTCATACCCTTATATTATTAGTAAGGATTAACTTTATGTCATTCTTACCCTTACACAGGTCAACCGATACACTAATGCAAGCTTAAAAATGTGTTTTCTACCATTATTTGAGTGTCTTGATTTTTTGAATACCATTAGATAACCTGAATGATACCCTAAAAAGGGAATTGGTTACCTTTGAACTATACCAAATTAACTTTACATATGTCACCCCAGATTAGGTAATCATGATTCAATATTAATTCTTCGTCTTCAATATGATTGATTATCCAAGAACCAAGAATAAATGAAACAACTTATTCAAAATATTTAATTAAATATATTGAAATTAGTTGACATTAAATTTAGCTTACAATAATTAGACACAACAGTTGAAAAGGAAGTGGGATTTTATTTATTGGTTATGCAGTTTCAGTTTTACTATGATGTTATGATTTTATGTATTTTTTCTACTACTTTAATCTATGATAGTGTGTGATTTCATACATCATGAATAAATTTATAGGTTTACTTATTTAGGTTACTAAGTATCTAATTTTTTACATAAAAAAAATAAAATTCATCTTTATAATTTTAAAATGGTCCCTATAAATCTTATTCAAAACCATTAAGATTATTTTAAGAAAATTACTTTAGGATTATCCAAATATATATTTAGAGATATTAGATGAGTTCCAAAATTGATTTTTTTCTGAATTCTAGGAATTATTTTAATTCCCTTGAACTTCCAAGGTGTTTTATTTTTAATTTGTTTCATTTATTCTAGTTTATCTTGATGGATTTGGTTGGATTAAGTATTGGTGGTAGTTTAAGATTGGGGTTTTGAGAATTTAATCATCTTCTAATTGAAATTATTTTATAGGAAGGTAGTCATGATGTGGTTTGGGGGTTCTATAACATGAAACATAGAGTAAAAAACTATCATAGTATTTAGGCCAGTGGAGTTTTTCCATTACTAATATTAATGTGGTTCGATCCATCTATCTAGGTGAGGTCATTCTATAATCCCTTTATGCTATGTTATAATGAGGTTTGGGGAGGGTTATGTCTTGATGTTACCCTTATGGTCATTCGACAGACAACCCACTGAGTATTTTTTTAAAGTGGTAGAGTGGTAATTTTACCTTGTACAACTTATGTCTTCCTCGTTATTCTACCTCAAAACATACATGACATGAATGACTTTAACAAATTCCTTTTGCTATTTTCATCACCTCTATCTAATTATATTGGTCGATTGAAGATATTTTTGTCATAATGAGTCTCTATTTTTAATTTTATTCCCATATAAACCCTAGATGTATCAATCTTCCTCTCTTTCATAGATTTCCATGTCTAAACCCTAAAAGTGAGGATTTAGGAATTCCTTTAGTTTTTTGTAATTCGAGAATCAATCCAAAAGTGTGGATAATTACACTCTGTTAAAATTTATATTGGAAATCCTACCTAGGTTTTTAATTTTATATGATGTTTTATGGATTGAATTGAATGTTGGTGCATCTGTAGCCTTGTGAGACTCTATTTTTTATTATCAATGTGACTGGGTAGGTTGGGGTTTGTATATTTTAAATCTTATAGGGGATTATATGATAATATGTCTTGAAGAATGTGTAATCCCAACTCATTTAATGGGAACTGGTGGGGATATAATTGAGGGTAGATTGGGCCTAGAAAGATTCATTCAGGCCAATATATGGATAAGGTTACTTGATAGAGTGTATATTGGGTATCGGTGTTGACACCCACACTTTAGATGGATTTGGGTGTGTGAACATGACATTTTTGAAAACCATGATATCTTTTATTGGGTTCATCTTCAGTGTTTGCAGTTTCTTCTTATTTAGTTGTTTAGATACATGCTTTGGGACCTGATAAATTTATGATTCTTAGATCAAACTTGAGAGATATGGTGTGGATTGAGACGTGATTTGTAACCCCCCTTGTGTGAGAAAACATGGTCAAATTTTTGGAATCTAGGAGAACCTTGAGAGACAAGCTATAGCATGAGATGGGATGTGAGACTATACTTGAGTGGGAAGAAATGGTGTAGGGAGATAGGTGAGATTAATCTTGATTGAGAAGATGGATTGAGTTATGAAGGTGACTTACCTCGAGTGAGAAGGGTGTGGAAGGTGGCTTGAGTATGGGTAATGCCTTGAATGAGAATCCACTCTATTGTTTTTGGACTTTATCTATGTTATTTATAACTCTTATTTCTAACAAGGAGATGAAGTAGAAATGGATTTAGTTTTTAGTAGCCTGGTTAGTATGTGAGGACCCAATGTGAGTTGTCTAGTTATTTATCTCTATTAGTGCATACACATTTATATGATTACTACACTTATTCTAAGGGAATGTTATTGGTGTTAAATATGGTTTATTACTCACACCATACATGAGAACCCCAATTAAGATATAGATTTTGTTTCTAGGGAACCATCCAAGGGGAAGGGCCCTATGAGGGAATGTTAAGGGTGGGGAGTTATTGAGAATTGAGGTGATGCCGATAAATACTCTTAGATCATTTTCTTCTAAAACTAATTAATTCATTGATAATATAATTTTTTTTATATACATAAATATTTAACATGTGGGGATAATTTTTACATCGTTGAAATAGTTACTTTATTTAATTTTCATATTATATATGATGTTCTTATTTATTTTTTAATTGAATTTATTTATTATAATTGTTTATTTATTATTTCTTCTTCTTTATTGTCATATAGGGTTATCTGATATTGATGGAATTATCTCCCTAGTGTAAGACATAAATCGTAATGACTAGTTATTATCCACTTACATATAGAAAGGATTGCATTAGGCTATGTGGATTAGACCTAGTGATCTAGACTAAATAGTTGAAAAATTGTATCAAAGCCATGAATTATTTATTTATTATTTATCTATTGGTAAAATAGAGATATTATTGTTAGAACGTGATCTTGATGCTAATCCTGTTCCTATATAATGGACTATCATGTTAATAGGGTAGTGGTATTTATTTTATGGGTTGTGTATTAATGGTTTCATGTTCTTCATCAAGTGTGGCTGTTTTTTTTCTAATTTATGATATTTTACCTCTTTCTTTGGGTGGAATGAGTGTGTGAGTACATGTATCATGAATAAGACGGTTTGTTTATATATATTATGCCTATATTTTGTGTGTGGTTTATATAGGATAAAACTAATTAGATTATAAAATAATATATTAAATGTTTTCTAAAATTCATTATTGGTGATATGTAATTATTTTAACTCAGGCATGTCATTATTCTATTATTATTACTGATACTAATGTAAAGACCAATTAAATGGCCTTAAATCTGTGATAGTTATTGGTTAAAACTTAAGGAATGTTTCGAAGGGTTCTCATGTGAAATTGTTCTTGTTAGTTTCTTTTATTTTGATACATTGGAGTTATTAAAGGCATTTATGAGTCCTTATTTTGGGATTAAATAAAAGGCCACCTCAATGGAATCCCATGGAACCAATATGGAACAAGTTATAGAAGGTTCATAAGGTGGATAATTCTTTAATTATAACTTTATAGGTACAATAGGGAGAGGTTGAGGATTCTCAATTAGCTATTATGGTGGTCTAAGTATTATATCTTCTTTTGCCTAAGCTTTTTCATTCTGTTTTGGTGGGTGGAAGAGGTGTCCGTTAGGGGGTACATACCATGGTGTATATTTCACAAGACATATATATGTATGGAACATATTCCTTCTAGGTTATAAGTTGATCTATATATTTTGAGGATTGGATCGAGGTTATTTTGGGTACATTCAATCTTGTAAAGACACCCAATAACGTAAATGTGAAGATTACAACATAAATGATTCCAAGAAAAAGTATAAGATGGTGGGGAGTGAAGATTTAGGCCAATAAAAATGATGGAATATCATGAGTGGCCTTCAAGGAACATTTTTTGGAATGTTTTCCTTTGATATACTTAGGTATGAAAAGTCATAGGATTTTATAAATCTTTAATAGGGTTGATGTCAATAGGAAACATCATGGATTTGTTTAGATATCTGATAGGTTTTTCTTGGTTAATGGATGGTAATGAGTCCCAGGAGGATAATATATTTGAGTTTAGTCTCCAAAAAGTGGTGGGGTATTAGAATATTATATTTGACCCAACATCTTACTTCTTCATATTTCACAAGGCCATCACTATTGAGAAGGGATTAGTAAAGGATAACACAAAATGTCTCTTGGTCTTATTTAGTGGGAAGGGTGGTGGTATTCAAAGTGAAATTTTCATTTCTTATTTCTATAGTAGGAATATAAGGTCTAATAATATACACTCAGGTGGAGAGATATAGAAAAAAGACAACATCGGTTCTTTGACCCCTTATCATGGAGGATATTCACTTTGGTGTTATTAGTGAATTTTGACTATGAATTTACACTATTCATTTCTGAGTCCACTGACATAATTCTATGTTGGTTCTATGATAGTTAATCTATAATGGTTTATCATGATGATTTCTTAATCACGTATATGAATAGGTTCTAGGTAGATTTAGGTTTCTAGAGACTTATTAAGGGGACCTAAAATAGACAAAAAATTTATATTTGTGAGATTGATCCATAGAGATAATCAAGGTCCCTATAGGAAGTAGTAGATATAGATGCCTCTAGGGGAAATTATATAGGAGTTTTAAGGATATTGTGTTCATGAACCATGATCTGATGTAGAAAAAGTTTATACATTAGACCAGGTTCAAAAAAATAATGTGTAGGTTCCTTCTAATGTCAAAGGTTTGGATTTAATTACATAGATATTCACTATATCTTTACATGATACGTGGTAATTCAATTATTTTATTACTATGGGAGTTATATCCTGGTTGGGGTTGACCATATATTTTGTATGCATCCGAGAGATTTCATAAATTCTTTGGTTGTATCAAATTTGAAATCTATATGAAACCCAATCCACACTAGCTACAAAGGAATGATATAGTATAAGTATGGGGTCAATCCTAGAGAGCGCGGGGAACAAAGAAGTTAGATTTTAACTAATGGTCATTTCATCCAAATTTCAGTTTTATTTTATTAAATAAATTAAATAAAAAATTAAAGAAATAAAAATGTAGGTATATAGATATAAAAGTCATAAGGGAAAGAAGATGAATGGAATAGTTTAATGTATATTTCAGGGTATAAGAAAAGAAAAATCCTAAATATATCATTGGTTATAACTATATCATATGATGAAAAGTGGTGAAAATAAAAAAATTGGTCTTTGTTGAAATAATTGGATCAAAATAATATGGAAACAAGTTTTTTGGTCTAGAGTAACTGACATCCTTGTAAAAAATAATTTCAGGCTATTGGTCGTAGCTTGATCCACTCAAACAAGGTAATGGTCATTCAATATTCACCTCCGATGGTTAGGGATAGTGAAAAAGAATAAGATTTATTTTTCTAAACCTGGTTACTTGATATAGGGTTACCCAATTTTGATTTTAGATATGCATTAGGTTCAAACATCCCCTACTATCAACCCCTTACCCTAAAGAAGATTAACCAATAAGCTTTGGGTAATCGCCAATAATGAATAAATAATAACCCATAAAAGAATAGAATATAAAAGAGTGAATGGGAAGGATAATGAAGAAAATAGATATATTTAAATTAAACTATAAATCACTTAACATTAAATTAAATAAATAAAACTAATACCAAAATCAAAATGAAAACCTATCTACAATGAACCGATGGTCAGAACCCTACAATAACCTCCCAATAATCAATCCTCTATAGGCCTAGAATCAAATCCATTTATCTATTTCTGGATCCCATATTTTATAAATTGTCTTTTATGGGTCAATGATCCCATTAAATGAACTTACGGTCCCTAAAATGGAATGTTCCATTAAAATGATATTTCAAAATCAACAATTTTTTGACATGCAAATGCTTTCACATCATATAAAATTTATATTATGTAAAATGTGTAGGAAATACCAATGAGGTTTTCACATATTTTATTATAATTTTTTATTTTTTATTTTAGAAATCATGTACATGATATATGACATGAAAAATGAATTTTAGCGCTTAAATCAACAGTTTGATGTGGTTATTCAATTCAGAGCCTCTTGAACATCTCGTGATTATATAACATTTTGTGAAATATTTATTCAATTAATGTATTTATATATTTAGATTTAACAATATATATGGTAACAATCTTTATTTTATATTTTTTGGAAATTCCATGAAGTGTCGTTATGTTCCTTAAATTCCTTGTTTTCCATCATATACCACAAATGCCAGTACTACATAAGATTCAAAAAATCATCAATATTTGGAAATAATATCATATTAAATCAATTAATATTCAATTAATTCCCATCCAAATGATATAAAAATATATAATGTTCATAGGTTCTTTAAATGTGTTGTAGTTATAGGAGGGAATTAGTATTTTTGGGATTTCGTCATCTAAGATATGACAAGACATGACATTATCATCAAGATAGACTAGTTCAAATTCATCTTGGATATCATTGATATCAATTGTAGGAGAGTATATTTTATCTCCCTTAAGAGAGTGTAATATTTTCTTGTAATATAATGAGATGTGGAAGCTGGTAGAGATGGACATGTATTTATCCAAGAATGAATCATTATGATGTAGGAGGAGGGTATGGGTCTTGTAGTGGATTAATAAATGGTCTTATATACTTTTCCCGTAGTTGTGGACCATTTATAAGATCTATTTCTAGACAATTTCATAATACTATCACTTAATAGAGAGAATAAGTTTTTGATTTATATCGTCATGATATTGGAACCCTTATTAACCCCACTAAATAATATAGCATTAGGAAAGATATGGGTGATGAAATGAAGTTGGAGGACTTAGAGGTAAAGGATTTTATTCACCAGAGTACCTCTTCCAATAGTGATATGATTTTATTCTTCATGATGGTAGAAGGTATCATAATATTATACACGTACTATTGAAAGATGAATCAAGTTACGATGAATAATAATATTTATTTCCTAGGATTGGAAACCAGTGTCATAAAATAAGGTGGTCTAATTGGTACTACAAGATCAACCTGCAACAAGGTTGACATTAATTGTGGGTTTGGTATGCAGATATAGAAAGAATAGTTTTTAAGAGTAGGTATGGGTTATATGAGTATCTTGTGATGAAATTTAGTTTGAATAATTTTACAACAATGTTCATGAGTTTCATGAGATATATTTTCCATCCTTATAAAGACTCCATATTCATGGTTTTCATAGATGTCAAATTTTGGTAATCACGAATTCAGGATATTCTTACCAAGAACTTATATATTATATTGAGTATACCATGATAAATTTGAATTTATGAAATGTAATTGAACTGTGAATTCTATTTTTAAGATGTTTATTGTCATGGGCACAAGATCTTAAAGGCAGGTATCTCAGTTGATCCAAATAAGAGTGAGTTCATGATGTCATCGGAATAAGCCATGAATATGTCTAATATTTCAAGCTTTAATAGATTGGGTGGATATTATAGATGGTTGTTTTAGGAATTATATTATATTTATGTTTTTATGGATGGGAAAACTAATATGGGAGTTAATTTCAAGTGAAAAGTTGATGTAATAAGGTTTTCATATAGCTAAATAAAAGGATGATAAATACTATTATTTTTATTCTTATATACCTAGGGACCAGTTAAAATTTATACTATGACATCTAAGGAGTCAAACTGATAGTGGTTCTGATGTAGAGGGTCCAGATGGTAATTATGAGACTCATCATCCATATTCCTATGAGCAACACAACCTCACCCATGATTTGGATCTAGTATATTTTGTTTATGTATTGGCACAATTATCACTTATGTAGAAAGATTTATCATCTACACTGTCCATAAGAGATTGTGGTACATTTTCTTCTAATAATAGTTGATCCAACCAAATAGAGATTGGGAAGATTACCTCTATAACATCAGATTTGAGATGGAATATTCCTTAGGAATGGGGAACGTGCGCAAAGATTTCATGTGTAGAAAGACAAACAAGGAGGGTGGTTTTTTTACTTCTGATGATAAGTGGAAGCTGATGAGCATACTTACTGAGTGAAAATGGACTTGTTAGGGTAATGAGAAGTTATTACTTGTGCTCATTGATCATTACATCTTCCTTGGTAGAACATGTAAAGGATATATGAAATCTATATTATTATTTTCATAGGATGTGTGTATGAGTCATTATATATGATCCAATCCTAGGATGGTCTCAAGAAGAGGATGGGGTTACTTACAAACATGACAATGATTTAGTCCCCGCATCTATAATGGAGGATCTATTGGGGGATACCATGCCTTATATGATAAGTATATCAGTATGATTGTGAAGTTTCATGATATTAGGTGAAATTTTTAGTGGCCTTGTATTATGAGATATATCAAAGCATTTTTATTCAATATCATACATTTCAGATGGTGGAAGAGGAGAACTAGAAGCCGAGTTTTTTACTTCAAAACCTTCTAATTTCATTATGGATGTAGGATGATATTACCATGAAATTTATCTAGAAACTTCCAAGGACCTCAATGGTTCATTTTTCATTAGGGTTGGTAGTTTATTAGTCGACGAAGGTCATGCACATCATGACCATTTGAGAGACACAATTATCAAATGAGTTAGACAAGTTATGTGGGTGATAGATAGTGAATAAAATTTAAGTAAACATGAAACTAACAGCTATTCAAAACCTATATTTCATATTGATATTCTAGTATGTCTTCTAAAAGACCATACGGTATTAGCTTATGTTGAGTTTGATGTATCACCCATAGATATATGAGAAGTTTGAGAGGGCGATCTAGATTCTGGAGGATATAATCTCAGAAATCATGATTAATTTACATGGGGCATGGGATTAAGATATGGATTTAGAAGAGTTTTAATATAATAATGGATATTATAATTCAATCTAGATGTCACCCTATGAGTCACTTTATAATAGGTTTTAGTGACATCCATTATACTGGTTAGTGGTGGGTGAGTTGGAAGTGATCAGGAAAAGCATGGTACAAGAAACTCCCATGTTGGTGTAGTTGATAGAGAATTATTTTGTTGTCACTTAGAGAATACATCCCTTATATTTTTATTAGAAGTGGTGAACCTTGGAGTTCACCATGGGTTATCGAGTATTATTATGGTTATCTCTTGGATTGGGGAATCTATGTTTGATGTGGTAGGGGAAGTTCAAACTGAGATTTTTTAGTCCATTTGAGATTGAGGCACATATTAGAGTAGTGGCTTTCCACTTGGATCTTTTTACAAAATATCATGTTATAAATTATTTATTACTTGTTTCATAGCTCCGAAAGTGTGATCTAGAATCCATGAATGTGATTAATTGTGGCTTTGTTTAGTTATATTTTATTTGAGGAGTTCCCTATTAAAATTTTCATTTGAAGAAATAATGTACATTGTGGGAGGATAATGCCTCTAATATAGGCATTATGGAAACTTGGATTCATCTAGAAAAAAAAATGGGAATATGAAATGGATATGTAGGATTAGTGTCTAGGGTTTTTTGATGAGGACCCCTAAAGACACATCCTAGGCATGATAATTATTTATAGGGGGACTTTATAACACTCCATGAATGTTAAGGTCCATTAAATTTTAAAATTTTTATTTATTATAATAACCATTATATGATTTTAATTATTTTGGGTGCTGGTTTTGGTTCACGAGAGGGTTTTGGAGAATTTTCCATACCTATAGCTAAAAATATACTATAGGGATGTGGTCATGGTATGGTGTAAGGCCATAGGAATTTTATGCCTTCATTGGGGGTGGATCTTATCTTTGATGATAGAAGAGTCAAATCACAAATCCTTTTTTCTATGTCCAATCCCTCTATTTGTGGGAGGTTACACTATGACCCATAGGGGCTATACCATGATGAAGTTTGGGGAGGGTTGTTTTGTATTGATCCCCTAGTCAATCCATGTCATACTCTTTGGGTAGTTTTATAGTGGGAAAGACTAGGGCTTTCACCTTGGAACCCTGAATAGTGCTCTTTCCATCTCTCTTGAGCCATATATAGATTTAACTATTTTAAAAGTTTCTTAATGAGGCTTTATGTTTTCTGCATCCTCTACTCTTGATTATTTGAATCATCATTCCTCACAGTGAATCTCTATTGATTTTTTTAATCCCATCAAAGCCTTATACGTCTTGTTCTTCCTCTATTTCGTATTATCGTATCTATAAACTCTGAATGTAAGGGTTTGGGGATAATTTTGGGATTTTAGTTGTAGGATCATGAATCATTGAGTAAAAATTAAATTTTATACACCATTATGCTTGAGGAAATAATTTTTACCATGTTACAAATTTTTTATGAATTAGTATGGATTGAATTTGATATGGGTTCATTTGTTTCCAGGAGAGACTATAATTTTTGGTACCAATGTGACTGGGTAGTTTCATGTTGATTTAGTTGTACCCTCAAAGCGGGAGATACTATGATATAGATTAGAAAATGTGGAATCCTACCTCATTAATTTTTATGTAGTGGGGATTTTATTCATGTGATATTTGGATATAATTTAATTTACTACAATGCCTCGTTCACTATTTTATCCTTTTTTGTTGTACATACATTGACCCACCTCATCTGAGGATCCTTTTATACATAATTGTATTAGTGATTGTATCTAATTTTTATATTACATATGATGTTCATATCTATTATAATCAAATATTTTTTTGATATTTTATTTATTGTTTCTTACACTTTAATTTCATGGTGGGTTATGTAATATTGAGGGTATAGTCTCCCCAATGTATGACCTATAAGCTTGTCTCTTTCTAACAACCTCTAGCATCTGATGAGGCACACATGAGCCCATAAGAAACTCCATCACAAACATATTAATATAGACAAAGGTATTACATTTTTAATTTATTATTGTTACGTATTTGATTTTTATAGAATGGATTAGAGTACCTGAAAGGAATTGATGGTCAAGGTTTTGTTTAGGGATATTAATATGCATGATATAAAGGTGCATGGATGTGGGGTGATGTCTGGTCTTGATTTTTTCAATGTGAATATCAACTATATAATAATATAATATAAGTGAAGAATAATTATTGGTTTATAAATTTATGGTACTACCATTGTGATAAACTAGAAAAATTATGATATACTACCCTAAGATTAAGCCATAGGACAATATGGACTAGAACAATGTGGTATATCATAGTTATGATAGTGATAATTTTATATATGTTTTTTAGGATCCATTAGAGTATATTTATGTATAGCTATATGTTTCATTTTTTTATATGATCTTAGTACTATGTCAACAAGTTATTTATAGGATCCCTTATTGTAAATAAGGGTGTGAGTAGAACTAGTTTCAAGGTCTATTTATGTCTAGATGGTGACTTTTCTCCTAACTTCTTACTGTTACTTCAATCCAATAGTTTTCCAATTCCTTGTTTCTTGAATTTGGGGTTATATATATATGTGGTGTATTTTTGATTAGTTTTTCTAAAATGGGAATCTATAAATATTCCATTTTTTTGTTATTAAAGGTCTAAGTGAAGGGTTTAGTAGAAATTATGCCATTATTGGGTAGAGAATCATATGGTATGTGACAAGTTAAGGGGGATAAAATAGGGGTTTGTTAACATTTGTTTAATATTATTACTAATAATATAATTTTTTAGGATGGTTATTAATTGATAGAAATATATGTTTTGGTATAGGTAGACATGTTCCACTATGGTTCTTGATAAAGAAATAGTACAACCCTGATGATTTTGATAGTGATTAGGGTTTTATTTTAGATTGAAAACTACCAAAACCAATCGAAATGATATAATATACTAGACATTCAGGAACCACAAAATTTTTTTACATATTTATTTCCAAGGTATATATATTTTTTGATATGATTTTTCTATTAAAAATTAAATTGTTCTAATTTTTATCTGTTGATTACATGTGCTTTTATATATGTTTCATGTTTTTTGTTCCTTGTAATGTGGTTTTATTCTTATTTAATATGAATTTTCAATTTACAGTAATACTGTGTTATTTTTATATTTATGTGTTTTGATTTGTCTGACGTATAATGAAATTCATTGCATATTAACTATAGATGATTCACACATTATTTCATCTAACATAGTTACTTTTTTAATCATATATAAAGGCTCATTGAATCTTCATTAGTAGTGGCCATAATATTGTACAATTTATTTTATTATGATGTGAGATATAGGGTCTAATATCACATGGTTAGGAAAGCTCACCTGACAGAACTCCTTATGTTCATATGTTTAATCACATATAGGTGTTGTTTCACCTTCTATATAATTATATCCATGAATTAATGTGATACGGGGAAGTAGATATATTTGTTTATTTAGTGTATTTATTCTGATGTGGTGGAGAGTTTAATGTAATTTTACACCTGTGAAGAGGTTTTTATTTCCCCCTTTTGAGAAACTTCATCTACAAATGCAAAGGGATTCACTTAATGTAGCATGTGAGCTCAGTATAATGAAAGTACCTTGGTGGATTTAATTTTCTATAGTTTTTGTTGAATCATCTATTTTTAATCTATAATGATATTTATTCTTTTATGGCTAGTGAGTTTATTATCAAACACAAAAAATATAATTTTCAAAAGGCACCTACTATTAATGTTTATTGCAAATTATGTTTCTTCCATGATCTACCAATCATACATGTGTACCTATCAAGAATTAGTATTTCATTTTTTTGTCAATTACCAAGGATCAAATTAATAAAAAACACATTGATATACTTTATAACATCTACTAAGAAAATATGAGATATAAAGGGAGGGATTGGTACATAAGAAAGCAGGTTCAAACCTCTGTTTATGGTTCCCATCAATCTTGACCATAGATATTCATTCAAGTGGAGGGTTCACAGATTGTAAGATCATAGGACATAGATATAAGAGTGTGATTTATATCAGTTTCAAAGGGTGAGACCAAGAATTTTTAATTGGGTGTGAGTCATGTTTTATTTTTAGTAATTATTTTTCTCATTGTACCTACTATTTTTTATTAGTCATTATGTTCATGGGTATCTATAGATAGTTTATCTCATTTTATATATTGGTTTTTTTCATTATTGTTTTCCTATTTATAAGATATTGTTCATTTCTATTTATAATAAAATCATTTTGTGGTGGTGTTAATTCTAAGGAGTAGAACCAAATAGGGTTGGACCATGTTATATCTTATATTATTTATATTCTAAAAATTATTTTTCAAGGATTTGGAATTTAATTTCTTCTGTATTATCTGGTTGTATTCTATTCTCTTCTTATACCATTACATTTGTGAAGAACATTAATATACTCAATCCCCCTTGTTTTGGGTCATTGTTGATTGGTTGTTTTTTTTCCACAAATCCCTCCCTTACAACATTATTATTGATGTTTTTTCAAGAGATATAGATTTTTTTTAATTTTAATATTATAGAGTTTTATCTAGGGAATTATTTTTTTCCATTCATTTTGTATTTAGAGGTAAAGAGATAAATCAATCCCCACTCCATTTGATATTCACCATTCCAAAATTTCAAGGTCCTATATTATATTTTTTTATATAAGATCTAGATATTGTTATAATTTTCATTCTTTTAAGTAAATTTTGAAACCGTAGATAGTTATCTAGTTTTTATGAATAAAAAAATTCTCCTTTGTAAATTAAAGAATAATTTTATTTCACTTTTTATTAAGAGTATTTCTATCATTCCCAAGTATGTTTTTATAATTTTCATATAATTTCATATTTAAAACAATTATTGATGGATTATAAATAAATCTTGGGTGTTTATTTTCCTAAAAAGGGAGATAATTATATGTAAAAGGATGGGTATTTTCCTTTTTAATTGAAATTAAAATTTAGAATAGTTGATTCAATGAGTATCATATAGATACCAAAAGAAAAAAATATTTCTATTTAAATATTTTCCCAAAATAATCTATATGGTAGGTACGTAGATTTGGTGAAGTGGATTATAAAAATACTATATCTATTATTTACCACATTCATTTAAGATTTTACAATATATCATAGAAATTAAAATTAAAATTTTTGATCGTGGTAATTGGAATAATTTAAATGGTATTGGGTAATATTGATGACATGAATACAAATTACTTTTATAATAATTAAAATTTTTACATAAATTAATTTATTATGTTAAATAGAATGAAATATTTTTTAAATACATCCATTTAAATGAATTATATCTTATTTGATTTCATATTTATGATTTTAGAATGTTTTTAATGAAATATAATGATCATAATCAC
Organism: Viscum album; assembly: GCA_963277665.1. Taxonomy (NCBI): domain Eukaryota; kingdom Viridiplantae; phylum Streptophyta; class Magnoliopsida; order Santalales; family Viscaceae; genus Viscum; species Viscum album. The sequence continues at coordinate 1,331,558,494 of OY728141.1, forward strand.
AATATTAAGATTTTTTCATCTTCTCAACTAATTGGAAAAAATTTATTCATTGGATTTCATATTTTATTCATGGGATCAATATTAAAAATCTATTATTTTATATCTTATTGGAAGTGTGTTATAAAGTTTATTAATAAATTTCTATATTTATAAAATCATGTCAAATTAAAAATGCATATAAGAGTTTCGAATTTTTGGAATCACTATTAGGGAACTATAAACATGAAAAAATATACAATGATGTGATAATATTAAATACTTTTCTTATCTCATTCTATTTTACCATTTTTCCTTTTCAAATCCCTTGAATTCATTTTTTCATTAAAATTTCATTGCTACATTATCATGATGCTCATCAGTCAATCAATGATAGATATATACAATGATCTATTTAAATTTGAGCCTAATATTAAATGATCCGTGATTGGCAACAAATGATAAACTATTGTATAGTGAAACAAAATTGAGATGAAAAAAGTTATATGGGTAAATACCCTAATCCAGTTCAACCACATCCTCTAATACAAAAATAGATTGGGATGATCATCATAAACTATTATATAAGTAAAATTGAAATAAATATCCTATAATTTAGATACCACCACATAAAAAATATTATATTTTAAGAAAATAATTAACCAATTTTTTATATATAATAGTTTATTAAAGTAAAATGAAGATCCACATGGACATATTTAAAAGTTTATATCCAAAAAATAAATGAAATTGAGAGAATTTTTATTCTACTTAAAATAAAATTATAAAATATATGTTGAAAGGTTTATTAATTTCCATGAGATGTGAATTTGTTTCACTAAAATTTCTTGATAAGTGTTTTATACCATAGAATCATTTGTATCTAAAAATATAAAAATATTAAGTGAAGGGATTGAGAATTTTCATTTGAGGCATGATAGAAATTAAATGACGTTATTTGGAATCATCCATGTATGTTTTTAGACTCAAGGCTCACAATAATAATTTTATTATAGAATATAACCTAATATATGTGTAGTGGTAGAAGATTCAACTAATTGAGGACTAATTTGGAAGACACAATAATTTAATCATAAACTCCATGATAAATTATTAAACACTATTATTTTATAAAAAAATAATTAAATTCAATTATAATGTACTAAACATCGGGTGGAATATATTTACAAAATTTATACTCATGTTGATTCACTTTCCAACAATGTGAATTAATTTTAGCTGGATCAATAAACAATATCAATTCCTATAACACAACCAAAATCATATGACATGTATGAAATATAACATAAATTAGATTAGTTTTAATTCAAATATGATGACTACCAATTGTTAAAAGAATATTTTATTGGATTAAACAAATACCCAAATCCATTTCAAAATTAAGATAATCAACAGTGGAGAATGATGAATAAAAATATCATGTGGGTGTAATAAAAAATTGATTAATTAAAATCATATTCAAAGACTATCAAGATAAAATTAATCAAATTAGTGATCAATAACATTAATAAAATTATAAATACATCTAAGGTAACAATATAATCTTCCACAAATAAATATAATTTATAAAAATAAAGATTAAATTCTATTTTAGAAAGAGTCTTTAATGAATTTTATTATTTTTAAAAAATAATATTATTTAGAATCTTCAAATGTCAGTGAATAATAAAAATTATACATTTATAATTTTTATCATTATCTAGGACCACTAACAATATTATTATCATAAGGAATTTATTATACACTATCAAGAGACCATTATAAGAGGCCATGTATGTTATTTTATAATGTTTGAAGAGGTGTTAACCATATATGAACAATTTAATGATGAATTATGCACAATATAAAAAATTATAATGAAAAAAGATAATATAAAATGATTTTAGAGAGTGAAATATATTTGAATTAATGAAAAATAAAAAATTAAAGTAATAAAATTGAAGGAATAAACAACCGAACCAAATATTTTACTATATAACCCATTTCTTATATTCTGTTATAAGTTGTTTCAAGGAAATGATGAAGTCAAATGTAAGGAATTCCAATAATTATTCAAGAAACATCAAAATAACAAATTTTTACTAATGTAATCTCAGAAATATTGATCTATAATTTTTTATAGATAGAAAAAATAAAAAATAAAATTATTTTGGTTTGTTTACTCTAAGTTAGGAGTAATCAATAGTATTTCAATATAATATACCTTTAAATCATAGATATCCAAGTAACTTTTCCATTAATTTTACTAATTTTACATTTACATGAGGAAAATCACTTTTTAAGTTGGTCTATAACATGAATTTGATTAATATATGTTTATTTTAGAAAATTATATTATAAGAAAAAAATTTAAACGTCATATCACATTATTTAGTAAATAGATCTTTGAGGAACCCTTCTATAATCATTAAAGTTATTTTTATCAATATAGATAAATTCATATTTCTAGATGAATTATTGATCATATAGGTGGAGAAAGAAAGTGTGATACCAATTATTCAAGAAGTATCTATATTATCCACTATTAACTCCTTGATTGAATTAAATCAATTAGGTATTCTTCAATGTTTCAAATCAACACAATAAATTTTACTTCATTAAATTCATAAAGTGTAAATATAAATTTAAATATTGAGATAATATCATTTATTTTAATAAATTTATAAATACAAATTATACATACACTTGGGATTAAAAAATGTTCGAGATCATTGATGAAATGTTGATTGATTAACAATAAAAAGCAATATAAAATATAAAAATAACTTTAAAAAATATTATTTTAATACATAAAAATAGTCTATTATCTCGAGTTAGTCCCATTAATATGAAAATACCCAAATGTATAGTTATAACAAATCTCAAACATGCTAACATATTTATTTTTAGATTTAGTTAAGTATTTATCATTGATATAAAATTAAAACTTGAGTATCGGGTAATATGATTATCTATTGAAGTTGTTCATAATTATAAAAAGTGAAAAACATGCAAAATTATCGATATTAAATGGAAACGTATGACAATTTTCACTAATAATTTCCTATTATAGGAGGGGTGTAATCCAATGTAAAAAATTCCGAAGAGTCTTTATTTATCCTAAGAAAGTAGTTTTTGAGATGGTGATGATCAAATCTATAAATTCATTTATCATTTATCTTTTCTTTGATAGCGATGGGTTAGTCCTTTATAAGTCATAAAAAAGGGCGATGAAAACAATCAAGAATGAAATCATTGAATTAATTGTTACTAGCACTATTGGAAGTTAGGGAACATACATCTATTAAATAAATTTGATAGTTTCAAAAAGGAAATTTAACTTTTCATTATCATTTATAGACCAAATGATGAAATATATTATGGTTTATAAGGATTTTTATTCCTTAGATTGATAATAAATTTATAATCAAATCCCAATTGATCATGAATATTAAATAAAGAGTAAGTTAAATTTTCTAAATGGAATGATATCTTTTTAAAGGTGTAATTAACCCATTATTTTTTAATGATTCATGAAACATATTTATTAGAGAATGAAATAAGAGTTATTAGTGATATTAATTAATGTTTTATTTATTTATCATGAATCATTTAATATATTTGTGAGGAATCATGACATTGGGAATAAGAATTATTAAGATAAGAAATCGGTCCTAAATTGGGAGAAAAGTGTTATTTCTTGATAGTTAAAGGAATTAATATTCGATAAATGATATATAATGAAATAATTTAAGTATATACAATATTGATCATGGTATATGAGATGTTACTAGATCCCATATTAATGAGTGGAATTCATAATATACTAGGACATCGGATTTTTTATTTTAGAGCATTAACAAATTTAATATATATTTCCCGACCACTCACTCACCTTATATTAAAAGAATTTTTATATCCATTTAATTATACATGAAAAGTTTATATTGACAAACTAAAGAGGCATTTTTTGGATGATCAATTTATAATTCCCCATAATTGAGAATATTCTTATAAGATGATATGTTATGTGAGGGACTATCCAATACTAGTATGACATAGAAAAACTATTTTATTTTATTTTGAAAACCACATTCTATACTGGTAATATATTGAAATATGTACATCTAAATTACACCAGAATGGAGTATATGATACAAGTTATCTTATAAAAAAATCTATTTTTTCACTATAATGTCGTAGTATTCGTGAATCATGTCATTCTAAAGAACATAAAGAACAATAAATATGAATGTTATATATTAATTCAATATATTTTATTATTTCAAGAAATATAAATTAAAATTAAATATATAAGGAAAATTGAGAATATAGTATTTTGATCACTTTTAAATATTAGTGTTTCCCAATATAGATGATGATTGAGTTGGGAGTTAAAGACTTGTTCCCAAATAAGAAACCAATATATATTTATTTTCAAGGACTTATGTGGATTTATGATTTAATCAATTAATTATCTATAATATGATGGATTTATGAAGAACATCTAATGATATTAGGTAGTTGAAAACAAATGAAATTTTTGTTATATCTTCAATATATCAATGTGTAGAGTAAATGTGTAATAAAACCTGTATAACTGAAACTCATAAGGATCCATATTCTTCTTCTAGATTAATCTAGACTAATAAATGTCGTTAAATAAAAAAAATGATTCCCAAATCTATAGGTGGTATACTATCCTTTCATCCTCGTTCGTAATGAATGGAAACTAAACCAACCAAAAGGGTGTTATTTCCTACTTCTAAAGATGAATGAAAATTAATTTATAAAGAGAGTAATTTTAAATGTTTGCATGAATTAAGTTTTCCCCAATAAATGGAAAAAATAAATTTTACAATACACCCCCAATAATCATCATTAAATGAATAGATTTTTTCATATATTCTATATGATGTTATATCTCATGGAACCCATATGTTACTTTCATCTAATTCATAATTCATTTAACATTTCAATGAATGATTATTAGAGAAAAATGACACATCTCAATGATTATAAAAATTATAAACTATGTGGGAGTTTACTTATATGCATGTGAATCTCATATAATATTCCAATTCATACTGTATGATTGAATGAAATACAAACACAATATTAATCTTTATGATTGAAGCTAATTGTTAGCAGTAGAAAGCATAATATGTTTGAAACTAAAAATGATATGGGGTATATCATTAGAAATGATATACCCCTTTTAGTTCATTGAAAATATGTATGTTATTTCAAATTATCAGGTATATTTTTAAATTTAATACATTCCCTTTTACTATATTCCCAACAATATACCACTTCCATTAAAAGTGCATAATGAATTTATAAAAAAATTATCTCAATGTGTTTGGATATAGTTTATGATACCCTCTAAATTTTAAAAATAAAATTAATAAAGAACATAATCTATATCCCAAGTACATGATGTCTAATACTTCCTGAATTAGTATTATTGACAATAAAAATTAAATTCTTATTTCATAGATGTATGAAAAAATCCTCTTGAAAAGTATATGTGATACCCAAGATACTAATGGTTTTGGTGTGATATCCATTAAAAAAATCATATCTCATATGAATATACCCACCAAAATATATATCATATATATCATATGTATACATAAATAACCTAGATTTACATGAAATGAATTAACCTTTATATATGAAATAATGTCAATCTAGTTTAGGAAATATCATTATTTCATGATTCTTTAAAGAAAGCTAACCTAATTGATGAATAAATCACATGTCATTCATATTACAGAGATTCTTATCACATGTACCTTCTATAAATAGTTTAAAAATAACATTTGACTCAACTATTAATGAAAAAAAAGTTCAATAGACTAATTTAATTAATGAATGATATATTCTCTTATCACATCAGTGAAAAAATATATCTTAGTTTAGATTTTACCAATTATAATATTAGGAACATACCAAAACACCCCCAAATTATGTAAGACGAAATGGGTTATGTAAGAAATATATAAATTTATTAATGTTCTAATTCTTGGTATCTCACTAACCTTAGCTAAAAATGGTTGATAATAATAAATCCCTATTTATATTGATGACTATAGGACATTCCATGAGATATAATTGGTGGGTAAGCCAAAATAACAAGTCTCCACTTTTCATCTCATAAGTCTGTTACTCATGCTAATCTTAAAAAATAATAAAAACCCATAATTATTCATGTTGATAATTCATTATAGATAAATACAATTCATATTTTTAGGTGATATTATTATTCCATCATTCCCACAAATTAAATTATTTCATTCACGGATGAATGATAAATAAAGATATCATTTAATATAAATAGATGATAAATTATTCAACCATTACATTAATCTATTATTTATCATATACCAAGGTACTCTACATGAACCCCATTATTCTATGATATTAATGACTTGTTCAATGTATTTTATATATTGTCACCTATATCCACACAACATATCTAAACATTTCTCCTCTAAATGGTATGATGTATGAGAAAATATTAAGGAATGATTTTTTTCCTTTGGCGAGACCAGTGATCCTTGGACTTAGTAATGGACACTTTATATCATATTAAATATAATTTTATCCTTTAATTATAAGAATTTAATCTAGTTTCTAGATGAAAATTTTAATCTAAACTACTTTCTTTATAGCATCTAATGCAACGATGTACTCTGCCTCTCTTATTGATTCTTCCAAAAATGATTGTTTGAAACTTTTCAAACTAATAACTCTACATTTCAATAATAACTTGAATTGATATTATGATCTTAAATAATCTCTATAATATGGAAATATTATTATTTACAACCCTTTAAAAATATACCATCTACTCATCCAAATAGAATGTACATAACCTTAGTTCTTCTCATGTACATAATGATATCATTAACAGTAATCTAGTGATTCTAATTAGATTTTTATTGGTATTTAGTTTTTATTTTATGATTATAGGGGAAAATTTTTTGTATATATAATGATGTACATGAAATAACAAAAGGTATATGATTACATAATTTTATCCATTATTTCTAACCACTTATCAGGATCCCGAGTCATCCCATGATTCATACTATGTAAGAATGGTAAAGACACCTTTTTGGAGTTCTCCATGATAAAAATATTTAGAAATTTTCCAATATATATGTCTTCAATTATTCCAATATACCTCTTATATATCTCTATATGAATATTTATACCTTTTATATTGTCTAATTATCTAATACCTTTCATAGAGAATAATTTATCCCACCACACCATTATAAAGTTATGATTTGGGACAGAATTTTCAATAAAAAAATTTCATCTATATACAATATCATAATATTTGAAACTCTTACACTAATATATATATATATAGAATTCATTTTTTTATGAAACCAAACTATTTGATCTCATCATAAAATATCACATTCCAAATCTAAGAAGTTTTCTTCAATCAATTAATGGATCATCTAAACATTCAAACACTTACAAACACATTTGATACTTAAAAACCTTCATGAAATATCATACACACATACTAAACTAAATTATTCTTAAGGATAAAAAATAGGATATTAATTTCATATATCTCATAATAAAAATGTGAATAAAGATTTGAATAGATATTATACAAACAATAAGTGAAAAATGGTTTTTTTAATCAATAATATGATTTTTTTTATAACCCTTTTACCCCAAGACATTATTTAAAACAAGAAACACTACAATGCATGTCAGTTTTCCTATATAATACCCACATGAAACCTATCAGTCTCACCCCTTTAGATTCAAATACAAAATTCCAAAATTTAATAGTTTACATGGCCTCAACTCATATTACTTATAATTTAAACATTTTATTGATTGATAACAGACTCAAAGTATTACTAGGTTAATCTCTTTTCAACATTACTTCATCATCATTTTCTATATGAAATACATCTCTCAGTCTCCTATAGAACCATACCAGAAAATTTAGGTTTCATTGTAGCTTGATTTAGTTCTTATTAAATAACTTTTTATAGATAGGGATAAACATTAATCTTAGAAACACTTATCATTTATTGGGTTTTAACATTATCATGTTTGACTTTTCTTTACCTTATTATCCAGTAAACTTATTGATTTCCAAGTGAAACAACATCAAGAACCACAAAAACATTTTTTTCAACATGGTTATATAATTATTATCCCTTTTATTAGTATGACCATGAAATAATAATTTCTCTATACCAGGGCTTATATTTTTAGAATCCAAATGTTGAATATGTGATTTACATCCCCAAATACACATAAAAGTAAAAATGGAATATTTTAATTCTATTTCTCATATTATTTCATTATGAAAAAATATATAAAATTCTATTTTTTAATATTGGAAATGTTTCTAGAGCATAACCAAATAATTATATAGGAAGGTCACACTAATCTATTATTATTCAACCCTTGTTTAACAATTTTTAATTCATTCTCTTTGACACCATATTTTACTATTGTGTTATTGGAGGATTGACTTATAGAATAATTCCAAAATCCCTAAAATGGTCAGTGAATTATTAAAAAATGTATTCACCACACCAATTTTATTGACAAATACTAGTATAAATTCCCAGTTGATTATATTCTTCAATATAAAACTTTTATTCCTTTTAAAAAGTTTAATACTTTTTCACACCATAAACACAAAACCATGCTGAAGAAAGTCATTGTTAAAATTAACAATATTCATAAATATAATATTATGATTAGTATTCTTTACTTTATATAAATCATAATATATAAGATCCAGGATCCCAAAATTCTTTTCACATTCTCCAGAAAAATGTGTTTTGGTGATTTTTCAAAATAAAAAAAATTCAAAATTTTCAAAAAATTCATAATTACATGGTCCCAATAATCTATCAATAGGGAGTCTTTGAATGTTTTTTTCATTCAAATATCTATTGAGAAAATTTTGAAATTTTGGTTTGATTATAAATAACCATTAACTTATTATTTCAAATGATATATATAGAATAATACATATATAGAATGTATAAATCATTTACCATATTCCTGATGCCAATAAAAATTTAATCCATATTTATAGAACAACTCTTAATCATAATATTGGGTTAAAATAATTTATTGTGAAAGAATGAAAAAGTATCTATTTATATAGGGACAATTGTCAAATTTAATCAAAAAATATAATTCATATACTTAGTAAATTAAGATCAAAAGTAGAAACCTCAAATGTAGAAATACTTTCACATTTCCCGAAATAATGATCTAATTCACAATTTTATTATTTCATTATTTATCTAAATTTATTTTTTATAATGATGATTATATTATTGGGATTACATCAATCAATTTATTTAAACCTATGTAATGTAGTAACAGTGGGATCTTGGTTATCTCTAGATTAGTAGGTGTTTTTAGTGTGTTTTTCATTGTTTTGTGTGTTTAGTTTGTGTAATGAATAATTAATGTGTCATGTGATCAAAACTAAGAAACCAAGAGATTAAAATAAGTTATTGAATGCTATTATATTAACCATGGATATCCCCTCACATAAATTTCAAATATTTAATCAATTTATATCTCTTTAAGGCAATCTATTTAGCAGAAACCATAACAGATTACCATCACCTCATGATTTTGACATGAAAAAATAAATTATATTACCATTAATTCAACATACACTTTACCATACTTGATATCTAATATATCTAATAACTCCTAGAAAAACTACTTCCTACTATCATAATTATTGAGTAATGTCTATTTGTCATGTGTGTTCAGTCCATGAATTAGAGAAAATAATTTAAATCTATAAAAAATTGAAATATCATAATTCCTATAACAATGAACACTAATATAGATATAAATATTATAGAATGATCATTTATAAGTCTAATTAATTATTATGAATACATGTAATCTCTTTAGATCTACCACTATGGTCCCAATGTGCCATAATTTAAGAGATTAATGAGCTGAAATATAAATCGAAAACAACATTAGTGTCACTATCAAGAAATCAATCCACCTCTCTTATTGAGGGTAAAATATCCCTCTTATATAAATGATTGTATGGTTAGGGTACTACTTATATGATTAAGTATTTTATTTTTCCACATGATTTACATGATCCTCATTATCATCCTCTAATGATTCTATTACTATCAAAACTATTCAGATTAAAAGTTTTGTAAGTGACAAAATCCATCCTTGTTGGGAATAACTACACAAGATATCTCAAGGGTAAATATTATTTAGTTGGTGAATCTATCTAAAATATATTTTCATTGATAGTATCCCATAATCTATATATTCTTCAATAATATGATCAATTCAACATAGAGATCGAGAGGACACTACCTGATTTAGACAAACAGAAGAATGAAAATGGTTTCATAGTTAATACCTTAAACTTTTATGGAATTTTAGATTTAATATTCTATATAGGAACCCTTACATCTATTATTCACTATTAATTAGAATACCTTCGAATATGTTGTTTATGACCATGATACAAGGGGTTGAATATTAGTGATACACTTTTGTAACATGCCTAAATGACCTTTACATAGCTTTAGTGAATAGGTCTTACATTGAAATAACATGTCGATAATTTGAATGACCTTGACATAAATCTTCTTCTTCATGATAATGAACTATAATTATCTGAGGGTACATTGAGATAACCTTGACAAATCAATCATTATCTATGAAAATAACACTTACATATCTTTTTGAACCATGGGAGTAATTTTACGTAGCTCATTGAACACCAAGGTTACCCTTATGTTGCCTATAGATCACACCATCTACCTTCATGAAGCAGCTCTGTATTATTTTCTCAATATATTAATACCTTTATATAACATGAGTTACCATTATGAAATTCCTATATGAACTTCAAATAGCCTTGGATTTAAAAATTTATTTTTACATGTCATGTTAAATATATGGAGGTACCCTAACATAGGGATCACCCATAAATGTTACCTTTATATATGAGATTGGTTATCTAGAAATAGCACTAGCATCATAGATTAACTTCACAAAGTGTATTTGATGAATCGTTCACCATTAAGTGTACTTATATGGACCATTACACAGTATATATGTTCCCTTGATACAACATAGATAATTTTTTCTATACCATAATGCAGTTTCACTATTACCTCTATGTAGTCATGATTTATAGATGAATATTTTATGATGGTCCTGATAAAGTCTAATGACAGAGTTATATGCTCACACAAAATTCATATGATGATGCTCATCCAAAGTCTTATGATTTGATTGTGACAAATCATATGACATTAGAAAAGTCATAATATCTGTCGCCTTTTCATTTTTATCCCTGTAAACATAAAAACCTTAAACTCAGTATTGAATAAGTCAGGTTTATTCTAGTAATGGTTTAAATGATTAAAATTTATGTTTATAATCCTCTTAAAAATGTAATTTTAAAATTTAAAATCAATGTATGGATTCTGAAATTAATTGTAAAATAAAATAAATTACTAAAAATAATGATTAAATCCATTTAATCATTTAATTTTGAATTCAGAAAAGTTATATATATGAATTAATTTCCTTATTATCAAATCAGTTATGGGGTTAATTTTCTAATGAAAAATAAAAACAAATTGGTATGTATCTCATCACTTCCATACACCCACGTTAATCAAATTTTGAGCAATACAATGAATTAATAGAAAAAAATGATTTTACTTAATCGGTTCAAACACACAAACCACAAAAAATGGAATATAATGATTCTTCCATCAACTCAATTATTTTTCCTCCTCTATAAATTTAACATTCTATTCTCACTACAATTTATGAAAAATTCTCAATTATATGTTTTTAAACTGAATTGATCTCAGTTGAATCGAGATCTTAACAAGTGTAACATTCAAAAATCCATCTCCATAAAGGTTAATTTTCAAAGGTTTAATTTCAAACATCCTTTAAAAATTATAAATATAATCCAAATAATTAGTATTCACCATTTTTATCCACTTTTTGAATTAGCCAAATCATTTAATCACCTTTGTAAATTAGTACTTATTGAATTTTTCCCATCGATATTTATGCAAGAAATTTATTAGATGACTGTTGATAAACCTAAATCTAAAACATCCCAAGATATTAGGTATCCTCAAGAAAAATTTTATTATTAATTTTATATATTTAAAACATTCAAATCTAACTCTAGGGTAATATTAACCCTTATTTTATGGATAATACATACACAAACACACAAGTTCTAATGTAGACTTATGAAGACTCTTAAATTATTTTCCAAATTCTTGTATTACATTCTTCTTATATTATATCCAAATGTAGTTTAGGGTGTATCCCTAAGTTTATAATCAATCATAATGGCTATTTCACCTAGGTTTAATATCAAAATTATAGTTTCTTCTACTTTTATTTTGATTACACCATGATCTTTTTCATTATAAACACTTTACCATTGTTTTAGTGAATAATTTAAATGAAAAAATGTATAATCACTCAATAATAATAATATAATTATAGTAATTTTTTGAACCCATGTAATACCTACACAAAATCATGATATTTTTCAACAGGAAAGGAAGTACGGAAACACAAGGATTACTATGCTAATGACAATCTGAAATGATCAGATGAAAATTGTATATTTTTTCATATTGTAAAAAAAAAATTGTTTCAATAGAATATTTATTTATTTGTATAAAAACAAACAAATAAATAAAAATATATATATATCTAAAATATTAACATCTTTAGCTACATTTTAGTCTCCACAATACTTTTCTTAGAGAAAATATCCCATAAATTCCAACATGTAAAGTAAAATGAAAATAAACGTAATAAAATGTAATTTTAAGAAATGTTTGTAGGAAAGAGATAACCTATGGGTTTGTATTCATATGAAATATGGAAATGTTTAGACTCCTCCAATGGTTCCTTCCAAAAATATACATTATATAACTTTAGATATAATAAATTTACTTTAAATGGATATTTTGATTATGTTCCCTTGCTTTTAACCGAACTAAATGAGAATATATTAATCATTACAGAAATTCATTTTCACTTCAAAAAAATATTACAAGGATCAAGATTAATTCTTGAGAAGAATAGCATAACATTATCTCCCACATGAAAGTCTCTTTTTTGGATGAGTCTATAATGGATAGATATGAATTTATCATTGTTCAGTAGGGAATTGAAATATTCCACCCTCTTTATCTCTTATATTTTCATCATTTAGAGATTTCTTTTCACTATGACATTGTTTAAATCTGGGTTAAATATAATCAAAACCCAATGGTCTTTTAACAATAGGTTAATATGCAAGTGAAAATTATTTATATAAATAATTCTATAAGGGGACATACCTATGAGTATTTTAATGAAATATTGTATTCCCATAGTGTAACATACATCATTTTTCTATAATATTTTGAGTTGGGTTGCACTGTTTCCCCCAAAATACTCTTTATATTTCAATTTGACACCTTATACAACCCACTTTTTTGTGTGGATGTTAGGTAATAGAGTTCTAATAGGGAACTCAAAATCTGTTGAGGAGGTATTCCAGACTATTATTACAAAAATGTGTTCCTAAATAACAGATTATAGGTTAGGGAACTCAAATAAAAAAATAATAATTGATCTTAGAAGCCTAATAAAAAAATTTCAGCATCGGTTTAGGTTTCTTGTGCTTTAATCCATTTATAATTAAAATATACTACTAATATAATATATAAAAGTTAAAAAGTACAATATATAGAGTTATGAAATCCAATACATTTATGAGTGGTGTTGTGTATAAACCTTAATAATTTTTTTAAACCCATATAAATGTATTATTAAGTAAGAATAATATTTTCTCTGATGGGGAATGTGTTATGAATGTGTTCTTAATTTTTTTATGTGTTCATTATGTATAAATATTGAATGTGAATGGTTTATTTTAAATTAAATTTTAAATTAAGTGGATGAACCTTAGGCACCCACTCACTATCTTTTAAATAAATATTTCCTATTTTCACTACCCTATCATCTCTATAGTTAAACAAAACCTCATATGAATTCTCTCTTCTAGTTATATCAGTTTAATATAATTAATTTAATAATATCTAGTAGCACCTATCACTATGATTGAATATCTCTAATAACTACTTATTAGTCAGAATTATGACAATCATATTACTGTAGAATCTCTTGGCGGCCTATGTATGAAAACCATAGGGTGAGTAAGAAGAATTTAAAAGAATTGAATTAAAGGAAATTTTCTAAAATTAAAACCGATCAAACAATTAATGGGAGAAATATAAAATAATTATCAGATATATTTTGAATTAATCAATAGGGGAAACAAGTTCTCCTTGAATCATCCACTAATTGGTTAGTTTTCCATCACTAGAGAACAAAAAAATTAAAGAATGAGATAAGGAATGTGAAAAAAGATATTCTAGGATCTATCAATCTAGTGATCGAAGTAGATCCCCAACAATATTGAATAACTCATTACATATAGAATGATCAATGGACCTTGTAATGATTTTAAAACCCTTCCAATTATAAGTCATGATATTAATCTCCCTTGATGTCAATATTTATGAATTATACCTCAAATTTCGAGCTCAATTCCCTCTATTTAGATTGTCTCCACATGTAGAGTTTTGTGGTCATGATTTTTTTATATCGGAATTACTCAAATCTTTTCCATTAAAACATTCCCATCCCATAATTTATCACTATACTCCTTCAAGAAGGATCAAATAAAAAATTATTTTATATTCATCAGGTTGACTAGATGTTGAGTTTTGACCAACATGATCACATTGTGATAAAAAATCAACCACGTGCAACTTGTTCAACATTATTTGAAGAAGGATTGGGCCCGTTTGAGATAAAAAGGTCCTTATATCACACTTGGTAATGAAAAATTTATTTGATTAGTGTTATATTGGATGACTATTTTGAGATTCATTTGGGAATTAGATTTTTAGTCTTTCTTGTACTTAATTAGATCGCACTAAAGGCTATAAGAATATAGTTTATGACTCATTAAAGTTGTATTATATTTCAACAGAGATCAACGGAAGCTTTAGTGGAAGTATGAGACACACTTTGAGTAGACTTGGATAATAAGCGAGTTCATCCATGGATTCTCGTTCTCAAGAGCTGATGTATTGAGTGATTTATTAGTGATGTGAGGTTATAAAAGCATGGAAGCTTTAGTGTGGTCTCTAGAAGTATATTGTTTTCAATATGCCTTTACACATCATTGTAGAAGGACGGATTTTTAGATAAAGTGATAGATCCGGCATAGTGTGTCCATGTTAATGTTGGGATGAACTAGTTTAACAAAATTAACCATCTTGGTGAAGGCATGATAATAATTGGATCAACATGGCTATAACACCCATGCTTCAATTATTGAATGTTATTCTTTCTTGAGAAAAAATAGTATACCGCCCATAGATTTATAATTCTATATCAACAGGTCAAAATTAACTTAGAGTGAATTCTTGATTTTATTTGAAATAACTATTTTTCGGGTAAATATTAAAAATAATAATTTAATATAAATTTTCCATTTTATAAAGTTATTATGATATAAGAATAGATTTCATGTTTATCAAGAACATTTTTATATACTAAATATTTAATAAATAATTAAAATAATTAATAAAAAATATAACATTGAACATATAAATATATACTTAACATTTTGGAAGTCTAAATATTTTATTTATTTAAAAAAATTATTTTTAGTTATTTGTATTAATAAATTATATAAAAAGGAAACTTTTGGTATTAGATTAGTGTTAAAGAAAAAAATTATTCTTTTAATTAAAATAATCCAATTAATTCTACTAGAACCAAAATTATACTTTAATTTATGGTAAGATCATTTTTATGCTTAAATTTTTTTTTTATAAAACCCATTTATCACTATGTTTTATTGGTTATTTAATATTAATTTATTCCAAATATAGAAATTAAATTTGATAAAATGAACACTGTATTTTGAATCATCATTTAATCATTTATTAATGATGCTAATTACATTTTTTGTTTATTATTAATAGTAAATTTTATTTGACTACTATTGTTATTTCAATATATCCCATGTAATTTTGGATTTGATGTTCTCAAATACCCTCCATTTGTTAATGATGTTTTCTTCGATAGTTTTTTCTTAATTTTTTATCATTAATTTAGTTTATTTTATTAAAATCTATCTGTTCTTTATATTTTTTGAATTTTTTTCCTAATTATAGAAAATCAACTACATGGGGAATTTAACTATGTAAAAGGAAACTACATTGAGTATTCAAAAATAAGAATCTAAATTATAGAGAAATGACCTATGTAAAATGGATACATTTAAAATTTTTCAATTAAGAAATTTATTATGATAATAAACCACCACTTTGAGTAGTCATCTTCAAATATCAAAATACTACTTGAATCAGTTAGATGAGAAAATCAGTAATGTAATTTTGATACATGGTGAAAATGACTAAGTCGATCTAAATGGATATGTAATTCATTTCGATACATCTATATTGTATAAATGAGTAAGAAGGCTACATGAATAAATTCTACCATGTGAATAATACGAAAAAAATTCGGCTATAGGAAAAAATAGGCTTATAAATGACCAATATGTGAATAATGGAAATATTGATCCATTTAGGTAAATGAATTAAAATCCATGGAATTTGGTTATATGGTGACATATAATCCAATATAATCTTTATATAAACAACTTCAGATAGCTTATTAATGGGCCTAATCCATGTAGGTTGGTAGGTTACCCTAGGGGTTGCGAGGAGACCCTAGAGATGGATTCCCCCCAGTCTCCCTAGAAGATAATGTGATATTTGAGGCTTATTCATCTAAGGAATAGGTGTTTTATGCAATGAAAGGCCTCAACCTAGAGATCACTCCGAGTACATACAATTTTTATGGTGCATTTTATAGATCCTCTCGGTGCTTAGTTGGGAAATAACTTACTTTTCCTATTGAAGATTTTTCCATGGAGCTAATCTGCCTCATGTGGCTAGTTCTACTTCTCTTGTCCTTATTCCAAAAATCAAAAACCCATGTACCTCCCCAACTATAGGCCAATCAGTCTCTATAACCTTTATTACAAGGTGTTATCTAGTGTGATTAAAAAAAGTCTCTTTTGTCACTTCCTAGGTTGATTTCATTAGAGCAACATGGATTCATTAAAGGGAGATTGATTGAAGGGGTGATAGATTTGGAACAAGAACTGATTAGTGATATTAAAATCAATTACCAAGATTCAAATTGGTGATCAAACATGATATGGATGATGCATATGATTAAGTTGAGCAGAGCTTCCTTCTAAAGGTTCTTCTATTCATGGGACTCTCTAACAAGGCAATAAACCTTCTCTAGAGATGTTTCAATTATTCCTGGATATATATATATTTTATGGGGAGATTTTTTGGGGTTTTAAGGTGGTTGGTAGCCTCAGGTAGGGAGACCCATTTCACCCTACCACATCATCTTGTCCCTTTATGTGCTTAGTAATCTCATCAATAAGGGGTGTCTAAGGGGAACCACCTTTCCCTATAGGGGTAACATGCATCAAAATAGA
The DNA here is from genome assembly GCA_963277665.1 of Viscum album. Classification (NCBI taxonomy): domain Eukaryota; kingdom Viridiplantae; phylum Streptophyta; class Magnoliopsida; order Santalales; family Viscaceae; genus Viscum; species Viscum album. The sequence continues at coordinate 1,331,576,117 of OY728141.1, forward strand.
GTGTGCTGCCTCATGTTTGTGGATGACACTATAATTTTTGTGAATTCAAGTATGTGATCTATTATAGGTATCATTTAAGTCCTAGATTCTTATTGTATGTGGTGTGGGAAAGTGATTAATCATTCAAAGAACAGTTTTTAAATATTGGATAGATTCTCTGAAAAACTTGTTTCATTTATTCTGGTCATTTTGACTAGGTATCGAAAGTATTTTCCAATGGAATACATGGGAGCCCCAATCTCATCAAGGAAAAATAACTTTCACCACTTTGACCAGCTTTCTGTGAGAATTTCATGTAGAGGTCTTAATTAGAAAAATATATTTTTTCCTTTGTGGAAGAATCACCCTTGTGAATAATCCCTTTTCGTTTATTCCTATCCATATGTTATATATTTTCAGGGATCCGAAGTAAGAGATTTTATTCATTGAATGAATTCACATATCTTTCGATTTGGATTCTCAAAAAATGGAAAACTTAATTTGGATTCTTGGGGGTGGATGGCCAAGCTGACCAATGAATGAGGGATTAACATTTGGGACTTAATGACCACGATGAAATTCATGCATCCTAGTATTCTCTAGGTGTACCTATAAGATAGCACACTTTTGTGTAGAAATATGAGAGGAAAATTCTGTGGGAATATTCCTGTAACTGGAGGGAGTTTGTCTTCTATATTTCCTCTGGTTTTTTGGCACATCTATGGGTTGTAACGCCGTTCCTGTTGGATTATTGGAGAGGGAAATACTTCATTTTGGTTCCAAAACTGGGTGGGAACTATTCTTGGGTTTCCTGGATGTCTAGTTCCATAGCTCAATTTCAAGGAGGCCAAAAACATTCTGAGGTTCATTGATGTTATTCTGAGTTATTATCAATGATATTTTTTCAAAGGAATTTATTTTAGTCTAGAGCCTGATAAATGTGTATTTACGAAGTCCACTTCAGGTGCTTTTTCATCCAGAGACTATTGCAGGGTGCTATGTACCAGTTAGGGGGAGGATGACTAGGGGAGACACTATAGATGAATGATATACCGGCCAATATCAAAATTATTTTATGCTGATTCAGGAACCAGGAACTGGCTATAGACAATAATATTCAGTCTAAGGGCATATGCATGGCTTCCTGGTTTTCTCGTTGTAGATCATGCATGGTGGCAATGGATCATCACCTCATCTTCAAAAGTGAATGAGGCTTATCATTATGGAGTTTTCATGGAAAATTAAATGGATTACATTCTTTTGAGGTGTGATCTTTTATCTTTCTAGATGCTTGGTTTCTTGGTGCAAGTTTGAGTGGTGTTAAGAAAAAAATTAGAGATATAGTTTTGTTGGCGGGATGCCGGTGCATTTGGAAGTCTCAGAAATTGGTTCTCTTTGAAGGGTAGGCCCCATGGAGTGATTCTTTGGTCATTAGAACCAAATTATTTTTGATCAATTTATCTAGTTTCATAATGTATGGGGCATAATCTTCTACATTTAGGCATATCCACAATGGAATTTCTTCCCCTATCATTAGATCCAATGAAGGGAATTTGGTATGTTGGTCACCCCAACCCCATGGGTCTCACAGTAAATACTAAAGGTCTGGGTAGTTTGAATCTCTCATGTGGAGGAGGGTTTGTGCAATATTCTTATAGATCTATCATTTTAGATTTCAATGCATGATTTTTCAATGGCCATTTCATCCATGCTGAAGTGATGGAGCAACTTAAGGGGCTTAATCATTGTCATCAGTAGGGGCATCTTCTTGCGGTAGTTGAGATGGATTTCATGGTTCTTTATTGTGCTCTACATGGGATTGGTAAGATTCCTTGTTCTATTACCTATGATATTAGAAGATGTAGAAGATATCTTAGTCTTACCATAGAGGTTGTCCATATTTGGATGGTGGGGAATGATGTTTTAAATTTTCTGTCTTCCTTGGATAATCTTGACACTAATATAACCTTGTCTATGCATTTAAACTCACTTATTTCAGGGGGGATCTTTTTTGGGGGAGATTCCCTTGGTCAACACATCTTTAAGCCACCTTGAGCGGTTTCTTACTATACTCAGAATCTCATATTGAATAAATTCTTGAATATTAGAAGTATGAATCCTATATAATGGAATCAATAGAATATTTTTCATTAATTTTAACTATGTGTTGAAGGAGATAAATAGTGAGAATACATAAGAATATAATCACTAGAAACACCGACATAGAACTCACTCTCAAATATCTATTCAAGCAACACAGTTTTTAAGAAAAAATTGACAAAAAAGATACATGTTATACACTTAGTCTACAAAGATCATATTTGATACATTCCATAAGAATCTCGTCGATCAAATTTATCAATAGTTTCATCTCTCTTGGATATTTAGTCTCTTCTATCTATTTTTTCTTACAACTATGAGCCAAATTTGAAAAGTGTTTATTTATTAAATCTCTTGATATGAAGGTTCCTAAAAAAATATCCTTAAAGGACTCCGTTTGTAAATCTTTATTGAAGATTGGTTAAAATATCACAATATTTTACCAATTGTTTCATTCTCATAAAAAGTCATGAAATACTTGGGAATGGGGATCTTATTATATGGTAAAAGAAATGGTTTAGTGAAAACCCCCAAGATCTTCAATTTGAGCATTGGTGGAGTGGACTAAGAGATTTGTTTACCTAAAAACACAATAAATCACATGTTTCTGATCTATTATTTTTTTGATACTCTTTCCACTATGTTCATTTGTTAGAAAAAATAATATATGTAATCATATCCTTATGTGGGTATTTTCTAAGATAATCTAATCATAAAAACCCAATTTACCCATTTATGAGTCTTAGTATAGTCAATATTCGACCAACAATTGGTATCAAAGGGTTTGAGTTTTAAGTTCTTGGTTGTTACAGTTTGAATTTTAATGATTATAATGAAGATGGCTGATATGAGTGATAAAAGAGAAGAAATTTCAATGGTAAGAGAAACCATGATTAATGGAAATAATTATGATTATTAGATGATTCAAATGATCATATATCTAAATATCCTTTGTTTAAAGGTTTATATTAAAGTCACAAAGCCTTATAAAATTCCCAAAACATGACAAGAAACATGGTAAACTAATACTGAATCCAGCTGTAACTTATACTTCAAATACAAGATTTATATCATCTATGGACAAGGCCATGTGTGTTTTATTAAGTTTCAAAATGAGAAATAACTCATGAAATATAGACTAATATATAAATATCTTATGAAGAAACCTTCAATCTAATAGCTCTTCCACATAATAATAAAAATTTTAATTTCGACACCATTATATTAATAGAAGGAAAAATCATTATTAAACATAATGGGAGTGTTACTGTGGTTGTAAATAATATTACTTCTTCAGGATCCCCAATTCCTGAATGTGATCATTTTTTTTGAAAATCCTTTGAATTCTAATACAAAGATGGGGAGGAATCTAGGCTTCAGTTAGATAATCTCAAGGGTTCAAAATCATAAAATTAAAAATCTTATTTTAAATATTATGATATATGAGACAATGATAGAATATGAGGCTAGAGATCGTAGACTGGATAATAATGAAAATGATGCCATGAACATTTTAACTTCAAAATATGAAAATAAATTTAAATAAATATAGTTGGAAGAGTCATTTGATGAAGACACCTTAAATAGTTAAACTTTAAATTTTGAAATTTTAAATTTTGTAAGAAATTTAGAAATTTTAGATAATAAGATAAGAGGTTTTAGAAAACCCTTAAATAAGTATAAGAATAAAATAAGAAATTCTAAAAATGATAGATTTTAGAAGTGTAAGAAGCTCATACACAATAAGCTGGAATTCCATTAATTTTAAGACAATAAGTATTCTTAGAAAAAGTATTTCAAAAAGGTTATATATAAGAAAAAATCAAAGAAATATATAAAATCTACAAGAAGTGATTATAAAGATTCAAGTGATGAGACATTTTCAAATTTAAAATAAAAAATTTCTAATCAAAAGAAAAATATGTTCTTTATAGAACACTTAAACAAGGTATATTATTTTTATTTATTGAGCATAATTTTTAATTATAAAATTAAAATATGTCTTCAATAAAATTGAATTAAAATTGTATTATTCTTCAAAAAATATGTAATATTTAAAAATAAAAATAAATCCCTAATTTTTTTATTTAGTCATTACTAATGAAAAGATGACTTTAATAAACAACGTCTAGATTTAAAAACCAATATGGAATATTATTCTATTTCTTATTATGATCATGATAATAATATTAATGTCTTTGTAAAATATGTTCATTAATTTAAATATAATGAAAGTGATTTAACTAAATTTAAAAAATTAATTGAATAATTATTTTAGAAACAATATATCTCCGAAAAATAAATCTAGAATATGAATCCAAGAGGTAAAACCAAGGCCTTATAAAAAATATTTTGTTCCTAGATCTCAAAACAAAAACCTCTCTAAGCTTACTTATTTTCAATTTTGATAATTAGGGATCAATTTTAATAATTTTATTTTAAAAAATCCTGATTTTTTTTGAATTTAAAAATATTTTCTTTAACACGGTATTTTCAAAATTTAGTACTTGATTTTATGGATAACACAAATAGATTTGTGTTCTTAAATCATTATTTTCTAAAATTTCTAGACATAGAAGAATATCAATACCAAAAAAATTATTATTTGATTTTTTTTGGAAGAAAGGTCCAAGTTAATAAATGAGAAATGGTATATGGATAATGGATTCCTGGGACAAATGATTTTGTATTTATATAAATTTAAATCTAATGGAGGAAATTCTTTTTTTGGTGACATCAGAAAATGAAATATTATGGTACTTGGAAGTCTTTGTAATCAAATATCAATCCTCACTAAAAAATAACTTTTATGGGTGTTTTGAATCATAATATGTTAAGTATTTAAAAACTATGTGATGAAGGTAATTTAATATATTTTTCTTACAATTTTTGTAATATTTTAAAAGTTAAAATTAATTAAATTTACAAAACAAAGAATAAATAGTGTATATTCTCCAGATCATTATTCTTTGAGTAGAGAAAAAAAATATTAAATTCTAAAAAAATGAATCTTACATTTGACAAAGAAGAATGTGAAATTGTAATGTCTATTCCTTAGGGAAATTTCCCCAAAAAAAATTTGTTTTAGATATACCTAAATTTAAATCAAATTAAAAGAAACTATGTCATGCATGTCAAAAGGGAAAGAAACCCAATTCTTATTTTAAACCAATAAAGATGTTTTCTACTTCTAAACCCATATAACATATCCACATAGATATTTTTTGTCCATTTAGAACTGTGAGTCTAAAAGTTTAATTTTTTAATGTTTTTTTCGGTTATTTTTAAATATTTACATGTGTTTTTACGTGTTAAGAGTGAATACTATTATGTTTTTATAAATATTTTTAAATTAGTTAATAAAGATAATTATTCAAATCTTATTTCCCAAGTAAGTTACTATAGAGATGAAATTGAAAACCCTGAGTTTAATTACTATTATTCAAAACATGGTATTATGGCTACTTTTTATAACCTCAAGACAAATTAAAATAATTGAGTTGTTGTAGGGTATAATTGGACCTTGTAAGAAATTTCTAATACAATGTTATGTGAATATAACATTCCTACTCATTTTTAGGGATGAATCTCTAAATAACACTTTTAATGTGATAATCATATTTATAATTAATCCTGTTTTTTATATAAGAACCTTATGATATTTATAATAATAGAAATAAAAAATATCGATACTTTAATGTTTTTGGATGAAATTTTTACACATTAAATCTGAATAATAATCTTAGTAAATTTGACATAATGGGTTATGATGAAACCTTACTTCTCTATACCACTATATATACAAAATATAAGAGTTTAAAAAAATGGTCAATTATTATTGAAGATAAACTCATTTTATTTTTTACAAAAGATATCCTTTTGAGTAGAAAACATCTCAAGTGGATGAGATGACATATTCTTTTGAAAACATCTGACCTGAACATCTCACTTAAAAAAAGAAGATGATTTGGATGTTCATTTTAGTTATCCAAATCCTGAAAGGAATTATAATAGTGAAGTAGAATTTGCAATACCAAGAAATACTTGAAACCCTAAGAAAAATCCCTTTGAAACAATTATTGAATGTTTTGATAAAGGGATAAAAACTATAAGGAATCTAGGAAATCTTGTATAATTTTATTTTTTTATATCACTAATAGATTCTAAAACTATAGAAGAATAATTATTAGATGATATGTTGGTTTTAAAAATATAATAATAATTATACCAATTCAATAAGAACAGTGTCTATGAATTAGTTAATAGAACATTTAACTATCCTTTTATTGGAAATAATTGGTTTTAGGAATAAATTGGATGATCAAGGTGGGATCACTATGAATAAGAATATATTAGTATCTTTATACTATAATTATGAGGAACATATAGATTATGAATATACATTTTCACTTTTAGCTAGATTAGAATCCATTAAGGCTCTTCATTCCTATCAATCTCATATTAAAATTTAAATAATATCATCTGGATGTGAAATCTAATATTCATATGGTTTATCATAGAGGAATTATTTACTAAACGGCCTCCCAATTTTTAAAATTATCATTTTTGATATTCTATTTTCTTATATAGGAATCTATTTATGGTCTTAAACATGAACATAGAGATAAGTATGAAGGTTTATGTTCTTATATTAAATCACAGGGAATTTTAGTAGGAGTGGAATATCTTACTATTTTTAATAAATCATAATATTCATATATATATATATATATATTGGTTCAGATATATGTTGATATGTGATTTTTGGTTCTACAAATTTAAAAGTGTGTAATTAATTTTCAAAACCCAGGATAATGAATTTGAAATGATTATGATGGGTGAGTTAAATTATTTTGGAGGTTTTTTTATTTATCAAAAAATCTTTGAGAAATTATTTAAATCAGATTAATTGAATACTTGACTTACATAAGATGTTTAGACTTAAAATTGGTAAGGTACATTCAACTCATATGAGTTCTAATGAAAATCTTGATTTTGATGAAGTTAGGAATCCAGTTAACAATAATATATACCACTAAAGAAGTGTACATAACTTCTTGTAGATATTGATCATTGGTTTTGTGTATGAAACACGCCTTACGAGATTTGGGCTTCAATTATAATCAAGTCTAAATAAAATCTGACGAAACTAGTTCTATTAATAATTATTTAATAAATCCTATACATTATTCTAGAAATAGGTTTACTGAATTAAGGCATCATTTCTAGAGTGATAAAACTCAAAAGTGTGAAATCACTCTTCAATTTTTCTTTACAGAGAACCAGTTGGTGGATATCTTTAATATTCCACTATATCATGATCAAATTGACAAGATTTAAATGAGTTTGTTGTTATTTACATTTAAATGAATTTATTTTATATTATTTTTTTCTTTTAATTCAAATTATTACATTATTTTATTAATGTTATGTTTTAATGCATAATGAAAATTAAGTGAATATATTTTATTTTATTTTATATGAAAAATTTATTCTTTATTTTATATTTAAATTGAAAATGATGTGTTTTTAAAAATTAATTACATTTTTAGTTTCAATTTTATTTATTTAATTTCTGTTATAATTGGCCCACAATTCCAAATCAGCTACATTCCATTTATTTAAATCAGGTCTGTGACATAAAATTACAAGTCTGGCCTCAATACTTTTTATCCTTTTACTACGTTCATTCTCTTAGAATTTGAAACAAAATCACTTTTCCTACATCATTTATCTTGATTCCCTATTGAATTTATGTCAACCTTCTCCAATGGGAAATTCTATAAATGGAGATGATGAAAATTTCCATTATTCTATGAAATATAAGTTAGGAGGTGCACAATGATGAGTTTTAGCTAGGGAAGTTGTAAATATGGCATGAATGTAGTGTGCTAAGACACTAATAAACCAATTATTTTGGTTTCAATAATGGTTGTTTTTTATCCGAAAATATATGTTTCCAATTTTACGAGGAAGTGAATGAGTTCATGAGGAATGCATAGTTCGATTTTTATTAAGCCAAGTATGTGAAGTCATCAAATGTTATTTGAAAAGATGGGGTTGTTTTGCTAGAATAAATGGCCAAAGTCTTTTATTTTTCTCATGGAGGGTTTAGAGTTCTCCATACCCTAGTTCATATATATTCATTGGGTACAATTGAGGTTTTCATGTTCTTTTTTAGAACCACAACTTTTTAGAATAATTCTATGAAGGAATTAAATGATTAAATGATTGTTCTTTATTAATTAATTCAAATTGGTTTTTACTAGAGAGAAAGTAAAATAGTGAAGGTTTTATTTTAGGATATGTAACTCTTACATATCATGATCAACAATATAAATCCAAATCATTCAATGTATTTGATGAATTTTATGCATCATTAATATAAATGATAATTAATGTTAAAATATTACCCTTATGGATAGATAATCTCCCAATTGTTAAAAGGTTGATATCTATAAGGGAGAACTAATGATGTTCCATAAAAGTAATACTCTTTCATCCATTCCCTAGTAGACAATTAGAGTCTTTTGAGATTCTTTTTTATTTTTTTTTGACCTGTTTAAAAATAAGTTATAGATCAGGGAGAGACATATCAATCCATATTAACTAGGTATGAAATAATTGCTGAGACGATTCTTTCTAGGGAGTTATAGGAGTTAATAGCTTCTCTGGTATAGCCTAAAGGGTCAAAAAATCAGACCTAAATTAGAATATGGGGTTGTTTTCTTAGAATAAATGGCCAAAGTCTTTTAATTGAATGTTTGAAGTATGATTTATAGGTTAATTAGTCCAATAACTAGAAATCATCAGTAACTTAAGGACTTGCTGGTCAATATTTTTGAGGAAGTTAGACATATACACTTTGAATCCATAGAATAAGAATCTAGTTCATTAGATTTTGAGGCAACACAATCTATTCCAATTTCTCCTACATAGAGAGGTTGTTTTGTTTATATTCCCTTTAGGATTATTCCTTTACAACAACAAGTTAATCCCACCCATACTATACCAACTCCAATTGCACTTATGTCTTGTATTTCTACTACAATTACCTCATTTACTCCATATCATAAGAGTTCTATTAAGTATTTATCTCATTTTATAATAGATAATATATCCAATGTGGCAATGAAGATGAATTCTATGAATTGAAGAATATTATTTTTTCAAGGATCTGTTGACCAAACTCTGAAGAAGTTTCTTTCAAAGCTTCTAGTTTCTTCATTAAGTTATCATCCCACTCTTATGTTTCATGATCCTATCAATTTTTCCTCTATTCATCTTGAATCCTTCAAAGGAATTATAAAAAATGGAATCTCAATAGTTTTCTAGATTCATATATAGTCATTTACAACTATTCTATATTTTCTCAAGTCATATATCATTAAGAGGATTAACATGTATTCAAATGACGTTTTTAAATAAGAGGTATAAATAAACTCATAAAAGAAGATCTAAACACCATTAGAGATACCAAACTGAAAATATATACTTATTATGATCTATAAAACATTTATAGTAAATAGAAAACCATAGTGGAAGCATCCTTACTATTAAATGGTCTGAAGGAAAACTTTGAAAATTTTAAATTCCAGAGAAGTTGGTTTTGGTGGTTGTCAGGTCTTATGATTTCATTATAGAATTAAAAAATCTTAAAAAAATTATTTTAACCCCTTTTCATAATCCATGTTATAGATATATAGTTGGATTTAAGAAGACTATAATATAGTGATTGTAAAATCATTTTTTTCCACCCGTGAAGGACCCTCTAACTACAACGTACACCATTACAGCCTTCACAAATCATCCACTCTAACCTATTTTTTATTTTGAACGTGTCTATAATTCTGAGTCTTCTAACTAGTATTATATATGAGTAAATTTTTTTGGTTTTGAGATGATATATTATTTTCTTCCAAAGTTTAAATTTAAAGAATCACAAATTTACCAATTTATTATGTATTTATTAGTGGTTGATTTGATCTAATGTGTTATTTATTTATATTCATGAATGTTTAATTTGTTTAAATATCTAAAAATATAAATATTTCCATAATTATCATTCAGTTTAATCATAATAAAAAATTATTTCATAACTCTATGTGCTAATTAAAATGTTTTTTCCCTACATTATCCATACCTTTTAATAGCATAGATGGTGGACAAATTTAGTAAGAGGGAGAATAAATTTCTAATTAAGGGGAATAGAAGTATAAAAAAAATTAAACAAAATATACATATATAATTTATTTTCTATATATCATTAATTTTATTGTTTAATGGGGGGTTTTGATCATAAAAAGGGGGAGATTGTTGAAAAACTAATTTTGTTATAAAATATCCAATTTTATTTAGGTTTTGATGATCTCAAATACCCATTACATGTTAATAATGATTTTCAAAGTGTGAATCTTTAGTTTTTATTATTATTTTATTTTATTTTGTTAAAATCTATTTGTTCCACAATTTTGATGAAAAAATTACATATGTATAGAAAATCATCTCCATGGGGCATTCCATAACATGGAAAAACCGTTACATTGAGCTATGTCAATATGTTATGCAAAAAAATTCTTATGTGTGATGGATATATTGTGAAATCAGCTATATGGAATTCACCTATGTTGATAAATATCCTACATGAGAAATTTATTACATAGATTAAATGGAAATTTTAATTGACTATTTGAAGTAAACATTAGCGTAATTCAGATATGTGCAGAAAATTGATATGTGGTTCTCGATTTATATGTAATTTATTTGACTGTGTCTAGATCTACTACATAATAAAGAAGAATACGTGATGAAATTATTTATATGTGAAGAATTCCTATGTAATTCAGATATGTGAATAAATTTTCTACATGAAGAATGGTTATGTGGATCAATTTGATTATGTGAATTCAAATTTGTGGAATTAGGTAATATGGTGATCTTGAATCACCTGCAATATTCTGTAAATTTTAATTTATTACCATTGGTGAACAATCAGTGGGAATTAATGCTATTATCTATTGATTAAAAATTGAGTTACCTCTATATGGTAAAAAATTTAAAAAAATTCATTTATCCAGAATGGAATGTAATTAAAGGAGGATGTATATAGAATCTATAAAATAATAATGTTTGTCTATGTCAATGAAGATCAAATGTCTTGGATCAAAAAGCAAGATAAAATTTTAGACTATGGCTTCAAGTAAAGGAAGATAAATATAAAAGAATATATCCAAGATTGGGATAATATTTCCACCAACTTTGAAGACTTAGTGAAAAAAGATTCATATTTTGTTCACGTACATTAATGGGGGATATATACGGTAAGAAATTCCAATAATTTTAGTTTTTTTTAATGATTTTATAATATATGATTGCATTAACTGAACCTTCGATGTGAACTATTTTGTTTTCTCACTTTTCCTCAAAAGTGATATTGTAATACAAATTTAATTATCTATTAAATAACATAAGAAATTCAACCATCTAATTAGAACTCACTCTCAATGATCTTTATGTGATGAATGATTTTTAGGTGAATAAAAGAAGAAGATACAAGATATATAGGAACACTATCAAGATAATATTTTTTTCTATAATACCCACCTCATGATTTTTTATGATTTAAATATATCCTAGAAATTTATGTAATTATATTGGTTGTATCTTAAAACATTGAACATCATTTCTAAAATCTAGTATTATTCACAATCTCATTGTGAAGGTTCCTGGAAATAGAACATTGAATGTTGGTGTATATAAAGACTTGTTACATCATATTTAAAATATTTTGTTATTGTACCATGTATAAACTACATGAAATAAGAAATTTAGTCTATATGGAAAGGATTTAATGTCCCTGGAGAAAGGAATAGTGTAGATAAAATCACCATTCCCCTGGAGTTGAGAACTTATGGAGTGAACTAGGGGATTTATGTGCTCTGAAAAACTATAAATCTATGGTGTCTGATATTTTTTCATTGTGATTATATTTTAACTATGTGTATATGTTGATAAAATATAAGATGTAATCATATATTTAACATATTGGTTTTATGATTTCATAAAAATCTAGTAACTCAATTCACCCCTATCTAAATTCGTAGTATAGTTAGTCTATGATATACAACTTTGGTAAAAAAAGATAGGTATCTTTGTAAGAGTTAAAATGAGTTAAACTGGTTTAAAAAAAGGTAAGTGTTAAAATGATCAAAAACAGTCTCAAAATACTATTTTTTGTGATATTTTTACCCTATCTCATCAAAACATCATGGATGAGTAATTTTTCTCCATTTTTCTAATGTAAGACATTAATATATTTTAATATTTTAAAAAATTCTAGGCATGTACTCTTCTTCCCTTATAAATGGAAACCATGTCTCATGTAATCCTCACACTTTATTATCCTTCTACACTGTAAATCCCTATCCAAATCCCTTTCTAACATCCTTTCCCATAATTAAGAGGTGTTTTTTGGTGAAAATACCAACCATGAAGGCTTAATGTGTAATCAAAACAAGTTTGTCCAATAATGAGGTATAACATTTAAGAGAGTGTTTTAATTTCATTTCTCCTTATAACTTCTTAAAATATATTATATCCACGATGATATAATAACATAACCATATCCCATATACTGTGATATCATTATGCTGATGGAACAACCTTTTTTAATCTTCTTCTTTATCAAATGGAAAACTAAAGCAATGTTTATGCACACATGCTGACTACCGCCTTGCGAAGTGATGTATTTGATTTTTCATCACTAACATTAAAGGGTTGATATTAATGTGTATAAAATTATTATATATATGATACTTATGAAATATTTTTTATTATATAAATATAATAATTAATTTACATTCTTACCCATCTATCCGTCAAAAGATGATATCATTGGTCATGTGTATATATGGACTACAACCTCAATAAAGTGATGTGATTATAATTTAATGTAACACATTAAAAAATGATTATTAATATTTATATAATGAATATATATATATATATGATTCTTATATCATTATTAACACTCTATTGATAATGAAACCATCATCCCAATGAAAGGAGTGAAACCACTGAATCAAAAATTATATGAAAAATAGAATACATAATAATCATAAATGAATATTTCTAATTAAAATTGTTAATAAAATGGAATTGAAATGTTACCAATGGATTATATATGATATTATTAATATGAATGTGGTTTTGATATAGAGTTATAATAAATTTATTTTTATATACAAGAGTTTAAAATCCCTGAAAAAGATTTTCAGACTCAATGTGAGGGTTTATATCATAATCTATTCCTTATTTAGGATTGTTTATTTTTGATTTTCCATCTAAGAAATTATATAATATTTATTTCTTAAAAAAATATTTTCTTTCCTTTTTTTATTTATATGATTTTAATATATTATATCTATTTCTTACCTTCTTTATCACTCAAAAATTCTAAAATAATGATTTATTGAAAAATAGTTATAGTTCTTCATTTAAGTTGGGATGATATGTTTTTAATATTCCCTAATGATTGACTAAAATAAATTTTACTATTTTTAAAAATTCAAAAAAAGAATTAAAATTAATATTCTTCTCATTTTTTGAATGAGGTACTTTTTACCAATGGTGTGAATAAAATATATTTTTTAACGTTTACCATAGGAAAATTTTTTATTTCCATCATGAAAATTATTTTCATTGAATATTACATTACATATTTCTATGTTTACTTTCATAGAAAATGATCTGCATAATTTTTTTAAATTTTTATTTTCTAATGTACATGATTTAAAAATGAAAAGGGTATTTTATTAAATAAATTTTCCAATAAACTTTTTACAATAATTTTATCTATGTTATCATCCTTTGATGAATATTTTAATTTAATTGGTTTATAATATCTTGATATTATCTTCCATATTAATATAGTTGGATTAAGATCATGTTATATTTATTGATAATGGAAAATAATAACTGTTTATATGCTAGTATTTTATTATGAAAGATTATGTTTATTATATAGTTGTTTGTTAATAACACCTTTCATATGATGAATGCATTGAAATTAAAATTTTATTGGAGGGACCCATTATAGAACCAATATGCATTAGTAAGTATCTTGAGAAAAACATGTTTTGGTATTTAGAATACACCTTACCTATTTACATATGATTTATTGGAACTAGGCCTTGATGGGAAGATTACAATGTTCAAAATTATGCATTATATAATTATGAAACTAGTTTTTCTTATACATGTGATTATTTATTATTCAATTTCATCTATAGATTTAGTCACTATTTATGATGAAAATTAGAATACATATTTTATTATTATTTATCTATGCTATACAATTAATGTTTATTTATTTTATGAAATTTTGTTGTATGCTTTCTAATATTGAGAATATGAGCTCAACATTTATTATGTTTTCCATTCCCTATGATATAAACAAGAGATCTAACTATGATTCGAGGATTATCTAGAAGAAATAATTAAACACTAACTACAAATTTATATTGTATTTCATGTTTTCAAATATAATATGAGAATCATGTATGTATGTAGTTTCCCAACTCTACTAAACTATTCTATCCTTCGGGATTTCACCCCATGTAATTTTTTTAATGTAGTAAAATAAATATCAGCTCTATGTTACTACAGTAATAGTGTTACAGTTGGTATTAATGGATGTTTAATATAATACTTGGGAACTAGATTCAAGAAAATATAGATTAAAGAACATATCCATATGTTAGACTCTGAGGATAAGTCTAATAATAAAATAATACCTGAATGTTTTGGAAAAGTAATTATTTTTGTGGTTTTCCAAGAAAATACATCCATATCTCAACACTGGAAAGTTTATGTAGGTATGGAATATCAGAATATAGGGGTAATAACTTAAAAAGGTGCATATTGAGTATTAAATTGATCATCCTAGGTGTAAAATTAGTGGACCTAAAATTCCAAACATGGATAGAAACTCTAAGGGGATATGCATTGGTTCATTAACATTCCCTTTTTAAACCATTATGAAATAATTTAAAATATATATTTTTTCATTTGAGTACATTCCTAAAGACACTAAGATTATTATTTTGAGATTATCTATGTATAAATTTTCAATTTATATTAAGTGTTGAAAACATATTTGGAATCGTATACTCTAATTAAAAATTTAAAATGTATTATGCTAATATAGTATATTCCATTGTTTATAAATTTTACATAGTCAATATACTTTAAACCATATCAGTGAAATAATCTATATAGAGATTTTTGTAATGGTAAAGGAAATGAAGCTAGAGCTAGAGATAATAAAAAAATCACTAAATTGGGAAAAATAACATAAGTCATGATTAATAACCTTGTCCATATAGAGAATCCTATTGAACCTGAACATAGTGCAATAATGTTGGACAAGTTATTGAAATAAAAACCATAATGAATCCATGGGACTACTAATCCATTAACAGTATAAAAATGGATCAACTATTTTGAGAGGAAATTTTTCTCTTGGGGAAGTGTCAAATAAAATTTACAAAATAATTTTATCATCTTAAATGATATACTGATCAATAGTGCTCACTGATCCAAAATACTAACATGTCATATGAAATAAATAATATAATGGGGAATAATTCAAAAGGGAAATTATTCAAAAAAAATCCTCATGAGTAATGAGATGATATGTAAATATAATTTCTCAATCTTAAAAAAATAAAGGATACAATATTCCTAAATATTCAGATAACATTATAAGGATAAAATCTCATGGTGTGGATTATGTATGTAATCCACATAGTAGGACTGATTGTTTCATTAATAATAAACATACAAGACATAGAAAGGTATTAGTCTCTTTGAAATTTTATATAAATGATAATATAGAATTAAGTTCCATCATGAATGATAAATAATTATAAAATTATTATTTCCCAAGGAAAATAAACAAAAATGGGTGGAATAATACTCTATAAAAGGAAATATAGAAAACTTGAAGAAGAGAAAGGTTTGAATTTGAAACAGGAAAAAAAATTCATTATCAAAACAATCAAATATAAATTATGGGAAATAGAGTTTTCTTTACATATTTTGAGGAAGTCCATTAGGATCATTATTTTTTGGAAGAGAAATAATTTTTCCATGTTCAATACTATAACTATAAGTAGATAGGTCACTATGTGAATTAATTCCCCATGCAACAATTTAACTTGAATAAAAATTTTCCAGGGAGCATGGGAAACATTATTTGATCACTATAACTAAGTTTTAATTTAATAATTATATAGTTGTTTTTATTTTGATTATGAACTCAAATTAGTTAATGTTATATTTAATTTTTGATCTTCACACTCTTTTATATCTTATATATCTACCAATAAAATTTAATATTAATATATCACATGGAGAAGGGATTTTTCATTCAATAACACTAATAAAAATATTTCTACAATAAGGATATGTCAGTCAGTTCCCATTATGTAACATAGAATTTCCCTAATTATAATCATGGTCGAATTTCATATAATCCTTAATATGTTATATCCTTAAAATTATAATGAAAATATTTATTGTAGAGAGAAGGAGATTAGAATTTTCAATAGAGATATAGAATGTAAAATTTTTAGATGGGAGAATACATCATCTGAATCAAGTCAGAATCCGCCTCTGGTGAGTATCCTTAATGAAATTATTAGAGATGTAGAGAAGAAACAACCTATGAATAGAAAATTCATCCTTGTAACAGTTGATGTAAATATTTTTTATGAAAAAATTGATGATTTTTTATGAAAACACTATCCATCCAACCACGTAAGCATGAAGTGGATTTTTCTACTGATGTCATACCTAAAAAAAACCTCTATATAAGACTCCCAACATGATAAAAAATTTGGAATTAGTAGAATATAAGAATAAACTATAAGAGTTATGTGATAAGAGAATTATATTCCCAAGTGTTTCACCAAGGTAATCCCTTATTATTTTAGTTAAGAAACAATATGAACTTATAAAGTTATTCACCAATTACATAGAAATAAATTACATTAAATTAAAGAAAAAGTATACTCTAGCTCACATTGATGACTTATTTGATCAAATTCAAAGATATTAATATTTTCTGTTTATCCATCATTGTTCAAGGTATAACTAACTATGTGTAAAGATGGTGGATATTACAAATACATCATTTCATATGAGGTATGTACATTATGGCTTTATAGTAATGCCTTTTGAATTGAATAATATAACTTAATTTTTTATGACTTTTTCAACATAATATTAATATAGTTTTATAATTTTGTTATGGTATTTGTTGATATATCATGAGATATAGTAAATTCTCTGATGATTATAAGATTAGTTTGAAAATATTATTTAATAATCCAAGAGAAAAGGAGTTATTTTATAATTTAGAAAATGTCAACATTGGCTTCAAGAAGATTGTTTTCTTTTTTATATTATCCCTACGAATGGAATATCATTTCACCTTTCAAAGAAAAAGGCTTTGATGGAATGACCAATACCAATGAATATAGCCAATGTACGTAGTTTCCTTGGATTATTAGGAAACTAAGAATAATTTTTCAAACATTTGATTGATTATCTTAGATATTAACAAAGTTGACATGTAAAGGGGTTATGTTCATATGAGAAGAATAATGCAAGGAATTTTTTTGAAGAATTACATAATATATTAGTCTATGAACTAATATTTAGTTTACCATCAAGAAAGGATATAATAGTGATATATAGTTATGAATAAAGTAAAGGTCATGGATGTGTCTTTATATTGAATGATATAGTTACTCCTTTTTCATCAAGGTTGTTACTGATTCATGAATAAAATTATCAAACCCATGATCTTGAGATTTCATTTATAATCATTACATGATTATATAGAGACATGATATTTATAGTAAAATATTTAAAATATATAGGGATAAAAAATTATAAATAGATTTCCACTTTCAAAGAGCGCCAAATAAGGGAAAGATGATGGTTGAAACAACTAAAGGATTGTGATTTCTCAATACACTTTCACCTTGGTAAGTCAAATAAAGTGGACGATGAATTTAGTAGAAGAATTCATGTAATTATGACTTAAATGATGATTTTAAAAATTCTATATTCATGTAATCTATGATGTAGGATATGGTAATCATCAAGGATGGGAAAAAATCACATCGATTCTAAATAATTTCTAAATCATCCATATTATAGATAATGAAAAACAATCAACTTATGGATGATAATCTATAGAATAAAATAAATTTCATAAGTATTTTGAAATTTAGAAAGAGGCTTTGTGTTCCATCCATACTTTAGTTGAAAATTTAATTATTAGATGAAATTCAAAGCTCAAATTTCTCAGTACACCTGGTGCACAAAAATGTATCAAGATTTGAAAGAAAATTTTTTGTAGGATCATATAAAATATAAAGTTACACACTATAAATAATGATGAATTGTTTTATAGTAGGTGAATTATATGAGATAACATCCTAATTGAGTAATGAGTCCTCTACTTATTGCTATGTTGTAATGAGATGATATGACTATAGAATTTGTCACTGTATTTGACAAATAATCCAAGGAAAAATTATTCCAAATGTGTAATTATTGATATCATTACCATGTATAAAACATTCCTCAATATAAGGGAAGATATACTTATTTATCACCTCACATGACTCTATATTAATATCTTTCTTTGACATTATGTTGAACCTTAATTAATTAAATCATATCATGATCCGTAGTTTACATTGGCATTCTAGAAGATTATTCAAAAGGATATCAACACTTAACTACATTTGAGCATATCCGATCATCCTAAACTAATGGTTAGTCTAAAAAGACTATATAGATATTTAAGACATGATGAGGTTTCCCACAATTTAATTTCAATGTATACGAGATTAGTATTTACCTTTGGTGGAATTCATATATAACGATAACCTCTAATCACAAATTCAATTCAAACCATATGAAGTTTGGTGTGATAAGAGGTGTTTTACTCCATCTTTTTAGGGTATAGTCGGTGGAAGA
Organism: Viscum album; assembly: GCA_963277665.1. Classification (NCBI taxonomy): domain Eukaryota; kingdom Viridiplantae; phylum Streptophyta; class Magnoliopsida; order Santalales; family Viscaceae; genus Viscum; species Viscum album. The sequence continues at coordinate 1,331,595,254 of OY728141.1, forward strand.
AATATTATAGTCAATGATCTCATAGAGAAGAAAACATGGAATGTGAGGACTATTTAGAATCATATTAAGTCAGCTCAAAGTTTTCAAAAAACATATACTGATAACTGAAGGTCGGATTTTGAATTTCTAGTGGACGATCATGTTTTTTAAAGGTATCTCCATGGAATGGTTTCATAAGGTTAAATATCAATTGGAATCTAATTCCTAGTTATATAATCCATTTGATTCCCAAGAAATCATTCGTGTTGTGTCTTACCATTTAGAAATTCAATTTAGCCACACTAAAGTTCAGGATGTTTTTGAAGTCTCTTTATTAAGGTATTAAATTATAGAACTATTACATGTGTTCAACTTTGAATAAATATAATTATAACTATACTTATGATACCTTGATGTGTCTATCCAATTTCTAGACACTAGATTGCAAGTGTTGAGGAATTATATGACCTAACTAAGAAATATACTTTGCAAAAATAGTAACATAAAAGAGGAAACATGGGAAACAAAACAATTTAGGATAAAGAGAATAAAACACTTTTTAATGAGGTTACATTTTTGAAACTATGAGGATGAATGTTTTGAAGGAGGGAATAATGAAAAATCTAATCATCAATTATAGTAAGATTTTCAATCTAGAGAAATAATGTTATAATGAACATATATTTATTCAAGATATTTTTGAAAAATAAATTCATAATTTTTTTAAATTCATTTTGATTAAATAAATATAATTTTTTAATTTATCATGTAAAAATTATCAAATATTTATTTTTTATGATTTTTTGATAAATAGTTTATTTTTTGGTGAAGATTTAAAAATAATGATTTTACAAGGACTACCACTATTATGACATTATAATGATATAATAAAAAATTAAAATTTTATGAATTTTTTTCATAACAAATATATATTAAATAAGTAATATAAAAATATAAAAATATAATGTTGAAATTGGTACATATGCTTCACATTATTGAAATCTAAATTATGATTTTGATCAAATAAAAATTAGTTTCATTTTATAAATCAAGTATATAGATGCTTAATTTCAGTTTTTGATTGGTTTTAATGTCAAATAAGTCTCATTTTGTTTAAAAAAATCCAATTAATTCAACTGGAACCAACATTATATATTATTTTTTCTAAAATAATTAATATGATTAATTTTTTCTTCTAAAAACTATTTCTTATTAATATTTTGTGGGTTTGATTTAAATTTATTTACTTAACTTATAGAAATTAAATTTCACCTATGGAATATTTATTTTTAATCAAAATTTCCAAATTTTTTAATGAGGAAAGATACATTTTTCTCATTAAGAATATTAACATTTTTAATACAATCAGTTTCCAGGGTAAGAGTTATAGAGGGATACAAATTTAAAGACTAAGATGATAAGTTTTATCATGACCTAAAAATTGTATAAATTTTATTTTAAGGTCATATTTAGACCATATATCATTTATATTTCTTAGATGATTCATTTTGGATCAAATTTTGTTGAAGAATACATTAACATATTTTAATCTTTTGAAAAAAATCCAACTCTATCATCTCCCACTATTACAAAAGGGCACAATCTCTCCTATCTTACTCACAATCACAAGAATTATATATAACACACAAAGATTTTAAAATAGATTTATTTTTAGATAAATAGTAAATATTTCAATAAATTACTTGACATAAAACACCAATATTAAAATGAACCATGATACTTTCTAACATAGCTATCAAATTGTTGGGTATGAATAGGATAAACCACACTATGAAATATATATAGATTTTTTATCATAAATTAAAATTTATTATTCAGTGCATAATATATATGTACTCATTTTTTATAAAAATCAGATTATGTTTAAAAAATATGTTTTGTTAAAAAACAATACTTATGTATTTTGTTTGTGATTAATAAAAATAATTTATACCCTTTTAGAAAATAAATTTTATAAAATGGGTGTTGTAATATCCCATGTTTTGAAAAGGTTGATATTTTCAATATATTTTATGTTCTTTAGCTATGGGACAGTTCAAATTGGGAATTGAGCTTTATAATGTAATTATGAGAGTTGGAACACCTTAAAGTGTTGTTTTTGGATCGGTTTTAAATCTAGGAAGGTGTATCAAGATTTCAAATGGTTTTTCAGAATAGAAGGGTATGAAAATCTATTTTTGGGGGATACATATCAGGTTGCACAGTTCATACCAACCATGAGACCCCAACCACGAGACCTAATTGTACAAGAACATTAAAAGTTTTAGACATGTGAGGGGATCTATTAAATAGTATGTTTTGTTGTGGATGTATATTGGTACTCAGAATGTTGACACACAATTTTTCTGATCATTTAATATAACTGTGCGAAGAGAGGGTGTGTGGACAGTGAAGCCTCTACAATTGGTGCATGGTCTGCCTAACCATGTTGCATAAACATTCATGGTTACGGTTCTAGGAAGTGATTCCAAAAATCTTGGTTAATGGATTTCTTAATAAATTATTCTAACTATATGAATCATTAAAATGTAATGAATTTAAAATTTCACCTTCTAACATAAATGGGGGTTACCCCATTTTCTTCCTCATTTATGCCCAACAGCTCCCCGCATTAACCTTATTCCTCTTCTACTCCTCTATGGGATATATACCTCATTTAGGGTTCTATTTGATCACAATTTGATTCATGGGAATCATAGAGGTAAGTATAGGATTCCACTTTCATATTTCCTCTATTTTCCTTTCTCTCTTAAGAGTTAATATTGTGCAAGCTCATATGACCTATTTTAATGAATTATTTGGTTCTTATTTTCTCTTATTTCAACTCTAATCAAAGTTCAATATTGGATGGGTACATATTATTATGTATGAGGTAGGTGGTATATGGATTTTCCAAAATAGTATCACATGTTTTAAAGTGTTTTTGTTTTGTTTCATACAACAATTTATGTGTGTTTCTCCTAAAATGTGAAATGAGTAAAATTAAATACATAGACCAAAACCATGATGTTCCAAAAACTCATTGATGGTTTCAGATTGTTTTAAAATCAACATAGATCACCCCTTATGGGTGTGGCCTATTATTGACCATCATATCCTATTGTATTTATTTTAGAAAAATACTATTTAGTTTTGTTTGGCTTGATTCTTAAGAAGTGGAATGATCAGTTTGGACTAAATGAGTTACTAAATGATGTAGAGACACTGCTTTCCTCTTTTGAAATTTATAAATTCAATGAATAATGGAGTATATTTTACGGTATTATTAAGTGGGAATGATTAATGCTTGTTCCATTCTAGAATCATTTAATAAAACACATTGAAATTTTTATCTTGACCATTATTGACAGGGTTGGAGGTTCATGACCTCATCCTGCACCACCACTTAATGTGTGTTCAAATAAATGTTTTTAATTATTATCCTTTCTAGGTATCCAAACCACCCATGGGGTGTGTTGTAATTTTTTCATATTAAGGAATCATCAATATTGGATTTTTCGAATTAAAAAATGGAATATAATTTTATATATCGATAATTTGTATAGAGCTTTCCTCTTGTTAGTGGAAACTATAATTTTAATAAGTTAATTGTTAAATGGTTGAATAATTTAATTTGGAACCTTATCATTATAAATTAACGGGGGGATATAATTAATAAAACATGATTATAGATCGAATAATAAATTCAATCCAAATTATTATTAATTTTCATAGATATTTCTGATGGTCTATGTTTTGTTATTAAATGAAACATGACTTCTTATTATATAACATCTTCATAAATACTTGGGTTTCTTATACAAAATTCATTGGATGGTCTCATAGGTTAATGGAATTATATTACTCTTTGATTGATACTTTGGTTCCTTATATATATAATTCCTTGGATAGGCTCATTAGTTAAAAGGAAATATATTATGACTTTTGAGATGCTTTGATTCCATATATGGAAATCCTTGGTTGAGCTTATAGATTAAATAGAATTATATTATTACATTAGTGATACCTTTATTTTTTGTAAAAATTTATTTGTAATGGATCATAGGAAAAATAAAATTATATTTCACCTTGAGTGATACTTTAATTCCGTGTACATAATGTCTTAGACAAGGTCATAAACCAAATGGAATAATGTTACATAAGATTGAAAATTAGTTTAACCTTGATTTATAAATTATTAACATTGTGAAACTTGTATAACCATACAACATTATCATTATACATAGGTTCCTTGGTTGTATGAATCATTTAATAGGATTATAAATAAATATATGAAATAATGAATTGCTTAGGGAATTTTTATTTAGGCCGAAGTAGGTAGAGAACATGGGGTATCCCATGAGGATGTTGAGATGACATGTTCACTATATATTTATCATTATGATTTATTACACCTTAACAATATTCCGTTTATATTCATGGATTGGTTATCATTATACACAATTTTCAGGGGCCTACTTGGTTTCACACACCCTATTTGGTCTTCCTTTTAGCACATGATTAGATTACTTGTAAGTAGGTACAGATAAGGATATGTTCCCAACTATTGTTAATTGATATTATTTACAATACATGAGTAAAATAGTAGAGGGCTATGTTAGTTCTCATGATTATTTTCCTCCAAATCAATTTTTTTATTATTTTCATAAAACTCACATGGAAAAGTGGGAACCACCTTACAGCATACAATACCAGAATTCAAATGTCGGGTCTGACATCAAAACTCAAAAAGAAAAAGTCACTGCCATGGGAACAAAATCCCGAAAATCATGCACCACTAGGAAACTCACTGGCTCAGTCATCATCACAACAAAGTAGGCATCATCACACCAATGACATCCCTGCCAAATGTCGATCCGTTTTCATGTCATCTTGTCAACACATCGTCACAGTCACTACACCTGTCATCGGAGAAAATTAACACCGTTAAACACCATACCAACAAAACACCATCCATCATCCACCCCATCCAAATGCTACACCAGAACTCCAGAGATAGTCAGTCACCAACCCCCAAAACACCCAAAGTACAGAACGAGCTCAGCACATGAGAACACTCAAGACAGATCCGTCAACCATCAAAACCAAACATTAACAAAAACCACTCCAAAATCACAAAAAGGGGTTCATCACCGAAGAAACATCAACCAGATCGACCGTTGTATATGAAGCACAAAACTTTTTTAGATTACATGAGGAAAAAATCAAAAAGAAACTGAAAGAAACTAGTGATGATGCCTAAACCAGAACGTCATGGAAGAAAAAATACCGAGTATGTCACGTGAGGGGAACCGTCGGCCATAAAAAATCACCTCCGAAAACCTTTGAAAAGGCACCTCTCTATATCCGACTAGGAGAGGAGGCAAGGGACTTGATGTTAGGTTAGATGTTTGAAAGGTAGAGGGCTCCGAATGACAACATCCCAGGGAGATTGAAACAAGAGCCAATGAAGAGAACAAGTCGACGTAAGAGCACACTTGAAAATAGTCAACCAACAAACCAAAAATCCCAAAACCAAGACGAACCACCACTCCAGATACGACCTGGAGAGGTACATAGGAACACGATATCAGAGTAGTTTGGATCATCCTAAGGCTTCCACAATGACCTACCTCCGACAAAAACACCATGAATGATGAAAGAACCACAAAGAAATGAAAACCCAGATCCAAGTAAAGGAGATATTTCTATAATGAGAAAAGTAAAAGGAGAAAGAAAAGGGCCTAAATGAGCATATCCATCATAAGGAATCCCAAGGGTAAAGAAATTTGAAACAAATCGAGAAAGAGACATGGCCAGAAGGAGATGTTCTATCGCGAGGAAAACATATGGGGAAGAAGATTGCGCTCGAGGGAGCACTCCGGGGGAGAACAGGGTCATATCATGATTCCTTTAGATATTAGACTTTAGTCTTTGTTTAAATTTTTGTAAATAATGTACTATATTATATATCTTCTCCCAATTTGGTACAACATCATGAAAACATCATTTTTATGTTATCGTTATTACGGTTTTTTGTTGCATATTATTATTTGTATATTTATTTTCACTTCAACATATTTTTAAAAAAATCACTATATAATTTCCACTTCTTATATATTGTTTTCTACTATGTTTAACTCTGATAGAGATGGTATAGTATCCCAACTATACAATTATAGGCCCTTATTGCTAATTGAGAGGCTCCCGCACTTTGAGAGGCACACTTGAGGCCATGTAGAAACCAGGTAAGGTTACCTATGAGTTAACAAGGCCCAATATCTCACAAAGTGGTATCATATACTTATTTTTCTATTCTATTAATACTTGGGATAGTAGATAGGATACTAGGGATGTATTAAATATTGATAAATATCTTGTGTTTGGGAATGGACAACCCTCACATGGTGGATAAATCAAGTTTCCTGTTATTAGACAATTGTTTATACTATTGTTATTATAGTTGAATATCATTTCACCTTGAGTTATTTTTTTTGTAAGTCCATTTTATTACAAGTTTATAAGATTTATCTCTTAACCAAGTGTAGAAAGAGATGTTGTGTGCTTATGAATAATTTCAAACACATAATATTCACATGTCTTTATCTTTTTTATCTATATACCATTCTTGGGTGATGATATGAAATGTTTACCTATATACCATGCTTGCGTAATTATTTATATTCTTAAATATAATTATTTCTTAAATGAAACATTTACTTGTTATAGTTATGATGAAATGTTTTTAAATAACGTCTCCATATAAATATAAAATTGTGTTTTCCCAAATAAAATGATGATGTAAGTCTATCTAAACAACATATGACTAATTAAATAAGTGATATAGTTTTAAAATTGTTTTGAAATTTACTTGAAGATAATTTTCAAATGGTTAATATTGGTGGTCATTTATAAAGCATTCCAATTAAAACTTATAATGGTCAGTACCATGTTAACTTGGGAATGATAAACCATATAATTGAATCCTCCTGTTATAGATTTGATCCTTGTAGGTCAGTATTAGAAGTGTATTCCTATGAGATTACCCCTATAAGGGTGTGTTAAAAATCATAAAAATAAACTCTTTATGGGTTTCACTTAAACAAAATTCTAATTGAATTTTATAGATAATTGAATCTATAAATTGGGAATGGATACACATATAATTAAACCTAGGTTTACAAGACTTGGACCAAATATGACACCTCTATCATTATATTCATTGGTACTTAACCACTTTGGGGTATGTGTGTGATAAATTGTGAAGGTTTTTAAATGTCTCAGAAGCCACTCATCTGGTGTTCATATAAATTTATAGTGGAATCATAATTAACTGATCATGTTGTTATGATAAAATCCTTGTTGTATACTTTGTTATTATATCATTGTTTCGATTCAAATACTAAAATAAAACCTACAGAATAAAAGTTTCTCTACAATAGATTATGATTGACCTTTTCCTTAATTGAGACTAGTTGTCAGAAAGCTTTTTTTATTAAAATATTGAAAATAAATTATGTGATAATTATCCTAGAATATTATGAGATGTCTGCTAAATAATGTTCCAAGAAAAAGTTTACATATCCTTTGTAACTAGTACTTGAAATATCATATATTTAAGCCTCTTTAATTGATATAATAAAATTTAACCAATGTAATATACTAAATATAACCTTTTAGTGACATTCTTCGAGCGGAACCTAGTGTAAGGTCTTGTTTTAATGTTTCCTTGATAGTTTCCATGGAATGAAAACGAATATTTCCAATGGTCTCTTATGAGTTATTATATTTATTTATAATTAGAGGGTATATGAATGAGAGTAGTGACCTTTCAATAATAACCCATGTTTTGGAGTCGATTCCTTGTGATAAATGATGAGCTAGTCCATTGTGGTAGCTCACTTAGAGGAAAAACCATTGGAAAATGGTCATGTTGAGATTTTTGGTGAGATGTATCATTTCGATACCATATAAATAGGGTATTAATGTTATTAATGAAGGAGAAGATATGTGTATATGGGTGGTTTTTTGATGAATTAAATTTGTGTCGGGATGTGGGCATCATGTAATTGTCACATCAAGTGTGTTAGAGATGCATAGAGAATGGTTGGATACTTTGATGATCATGTAACATTTCATATATTTTTGATAGATGGGTCAGAGGTTTGAAAACTATGTTAATGGTCATGTGGAATGGAAAGACTCAAGGATGATCCTTATTCAAGCTAACACATCCATGAATTTATAGTCCTGTTTTTCATATGAATCATTTTAAATTTCATTCCCATTTTTCTAATGAAATATTAAGATGATATTAATTGTGAATACGATGTTGTCAAGTTATGGAATTTTTGAAATGAGGCATTAGTTGTTCAGAGATGAAATTTCATGTCTCTTATAGGTTTGAGAAATGTAATCACAATTATAGCACGAGATATATTATTTGTGTCCCACATGGAAAAAGGTTCCTGAGTTTGTGAAGGATATTCATATTGTCCATCTCTAGAGTAGAGTGGCCAAGGTTCTTAGAGATTTTGTAAGTGTTATATCCTTGATCTGTTAGTTGTAGTATGTGTTATCCTAGTGATTGTGATTACATTTTGAAAATGATCGTGTTTTGTAACATGGAATGAAGGATTTGGTTTTGCATTTTTTTTCTTGACACTAATTTTGTGAGCGAATGTGGATGAAGTAGAATGTTTTGTATTCTTCTATAAATGAACCCGGTGTCTAATTCCTAAATAGGTAGGTTTTCATCTCCTATAATGTTGGATCATGATATAAGTATGTTTTTCATGTCCATAAACCATGCTTGGTGATGGATGGAACATGGTCTATTGGATGAGTTTCTTTTCCCAGTAAGGTGATGACTAGGACAATCCTAAGGTGGGGAGCACCCTATCAGTTTTGAGAAGCATGTTACTAAAGTTATAAGGAATGAGATTATAGAGGACCATTTGGAAATGGTAAAAATGACTTCTATAAGTCGATGAGTTTGCCAGTTTGAGATTTCAAGTCTCAAAGGTGATATTGAGTCCATACTCAATTATGAGTGCATACTCAGTCTAGACAGTACATTCAGGCATAGTTTGTGTGGGTGAACTTGGTGACGAGATGAATCCGTAGAATGCTTGTTCTTGCAAGGAATAAAAATAGTGATGTTTTCGGTTGAACACCCAACAATTAATGAACACTAAGAGTGAATATTTTAATATAGTGGTTATCCCAGACCAATCATTTAATCAAGATCTTAAGATGGTGTCCACTGTTAATATGGACAACCTATTCAATGGTCGGAATGGAGTGGATTATCTATGTAACAGAGTAATATTTTTATGATATATAATTTTCTAAATAATTTTATTTCTTTGATTTTATACATTACGCACAACACCTTCTAATATTTCATTACATGCAACAATGAGTTTTTATAAAACTTCTTTTCATTAATATAATTATTTAATCAAGAATGTTATAAACTATCCATTAGAACAGATGGTATGAAATTGATTTATTGAATTATGAAATATTAGATTATTCATGTATATATAATTCTTTTACCTATTAATTATAAATGAATGTAAACCCTTTTTAAAATAAAAGAAAATTTTTATTTAAAAAACTACTTAAATGCGCAAAAGTTTGTTTTATACCAATAAATAAACAAATAAATATTATTATATAATATTAAGGATATAAATATATATTAAATATTTTCTATCTAATTTTTTTACATTTATCCATTGTTTTTTATATAAATTATATAAGAACAAATCCAATTTTACACATAAAATATATATATTTATAAAAGACCATTTTACCGCTATTTGATGGCCCGCTGGTTTTAAATCTAGTTTTTTACACTTTTAAACACTATAATGGGAAAAATAAACTTGTTCTTTGAAATTGGGATATCAAAATTATCTTTGGTTTAATTTTTGTAAATTTTTATTGTAAGTTTCATGTTTTGATGAATAGTGAAAAATATTGTATTTTAATTGAAAACAACATTTTCTTCTAATTAATAGATAGTGTTAAATCATATTTATAATTTGTTTTAATGTATAATTAGATCAAAATTTTTATTATTTAACCCAATTAAAGTCCTTGGAATAAATTTTACATTGAATTTTGATATAAAATAAAATCAATATTTCAGATGTTTTGACTTTAAAAACCCATTTTCTTGATCCATCAATGAGATTAAATTTTCATTAATCTATAAAAATACTATGTCATTAGTTTTGAAAATTTTATTTAATATTTTAAATAAAAAGTTAAAAATTTAATAAATATTTTACTTTTATTTTGGAAAAATATAAATATTAACATTATAAAATATTATTACGATGGTTAAGGGTAAATTAGATCAATTGACGGTAAAAAAATATTCCTAATATTATAAATCTATTTTATAATTTTAAAAAATGTTTTTAGATGAATTAAATTAGGCCATTAACACATAATTATATAAATTGAATAATTTAATGGACACTTAAATTAGAAAATTCCTTGGATATTATTAAAATCAAAGAGAGTGAAAAAATGTCACAAATATCTTTTAATAAGTATTATATTTTTAATATGGGTTAAATATAATATATTATCGACTATGTATATTATTATGAAACCTAAGAGATTCAAATACATTATGGCATTATGTTTTTAATTTTTTAGTGTAGTAATAACTGTCATAAATATTTACCCAATTGTGAAGAATTAATTATTCAATTAATGAAACCATTAATTAAATGATTTTAAAATTATTAAAATATATATAATTTGAGTTAATTAAAGATATCCAACAATATGTAATGTTAATATGATATACTAGGAGTGTACTAAATGATTTTTTGGATGTTAAATTGACTTAGTGATTTTATTAATGTTAATGTAACAAATAGTGTTTCAAAATTCGTACTAATGATATTTTATGAAAATAATATTTTATTATATTTGTTTAAAATAAAAAAAAATACTAAATAAGTTAAAAGGTGATAAATTATCTTATAAGATATCCTAAACTTACCATTTAATGATTAATTTACACCTTATAAGTAAAAATATCTATCTTGTAATATTAATAATGTTTTTACCATAAGTAAAATTAAAATACATAAACAAATGGTTAATAAAAAATATAAGGTTTCAAATTACAAAATAGCTTGTCTAAAATATATTAGTTTATGGGATTACACCCTATACAGTTTATATTCTAATTAATTTATATTTTAAGTGTAACATCACAAGTAAATAAAGAATAATACATTTTAATGTTTATTAATATTTTTGAATTAAGTATTAATTTTACTTTAAAGGGGATGCTATGTTTGATAGCGTACCCAATACGTAACAACGGGTTTCTTTGAAATCTTACGTTGCACACTAACAATATAATATTATTATTTTAAATGGTAGTTAAAGCCTAGCCATTGTATCTGCGGGAATGAATAGAACTAACTACAATATGATTATACATGTCTGTAAAATGTTTTTACATTTATCTAATTAACATTAGAGGATTAAAATGTGAATGAATCTAAGCATAGTACTATACTATTCTTTAAAAGGTCGATTTACTACCATTTGTTATAGAACACTCTTTAAATATAGTTTTGTTCATTTTTATATTGTCTATATGAAAAAATAAATTTCTTCTTTAGATTCGGGACATCAAAATTTACTTTGGGTAAATTTTTGGTATTTTTCGGATAAAGTACATTTTTAATGAATAGCTAAAAAACACTGTATTTTAATTCAAAAGTGCCTTTTAATATAATTGATTTATATGGTTATATTATCTTTTTAATTTTTTATAAAGTTTAATTAGAATTTATTTTTACTATTTGATCCAATTTTGTACATTGGAATTAATTTCACATTGAAATTGGACATAAACAAGTGTCAATATTTTGATAATTATTATTTCTTTAAACACGCTTTTTTATTTTGACAATGAGAATTAATTTTAAATTAATTTCTTCCACTTATGGGTTTTAAATTTAGAAAAATGGATTCCATATTTGGAATCATTATGTCCAAATTGTGTAAATATGTAACTTTTATTTTTAGATATTTTAAATATTTACATTAGTAAATATTTTATTTACCACGTTTAAAAGGTAAATATAGTAAATAAGTGTAAAATATAATATTATAATAATATTAAATTAACCTAAAATGTTTCCTAATACTATTGGATGATACATATCCGACCATGGTCATCCTTGGGTTGAATTTGGGACCCCATGGATCCAGATGGTAGTAAACATGGAACTTTATATTAATTAATTTAAAGTAAAGACAAAAATGACATAAAAAATATCTTTTAGGTAATGAATTTTTACATGGAGTTATATAAGTTTTCTTTTCAAATATAAATATTATTTTGAAAGATAAAAAAATTTCCTACATCATGGTATTTTTTTATAATTTTTTGACATCAAATAAATTAAATTATTCAAGACAAAATAATGATGCAATTTTAACTCATTAATAAATGATTTAGATAAATAAGATTATCAATATAAAAAAGATATCAAAAAACTATCCAATTTATATTTGAATGTTTTATTTAGACCAGTAGTCATCTTAAATTTGACTTTAATGATTAGGTGAATTTTTGAAACTGAAGATGAGATTATAATAAAATAATTGTTTCAAACTTTCCTAGAGATCCCCTCCTATCCCTTATAAAAAGCCCTCACATATAACTCATTACTCACACTTATCAAGCCTTTAGCTCAGGAAAAATTTTCTCTAATAATCTCCCATGATCCCTCTCTTCATCTTAGAAGCCTTCCCTTAGGATAAAAAACATTAAGAATCCCTTTTGGTTCAATCCAAAGGGAGTTACCCGATTTAAAGGTAACATCTTCTCTTAAGTTCTTTTGTTTTATTTTAATTCTCCAACCCCCTAAAATCTTTTTATTTCTTTATTTTATAACATCACTAGTATACTCAATATACTAGGATGTTGTTATCAGATGTATTAAAACTAAACTTACACACACCTCCATCTAATGGGTGACGAACATATTGTTTATGTGGATGACAAAATAACGCCTCATGAAACGATGATTGTTTGATTATCTCCTACCGCCTCTCATGGTGGCCATTATTATGGAAATGTATTTATATATGATATATATTATGTTAATGTTTCCTTTATTCTTCTGTATTTTTTATTTATATCATACCTTTTTGGTTTCCATAGTGGGTAAACGTGATAATTTCAATTTAGGAAGTGCAGACTACCACCCCCTCAATGTGATATGACTCGTTAATGCCATATGTGGGACATATAAAGGATAGCGTTAAGGGTATTATATATGATATTATACTATAATTATAATATAACTAGGTATCATTATGTTTTAATTCCATTAAAGTACAAAATAGAAATGAAAGTACCGTTCATGCGTACGTACGGCTTACCGTCTCCATGAACGGTTCATTTCATTTCTTATCTGCAAATGTTATGTACTATTACAAATACATATATATACTGGATATATATGATGTATATGATATCTAAACCATGAATATTATTATGGATATAATGGATTGTTTATGGCATGGACAACTTGTTTTTATAAGTTTTTTATTTTTACTCAAGTACCAAATATCAACGAAACAACCATTAATAACTTAAATGATTACGTAATGTTTATAACATGGTAATAAGTGATATAAAAGGAATAATAAACTTGAAAAAGGTTCTTAAGAAAGTATAAATTAACTTTATTTTATTATTCAGGAGATTAAAGAACGATCTGGTGAAGTCGGACATGAGGTAAGGGACTTCATCTCAATCCCCTTTTATCGAGGCATATTTTGTTTTATTCTCAACTATCATTTATATAGTGTATAAATAAATTTGACTTTTAATTTCATTAAAATTGAATATTTTCTTATTATTCGTTTTAGTAAACGACAAAAAATAATGTTTCTTTTTAACAAAAGCGGTGACAACGTCCTTTTTTGCTGCCATGAGTAATATTTGATGTTTGGCTTCCTTAACAAGCCGAAATGTTTTTAAAAGGAAAATAAATACCATATACACTTTTATGTATTTTGTTATTGAATATGGTTTTGATAATCTATTTATTATGTCTGTATATTTAAATGATATATTGTGATTAGAATGTGGAAATGTTATCTTTCATTTATGTTTATTTTATGTGTTTCAAATATGTTAGAGTTATTTGGAATTGTTTACGTATATAGGTGGTTCCATGATAAACCTTGGGCAGGTGATCCCGAGAAAGCTCTTAGATAAATTGGGTAACGTGACAGAGGAAAACTTGAATGTTTCTCCTAAGAGATTCAGGGAATATACTATAATGGGTATTCCAAATGTAACTCCCTATGTAGTTGTGATAGATACAATGTATGTATGATATAGATGCCACAAGTTACCTTTATGATTTATGTTTTCTATGTGTTATTCATAAATCTTATGATTTCATGAGGTATGTTAAAGAGTTTATGTTTTGTATGTATTGATGGAATAATGATTTATTTCTTTATTTTATAACCCTTACTAATATTTTTATGCTCATCCCAAGTTTTGAAATGTTTTTCACAAGAAATAAAGATTAATAGTGTCAATGATGGGATCAAGGAAAAGTCTTTATGTCTAAAACATGGAACGATACATGACTTTTTTTTCAAGAGTTTTCATTTTATGAAAAAAATTAATACTGAGTAGAATTTTCTACATGTAATATTAATGTTGTTATGTAAATGTTATGACCTAATTCTCTAAAAATCTAATAATGAAAATATCCTCAATGTGAATTATCCATTTAATTCAAGATTATGTAATGTTTAAGGCCATGTCCTTATAGATGGTATCATAGGTTGGTTTAGATAAAATTAAGAGTTAGGGTATTGTTAAATTAATATCTATAAATTAATTTATGTTAATATTGAAATGGTATATCATTTACAGATTACCATGTTACTTTGCTTAAGATATTTCTGTCTTTAGAATGGTATTATGCAGTGGAAACATGGTAGCTTTGTTGGGACGACAGCATGAGGAAGAAAAACTTCCAAATCAGCAACCTGATATGGTCGAAATCGGAACTGAACAATTTGTTATAGTGATGGAACAGTTGACTCAGGCTATAAATGGTGGTGGTATCAATGCATGAGATCAGCCAGATCAACCATAGATGAACATGTCAGTAGTAGATCATTTCATGAGGCAACATCCCCCATCCTTCAGAGGATCATCTGACCCTGTTCTATAGAAGGGTGGATTAAAGCACTGAAGAAATTTTTTTGATGTCATGGGGTGTTCAGAACACCAATAGGTTAGTCATTCTATTTACCATTTTAAAGGCGAAGCTAATTAGTGGTGGTCGATGGTGAAAAATATCCAGGATAGTGTGGAGATTGATGTTCTTTATTGGGATGAATTCAAAGGTATGTTTCTTGAGAAATATTTTCCTTAGGTGGTTCGACTTATGATGAAAAAACAATTCCTAGAATTGAGGCAGGAGGATGAATCAGTGGCTGCTTATGAAGAAAAATTCATTCGACTCACAAGGTATGCTCCGAATTTCATACGAGATCTTGATAGTAAAATCAACTATTTTTACTCAGGATTAAAGCCAAAGTATCAAAGGGCTTTAGCTTTTCGTGAGATCAAAATTTATGAAAAACTTGTTCATTGTGCAGAGAAGGTGGAAATGGAGTTTTCCGATGATCAGTTGTTTTTTGAAAAAACAATAAAATAAGAGGCCGAGGTGGAAGACAAAAGTGAAGAACTCTTCAAAAAAGTCTGATGGTAAGAAGCTAAAGTTTACAGTTTGTGAAAATTGTGGTAAATATCATGCTGGGGAATGTCTATTGAATTCTGGAAAGTGCTACCAATGTGGTAAAATGGGACATAAGGCTCGTAATTTCACTGAAAAAAATCAGGGTAATCGTAAGAAAAAAATATGATTCAAAGTCAATAAAATGATTTATGTGCAATGAAATGTGTCATTATGCAAATGAGTTTCTAACGAAGAACTCAACCGAGGGAAACCAGCCAGACTACAAACAGAAAGGGGTGGTGAAATCCTTTGTAACTACTTCAGTAGATGTTGGGGCATCAAATGAAGTAGTATCAGGTACACTGTTTGTTTGTTTAGATTATGCCAATGTGTTGTTTGATTCAGGGTCTACACATTCATTCATTTCTGAGAAATTTTCAAATAAATTGGGAATTCCATATCATGATATGAATATGAATCTTATGGTAAAAACACCTGGAGAAAATGTTGGGTCAAAAATAAATAATAAAAACATTCCTATCCTTATGTGCGGGAAGAATCTAGCGGCAAATCTTATTATTTTTTCTCTAGTAGAGTTTGATGTTATTTTGGTTATGGAATGGATTTCTGTTTATCATGCTAAGATTGACTAAAGAGCTAAAGAGGTTTATTTTCAGAAATATTTTTAGTTTGTGTACAAGAATGAACCCTTACTTTTGATAACATATCAGGAAGCTAAGATACTATTAAAATACGGAAATGAATGTTACCTTGCACATATTGTTGAAAATAAAGGATGTGTTGAGATTAATGATGTGCCAGTGGTAAACGAGTACCTAGGAAACAAGTACATGGTATTATACCTAATCAGGAAGTTAAATTTACAGTTGATTTAGTTCTTGATGCTAAACAAATTTCAAAACCCCCTTATCAAATTGCTCAAATAGAACTTTTATAGTTAAAGAAGCAATTGGAGAAGTTATTAGACAATGGATTCATTCGACCTAGCACATTACCCTGGGGTGTTCCAATTTTATTTGTTAAAAAATATGGTTTAATGAGACTTTACATTGATTATAGGTCATTGAATAACATCATTGTTAAAAAAAATATCCTTTGCCTCTTATTGATGATTTGTTTGAATCAGCTCCAGGGAGCTCAGTATTTTTTGAAAGATTGATCTTGAGGTCAGGGTATCATCAGTTGAAAGTAAAGGAATCAGACATTAAAAAGACTGCGTTTTGTACTAGATATGGCCATTATGAATTTTTAGTTAAGAATTTTGGGTTAACCAATGAACCTACTGTATTCATGGATCTTATGAATAGAATTTTCCATGAGTTCATGGACATGTTTTTGGCTGTTTTCATTGATGATATTTTGTTTTTTAAAAAAGTAAAGAGGAGCATGAAATTAATTTAAGGGTTGTCTTGAAAACCATAAAAAAATGAAACTGTATGGGAAATTCAGAAAGTGTGAGTTTTGGTTACAACAAATTTCATTTTTGGTTCACATTGTTTCAAAAAATGGTGTAACTATTGATCCATCTAAAACAAAAGTTGTTGAATAATGGCCAAGACCCCGAAATATAACTGAGATTCGTAGTTTTCTTGGATTAGGAGGTTATTACCGATGGTTTGTCAAAAATATTTCAAGGTTATCTAGTCCAATTACTAAGTTAACTCGAAAAGGTGTTATGTTCATCTGGACAAAAGAATGTGACAATTGTTTTCAAGAATTGAAAAAAATTTGGTGAATGCTTTAGTTTTGGAACGACCTTCCACAAATGTTGAGTTTTTTATCTACAGTGATGCTTTGTTGAAAGGTCTTGGTTGTTTCCTTATACAGAATGATCAAGTAATTGCTTATGCTTCACGTCAGTTGAAACCTCATGAGTTAAATTACCCTACACATGATTTGGAATTAACTGCTCTTGTTTTTGATTTAAAAATTTGGATGCATCATTTGTATGCAGTGAAATGTAAAATATATACAGACCACAAATGATTGAAGTATATATTCACTCCAAAATAATTGAACATGAGATAGAGGAGATAGTTTAAATTATTCAAGGATTATGATTGCACGATCCATTACTATCCCGGAAAGGAAAATAAAGTGGCTGGTGCTTTAAGTCGAAAAAGTAATTCTTCTTTAACCATGCTACATTTGGAACGAGATCCTTTGATTTTTGATTTCATAAACTTTAGTATAGAATTTGTTGGTGCAGTAAATTCTTTTGTTTTGTTTCAGATGTCAAGGGAATAATCTCTGTTCGACAAAATTAAGTGAGCACAGAAAGAGGACAGTGAGTTCAGAAAAAGGTAGATTTGGTTCGGAAGGGTATGTTTCTGGAATTTAACATTGACAAAGATTGTTTTTTGAGGTTTGGGAAAAGATTATGTGTGCCTTTTGATTCACAGTTGAAGAATGAGTTGTTATGTAAAGCTCATACTTCCCTATTTTCAGTTCATCCTGGTATTACTAAAATGTACATAGATCTTAGGGAGTATTACTGGTGGGATGGAATGAAAAGAGATTTTCTGATTTTACTGTGAAGTGTTTGACTTGTCAGCAGGTTAAAGAAGAGTGGCAGTTACAGAAAGGGATGCTTTAGTTTTTACCGCTGCCAGAGTGGAAATGGGAAAAATATATCCATGGACTTCGTTGTGGGATTACCAAAGACATCTAGCGGTAACAATTAAATCTAGGTTATTGTTGAACAATTGACTAAATCTGCTCATTTCTTTCCTTTTAGAGATACTCTATCTCTAGATCAACTTTATCGGTTGTATGTTAAAGAGATAGTCAGGTTGTATGGTGTTCTCCTCTCCATTTTATCTGATCGTGATCCCAGGTTTACTTCTAACTTTTGTAAAGGCCTTCAGAAGTCGTTGGGTACTTAATTAAATTTTAGGATAAATTTTCATCCTCAATCATATGGGTAGTTAGAACGAACAATTCAGACCTTGGAGGATATGTTACGAGCTTGTTCACTGGATTACTAGTGATGTTGGGACCAACATATTTCTTTGGTTGAATTTTCATATAATAACAGGTTTCATTCAAGTATATAGATGGATCCATTTGAGGCATTATATGTAAAGCATTTTTGAACTCCATATTTTTGGGATTAAGTAGGGGAATGAAAGCTGATGGGACTAGAATTGGTAGAAGAGATTGTAGAAAAAGTTCAGTTGATTCAAAAGAACATGAGAACAGCTCAAAGCAGGCAGAAAATCTATGCAGATAACCGGAGGAAGGATCTATATTTTGAGGTAGGTGATCATGTCTTTATCAAAGTTTCTCCTTGGAAAAGTGTGATGAGTTTTGGTAAGAAATGAAATTTGAGTCTGAGGTTCATTGGATCTTACGAAATCCTGGAGAAATTTGGAGCAGTTCCGTACATAGTGGCTTTACCCCCCAAGTTTATCTCAGGGACATAATGTTTTTCATGTTTCATTGTTGAGAAATTATATTCCATATCCATCTCATGTTTTAAGCCCATAGGTAGTTCAGTTAGAAGAGAATATCTCCTATGAGGAATAATCAGGCCAGATTCTTGACTGTAGAGAGCAAGTTTTGCGGAATAAGGTAATTTTTCAGGTATGGGTTTTGTGGAAAACCCATATAGTTTAAGAGGCAACTTGGGAATCTGAAAATGTTATGAGGGATAAATACCCCAACTTATATGATAAGTGAATAAAAATTTTTAGGACACAATTCCTAAAAGGGGGGAAGGATGTAACTTCAAAAGTAAATAAAGAATAATAAATTTTAATGTTTATTAATATTTTTGAATTAAATATTAATTTTACTTTAAAGGGGATGCTATGTTCGATAGCGTATCCTATATGCAACATTGGGTTTCTTTGAAATCTTACATTTCACACTAATAATATAATATTATTATTTTAAATGGTAGTTAACGTCTAACCATTGTAATGGCAAGAATGAATATAACTAACTAAAATATGATTATACATGTTTGTAAAATATTTTTACATTTATCTAATAAATGTTAGAGGCTTAAAATGTGAATGAATCTAAGCATAAATACTCTAATATACTTTTAATGGTCGATTTACCGCCATTTGATGGAGAACCCTCTTTAAATCTAGTTTTGGTCATTTTTATATGTTCTATTTGACCAAATAAAATTTTTCTTCAGATTTGGGACATTAAAATTTACTGTGGGTAAATTTTTGGTATTTTTCTGATAAAGGTTACTTTTTAATGAACAGTGAAAACTACTATATTTAAATTCAGAAGTGTCTTTCAATATAATTTATTTATATGGTTAGATTATATTTTTAATTAATTATAAAGTGTAATTATAATATATTTATACTAGTTAATCAAATTTTGGACATTGGAATTAATTTCACTTTAAAATTGGACATAAACAAGTGTCAATATTTGGATAGTTATTATTTCATAAAAACACATTTTTGTTTTGACAACGACAATTAAATTTAAATTAATTTCTGCCACTTCTGTGTTTGGAATTTATAAAAATGGATTCTATATT
Organism: Viscum album; assembly: GCA_963277665.1. Lineage (NCBI taxonomy): Eukaryota > Viridiplantae > Streptophyta > Magnoliopsida > Santalales > Viscaceae > Viscum > Viscum album. Next base: position 1,331,615,534 of record OY728141.1, read on the forward strand.
TGGAATCAGTAAGTCCAAATCGTGTAAATAGATAACTTTTATTTTTAGACATTTTAAATATTTAATACAGTATATATTTTATTTATGATGATTAAAAGGTAAATATAGTAAATATTGATAAAATATAATATTATAATAATATTAAATTACCCTAACATGTGTCATAATCCTATTAGATGATACATATCTGACCATGGACATCTTTGGGTTGAATTTTGGACCCCATGGAGCCACATGGGAGTAATAATGACACATTATATTAATTAATTTAAAGTAGAGTCAGAAATGACATAAACAAAAATCTTTTAGTAAATAAACTTTTACATGGGGTTATATAAGTTATCATTTCAACTATAAATATTAATTGGAAACATAAAAAGATTTCCTAAATCATTATATTTTTTTTTTTATTTTTTGACATCAAATAAATTAACTTATTTATGACACAATAATGATGCAATATTTATCTAAATTATAAATGATTTAAATAAATAAGATTAAAAATATTAGAAAAATATCCAAAACCTCTCCAATTATTATTGGAGATTTTATTTCGACCATGAGTCATCTTAACTTTGAATTTAACTATTATTTTACCTTTTGAAACTGAATATGAGTTTATAATAAAATAATTGTTTCAAACATTCCTAAAGAGACCCTCCTCTCCCTTATAAAAAGCCCTCACTTATAACTCATTTCTCATACTTCTCAAGCCTTTGGCTCATGAAAAATTTACTTCAATAATCTCCCAAGATCCCTATCTTCATCCTAAAATCCTTAAATTAGGAAAAAACACTTCAAGAAACCATTTTAGTTCAAACTAAAGGGAGTTATCTGATTTAAATGTAACGTCTTCTTTTAAGTTCTTTTGTATTATTTTACTTCTCTAACCCCATAAACGCTTTTTATTCCTTTATTTTATAACAAAACCAGTATCATAAATATACTATTATGTTTTTACGAGAAGGATTCTAACTAAACTTACACACACATTTCTCTAATGGGTGAAGAACATATTGTTTATGTCGATGTCAAACTAACGCCTCACGAAACAATGATTGTTCGATTATCTCATACTGCCTTTCATGGTGAAAATTATGATGGAACTATATTTCTATATGATATATTTTATGTTTATGTTTTTTTTATGCTTATAAATTTTTCATTTATATCATACCTTTATGGTTTCCATAGTGGGTAAAAACGCTAATTTCATTTGAGGAAGTGTGGATTACTGCCCCCTCAAAGTTATAAGACTCGTTAATTCCATTTGTGGGTGTATAAAGGATAGAGTTAACAGTATTATATATTATATTACACTTTAATTATAATATACCTTGGTAAAATTATGTTTTAATTCAATTAATGTATGAAATAGAAATGAAAGTAGCGTTCATGCGTACGTACGACTTATCGTCTCCATGAATGGTGCATTTCATTTCTTATATCCAGATGTTATGTACTGTTATAAATACATATATATAATAGATATATATTATATATATTATATCTAAATCATTAATATAATTCTAGATATAATATATTGTTGACGAAATAGAAAACTTTTAACTATAAGGTGTTCATTTTTACGCAAGTACCAAATATTGACAAAACAATCGTTAATAACTTAAATGATTACATAATGTTTATAACATGGTAATACGTGATATAAAAGGAATAATAATCTTGAAAAAGGTTCTTATGAAATTATAAATTAACTTTAGTTTATTATTCATGAGATTAAAGAACGATCGGGTCAAGTCGGACACGCGGTAAGGGACTTCGTCTCAATCCACTTTCATTAAGGCATATTTGGTTTTATTCTCAACTTTATTTTATATGGTTTATAAATACCTTTGAATTTTAATTTCATTAAAAGGGAATGTTTTACTACGAGGTGTTTTACAAAACAAAAAAAGAATTTTTTTTTTTAACGTAAGCGGTGAAAATGACTTTTTCCGCCGCAGTGAATATTATTTGATCTTTGGCTTCCTTAACAAGCCGAAAAGTTTTTAAAAGGAAAATAAATACCATATAATTTTTTATGTATTTTGGTATTGAATATGTTTTTGATAATGTATTTGTTATGTCAATATATTTAAATGATATATTGTGATTATAATGTGGAAAGGTTTTCTTTCCTTTCTATTTATTTTACATGTTATGAATATGTTATGGTTCTTGGGCATTGTTTACGTATATGGGTGGTTCCATGATAAACCTAGAGTGGGTGAGCCCAAGATAGCTCTCCAATGTATTGGGTAACGTGATGGAGGTAAATGTGAATGTTTCTCCAAATATATTTAATGAATATACTGTGATGGGTATTCCAAATGTAACTCCCTACACAGCTGTGATAGCTACAATGTAAGTATGATATAGATGCCATAAGATACCTTTATGATTTATGTTTTCTATGTGTTATTCATAAATCATATGATTTCATTATTTATGTTAAATAGTTTATGTTTTGTATGTATTGATGGACTAATGATTTATTTCTTTATTTTATAACCATTACCGAGAATTTTATGCGCATACCATGTTTTCAAATGTTTTTCACTAGACTTAAATATGAATAGGGTCATGGATGGGATAAAGGAAAAGTCTTTCATTCTAAAACATGGAACTAGACTTGAGTTTTTCTCAAGAGTTTTTATTTTATTTAAAAAATGGATACTGAGTAGAATTGTCTATAAGTAATATTCATGTTGTTATGTAAATGTTATGACCTAATTGTCTAAGACTCTAAACCTGAAAGGATCCTCAATGTGAATTATCCATTTAATTAAACATTATTTAATGTTTAAGGCTGGATCCTTATATTGAGGTATTTGGGGTGATATTTAATTTATTATTATTTAATCTTTTTGTGAAATTCCCAAAGTGCCCATCACCTTCATTATAAAAGGTCACCTCCTCCCTCATCCCATTTTCACCACATTGAGAATAATATCTCAATAAATATCTACCAAATTTTATTCTACACATATCCACTCACATTACAGAGGCTATTTTATTCCTAAAAGACCAACTTTATCATCCTTTAGAGAAGATGTAAAGGAGTCGTTTCGAGGAAGAGATAATTTCTCTAACCGATCACTCTCTTTTTATACTCTAACGTACATCATATAAATCTTTTATATATATAATATAATAATAAATTATTCATATTAAATATTTTTAAATGTTATTGTGATTATGAACACACCAATATATCCCATTAACTATCGAATAAGAAGTGAATGTATCGCTCGTGCATACATATCACTTACTGTCTCCTTGTAGAGATACAATTCATCTTCCATCACAATATTTTATGACATTGAATTATGATGGGTTTAATTTTTTAATATTAAATTATTAATCTTATGTAATTATATTACCATATCTTCCAATTTATCACCTAATCTTTTTTTAAATGATAACATCACTCGTGCATACGTATGGATTAACATCTCCACAATGTGATGTGATTCAATTGATCAATATTTCATATAGGTGTAAATAAAGATTAATTTTATGAATATATATGATATATATAACATAAAAATTATTCTGTAATTATAATATATCGTATAGTTTTCTTTCTTTTAATATTACAAGAATATTAAAACAACGTTTATGTGTATGTACGACCTACCGTCTCTAAGAGCATTTTATTTTATTTTCCTTCTCTAAATTTTATGAATCACCATGAATAATTATATTCTGAATATATATATTATATTTTTATCATGGTTATAATTATTTATTTGATAAAAATAATGATATTTTTAAGAGGACCAATTGTAATAAGGAAAAACATGAATGAAAAAAAACGGTTATTACCTGAAACATAACTTTGACATGGAATTTTGAATAAGTGAGTAACATAAAGTTAAAAGTAAATCATATAAGGAATTATATATATGAATATGGTTAGAAGGTATATTTATAAAAAAATTACATTTATTAAACTAGATGTTTAAATGTATATGAATGAAGTTAAGGCTTATGGTAAGGTATTTTTATCTCACTTCTATTTCTGTGGGACACATGCCTTACACAATACATGTTTATTCCATGTAGTGTATATAATACCCATGAATGTATTTTATGTTTATTATTCTGAATATTTTTTTTATTTTAATATCCATTTAGATTTATTTATTTCATGGTTCTTACAATTATCTTGATTGTAAATTTGTAAGGGTTTATTTTACAATGTCATCAACATTCGCTATTATTTCGTTTTAAATATATATTGGGTAAAATGTATCTTACATATCCATGATTTCAAAAAATGTTTCCATAATGGTTTTAAATATTTAAATATTATGATTTATGTTATTTTTACCCATGTTTTAATATTTACTAAATGGGTTAAAAGCAATTTTTTTTAAATTTCCCGAATGAGGTACCTTGTGACTATTTCCAAAAAAAGGTAAGAAAGTAATGTTTTTTAACTTATACAACATGAGAGTATTTTTACAATATCATGATTGCCAAATACATTTACGATTCCCTTTCATGATTATAAAAATATTTTCAAAAAAAAGTTTTCCTTTAAAATTTCCTGGAATTTTAAAGAATGAAATTATTTTTAAAGTAGAAAGTTTGTTTTCCACAAAAATTATCTCAATTAATATTTCTAAAATAATATTCCATTGAAAATTAACTTTTTTGATGTTAATTATGATTTACTGGGGAATGAACCAAGGATGTAATTATTTTTCATTCTCTGAATTCTTTGTGCTTATTATAACAAGATATTTATGAAACCCATTTATTTTCAATGAGTTAGGTTATAATGAAGTGTATATGAAACACATTTCTTTACATGATATCTAATGTGATGGATGATTTATGGTCATATGGAAACTATATGTATATTTTTCATTAAATTAAGTGTAAAACCTATATCTTCCTCCAATCTATTCGATAATGAATTATATCTCATGAGATAATAATTGGAAATGAGTTGATGTTCTTGATCTATGATTGGAAAGAAGGTGAAGTGCTTGATCCATTTAGGGAAATAGGTGATAATGTGTAATTGGAGTGTTTCTGTAGTTACCCATGACATATGAAATTTTTTTCTATACTTTTGATTATTCAATAAAAATTTATTACTTGAACATATGGTTCAAGAATTTGTTATGATGAAGTTTCACACTTATAGTTATTGTTAATGATTTATTCCATACAATGTGTGTATTTTTAATGATTGGTTAGTTATAAACCTTTTACGTTGTTCTCATGATCATATACACAAATTTATTATATTATTATTTCATAAGATATTATATTAATATCTTCCTTGTTTACCCTTACTGACCATATGAGATCACCCATTTCTTATGTTTAATTTCTATAAGATATTAAGAAAGGTGTTAAGTGTGATATTCTAAAAGGGATCTAATTATGAAGAAACAAGTGAGAGATAAAGTATATATTTTATGAACCAGTTGTCTATGTTTTCTAGTTTACAAAGGCAGTAATCTATTATGATCCTCAAGAATGTATTTTAATAACGTAATGTATATTCTTATAAAAATATCTAATATAAATGTTATAAATTCTTGGGTCATTATAGTTGGTATCAGCTGAAATTTTTAGTCAACCTTTTGAAATTAGGATTAGAAAACCCTAGTATGATCCCTAAGGATTCTCCCATGCATAGGTTAAAATCCTTGAGTTTCTATAATGATTATGAAGAGCCTAGTATTAAACCTAATAATTCAAATATTTAATGTAATTTACCAATATTATAAGGTATTCATTGTATTATTAGTGCTTCTCATAATATTGTGTTGGGTTTAGTCAATGGATAGAACCCAAAGGATACGAGTTAATGAAAAATGTGATGGGAAATGCAATGATTTCCCTCATGCGCAATAATTGTTTTGGAATATTGAATGAAAAAACTCATTGCTAGGAAAAAAAAATTTTCAAGACATGAATCATAATGTAATTCTATATAACCAAAAGAGGGAATAACATTTTCTTGAATCCTTTATAAGGAAATATCAACCCGCATTAAGTGGAACGACTGATCCACTAGTTACTGAGAAATTGATCTATACCATTGAGAATATATTTTTCATTCATCATTGTTAAGAATGAGAAAATTTTATATTGGGAAATTATTTCTTTGAAGGTGAAGCGAATTAGTGGTGATTTTTTATCAGGAATATAAGGAAAGAAGATAAAATTAACAACATAGATTGGGATGAATTCATGAATTTATTTTTTAGTGAATTTATCCACTGTATTCTTCTTACAATAAAGTGAGATTAAGGATTATCATATGTCTCATGGATATCATAAAAAACAAGGATATAATTCAAAGGTGACTCTAAATAATATGGAGAGATGATTTTTAGATTTATTTAATGCTAAATGTGTGTAAGGTAACATGGAGGAAATTTATGTTATGGGACTAGTAAATATTTTATTTTTGGGAATCAAGGACATCATGAATTTCACTAACAAAGTAGTGGGAATAATAATTAATTCTCCAAAGAGTGAACCACCCACGATTTAGTGTCTCAATTGAATGGAGTTTGGGAATTATGTTAGCAAGTTCCCTAATTTATGGACTAAAATGAAAGATAATCCAGAAAAACACTGACGAAAAAGGACAAAAGTAAACTTTATGCTATCATAATGGATAAAGAGAACTTTTATAGGTAGTTAATACCTAGCTTCCTCTTATGTTTTCGTAATTTCATGTTTTATTTTGAATAAATAATCCCAATGAAAATGTTATTTTTCATTCATTAGAAAAATCTCATGTGGTTATCTACTTGGAATCTCAAATAAGGAAATCACATATTATATCAGTACAAGGATGAACACATAATTATAATGAAAATTTTATTGTATATGAAAAGATATTTTATAAGGAATGAAGAAGAATATGTGTATTCAATATGGTTTTACATTAATTTAGGTTATTACCATGCTTCAAGACAATACATGATAATAGTATTCACAAGTTTGGTGTGTGACAACTAAAAGCCATATCAAGTTGTTCCAGGGATTAATAATATGTTTATTTTGGGAATGATTTAACATACTTTTCAATGTATTTTATTTTAATCTTTTAAAAGGTTCAAAAAGTTAACCATTTATTGAACAAATTATGTTAAACATTAGATGAGGTTTGGGAGGATAATTTATTATCTCACCATATTTGGAATTATGAATATCAGATGATAAGTATCATTATTGTTATTGTAATGTAAATATTGAAGGAATAAACTATCATCATATGGATCTCATGATATGCTAATGATTCGGTAGTGAAAAATTAACCTTGATTTCATGGAATAATAGATAAAGTGGATACTGATTAGGTAACAATGAAAGGATTATATATGCTTATGAAATATAATGGAATCACGTAAGTATTTACTCTTATGAAAATTATTCAACTCTAGGGAAAGGATCTTGAAACCAAAAAATGTTATCCTAGTACTATCTTTTCCAATGAATCAAATGGTCTCTTATATCATCAAATATTTATAACCTTGTGATTGTTAACTTTCTCCTCACCATGTAATCTATAACTCTCTATCAAAACATGATAGTTAGATTTATCTTCCATGCGCATGTTTTCACATTCAACCTATGTTCTACTATGTGAAAAACAATTTATGAGTTACCTTTGATAACCAATATATTACTAACTTTCTCTTTTTAGATGTATTTTAGTAGTTATTTTTATATTGTGGGTTTCTATGATAAAATCATTAAATTATTAAACCTATGATAACCCATTAAAATTTCAATGGAAAATTCATTTCAAGTGTGGAAAAATGTAACAACGAAATATTTTTTTGAGATTTATTTTTAATTAATTATATTTCCTTTATTTATTGGGTTACATGAAACACCGTCTTATCTTGTGTTCCATGCAACACTGAATTTATACAAAACATCATTTTATTATTATAATTTTCTAAAAAGACAATTATAAACTATCTATTATAATGAATGGTGAGAACATGATTAATTCAGTTATGAAATTTTGGTTTAAAAATGTATATATATTTTTCTAATTAACTATAAATTATTGTAAAACACTTTTTAAAATAAAAGGAAATGTTTTTATAAAACTCAATTTAAATGTACACAAAATTTTTTTATAATAATAAATAAAAAATTACAATTTTTTGATTATATTAATGATATATATATATAATATTCAATATAATATTTTTAAATTCATATTGTGAGTTTTCTAGAAATTATATAAGAAAAAAAATCCAATTTTAAGTATAAAATTTTTATATTTATAAAAAGATTATTTTACCAACTTTTGATGTTCTTTTTATTATAAATCTTATGTGTGAATACTTTGTACATTTTATTTGAAAAAAATAAAATTATCCTTATTAGTATCCATATCAAAATTTACTTTGATTATATTTTTGGTATTTTTTCTGTTATATTTCATATTTTGATGAATAATGAAAAATATTACAATTTAATTGAAAGAAACATTTTCGTCTAAATAATTGATATTGTTAAATTATATATTTTTTTGGTTTTAAAGTACAATTATATCGATTTTTTATCATTTAATCCAATTAATGTAAAAGAAATCAGTTTTACATTGAATTTGGATATAAAAATATATCAATATTTTGGAGTTTTTTTACTTTAAAATCACATTTTCTAGATTTGTCAATGAGATTAAATTTTAGATAATTTTTTTAGATCTGATGTTTTTAATTTTGAGAAATATATTTCGTATTTGGAATCAAAAGATCCAAATTTAGCAAATAGTTCCTGTTTATTTTTGGTCTATGAATAATATCTTTAGAATATTTTATTATCACGATTAAGGGTAAATCAAATAAATTGATGTTAAAAATAATATTATATATTTTAAAAATCTACCATAACACATTAAAAAATGTTTTGGATAAATTTAATTTGACTAATAAAATATAACGATCTGAATTTAATATTTTAATGGACACTAGGCCATGAAAATGACTTGGACATTATTAAAAACTAAGAGAGTGACAAAATGTCACATGCATACTTTTTATAAGAATAATATTGTAAATTTGTCGTAAAATAAAAGATATTCATGACTATGTATATTATTATGATATATAATAGGTTTAAATTGAATATTAATTTTACTTTTTATTTTTAGTGAAGGAATAATAATCATAAATAATTACACAATGATGATGTAATAATTATCCAATTAATAAAACAATTAATTAAATGATATTAGAATTAATAAAATAAATATAATTTCAATTAATTAAGGTGATAGAAGACTTATCCAGGTTCATATGACATATTATTAGTATATTAAATTAATTGGTTTGATGTTATATTTCTTTATTTATTTTCTTAATGTCAATATGATGAATAGTTTTAAAATTCACACTAATGGTATTTTATGAAAATAATATTTTATTAAATTAGATTAAAAATAAAAAAACATAAATATGAAAAAATGGGATAAATTATGGTATACAATATCCTAAATTTATCATTTATGGTTTAATTTAAACCTTATAAGTAAAAATACTTATATTTTAATATTGAAAATTTTGTTACTGTAGTTACAATTAAAATAAGTAATCAAATGGTTTGTTAAAAAGATAAGGATTAAACTTTCAAAAAAAAAACTTTTATAAAATATATTGATTGATGTTAATACACTCTATCCCACTTTTATCTTTTAATTATGTTCCATTTTGAGGTATTTGGATTGATATTTAATTTATTATAATTTAATCTTTTGAGAAATTCGAAATGTTCCCTTCACCTTCATAATAAAAGGTCACTTCCTACCTCATACCATTTGACCACATTGAGAATTATACATCAAAAAATATCTGAAATTTTATTATATCCAACTATTTTCCCACATTTTAGTGGTTTTGGTTTTCCCAAAATACCAACGGTAGAGTCCTTGAGAGGATATCTATAGGAGCTATTTCGAAGAAGAGGTAATCGCTCTAATTGATCACACTCTTTTTATACGCTTCTATAACTACACTAAACCTATGATATATATCATAAAACAATAAATTCATCATACTAATTATTCTTGAATGATATTATAATTATGAACACAGCATTATACGACCCCTTTCCAATCGAACAATAAGTGAAACTAACGCTCAGGTGTACATACGACTTACCGTCTCCACATAACTGTATAATTAATATTCCATAACCATATTTTATGAGTGATAATTATGATGGGTTTAATGTTTATATATGAAATTATGAAACTTCTGGAATTATAATATCATATATACCATTTTATCACTTAATATTTTGAGAAAAGATAACGTCTCTTATGCGTACATATGGCTTACCATCTCCACGATGCAATGTGATTCATTTTCAACTATATTTCACATGTGTGGTAATAAGGATGTATTTTTTGAATATATATGATATATATAACAAAAAAATTTCTTTTATTTTAATATTTCATATACTTTTTTTATTATGATAAAAATATGGAAACAACGTTCATGCGTATGTACGACCTACCATCGCCATGGATGGTGTATCTTATTTTTCATCTATAAATTTTATTAATCATTATAAATAAATACATACTGAATATATATATATATATATGATATTAATATCATGTATATAATTATGGATATGATGAAATCATGATCTCTGTAATAGGACCAAGGGTAACAGCCAAAACATGAATGAAATACAAAAAAAGTTATTACCTGGAACATAACATTGACATGAAATTATTCATAAATGAGTAATATACAGTTATAAGTAAATACTATTTGATATTATATATATTAATAAGGTTCTTTGGTATATATATAATAAAATTATATATATTATATAAGAGTTTTGAATGTATATGAAGGAATTCAAGACTTCTGGTAAGAGTTTTTTGTGTCACCTATATTTCTGTGGGACAAATTCCTTATATGATACTTATTTATTCTATGTGGTGTGTATACTTCTTATAAATGTATTTTATAAGTATTATTATAAAGAATATGGAACATAGATATCCATATAATTTTATTATTTCATGAGGCATTCAATTCTACTAATTATAATGTTGTTGGGGTTTGTTTCACAATCTCATCAACATTTGCGATTGTTTTGTTTTTAATATCATATGTGGAATATTTATTTTCCACATATATGCTTTAAATATTGTTTTTTAAATAATTTTTTAAGATTATCATATGAATATTTATAGATATTTTTAACCATGTTTTACTTTTAATTAATGGATTTAAAAGAATCTTTTTTCCATTTTCTGAATGACATACCCTGTGAATTTTTCTGAAAAAGTAAAAAATGAATGTTTTTTAACATACATGGAATAAATAGTTTTTTAAAATTTAATGACTCCTTAATTCCATGAATCTATAAATTAAATATTATATGTTTACTTTCAAAGAAAATGTTTTCTTTTAAAATTGTGAGGTATTTTAAAAAAATAAATATTTTTCAAAGAAGAAATGATATTTTACTCATGAATTATTTCAAGTAATCTTTCTAATTTTTTCCTATCTAAAATTACATTATATGAATTTAATTATTATTTACTGGGTTTATTACCAATGTATAGAAATATTATTCTTTATCTAAATGATATATTATTATTATGGGATTATATTAATGAAACCGATTTCTTTTCAATTATAGAAGTTAAAATAAAGTATATATAAAACTCATTTCATTACATGGGTTATAATGTGTTGAATATTTTATTGTCATATGAAACAAATAGTTATAGTTTTCCTTAAGTGATAGGTGAGAAATATATCTCTCTCCAATTCATTTAGAAATGAAATATATCTCTAGAGATAATTTTGGGAAATAAGTTGATGTTCTTGATATGTGATGGAAAACAAGTTAATGTGCCTGATCCATTATGAAAAAAAGTTAATAAGGCCTGATCTGAGAGTCTTGTTAGTTGAATTTGACATATAAAATTGTTTTCTATAATTATGATGATTCCACACACATTTTTTACTAGAATATATTCTTTAATAATAGGTTATGATGATTTGTAATTCTTATGGTTCATGCAAATTTTTTATGCCATAACAAGTGTTTATGTTTCATGATAGATTGGGTATGAACATGTATGTTATTCTCAAGATCATATAGCCATATTTTTTTATCTTATTATTTAATAATATATTAAATTATTAACCTCAATGTTTACCATTATTGAGCATCTCAACTGACGATTTATAATGTTTCTATTTCAAATGATATAACACAAAAAGGTATATAATTATGAAGAAATAAGGTGGATATAATGTAGATATTTTATGAACCCATGTTTCATTTTCTATAGTTTTCAAAGGCAATAAACTATTATGGTACTCAGGTATATTCCTTTTTAATGGAATGAATATTCGTCTAAGAAGGTGTACTATCCATTTTAGAAAATACTAGTTTGTTATAGGATGATAGTTTAGTAAGTGATTTTTATGATGAGATGAGATTTCTTGGTATGAATCATGTTAATAATGATGAATGAATTTTGGGCAGTGACCCTTATAGATATATAGTCAGGACATGATAGTGGTTTATAATATATACTGATTCACCACGGGTAAGTTTCGGTGAATGTTTATGTTGGGTTCAATGAGGTGGTTAACTCATGGTTGGACCTTGAAATTTTTTTCAGGAGATGTGGTGTTAAGAGTTTTTTAAAGGAAAGCATATTCATTTTTGATAGAGAAATTATTAGGGAGATTGATACCCACGTATCGAAGGATTCATCTTTGAATGTGTTGGTTTTCATTTTGGTAGATGAGAGATAAGTTTAGTAAAACATATATAATGGGTGGGTTGTGTTATTAATTCTTGATAACATCATACGGTACCACCCGTCTAAGGATAATCATGAACAATATTTTTATAATGACCTATGTATACTGATAGAGTGTCATCTATACCCCAGGATAAAAATAAACACCTTTTATGGTTTAACAAAGGGACTCCTTGGGAGTTTCCCTCAGGGAGTAGTGTAGGGAAAGACATATGTTGTGAATTCTAACTATAGGTTGTTGAAGGATAACCCTCAAGTCAGAATTGTATTTGGATTGTTTAGGCTAGAAATTGGATGATCGTTATGCTCTTTGATTCCATTGAATATATGTAATTAGAAACTATAAATTTTCATAGTGAATCCCAATTACAGGTTCTAATGTGGACTTTGGGAAAGCCTAAGTGCTGCCATTAGGCCTAGTGTAGCTGGTAATAATCCAAGGGTGGCAGATTAAAAAGTTAGTGTAATTCCTGATTTGAAACAACATCAGAAGTTAGAAGGGGATGTTTTGGATAAGATATGTCATTGGACATCATCCATTTGATTTAATGAGCATGAATGAACAATATCAATCTTCCTTGTAAAAAAAGGTGTCAAATCAAGTTTTAAAAGTTTCAAATTTTTAAGTTGAAAATTTAATGAAATAGTCATATTGAAGCTGTTCAACTTGATTTCTCCTAAGAAGTTTTATACAATCAGTGAGGAACCAGATCTTTCATATTATTGGGGGAAATGAGTGCGGTCCATGGGTCATCAATGGATATACAAGGAAAAGATTGTGCGGTCGAGCTAGACTAAATAAATAAAAGTTTGAAAATATAGATAGAATCAAGGACAGAGCTCATTGTCATCATTTGTGATCAGTTTTAACAGGTTGAGAATTGGTCTAGGAGTATAAATAAGACAAAAAGGCTGTGTTTTTGTTGGAAATTATGATTTTGGGAGTACTGTGACTCATAATTGGATGATAAATTCTAGAACCTATATTGGGGACAACTATAGGCTGGATGATGGAAGTGATAATGATGATATCATTTCTTTGGTTAGGCAGGATCAAGTAAGCACCATATTAATTTAATATTGATGGATATGAGTATTGGATTAGGGTTGATTTGATTGATTACGATGAGTTTAAATTGATTCTTAGAGGAATGCTGGGAAGTTTGAAACTCAGTGTGACCATTTTATTTTGAATTTCTAACCCAGGTAGGTTGGGTTGTTTATCTTGAAAACCAAAAAAGATTCTCAAGGATGATATGTTCTAAGGTTGGGAGGTTGTAAGATCCCTTATTTTGAACGAGTTAAAATTTTCAAATTATTATTTTTTCATTTGGTGGATGGGTTTTATTTTAAACCAAGGTTAGGAATCAAATTTTTAGATTTGGAAAACCTTAAAAGTTCTTTTTTTGATGTGGTTTAAATCCCAAAATGTGTCTTGAGAGTATGGATATGTTTCATGAGAATATGACTTTAAAAAATCATTTTTATGGGAGAGAACTTGTTATGCATGGTTAGTTCATAGTTTGTGTTAACCATACGAACCAAACCATGGGACCCAAATCATGTGGCCCAAACCATGGAAAATTTTATACAGGTGAATGGATTGTTTTAGTAATTATTGAGGATCCATAAAACCAAGCATTTTGGAGTAGAAGTATTGAGGGTCCTGAAAATTTGTGAATAGTTTGTTTAACCTTGAATTGTAACCATATGGGGTGAGGGTGTGTGGATAGTGAATCCCATATTTTTAGTGCATGACCATCCTGATAGTTTTGACTAATAGTGTGGGGTGAGGGTTCTTGTGTAGTGGAGAACACATGGTTGATATTTATTTTTCAAAAATGATAAGCTCAAACATGTGATGCATTAAAATATTTCATTTTTACACTTCAAACCTTAAACATGTTTTACAAAAAAAATTCCCCCATTCATGCTAAAAAATATCCCACATGTTCATTCCTCTTCCATTCTTCTATGGGAGTCCTCTCTCATCCTTTATCTAATTTTATCACTGTTAGATACATTAGAAGCCTATAGGTATGTCAATTACCCCTCAAATATCTTCTATTTCTTTTCTTTATATACTAAGAGTTATTAATTTATGAACTAATATTCTCTATATTTGAGGATTAATTTTGGTTCTTCATTTTCTATCATTTAAACTAGACTAAAAGGTTGATATTGGACCATACATAAATAATTATATGGAATAGTTGGCTATTTTTGTCATGAACATGATGTTTTATCGACCATTCAACATGTTTGGAGGTTTATGAACTAATCCCGAACCATCAATTAAGTTGGGTTCAATTTAAATTTTATAATTACTGTTCTTAAATTTTAATTAAACCACCCATTGGGTATCTTTGTCATGAACCGTCCTCGGGGCCCGTGCCTTGACTACCCCAAGCATGCCTTCTATAGGCCAGGGGCTGGCGACTAGCACCAAAAGGCAGAAATCCTGATAAAAAGGCAAGGCATTGCCTTTATATAAGTAAACATACACAACAAAGTATGCAAGTGAAGCAAGAACTATGTAAAACTGAGTATAAAAGTAAGTGCTGAAAAGTAAATGGGCCAGTATACAAATCCAACTGAAAGTACAGTACAGCTGAGAAAGAAAGTACAACAGTAGTAAAGTAAAACAGCAACCACTGAGTCATCCTCCAGATATCCCACCTGAAGGGTGGGTACAGACGGTCTCCTCAGCTCCCTGGGTCTGGTCGTCCGTTCCGTGCACGTCCCGTCTAGTGCTCCACCTCCGGGTACCATCCAGCTCCATAAGCCTCCACCTCGATTAGTGTTGTCTCTCGTCTGCATCCAACACAACGTAGTGCGGGCATAGCCCATGCAGGGGTGATTATACGATACTCAGTAGGGACCTTGAGACCCCCATAGGTCTCCCAGAATCCACGAAGGATAAACCACAAAGGAAAGATACAAACAAAAAGTATCAACCAACTATACATACGTATATGCCCATACATATACCTAATTCATCAATCTCAGTTCGACTCCAACATCCGAGCCCAAGCACAATCTAGTCCACACAGGAATGAAGTCAATCATACTC
This sequence comes from Viscum album, assembly GCA_963277665.1. Classification (NCBI taxonomy): domain Eukaryota; kingdom Viridiplantae; phylum Streptophyta; class Magnoliopsida; order Santalales; family Viscaceae; genus Viscum; species Viscum album. The sequence goes on from OY728141.1 coordinate 1,331,631,418, forward strand.
ATGATAATGATTGAAAGAAAAGACACAACTCTCGCAGGTATACTACTCATGAAGAGGGGTGGAGATGATTAGATGTAGCCTGTGAGTCATCTCCTCTGCTGAACCCACGTAGGATCCAAGTACAGAAGTTGTCACTACTGAACCCACATAGGATCCAAGTACAGTAACCATCGCTGTCGAACCCACGTAGGATCCAAGTACAATCGTCATCCCTGCCGAACCCACGGAGGATTGAAGTACAGTTGTCCTCGCGGCCAAACCCAGGTAGGATCTAAGTACAGTCGTCTTCATCGTCGAACCCATGGAGGATCCCAACACGGTAGTCACCGCAGTCATAGCCAGCTCTAAGGTTCCCGCACACAGCGTACTCGATTTCAGGAGGGTCCACTCTTTGAGTAAAGGGGCCGATACATAAACTGTCACGAAGTCCAGAGTTGATGTATCCCGAAGTTCTGTCTCGTCAAAAGGAACTCAACGCGATAGACGACGCGTCAATCGGACGCCCGGTCTGAGAGATATTGGTTTTTCCGTTCCAGAGGCCCGGTTGGAAATATTCTCGTTCCAAACCCGGTCATTTACCAAATTTGTCCAAAAATCACTTAGAGTATCGCAAATGGACCACCTCGTCGATAGGGTCCCATTGCTACAGAGGGCGCGTCAATCGGACGTGCGGTCTTTAAGTTATTCTTGTTTAAGTGAATAATGGGCTCGACCCGTTAAGCCTAGTCGGCTGGCGGGTCGGGCCACCCAGTTTTGGCGGATCCGACCAGGTAGGGGTGTTGGACAGGCCCAAATATTCACGCGGCCCGGCTTGAGGGGCACGGCCCAGCCCGGCCCGGCGGGGCGCAGCCCGTCCCGGCCCGGTGCGACCCGGCCCGGCGCGGAGCGGTGTAGCGCGGTGGGCATGGCCCGAAGGCCGAGTTGTACGAGGCGGGGGCGCGACCCCTGGAGGCTCGAACAGGCGGCGCCACCCTCCCAAACCAGCCAGCTAGGCCGGCCGGCATTCTGGGGAAAGCGGCCCACTCGGGCGGGCCGCGGGTTTCTTTAGCACGACACCCTCCTTGCGCTGCGGTTCGGCTTCACCCGGTCGGCTGACGGGACGGCCAGTTCTCCAGCGCGGCACCCTCTTGGTGCTACGGCTCGCCTCCACCAGGCCAGCGAACGGGCCGGCCGATTCTTCCACCAAAGCGGAACGCTAGGGTGGGCCGCGATCTCCCATAGCACGGTGTCGTGGGGCGTCGTGGTTTCCTCCTTCGTCCCGGTTCTTCCTCGGTTGAACGGCCTGCGGTTGTGGGTCTCGGTTCTTCCGTACGCGGCCGGCGCACGACTGTCACTCCCGTCGCCGCATCTTCCAACGTAACTCAATCACAAACAATAGTCTATGGAGGGTCGTCAGGCCATGTGCGTTCGGCCCATGCCCTCCGCATTAGGCGGTAGTAGTTGGCCGTATATAAACAAGAATTTCCAATGAAGAATCGGGTACGAAAACATTAACTTCAAAGAATAATCCCCTACCTCGAATAAGGTTCACAGTTGACAAGCGTCGTGGATGGCGGTTTCGTTTCCTTCGTCGTATGAGTGAACCCGAAGAAGAATTAACGTCATCTCTCTTGTCGTGGCGAAGAGAAATGATGGCGTGTCATTGTTCTTCGTGGAAGGGAGTGTCGTTCTTCTCCAGAGGTTTGGTGTTCTTCAACAAAGGAGAAATTCCCCTCTTCCCTCACAAAAGCTCTATCTCAAAAGTTTCCCCAACAAACTAGTGCCAACCCAATTAAAATAAGGCTTCCCATTATTTAAATTTAACATTCCAAGCATTCAAAATTAAAAAATTTAAATCACTTAATTAATTAATTGAATTGGTTCCATTAGATAATTGAGGTGTGTTGGTAAGAGTTAAAGAGATGGAGAGGGAGAGGAAAGGTCCTCATAAATTAGAGGGGTTGCCATAAATTAATGGATTGAGGGAGGTGGAAATTTTGGCAATTAACGGGGTGTTGCCAATTTAATGAAGGGGGTTTAAGGAGTTTAGGGGAAAATTAAAGGTTGGGGATCATGTGGGCCCCAACTATCAAACATCCACACTTGGGTAGTTAGGTGGTTGTGGGTCCCACACTTAACTCTCCTTTGTTGGATATAACTACCTCTGATATAAACAAAATTGTACACACCAATTTTATTTATTTTATGCTATTTCCCCAATTATTAACTTTCAACCCGCATAAAACACAACTGTGGTGAGGGTCCCCTTAAGTGAATACCGGCATTGCGAGTTCATCAGTGCCCTCGGATTTTGATTCTGAGCATCGGTTCAAATGATAGAAAAACTTGCTCGTTCATTTACTAAATTTACCCAAGCTAAACTTCGGAAATTGATTCCGGGCACACCGGGCCTTGGAATCAGTTGACGTTAGAAGCCCCAGACTCGTAAAATTCCAAAGTATTTAAGAAAAATTTTTCCTTGAAATTTCCAAGTGTTTACATTACTCCCACATTAGGGTTTATGTCCCTGTAAAGCTACAACATAAACTAGGGAAACAAATGAGTTTACTAAGCACACATCTGAGCCTCCCGCTCCCATGTGCTCTCCTGGATTTTCCCGTGTTGCCAAAGAATGCGCACCAGAGGAATTGACCGTCCACGTAGGACCCACTCCTGTCGATCCTCGATCTCCACCGAGACCTCCTCAAATGTCGCCATGTCATCGATTTCTAGCTCTCTGTGATCAATGATGTGGGTCAAGTCATGCATGTATCTCCTCAGTTGAGATACGTGGAAGACGTTGTGCACCCAGTGCAATTGAGGTGGAAGGGACAGGTAGTAAGCCACCTCACCTACCCTGCTGAGGACCTGGAATGGTATGATGAAGTGCGAGATAACTTGTCACCCCCACAAAATCTTCATAATCCACATCGAGGTGAGACCCCTAAGAAAATGTGGTCCCCATCCTCAAACTCCAGTGGTCTCCGTCTCCTATAAGCATAGGACTTCTGTCTGCTCTGTGCAGTCCTCATCCACTCCTGGATGATCTTCACCTTCTATGTCGTAGCCGGAACCATCTTTGGTCCTACGAGTGCTGACTCCCCAAGGATAGTCCATCATAGAGGTGATCTTCAAGGTCGTCCGTACAGTGCCTCGTAAGGTGCCATCCTGATGGTGGAGTGGTAGCTTTTGTTGTACCCAAACTCCACCAAGGGTAGGTGATCCTCCTAGCTGTGACCGAAGTCAAGGACACGTGCACCGAGCATGTCCTCGAGTGTTTGAATGGTCCTCTCCGTCTGGCCATCCGTCTGAGGATGAAAGGCAGTGCTCAGGCGTAGCTGCATCCCAAATGTCTCCTACAACCCCTTCCAATGTCGGGAAGTAAAGCAAGCATCTCGATCAGAGATGATAGATGATGGCACACCATGAAGCCGTATGATCTCAAGAACGTAGAGGCATCCCAAGCTCTCTACTGGGCCCTGCTCTCTAATCAATAGGAAGTGGGCCGACTTGGTGAGTAGGTCTACGATCACCCAGATGGAGTCATGTACTCTAGAAGTACGTGGAAGCTCCATCAATATATCCATGGATATCCCATCCCACTTCCACTGCAAAACCTCTAAGGGTTGTACCAAGCCTGCTGGTACCTGGGCTCCGCCTTCACTTGCAGGAAAGTGAGGCATCGTGAACAGAACTCTACTACAACCTTCTTCATACCTGACCACCAGTGTTTTCGTCTGGGGTCCTGGTACATCTTCGCCACTCCTGGGTGTACCTCTAGAGGGGAAGTGTGAAACTCCCTCAGCACTTCCTCCTGTAGTCCAACTGGTACCATGGTACATCCCCTGAAGAGGATGAAGTGCTCTCCTCCTTCAGAAAATCCATCGGGCGCCTACCCTATGTAAATCTTAGCAAATCATGTCTCACAGTCAATGTCCCCACGCTGTGCCTCTCTGACCCTCTGAAGTAGTGGAAGAGTGACTGTGATGGACTTTAGAAAGGCTTCCCCATCTCTATCCATGAAGGATATCTTCAAAGCGGCTAACTGCTCCATCTCCTCTCCAAGTAGCTGAATGCCCGATCTCCTGCTGAGAGCATCAGCCACAACGTTCCCCTTCCCAGGAGTATAGACTATCTCAAAGTCATAGTCCTGGAGGAACTCGATCCATCACCGCTATCTCAGGTTCAGTTTCTTCTGCGAGAAGATGTACCTGAGACTCTGGTGGTTAGAGTAGATTGTAAATCGCTCACCCATCAGATAGTGCCGCCACATCTTCAAGGCGAAGACCACTACTGCTAACTCCAGGTCATGAGTAGCATAGTTCTGCAAGTGATTCATCAACTGTCATGTACCATAGGCGATCACCGCCCTCTCCTTCACTAGGACACACCCGATTCCGGCCGCTGATGCATCGTCGTAAACTACGTACTCTATGCCCTCCTCCGGTAGCCTTAAGATGGGCACACTGGTCAATCTCAGTCACAGCTCTTGGAAGATCTACTGGAATCTATTTGACCACAAGAAGGGTTTACCCTTCTTCGTCAATGCTGAAAGTGGTACAGAAACTCTGTAGAATTTTGGGAAAAATCTCCGATAGTACCCAGCCAGACCTAGGAAACTCCACACCTCCATCATGCTCCTGGGTGGATCCCAAGCAAGTACTGCCTTGATCTTCGTAGGATCTACAGCAACTCCCACCTCTGAGATGACGTACCCCAAGAAGTGAACCTTTCGAATCCAGAACTGGCACTTCGAGAGCTTACCATAAAGCTGGTGCTCTCAGAGTGTGTCCAGTACAACCCGCAAGTGGTAGGTGTGCTCCTCCTTAGTAGTCGAGTAAATCAGTATGTATTCAAGGAATACTACGAAAATATGATCGAGGTAAGGCTGGAATATCCTGTTCATGAGACTCATGAACACTACTGGTGCATTGGTTACACCATAGGGCATAACCAAGAACTCGTAGTGGTCATACCGACACGTGAAGGCCGTCTTATGCACATCCTCGTCTCGAACTCTGAGACGATGATAGCCTGACCTGAGGTCTATCTTCGAGAACCATCGTGCTCCCTTTATCTGATCAAAGGGGTCATCAATCCTTGGGAGTGGGTACTTGTTCTTTATGGTATCCTGATTCAGGTGACAGTAGTCTAAACATAGTCGTATGCTCCCATCCACCTTCTTGGAAAATAAAATCGGAGAAGCCCAGGGTGAAACACTGGGTCGGATGAATCCCTTTCCCTGTAATTCATCTAGCTGTACTCGCATCTCAAGAAGCTCGGCGGGAGCCATTCGATATGCTGGAGTGGATATCGGTGTTGTCCCGGGGTATAGGTCAATGTAGAAATCTACCTCTATGCGAGGAGGTAGTCCTGGAACTTCGTCAGGAAAAACTTCTGCATACTGATCCACCACAACAACAAAACTCGGACTCCGCACATCAACCGCTCCTAAGATAAGACTAGCCAAAAGATGTGTGATCGGTTGCCCTCTCCTCTACCTAAGCACATCCTGCACTACAAAGGCTCCCTTCTCACTGGTGGAGGTGAACCTGGTCATATCCGTGCGGACACACCGCACTTTGCGCCTAATACAGTCGATCCAGGCATGGACTGTAGAAAACAAGTCCATAACCAAGACGACGTCATAAGGCCTCGACACCTCTAAAAGAAGATCAAAGCTGAAGATCTTGCCTCATAGAGTAAGCTCACATTACCGACACAAGTGAGTAATCATCGAGTCTGCTCTCGTAAGAGTCTCTAGCTATAAGGATCGAGCCAACGACTCCGTCAGAATCTCCGAGCTCCGAACAAGGGCAGCGGAAAGAAAATAATGACTCACTCATGTGTCTATAAGAATTGCAGTAAGAGTTGAGTAGAAATAAATAATACCTCAAATAATCTCTCGTGCTCCATGGTCATAGGCCTCGACTGCCTGTAGCTGAGCCTGCCCCTGTCTGCAAGCTCCCTGTGGTTGGGGTGCTCCTCCTAGTGGAGGTGGTGGTAGAGCCTCGAAGTGTCGTCCACCACCTGTTGGTCGGGCATCTCCTCTGCCTCGTCTTCCTGTTCCCTGCGGACCTCCATGGTATAACCTCTTCCTCTGCCTGGGAGGTACCTCTAATATCTACTGCTCCCCTACATGGAGGGTCTAGCAGTCAGGAGCCATGTGGCCCTGCCCGCCACATGCATAGCACTGCCATCCCATCGTATGGCTGGCTCTACTGCATTTTCCCCGCACATCCAAACCATAATACTGGGGTCGCCCACCTAATGGCCTGGTCCGCTTGGACCTCTGCGACATCTATCTACTGCCGGCTGCAGAAGACTCTGCTACGTGTTTCCCTACAGTGGGTCTCGCTACTGGCGTGGCTTAGCAAGAAAGCTCTCCACAAGAAGGGCTCACTCCAGTACTCCTGCCTGCGCCAGAATGCCGAGGGAGACCATCGATGCCATGATCTCATGCCTCAGTCCCTGCTCGATGATCCAGGCCCGGAATAATGGGTCGCTTACCATGTCCATGGAGTAGCGTGAGAGTTCAGTAAATCTCGCCGAGTACTGGGCTACTGTCATGTTTCCCTGCCGTAGATGTAGTAACTCCGGGATGCGCACCGCAGGGAGGGTGGCTGGAACAAACTCCGAGTGGAAGAGGTTCTCGAAGTCCATCCAAAGTAGTGATTCCTCGTCGTGAACATGGAGCATCAGGAACCACCATCTACCTACTGCTATGTGCAGGAGACTCGCGGCAAGGATCACCATAAGGTCTGCTGGTGTCCCTACCAATCTGAAGACTCTGACGATTGCCTCCAGCCAATCCTCGGCTTCCCGAGGGTCCTTCTCCCCATATAATCTGGGTAGCCTCTGTCACATACACTCGTAAAACGCACTCAGGCAGCTGAACTCTCTTCTGCTGGGGATGGTGGAATTGGTGGCTCAGTAGGTAATGGTATTGTTGGTGCCTCCGCTCTAATGGGGCCCTGCATCGAGGACTCATCGCTCGGTGGGCTTCCATCTCGCACATAGCTCAGAACCCTAGCTAGCTACCTATGTGGGGCCATCTTGAAAAGAAATAGGTGCTCCATGGTTAATACAGTATACCTAGTGAGTGGACATAAAGTAATCCCAAAGAAAACTCTTGAAACACACATGCAATCAATGTTTTCGTGCACTGAGTCAGAAATCAGAAGTCAGGGTCCTAGTGTATGGATACATCGACCACCGGACCAACACTGGATGCCCCGGACTGAAAACCAAACTAAATACTCGTAACACTATTGCTTCACAGAGAAAAAATTATCAGATTCCTGAGTTCTGCAGTAGAACTGACTCCTTTGAAACCAATTTTTTAAGACCCATCCTCGGGGCCCATGCCGTGACTACCCCATGCCCGCCTTCCATAGGCAAGGGGCTGGCGACTAACACCAAAGGAATAAATCATGATAAAAGGGAAGGCATTTCCTTTATATAAGTAAACATACACAATAGAGTATGCAAGTGAAGCATGCACTAAGTAAAACTGATTACAAAAGTAAGTGCTGAAAACTAAATGGGCCAGTATAAAAACCCAACTGAAAGTACAATACAACTAAGAAAGAAAGTACAATAGCAGTAAATCAAAGTGGAAACCACTGAGTCATCCTCCAGATATCCCACCTGATGGGTGGGTACATAAGGTCTCATTAACTCCCTGGGTCCGGTCTTCCACTCCGTGTACGTCCCGTCTAGTGACCCATCTCTGGGTACCGTCCACCTCCACAAGCCTCCACCTCGATCAGTGCTGTCCGTCGTCTGCATCCAACACAAAGTAGTGCGGGCATAGCCCATATAGGGGTGAGTATATGATACTCAATAGGGACCCCGAGACCCCTGAAGGTCTCCCAGAATCCAAGAAGGATAAACCACAAAGGAAAGATAAAAACATGAAGTATCAACCAAATCTACTTAGATATATGCCCATACATATACCAAAGTCATCAATCTCAGTTCGGATCCAACTTTCGAGACCAAGCACAATCTAGTCCACACAGGAAAGAAGTCAATCATACCAATGATAATGATTGAAAGAAAAGACTTATCTCACACAGGTATACTACTCACGAAGAGGGGTGGAGATGATTAGATGTAGCCTCTGAATCATCTCCTCTGCCGAACCCACATAGGACCCAAGTACAGAAGTCGTCACTCTCGAACCCACATAGGATTGAAGTACAGTAACCATCATTGACGAACCCATGTTGGATCCAAGTATAGTCGTAATCACTGCCGAACCCACGGAGGATCCAAGTATAGTCATCATCACTGCCGAACCCATGTAGGATCCATGTACAATCATCTTTGTTGTCGAACCCACGGAGGATCCCAGCACGGCAGTCGTCGCAGTCGCAGCTAGCTCTTCAGTTCCTGCACACAACATACTCGATTCTGGGAGGGTCCGCTCCTCGAGTAAAGGGGTCGATACATCAACTGTAACAAAGTCCAGTGTTGATGTATCCCGAAGTTCTGCCTCGTCAAAAGAAACTCAATGCGAAAGACGGTGCGTCGATTAGATGCTCGGTCTGAGAGATATTGGCTTTTTCGTTCCTGGGCCCCAGTTAAAAATATGCTCATTCCAAACCCTTCCATTTACCAATGTTATCCAAAACTCACTTAGAGTATTTCAAAAGGACTACCTCTTTGATAGAGTCCCAGTGCCGTAGATGGCGTGTCGATCGGACGCGCGGTCTTTACGTTATTCACGTTTAAGTGAATAATGGGCCCGACCCATTAATCCCAGTGTGATGGCGGGTCAGGCCACCCAGTTTTGGCGGGTCTGACCTGGTAGGGGTGTCGGACCGGCCCGATGATTCGCACAGCCTGACCTGAGGGGCGTAGCATGGCCCAAAGATGGTGCGGCCTGACCTGAAGTGGCACGGCTCAGCCCGGGGGGGGGGGGGGGGGGGCGTGGCCCGGCCTGGCCTGACGGCTCGGCCAGCTGGTTAAGCGGCTCAGCCCGAAGGCCGAGCGGCCTGAGGCAGGGGCACAGCCCCCGGCTGCCCGAACCGACGGCTCCAAGCAGCGCCACCCTCCCAAACCGGCCGGCTAGGCCGACCCGCCTTCTAGAACAAGCGGCCCACTCAGGCGGTCCGTGGGTTTCTTCAGCGCGGCGCCCTCCTGGCACCGCGGTTTGGTTCCGCCCGGCTGGCCGATGGGCCGTCCGGTTCTCCAGTGTGGCACCCTCCTGGCATCATGGATCGCCTCCACCCGGTCGGCCAATGGGTCGGCTGGTTCTTCCGCCAAAGCGGCCCGCTCAAGCGAGCCACGGTCTCTCGTAGCGTGGCGCCGTGGGGCGCTGCAGTTTCCTCCTTCGACCAGGTTTTTCCTCGGTTGAGCGGCCCGTGGTTGCGGGTCGCGGTACTACCGTACGCGGTCGGTGCATGACCTTCACTCCCGTCTCCGCATCTTCCAACGTAACTCAATCGCAAACAAGAGTCTACGGAGGGTCGTCGGGCCGTGTGCGTTCGGCCCGCGCCCTCCGCATTAGGCGGTAGCAGTTGGATATATATAAACAATGATTTCCAATGAAGAACGGGGTACAAAAACATTAACTTCAAATAATAAACCCCTACCACGAATAAGGTTCGCGGTTGAAAAACGTAACAGATGACGGTGTCGTTTCCGTCGTCGTAGTAGTGCACCCGAATAAGAATTGACATCTCCTCTCTTGTCGTGGAGATGATAAAAGAGGGTGCGTCATCGTTCTTTGTGGAAGGGAGTGTCGTTCTTCACTGGAGGTTTGATGTTCTTCAAAAAAGGAGAAATTCTCCTCTTCCTTCACAAAATCTCTCTCTGAAAAAGTCTCCCCAACAAAACAAGTGCCAACCCAATTAAAATAAGGCTTCCCCTTTTTTTAATTAAACTTTCAAAGCATTCAAAATTAAAAAGTTTAAATCACTTAATTAATTAATTAATTGAATAATTTCCATTAATTAACTGAGGTGTGTTGGCAAGAGTTAAAGAGAGGGAGAGGGAGAGGAAAGGACCTCATAAATTAGAGGGGTTTCCATGAATTAATAGAGTAAGGGAGGTGGAAAGTTTGGCAATTAAAGTGGTGTTTCCAATTTAATGAATGGGGTTTAAGGAGTTTAGGGGAAAATGAAAGGCTGGGGCTTGTGTGGGCCCCACCTCTCAAACATCCACACTTGGGTAGTTAGGTGGTTGTGGGTCCCACCCATAACTCCCCTTTGTAGGATATAACTACCTCATATATAAATAAAATTGTACAGACCAATTTTATTTATTTTAAGCTAGTTCCCCAATTATTAACATTCGACCCGCATAAAACGCAACTGTGGTGAGGGTCCCCAAGAGCAAATACTGGCGTTGGGAGTTCATCGGTGCCCTCAGATTTTGATTCCGGGCACCGGTTCAAAAGATAGGAAAACCAGCTCATTCGTTTACTGAACGCACCTGAGCTAAAATTTGAAAATTGATTCTGGGCACATCGGGCCTTGGAATCAGGTGTCGTCAGAAGCCACAGACTCGTAAAATTCAAAATTATTTATTAAAAAAAATTACATGAAATTTTCAGGTCTTTACAAACTTGGAAATTTCACTTATTTAAAAAAAATCAGTAGTTGATTATAGAATTGAAACAGGGAATGTTATTTTATATACCATCAATTTATGTATACGTTGGGTCTTGATAGAGGAAGTTGTAATTGGAATAATTTAGTTGTTAAATTGTTGAATAACATCACATGGACTCTTATCATTAAAAAATTAATTGTTTGATATAATTAAATTAATGGGATTATAGATGAATTAATGAATTGAATCATTATGATTATAAATTGTCATGGATATTTCTCAGGGCCTATGTTTATTTTTTAAAAGAAACATTCCAACTTATTATATTACAAATTGAGTGATTGTTCGATTCTTATATGTAATTCCATGTTTGGTCTCCTAGGTTAATGAAATTATATTATACCTTGAACAATACTTTTATTCCTTATAATGAATGACTGGGACTGGATTATATGTTAAATGGAATTATATTATACCTCAATAGATACTTTTATTCCTTATAAATAACTCTTTTTATGGGATCATAACTCAAATGAAATAATATTACACCTTAATGGATACTTTGATTCCTTATATGAAATGACTTGGTTAGGATCATAGGTCCAATAAAATTTTCTTATGCTAGATTTCAATTAATTTACCATTTATTCATAAATAGTTAATGTCATGAAACTTGTAGAAATCTATTTGGTTATAATTATACATGTTATACTTTGTTTTATTCCTCAATAATTGAGATTATAAATATATATATTAATATATGAAATGATCAAAGATGTTATGGCTCAAGTTGAAGTAAATATAGATGAATGGGTATCCCGTGAGGAACTTAAGTTGACACGAATACTATTTGATTCACAGACTTATTTGTTATACCCAAACTCTTTTCATTTATTTATATATTGTATAATTTTATAATTCTATGGTGGTGGCCTACTGAGTTTTACCCACAACCTATTTGGGACACTATATGGCACCTGAGAAGATTACTTGTTTGCATGTAGTGATAATGGAATGTTCCTTGTTAAAGATGATTGATCTTTTATACTAGGACAATGTACATGCATTGAGGAGTGATATAGTTATTGCAATAATATTGGATTTTATATTTTCTTCTTTTTGAATATTTATGTATAAAAAGTATTGTATTGTATTCCAACTCCACATTTTGTATAGAATCATGAAATCACTATCTATATAAGATACAACTTAAGGATTTTTCCATTTATTATTATCTATATGTTTATTTCCACATTCATTTATTATTACACTATTGAACTATAATATTTTTAGTAATTTGTTAACATTTATTTTTGTGTTTCACTCTAATAATTATGGTACATTCTCCCCACCACACCTTCAAAGACCCTCACTACTAGTCGGTAGCCTATGACATACATGGAAGCACACTTGAGGAAATGCGGAAATAATGTTCGGTTAATTTTGAGTGAAAAATCTCGGGACATCACATATATCATTATTTAAAATCATAATATCAAAATTATCTATAGTGAAATTTTGGGATTTTTTCTAAAAAGATTGAATTTTATAGAATAGTAAACAATACCATATTTTGTAAAACTAGAATTTATTTTCATCAAATGGTCATTCTATAAATTTATTTTTTTAAATTAAACTATTTATAATTTAATTTTATATAATGTAATTAATTTCATTATAATAAACATTATACTAGATTTTGGTGTAACTTTATTTCTAGACATAAAAGCACATTTTTTTCTTTCGAATAACTAATTTTATTATAATTAAATAAAGAAACAACCATTTTATAATTAGGTTAATGAAATGTATGAAATATGTATTTAACTAAATTATTTTACATTCTTTTGATGATCTTTACTAGGAATATAATATGAATGAATCCTATTTTTTGTATAGAAGTATATTTATCTAAAAATAGTTATTATAGAGTTTTGTGCCCTTATTTTAAAATTGAATTATTCCATATATATAAATTGAATGTTTTAAAATTAATTATATTTTTTGAATAACTAGAATAATATTTTTTATAGAATCCTCATTTTATTTTGGTCCTTATGAATTGTAATCTTGTTAAATTTGTGTCATATCTATAAGGTTAAAATAGTTAAAATAGGTTTAAGACATTGGGATAAAGATTTAACATTTATCTAAAACATTATTTTATCCTATTGGATGAGTGGAGTTAAGCCATTATCATTAATTTTTTGAGTTTATGGAAACTATGATCTATTTTTCATTGATTATGACATTTATATTAATTTACGAAAAATATAAATACAAAATATCACTATCTTGAATTTTATAATTCTAAATTAGTACCAATAGGTTGAATGTGGATATGTTCAGTTACAAATGTTTATTTGAAATTTGAATTGAAATTTTTTTTATCATGGTTAAATATTTTTTAATTTTAGAAATGGAATAATTACGTCAAACTCTCATGTTACACCGAAATAGTATTTATTCAATTAATTGATTTAAAAAATATTAACAGTATTAAAATTTGGATAAATAACTGAATTCTACAAATTTCATTAAAAAATATAAGTATTTAGTGACATGTGAAATGATTATATTTCAATTACATAACTATATTTATCTATATAATATCAAAAACTACGAAAAAAAATTTATACCAATGATTTGGAACCTTTGTTATAGGTCTCCAAACCCTTGGTATATCCTATAACAATGGTTTGGAGGGCCCTAAACTATTATAGAATTGGTATTGACCTATACTAATGGTTTTGAGAAAACTACTGGTTTGGGTTATATGAAAAACATAGACCAATGGTTTTGAAAAATCAATGGTATAGGTAATGTAAAAAATAAAACCCAGCTCAGTTTTGATCTAAGAACTTTTCATTTATAATCCAATGACCAAACCAATGATCTTTGATGACTTTTTGTGGACATAATTTCAAATATATATACATATATATATATATATATATATTTACATTTATAATAACTTCGGTTTTATTTAATATTAATTGAAAATAGAATCCATAAAAATATGGCTACTTATACCCATGGTTATCAAAATTGTTGATATCAGTACCTTGATTTTTTTAATTATACCAATGATTTTGGAAAATACATTGGTTTAGGGTGGACCTACACCAACAATTTTGGCCAAAAACATTACTATAGGTCTGAAGTGACCTATCCCAATGGTTTTGGAAAAATATGTGTGTATAAGTTCATATAAGTGACCTCTACAAACGTTTTTTCAAAAACTGATGAAATATGGTCTCTCTAAGGGACCCATAGAAAGGGTTTTGTATAAAACCATTGGTATAGGGTGTTCCCATTGTACCTATACCAACGGTTTTCCCAAAACCATTGGTATTGGATCTCTCTAAGGCACCTATACTAACAGTTTTTACCAAATAATTGGTATAGCTACTCAATAAAAATGGTTTCCCAAACTGTTGGTGTAGGTATACTTGGATAGCTCTTATTTCTTTTAGTCAACGTTAATGAATAGAGTAGAAAATGTCATTAATGATATTTTATGAAAAATATTTTTTTTCAATATTCTTAAAAAATGATGAATATATTTGAGGAGAAAATGTATGATGTGAAATGGTCAAAAAATTCATAACATATCCATTTTTGAGTCAATTATTTTTTTATAAGAAATATTATAACATTTTAAGATTACAAATTTTGTTACCACAATTAAGGTTGAAATTGGTTAATGAAGGGGTTTAATTAAAAGATAAGATTTAAAATGACATAAGAACCTACATAAAAATTATTTTATAATGATATTTTGGCCATAGACTCTATTTCTTTGAATTTTTGGATATTTAGAATCATAAATAATTTATAAATACATTAATTATATTTAAATATTTAAAGATATTCTATATATTTCCATTACATCCCATATAAATGTACATCCATATCTATTTTCATTTCATCTCCATGTACCATATGACTAGACCAAAACCTACCCATTTTTTATCAACTCCACAATCCATGATTTAGTTTTTCTATTATTCTTTAAAGACTATTCCAAGTGTCTTTAAAAATGGATTTAAAGAAGACATACCAAAGAATTGGTAATCATACTACATGAACTTTTTAAATTTATTTCTTCTTATAACTCTTTTAAATATATGGTATTCATCAAAAAATAAATAATTTAGCTTCTGAAATATACTGAAATTTTATTATTATTATATAACTACCATTATTCATTCTATTTTTCTTTAAATGGGAAGTTAAACTACTGGTCATGCGTACATGTGGAATAAGACCTCCATGTAGCGATACACTCATTTCCATCACTATATTTCATGATTTTTTTAATTATGTGCTTAAGATTTATATATAATATTTATGATATAATTATTATATTTTAATTATAATTTTGTATGTTTCCTCTTACCATTCCATATGTTAGAATACAATAATGTTCATAATGTGTATGTATTGACTACCACCACCTGAAGTGATGTTCTTTGTTTTCCGTTTCTACTTTACATGGAAGGTAATATGTACAGTTTCAACAAATATACATTATATATTTTCTATAGTAATTAATATTTAATGGTGAATTGTTCTTTACCTTTGTTCTATTCTGTCTACTGAAAAGTGAAAAAAAGTTTGTGCGTACATACGACCAACCATCTCCATATACAGTGTAGTTAGTTTCTCTATCTCTACCTTATAGGGATGACTAAAAACATATATATGATGAATATATAATAAATTTATATCATTATTAAAATTATATAGATGATGTAACCTTGGTCAAATTACAAGGACTAAAACATAATAAATGAAATTTTCATGAAAAAAAATAGTTGACACCTAAACAAAATAAAGATTTTAATAATGAATTTTTAATAAATGTGTGTTGAAATATTATATGGGGATAATTTATGATTTTATAATTATTTAAATGATCTTTTATAGAATTATAAAAAAATTTAATTTATTTATAACGGTGTTAGGATAACATTGAAAATAAGTGAAATGTGAGGTATGATATATATGTTACAGTCTCATTGTTTATTTGTATTGTTTATGATCAAGTTTATGATGATGAAATTTTATGTCCCACATCACATTAATAGAATGATTTTTTATACATTATTATTATTTGTGATAATATTTTTCAATTTATCTTTATCACTTTAATATCTCACTATACTGGATGAATAATTTTAAGAAAAATTAACATTATTTTTTTCTTCCATGGAAAATTTATTTTTATTCTATATCCATTTTTTTATAGAAATATTTTAAAGAATGTTTCAAATATTATACTATTATTTTTAATTTCATATTTAACCATAATTTATTTTTTTGATTGTTTTTATAAAGGAATATTCTTATCAATTTTGGAACGAGGTACTTGTTCATTTTTCTAAAAAATGTGAAAAATAGTTATTTTAATGTAAAATCCATGGTCATAAATTCTTTCTATCATAAATGTTCAATTATTTGAATCTTCCTTTAATAGTTTTACGTTTTTTTTCAAAATAAGTTTTTCATTATTATTTTTGAAATTAATAAATTTTAAATAAGTGGTTTCAAAATGCAAAGTGAATTTGTTTCATGAAATGTTAAAAGTTATCTTTTTAAGGAATTTTCATATATTTTGAAATATTTTTATTTTACTTATTTTTCAATGGGGATATTATTCAATGATACTATTCTAATTCTTTATGAAGATGGTTTATTATTATAAGTATGATATGTTTATGAAACCAAATTACTTTTATATTATGTTGACATGTTTAATGTTTTCATGATATTGTGGCATTCATATGAGTGGTATATGATTATATGATAGGTGGGACTATTAATGACATCCAATGCATTGGGTAAATAAGGCTAACTCATGTGATAAATATGTTATTTTGAACTTGATTTAATTTTCAAAGTTTTATATCTATATTGAGTTTTCATGTCCATACAATTATACTTTGTGCTGAGTTTCATGTCCATAAGATTATGTGTAGACCTCGTTTTCATTGCCATAAGACTATGTGTGGAGCTTTTTTGAGGTCCATAAGTTTATATGAGGGCATGATTTGATTCCCATAAATAAATGAGTGAACCTATTTCTATTAGTACATGTTTATAATGTTGTAAGATTATATTTAGTTCCAAATTAATATGCCAATGTTATTTTCTCATGGATCTATACTGATTATTGATGACTCTAAACTCTTATGAATATTTTATATTATTATGTAAATGATTTATGTTAGGAATCATGTTTATGATTTATGATATATTTTGTATTAACTTTGTAATTTATGATCAGGATATCAAACCCTTATTCTTATATTTTGACAATGTGTTTTCAATGATTGATATATCTTGTGTTTACCATTTCTAAGAATCTGATCTCACCCATTCTTATGAAATTCCATCACCAAGTTAAGAAGAAAGGATTTATGTATGGAATACCAAAAAATAATTATATTTTTCAAATTTTTAATATCATTCATTAAATAGTATGATTATGTAAATAGCTTCCAAATACATTAATCCTTTAAAGTTTAGGCATGGATAACAACAAAATGTGATTAATATTCATCCAAAATGATGTAATATTTATATATGTAATTATTTGGTCTCTATATTATAGATAATCCATGAAATACTAAAATTACTTACTAAAATTCATCCTCAGAATGTAGAGGTCTATTTTAATCAAAATACCAACCTTAAAAGGCTTAAGGTGCAAGCAGAAGAAGGATTTATAAAGAAGTGTGGATTTTAAAAGTCAATTTTCATTTAATATATTCATAAACATACTTTTAATATTTTATAACCACGATGATATAATAACATCATTGTCTCCTATATAAGTAGATATTTTTATCCCAGTTGTGTATCCTTTATTCATCTCTTTATCCATCAAAAGGGGATAATCATCCTTCAGGAGTACGTGCAAACTACAACCTCACAAAGTGATGCATTTATTTTTCATGACCAACTATCATGGACATTTATTATGATGAATATAATTTTTACATATTATATTTATTTAACAATTTTGTTTTTTAAATAAAATATATCATTTACATTCTTACTTTTTTTGTTAAAAAGTGAAAACGTTAATCATGTGTATGTGTGGAGTATCACATCCACGAAGTGAGTTGATTCATTTTTATTATATTACCTTTATAAATTATTATAAATATGTATATAAAGAATATATATTACATTTTTATCTTTATTATTATTCTGGACATTATGGAACTATGTTTTATATTAAAGGATCAAAAATACGTAAGTGAGACATATATTAAAAATTAAATAGATAACATTCAGAAATGATGATTTTAAAAACTAATTATTAACAAAAAAGAATTTATATTTTATAATTGAATCCCATATGATATTATAAGTATTTATATTTTTATTTTATAGAATAATAATAAAATTTAAATAATTATATAGGAGGTTAAAATCACCTACAAAGCAAGTCATACCTAAGGTAAATGTTTATTTCACAACCTCATCCTTATTCGAGATTGTTTATGTTTATGATTATATGAAAGGTTTTAATTTATATTTCCATATTAAACCCAATATTTTTTCTGCTACAAAGGTTATATTTGGCTTTTTAATGTATTAGATTCATTTTTATCTACTTTGGAAATCAAAAATACAAATAAATGTTTTAAAAGAAAACTTACATTGTTGTTCAATTCAGCGAATAATATTTTTCTTCCATGTCTATATTTCAATTAAATTTTTTTCAAGAATATATATAATATTCTCTAATTATTGATTAAATTTCTTTTTAATTATGATTAATAATTTATAGAAACTGTGAAACGAATTTTTTTTTCATTTTTTGAATGAGGTACTTTTTTCCAAAGGTGTGAACATAATCATTTTTTAATGTTTGTTCCATGAAATATATTTAATTCCAAGATGAATATTATTTTCAATTAGAATTTATTTATAATTTAATATAGTTATATTCAAGTAAAATTATTCCCCTAATATTCTATAATATTTTAGGTTATAATTTTAGTGATTTTAAAATTAAAAGGGTATTTTATTCTATAAATATTCTAGTGATATTTTTATCATAATTTTATCTACATGATCATTATTTGATTAATATTATGATTTAATGGTGTTATAATATGTTGATACCATCAAACATATTATTTTATATGGGTTATTATCAAGTTATATTTATTTATTGGTGAAAATGTTAGCATTTCATATGCTATTTTTCAATACAAATGTTTATATTTTTTATGTAACAAATTGTGACTCACTAATTTTATTTGAATAATGAATTGGACATAGTAAGAAATGTAAAGTGATGGTTTTTTACCCTTTTTACATTTTTAGGTATCATGGGAAAACTAGTTTGGGTATTTAGCATACACATAACCTAATTACATATGATGACTTAGTACAAGGCCTTGATGGTAAGATAATGATGTCCAATATTTTTCACTCTATCGTTATGAAACTAGTTTTTATTATCCATTTGATTATTTATATTTTGATTTCATACATGGATTTAGTCCCCATTTGTGATGTTTTTTATATGTAATACTTGATTAATATTTATCTCTTCTATATTATTAATGATTTTTAATTATATGATAGATTTTATTATATTTTTTCCCTTACATAGAATCCAACCTCACCCTTTTTATGTTTTACTTTCTCTATGATACCTAGAAGAGATATATGAATGATTTAATGGATTTTATAGAATAAATATCAAAATTATCACTAGATATGTTAGTTTTATTCATATAATTATATATAATGTGAGAATAATGTATATATTTAGTTCCCCAAGTATAAAAAATTATTTGATCTTTCATGATGATATCCCTTGAAATTTGTTCCACAATAAAAAAATTAACATTGGATCTAGGTTACTAGAGTCAAAGATCTATAACGGGAACTCAAATCACACTGTAATGAAGCAGAAAAGTCTTTTTTTAATAATATATCAATGTAAAATTAATGGTTGAAATCATTGGAATTTTTTTTTACTAGATTATGTAAACCATTTTTGGAATATGTAGTCTATTATTTGGTTATGAATGAGGTCCCAAAAAATTAAAAAATTTACATATAAGAACATTAAATGTAGTGAAAATATTTTCTACACTCTATCTTTGACTATAATTCATTGTTAATGATAAATACCACATAAACCGTCATCAATTGGTTTTTTGATTATTGAGCTCTTTATTTGATTTTTATTCTTTAGCTATGATAAATATCATCCCTAAGATTCAAAATATTCAATCTTGACTGAAAATTCACATCCTATATGTTATTATCCTGATGAGTTTTTTTATTTGGGATGGCTCCAATTTTACCACAGAAAGCCCATCTTCTCAGTTTTATTATTCTTAAATTGTGGTTATTTTTAGGAAGCCACTTGGTTTTGGATTGGGATTAGTCACAAATCTATGTTGTAGTAGTTCATGAAGTCACTGTAGGTTGGAGAAGATAACTAGTATAACATAAATTTTTTTATGGTAAGTTTGGATGTGTGGTCATTTGGGTTTTCTAATGGAGTGTGGGTGTTATAGCCTAGTGAGAACTTTTCATCAGTTAGGATGGGGGTATAGTCATCCAAGGCAAGATAACCATCATAAGATTACATACCATGAAGTTAAACACAATATCTTGAAGTTTGGACTTGAGGTTAATGTATTGAATATAGAGATATTGATACGTATATTCAATATTATTTCTTGTTTTCAATTGGTTGGCATAATTATTTAAATAACCATTCTTCCTTCAGGGGGTCAGTAAACTAACTATGTGACTATTCTAGTGGTTGGCACAATCATTTTCTAAATTTTGAGCTTGGTCAGATAATCACTTTGAAAAGTAGATTAATAGAATATTAATGGTGTATTCATATCACGATTGCTGAATTATTACACACAATCTATACATTGATCACTAGGATGCAATGCATTATGTCAAAATTTCTATTTTTTAAACCTCAAATCAAAAAATTAAAAATTATATTCAATGCAGTCTATAGCCATATTAATTATATAATTAGTTAAATAAAAAAATTGAAATCACATAACTAATTAATTTCCAAAAAATCACTGAATCACTCAATTGATAAAATATGATTGAAATCATTATTATTCATGATTCAATATATTTGACCATTAAATTAAATATATTGTTAAAAAATTGAAAATTTTAAATCATGAATGCCATTAAAATTTTCCAAATATCATTATATAGATTATAATTAATTGAGAAAAATACAAAATCAAGGCATTAGAAAATTTAATTTCCAAAAAAAATTTAGATAGTGAATGTTAAATTTCACAAACCATTTATCAATTTAGTTCATAAATTATTACTTGATCAATTAAATATAATTAATTAACAATTAAATAAAAATAATGTTTTAATGTGACCTATCAAAATATAATCCAATTTTAAAAAAGTGATAAAATTATTTTATTAACCTAAATTTAAATGTATTTATTGGATTTTTACAATAAATTACAATGTAATTTTTAAATAAAATATTGTTATATCACTCACACACACTTGAATCAATTCACTCCTAGAACCTAAAATTAATTTCATTGTTCAAAAAAATTAGCATACATATATCTAAATATAATATCCACAAAAGAAGAAAATATTTTAACCCTTTATTGTTTGAATTATCATTCCCATTTTATTTATCTAATATTATGCCCCATTTATATTCAAAAAATAATTCCAAGTCCGAAAGTTGAAGAAATTTTATTTTAATGGAATAAAAATTTTAACAAGAAAACATCAATTTATATCTTTCTCTTAATTTTTGTTAAAACAATGTTTAAATTTCCAAATCATTGGTACAAATAAAATTAAATTATTATAACTCAATTTCCCCCTTCTTAATTTGGATTAAATATTTTGACACATAAATGAATTAATTTTTGAATACTAGTAACTTTAGTAATTTTTTTTAAATTTTTTCCCATCTATGTATGTTAATAGAACTACACAAAGAAAAATATTTAATATTCAAAAAAGGATTTATATATTGCAAACACATAGTGTGTAATTTCTTGTAGAGTAAATTTGGGATCATGATTTCCATTTTACTCTAGATTCAATGGGATTATATCTATTTACTTTTAGTTGTCTCTTATATGTGTTATTTCTAATAGAGGATAATTTACTGCTTTTTAGGTTATAAAATATAGCTACCTCATTATATATTTCTTATTTGACCATGATATATTCCATCACTCTCCCTTTCAAAGATTTAATATAATTTTAAATGAATATAGTTACAAATTAATATAGAAATAATTTTTCTCTCAAAATTTAAAAACCAATGAATCATCCCAATCTAGAAATATATTTATCCTAGGAAGAAAAATATTCTACCAAATTAATGTTAGGAAAATAAAAAATGATAAAAATTTCTATGTGAAACATTAACAAAAAGAGTTTTTGGTTTTATTTTTTTTACTTATTTGAATTTTTTATATTGTTATTATTGGATAAAATAACTTAAAAGAAGAAATAATTAAGTAGAAAAGTATTTACTTCATAAGGTGTATTATCTATATCCCACACTTATTTTAGAAAACATATATTTGATTACAACATACACTAAACATGGAACATAAATTAAAAATAAAAAACATCTAATCTAGTGTAAAATAAATGGGCAACCTAGTAATTTCTTATGTAATAGAAGTTTGGTGGAGTTTGGGCCCCTGTATTGGCTCTTTCAAAAAATCCTTCAGGTAGTTTTTCACTTTTTTGAATTTCACCTTGAAATTATTCAATGATAAATATTTATTTATCTTTACCAAAACATATTGAAAAGTTTTTTCCATTATATATGGCTCAGTCTACATAGAATAAGGATTATCTGGAATGAGTTTAATCATTTTAGAGAAAGAAAAAATATTATTTTAATTTGGAAAATCTCTTTTTTTGGATGAATCAATCATGAAAAAAATATATATTCCTCTTTATATACTATATAATTACATAAGATTATTGTTTAGTCTATTTAGGTTATATCATATACAACATCATCTAACCACCAATTTTCTACACTACAAATTAAATAACTTAATAGACTAGTATGATATTTGTTATATCTCAACAATTAATTAAAATATTTTCCATAAATTTTTATATAATGGTAAATTACTAAGGGGTTTTTTGGAAAAATAATTTACCACAAAACATGTTCAATAATCATATAGTAGTCATTTCTATTGGGGTTATCTATATTCTCAAAAATTCTTTTTTATCCGTTGGAAACAATGGCCCTATAATTACATTATGGATTGTATAAAATTGATGTTTTGTGATGTAGTCTATATTTTATCATCAATTATTCCATGTTATTGTTTCCAAAGAGTGTTTCAAGTTCAATTATATTTGTGAGAGGAATTAAAAACTAAAAAAAAATTATTTGAGAAACTTAATCACATTTTTGAATCATCAGTTCTTGTGTGTTTTTCTTTAATCCAAAAAGAATCATAATAAAATGAAAAAAATATAGGAAAAAAAACCAATATAGAAAATTGGATAATGAAATATAATACCTACAGATAAAATATTTAATAGAAAATCCATCTTTTTTGGTATCTCATGCCTTTTAGAAATTCCACCATTAAAGAGACAATTTTACACTTTTTGTCAAAATCGTGATAGTATTTTAAAATTGAGGGAAAAATAATCTATCTTTTAAAACATTCTTGGATATTCATTGATGTCCTTAATGGATTTCACACACATGTGTGTGGTAGAATAAAATAATATATTTAATTTCTTATTTTGTGATGCACCTCATAATTCCTTGATCACTAAATATTTTCCCTAAATATATATCTTCCACGAAATAAAATTTTGACTAAATTTTTTAATATAATATATTGATGTTTATAAATGAAGAATGATTCCCTTTATGTGTCTAGAAAATTAACTATGTCATCATAACAAGGTACTTGGGGGAATTATACATCTTCTGACTAGGAAATGATTCATATATGTTTGTTTAAGATGGTGGTTATTCCTAGATAGTGTGAGGATGTCTACTCATGTTTTATATTATGAGAATCTCACAAAATTTATTTTTCATGATCTCCCAGTGAAACCCTTGAAGTAGAAACATTCATCTCATATGAACCATCATTCCAAGGGTTTTTTTGAGAAATTATTTATTGACTCTTGATCAAAGAAAACAATTACATTAATTCAAGAAAAATATAATCAATACAGTTTCTAAGAAAAAACGATAGAAAAAACCCCTTATCTATTATTGTATGATTGATATAAGCTATGATAAGTGTGTGTGAAGAATAAGCTATAAATTTTGGGTGTCTACAAATATTCTAGTAAATTATAAATCCTACAGCTATTTTTAACATTTCACACAATATCTATAAAGGATGATCCCAGTTTTGTGGGCTTATTATAGGGGATGTGGTAATGCTTTATTTCAGTTTATCAAAATATATCCTGACCGAATCATAAAATAGAAACTTAGTTTTATTATTTATTAGTATATTTATGGGAAAATATATAATTACAAAACATTATAAATTAAGAACATTACGTTCGATGGTGTATAACACAAGCAACACCAAGCCTATATGAATAAAAAATATTATTATTTAAATAAGAAAATTATAAATTTTTTGTTAAAATTTATGGTATGAATAGAATTAAATACTTTAGAAAATGTATATAATGGTCCTACTAATTATAAAATTATTTATAAATTCTTATAAAAAAATCACTCAATTTAAATCCAAGTCATTTTATTTATAAAAAATACATTTCCTAAAAAAATAATATATAGTACTTCCATTGAGAAAATAATATAATTTTTTCCCTCAATTTGAAAATTTATATTTCAAAACTGTTTTTATTTTTAAATTTATAATATTTTTATTATCTTATTATAAAATTTTTATATATATCAAAAAATAATATTTTTTCAATGGATAATGGAAAATAATGATTTTTATTAAATTGAAAAATATTTTCAATAAATTATTTCTAATAATTCATTATATTTTATTTAAAAATTTTAAAAAATTATTTAGTTACATTAATAAAAATTAATTACATGTAAATGATTCTGACACAATATTTTAGTATAAGTTAATTCATTGGCTTAAAATAGATTTTTTGGAAAACTGTTTTAGCGTGAAAAATGTGTTCCATTTTGATTAACTAGAATAACCCATATTAAATAATTATATAAATTAAATTTATATATTACATATCTTTAAATATTAATTTAAATTCATATATATTTTTTTCATATAGTTATTTTAATTTCATCTTTTGGATAAAAATTGCATTTCAAGAAAACCCAATTTTCTAACATATCAGCGGGTTTAATTTAAATTAAATTATAAAAATGATATTAATTTATCTAAAAAGGTATTAAATATTTTGAATTATAATAATTTTTATTATAATAAATTTTCATCTTAATTTCTCACAAAAAATAATAGTAAAAAAATTAAAAATTAATTACCATAGTAATGGTAAAACTTGTTTACCAAGGGTATAGTTAGAATATAAGGGTTAAAATGGCCCAAAAATTATCTATTCCCTATTTTATGGTAATATTTAAACTTATAATTAATAAGGTAAATAATGATGAATTTTTTAGCCTTTTTTATTGGAAGAAGATGGATGTAATTCTTTATTATCAAACATTTTTAGTGTGTCCTCTTCCCCACTTATAAAAGCAAACACCCTATCCTCTCATTTACACACATAAAAACCCATTTTTTTGTAATATACTAGAATAAATAACATCCTTAATTTCATAACCTATACATATAATCACTTTTTTTATCATAAAGGTAACATAGAAAGTCTTTTTTGTGCAAACGTAAATATGTTTTCTAAAGAAGAGGAATTGTTCTTAACTGGGAATTTAATTTTATTTACTTTTAAAAATACATAAACGATAATTAATTCAGGATGATATAACAACTTCTATATATTAAATATAATAATATTTTATATGTTCTAGATCTACAACAATCTCCTCCTCCCTCAAATGGGAAACAAAACCATTAATCATGTTTACATCAGATTACAGCCTAGCGAACCGATATAATTAATTTTCCATTACAAATTTTCAAGATTGGATATAATGATTAATATAATTATAATAAATTATATTTATGTTTCAAATATATTTAGAAAATTATAATATAACATATACCTTCATACTTTTGATTCTGTATGGAATACAATAATGTCGAATGTGTGTATGATGGTCTCCCACCTTACAAATCGATGTGATTAGTTGTTCACTAATGATTTAGAAGGAAGGTAATAAGGAATTTTTTATATTTATATTTTATATTCATGAAATATTCATCATTTGGGAAAAAAATTATATCATACAGTTTTTTACCTAACCATCCATTGAATTAAATGTAAACACCAATCTTGTGTATGGGGGAATATGAAGTTGTGATGCGATGTGACCCTTTTTCACTAACACATCACATGGATGATATGTGTAATGTAATTTTAAAAAAATATATTATATTTATGTTCTAGTGATTATCCTATAAATATAAAATAACACTTACCTTTCTTCATTCCTGATCATCAAAAACTGGAAACGTTACTCATGCATACACATGGGCTACTGTCTCAATGATTATAATGTTGTTCATTTTTCATAAACATATTTCATGGTAGGTTTTAAAAGTATAATTTATGTATAAAAATTGTAGTTATGTAATTATTAAAATTCTTGAGATTATGAAATAATTATTTCCTAACGTTTGTCAACATAAAAAAGTGATTTTGAACATATGATGCATTTATCATAAAAATCCATTGTGAAATTAGTTGGTTATGTAATTGAATATTAAATTATAAAAAATAAAATAAAAGCAACAATAAACATAAAAAAGGTTCATAAAAAGTTAAATAATTAACATAACTTTATTATTCTAGAAGATAAAGAATGCACATGATGATTCAAACACGAGGTAATGGTTTCGTCTCAAAACATCCTTATTTGAGACAGATGTTTATTTTTGGACACAATTTATTTTATATGGTTTATATAATAGAAATTAAAATATAATATAATGAATGATTTGTAAATAATTTTATTTTAATTTATAATTTGATTCCATCATTTTTTTGGATTATTGTTCAAAATTACCAAAGCAGTAAGGGTTTATGTTTCAATATCATTTTAATTGGGATTATTTATATGAGAGTTTTCATTGAAATCAATTATTTGATATTTTTATAATTAAAATTTTTCATTTTATTTTAATTTTATTATTTATGAAATTTTCATGTAATATTTCAATTTCCTTCTCATTGGTACTTAAAATGAATGAGAATATGTTTTTACGAAAACATGACTTCATTTATCTCTTTGGTTGAAAAAGGTTTTTCTTGCATAACAAATTTTTATAAAAATATATTAAAAAATGATTTTACTATTATTCAATGATTTTTAAATTTCATTTTACCAATATTATGATTTTTTATAAATTGTTTTAAAGGAATCAGGATATCATTTTAGAATAGGGTACTTTATAACTATTAACCAATATATGAAACGAATCATTATTTTAATGTGTATGGAATGATCGGTATTTTACCCTATCAGGACCATTATTTTTCATGATGATTGAATTCAGTGTTTCTAAGTATATTTTAAAAGGAAAATATTTTCACAACATTTTTTAATTTTACTTTTTGAAAAGAAATTTTAATGTTGAATGGTTTTTTTCCACAAGAATGCTTTTAATATTTTTATAGTATTTCTATTCACCAATGAAAACAACCATTGCTCTTATGGATTGATTCTAAATTCTATATATATTTATATCATAGATATATCTATATTATTCTCCCTTCCTTTAATATGGTAATTAATGTCTTATTATCTTCTCTAAAATTCTTTATTTATAAAATTTTATTTTGATTTTGATATGAGAAAAGATTATGATACTCATTTAATTCCATGGGTAATTCATATAGATATTAATTATGATTGGTTCCCTTTTTTTCAACACATAAAATGTGAACATGTTATGATGATTGTGCTTAATTATCACTCAAATATATTGGGTATTTTTTTATTCTCATGAGGTTCTATATTTGGGTTTAAGGTGTAGACCTAATCCATTATCGTAATTTTTTCAATATGTGATATTGTCTAGGAAGTTAGCATTGACTCATTTTTCTATCATGTAATAGGTTTCTTTCATATTCCTATAAAGCCATGATCTTAGGATACTGTGTTATTTATGTTATGGTTCCATGTGATTACTCATGAGAATTATATTTAATGATATCATGTTATATCATTGACTCACACACTATGATTTCTTTCCATGTTTATTAACATACAGGTATTTTTAGATCAACCTTTTTTATGTATTCCCCTATTTATACAATAATGCATTAAGATATGAAATGGGTTTAGGTGCTGAGTAAGGGAAAAACCATTCCATTATTTAGTTTACATTGATTTATAATTCTCCTAGTCTTCCAAAGATATAAGGTCTCATGATCATTGGGGTTCTAATTTTTGGATATTTATATCTAAATATTATGTAATAATATGTGTAAAAGGATTATATTTATATAGTTGGTATCAAATAAAAGGTTTCATTCAATTTTTGAACTTTGATAAAGAAAATTTAATGATAACCCTTGGGAAAATTTTATATATTGTACTATGTATAGAAAAATATCATAGAAACTTGGGAGAGTATTAGAAAATGGTTCTTTAATATATGTCCTTAGGTTTGATAATTGCAAAAATTCATGTTGTTATTGAATATTGAATTACCTATTACACAACAATTATCCTTACTATGCACATGGATTTACACAGTTGACAAATACTATTATGAAATTTACAGACACTCAATGAGAAATTATAAAGTACATGAATGAATCATTAGGTAAGAAAACCTAATTGGAATCATTACCATGGATAACATTGATTTAATGCTAGATAATATTATGTTAGGATAAAATTATCATTTATAATTTATTTCTTCAATGTTTATAAGTTTCCCTTTTATATTTTAATTCATTCTCATCTTGTTTCTTTTAATCATTGTAGTTAATGGTGGGATATAGGAAAAAAATGATGTCAAAAAATGTGATGTGAAATGTAATGATTTCATTAATGAGGTTAAAAACATAATAGGAATTGATTTAAAAAAAATTTGACCATGAAAAATGAAATAGCTCAAATTACGATCAACAAATAAAACAAAGATAAATTTTCAAACACATAAAATAAGAGACGGATCACATTTCATAGAAGTTCCACTGATAAATATAAAAATTAAATTAAGATTAGAATTTCTACATTGCCAAAATTTGGTAATAGACACTATTGAAAATAACTTAAAGGAACTTAGAGATGATATAATTGTATAAAAGGATGGAAAATTAGTTAATTGCTGAAGAAAAATAAAGATTACAACTAATAAGATGTGCGGAGATAATGATCAACCTAAGGAACCACTAACAGTTCAATACTGTAAATCTGGGGAACTTGGTCCTTATCTGATTCAATTATATAATACAATAATTAATTCATAAACTCATTTGTTATGACAATATTTGAAGTGGTATGATTTAAGTGTTTAGGTGTTGGAACTTGAGAATCATGTTGTTTGGGTATTTTTTAAAATTTATTTTTAATACAGGAATATTGAAACATCCAAGGATAGTTTCCTAATAGTTTTTCTTTAAGGAGTTGGATGTATATTTTTAATATTAACAACGATATAAAAAGATTACCTAATGGTAAGGTTATAAATTATGGAAAAAACATAATCTTGGAATATATTATCGTAGATATGTTTGTTATATTAAGGAAATTATAGTCAATTAGAATTAGTTGTTTTTGTGGAGAAGAATTATATGTATGGAAAAATAGTGTTTAAAAATATATAATTTTCTAACTAATATATGGTTCAATATGTTCATCATATTCATGAAAATATTATAAGATCATGGTGAATTATGAATTTATGTTTTTTTATAGTTTTAGAAAGTGTAAAACCTAGAAGCCTAGTGATAACCTATTATATATGGAAGGTGTATAGGGCTAGAACCCAAAAATTAAGAGTAATAAAGGTGAAATTCATACCACTATAATACACAATGTACTGTTCGGTGTGAATTTTTTTTTGCATAAACTTTTAGTGGATATATACTATAATAATTTTGGGTAAATTTTTATTAGGATGAGAAATATATAACCATTAGGATTGATAGAAATTATTTTTTGCGTAGATTTCTAATACGTTTTTGAAGTTTGATGCTGATGGGGTTTAAGGATAGGCACTTATTTAATGGATTAAGTTGAAATTTTAGTGTTAATATATTGGTATTAAATATTAATATAATATATAAGAAAAAATATTCTAACCATTTTGGTTTTACTAAATAAAATAGGAAAATATTTTTATTCTTTTGAGGATTATGTGATCAATAAGAAGTTTATTTTAGTTCCTCATGCATAAAAAAATTCATCTTGAATTTTTATCACTTATAGAAAACATGATATTATGTTGCAAATGATAAATGGGTTAAATTACACATTTCAGGTAATTATATTTTTTTTGTTCTTATTCTATAAGGTAAATGTATCCCTCAACTCTAGGTAAATGATTTTGATAAAAATATTATTATATTACCTTTATATATTTTAAATTAATTGTATTTTAATTCATTGCATATTTATAGTTTTGTGAATATTAACTTTATGATGATCATTCACATTCACATAATAAATGATCTATACCAACCTCCATAATTATTTATGATTTTATTACATTTCCATGTATTAAAGTTTCCCCAATGTTCTCTTATGTGGAAACCTATTTATGTGATGACCTTCATATTTCCCTTTCTCTCTTTTTAATAAGAATATTTATTAACTGTTCTTATGATGTGGGTTTTAGAAAATGGGAATTTCTAATATCAAAACCTTGATTGATAAAAACAAGTTTATATTGTGAGAACTCATTTTATTTAATGGTTTTTTAATGTAACAAGTTATGATTTTGGAATAGTAACATTGCGTTTGATAGCGTATACGACATGTAACAAAAAGCCAAAAAAACCATGATATATTATTATTAAAAAACTTTTATAACCAAGTCATGAAAATAGATGAAATGAATATGGTTAAATATATTTATAAAAACATAGAATTGTCCAAAAAAATATTTTTTCATGAATTCTTATTAACTAATCACCCAATAATATAGAAATTTATTTAATCCATCAAATATAGATTTTCTTTGAAAAAAACTATTTTACTGCTTCTATTATAAAATAATAAAATTACTTTTTCCCCACTTTTAGAAAATATATTCTTTAATATAGAAATCCTTTTTGAAATAAAAATATATATATTAACTTAGGGTGAAATATTTATACTCTTTAGAAAATACTAATTTTCTGTGAATAGTGAACAATATCAATTTTTTTAAATTTACCATTTATTTTTAATAAATTATGTACCATTATTATTTTAATTATATGTAAAATTAACATAATTATTATTTATTTATATGAAATAAAACTTATTGCATTTAAATCACATTTAGTCCAGATTTTAGTATAATGTTTTTCTTGGTCGTAGAAATAAATTCTTCTGAAAACTCTTTTAAAATTAGTAATGTTTCTCATTTTTAATTAATTAAAATAACCCATAATAAGGAATGATTTAAATTAAATTTATGTTAAATATATATATATTAATTTAAATTCATTTAATTATTTTCAGTTTTCATATATTTACTATAAGATAACCTTATTCTTGAAAACTGAATGTCTTAAAAATCCGTATTTAAAACACATTGTTTGGTTTAATTTTAAATTATATTCTTCCACATAAATGAGATGAATTTGAAAAAATGGATTCAAAATTTTGAATAATAATAATTTAAATTATATTAAAATTTCATCTTATTTTCTATCCATAATTAATAATAACATCATTAAAAATTAACTATCGAGGTTAAGATAAAAACATGTTTACCGAGGGGTTAAAATGAAAATATAAGGGTTAAAATGACCCAAAATATTCCTAATTAAAATTTTATAGTAATATTTAGACCATATATTTTTTAATGGTCCTAAACGGTTCATTTTATAGACTTTTTACTTGAGTAAAATGTTTGTGAACTGATTTATTATAAAAAATCTATATTTGTCCCCTCCACCACTTATAAATGGACACCCTTCTTATTTCATTTCTATAATTCCAAAAACAATTGGTTTTGTCAATAATATATAATATAACTTAATTATTTCACTAAAATCATCATATAAGACTCTTTTTCATTATTAGTCCAAACTGGCAAGTATTTTGGTGCAACCCAAAAGAATTTTTCTGTAGAAGAGGTAAAATTAATAACTAAGAATTTTATTTTATTTCTTCTTCCACATAATTAAAGAATTATTAAAAAAATTTAATATAATAACCAAATTTTATTCCATGTATTTATATTTTTAGGTTTATGAAGTTACCAACAACCAGATATTCCTCCCTCAAATGGGAAACAAAACCGTTGATCATGTGTTTGGAGGACTACTACATCACGAGCAGACGAACTTCATTTTATATCATCACTTCTCACAAATATGTATATGATTTATATGATTATAATATATGATATTTAAGATATAATAATATATCTAAAGATGTAATATCACACATACCTTTTAACGGGGTAAAATTTTATCAATGGAAATTCCCTTCTTTAAATAATTCTATATAGTATAAATCACATAAAATCACACAGAGCACACAATATATACATTATAAAAGAAAAATGAATGATATAAGAGGTATTTTTAGAAAATAAGGAACCCGTAATGATGACATAGTAACCTGAACCTTATAATAGTATCATAACCATTTGAAATAGTAATTCGTCCAATAGAATAGTAACCACATCTAAGAAATTGTAAATAAAATTTAGGCATATTATAAATGATAATATGATATAAATATATCATAGTATAATTAAATGAATACTTTAAAAATAACTAATTAAGTGTTGATATTTCTATATAATGAAAATATTTATTTATAAATTTATAAAATATATATTTATTTAAAAGAAAATTTATTTTAATAAAATAGATTCATAATTTTTTTATTATATAATTTTAGGATTCCTTAATTAATTTTTTAATGTGTTATAATATCAGTTATAATTTTAAAATTTGTATTTTTAATGTAAATTATGATTTTAATTAAAAAAATAAATTTCCCTTATTTAGAAAATTATTTTCAAAAAATGATGTTCCTTTTTAAATTCGGCATATCAAAAAATGGTTACGGTTATTTTTTGGGATAAATATAAAATAGTTGATTTTTTTAACAGAAAAACACTGTAATTTAAGATATATAACAGTATAAGTTAAATTAACTATTTCTTTTGTCATTTATGATGTAATAACCATAATAAAAAACCCCATTCATTATTATAATAAATAATGTGATAAGTTTAAAACTATTCATATTTTTGAGGAAAATAATTAATTAACTAATAATATAGGGAGAAAACAACCCTCTCATCCACTATAAATACGACCCTACCCCACCTATTAGCTTTACACCATCCAAGACTTGAATCTTGACTATGTTCTACAAAATACTCTTCCCAATACCCTACCCCATGTCTATGAGCTATTGGTATCATCAAAATACCAAAAACATTCCAATAAGAAGTTTCTCAAGGAGGAGAAGTTTAAGAGGTTGAATCGTCTTTCATTTTGTTTTAATTTTTTTCAATTTCATTTTTTATTATCCTCTACTCACCCTAAATTACCCATGTTTAATGATTATTCTAGTATCCTTCATATAGTGGGATATTTTTATATTAACGGAATCATATATCATCAAACTTATTCTCCTCTACCTTTTATTCTAAAAACGGAAACATCATCTGTGAGGTGTTGTTTTATTTCCTTTAAAGGAGACATGTTTTAATTTACCTTGACTACATTCTGGGATATTCATAAAAATACTATAATGGTTGAAATATATTATAAAATGCATGTTATAATCTTTTTATGGTCTGGAACTAACATATTTACATAATATTAAATAATAAAACAATATTATTTTTTTGTGATCAATACACTGCCAAATTAATCTGAATGATTATCATGACCATTTCATATTGAGAATAATAATCATATCTGGAAGAAAAATATTGTATAAGACCAGTAATTTTTTTATTGTTCACTAATATAACATAATATCAATTCTAAATAATTATTTTCATTTTACATGATCATCCATATATGAATATGAGTTAAACAATCATGAATACCAGGAAAACAAACACTCTCAAATGATGAAATTGAACTCTATAACTCACCATAATAGACATAAGTTAACTTTATAAAATTTTTATAAATAATATAAATTTATAAGACGTCATGGATTTATTAATTAACGAATCTAATTGTATTATCCAAGATACTAAAGTGAATAAATCTTTGAGATTTTAGATTAGAGGATTCCCAAACCCAATTCCTTTATTTGGGTTATTTGAACCCATTTCCTTTCTTGGGGTTATTCTCTATTCCATGTTATCATTGTTCACTTTTTTCTATTAAAATTTAATTTCCCTTATCTTTTTGATGATATGCATGTTTCCAATCATGTTTTATGAATAATGAAAAGATTTTTCCAAAATAACTATTCTTTATAAAAAAGACACATTTTACTTCTCTTGAGATTTTTTCTTCTTCAATAATGATTGATGATTCTTATAACAAGTATGTTATTCTGTTATAATTTTGGGATACCTAATGTTTATTAACAAATGTATGTTTTATTGAATTCCCATGAAACCCATTTCTTTTAATGGGTTATGTTATGTCCATAACTGATATACTTTCTATGTGGGAATCAAGATTATGTAAATGTTCTGATGTGATGTGTGTGCCTGGTATTATATATCCTTCTAATGAATTTATTAATGTGATATCTATCATGAGACAATGTGAATTATCCCAAAAAATGTTTCTATATTTTTTTCACAATGATGATGTTATGATTTTGCACACATGTTATGCATAAACATGATGTTAGCTTTGTTCACAACAATGTGTGGTAGTTGACAACTAAGTCATGATGTTTCATTTTTATACCTTTTTGTCATGACCCGTCCTCGGGGCCCGTGCTGTGACTACCCCAAGCCCGCCTTCCATAAGCCAGGGACTGGCGACTAGCACCAAAGGCGTAAATCCCAAATAAAGAGGGAAGGCATTGCCTTTATAAAGTAACACACACAACAGAGTACGCAAGTGTAGTAAGCACTAAGTAAATCTGAGTACAAAAGTAGGTGCTGAAAAGTAAATGGGCCAGTATACAAACCCAACTGAAAGTATAGTACATCTGAAAAAAGGATAGTACCTCCTGTGGGTGGTGGTGGTATAGCCTCAAAGCGTCGTCCACCACCCGCTGCTCGGCCATCTCCTCTGCCTCGTCTGCATGCTCCCTCCAAACTGCCACGGTCGAACCTCTGCCTCTGTCTGGGAGGTCCCTCCATTGTCTGCTGCTCTTCTGCTTGGCGGGTCGGGCAGTCACGAGCCATATGTCCCTACCCACTGCATGCATAACACTGTCTGCTCCTCGTAAGGCTGGCTCTACGCCGTGTGCCCCGCACAGCCGAACCTATATCCTGAGGTCGCCCACCGGGCAGCCTGGTCCGCTTGGACCCCTGCGACATCTGTCGACTGCAGGCTACAGAAGACTCCGCTCCATGCCGTCCTGCGGTGGGTCTCACTGCTGGTGACTGCTCGGCGAGAAATCTCTCCACTAACAGGGCTTGCTTGAGCACCCCCGCATGCGTCGGGGTGCTGAGGGAAATCATCAAAGGTCTGATCTCATTCCGCAGTCCCTGCTCAAAGGTCCGGGACCTGAAGAATGGGTCCCAAAACATGTCCATGGAGTAGTGTGAGAGCTTGGTAAATCTCGCTGAGTACTGGGCTACTATGATGCTGCCCTACCGCAGCTGCAGTAACTCTTGGATGCGCACCACATAGAGGGTGGATAGAACAAACTCAGAGCGAAAGAGGCTCTCGATGTCCGTCCAAAGTAGAGATTCCTCGTCGTGCACCTGGAGCATCAGGCTCCACCATCTACCTGCTTCTTCATGCAGGAGACTAGCGAAAAGGATCACCATAAGGTCTGCTGGTGTCCCTACCATTATAAAGACTCTGAAGATAGCCTCCATCCAATCCGCGGCTGCCTGAGGATCCATCTCTTTGTGGAACCTAGGCGGCCTCTTTCACTGAAACCTGTGCAACACACTCAGGAGGCGTGCACTCTCTGCTATTGTGGCTGGTGGTATCGATGGTCCAGTGGGTAGTGGTACCGCTGGTGCCTCCGCTATAATGGGGCCCTGCACTGAGGCCTCATCTCTCGATGGGCTACCATCCCGCACCTAAATAGGCACCCTGGCTGGTTGCCTTCGTGGGGCCATCCTGCAATGAAACAGGTGCGCCATGTTCAAAATGTATACCTGGTGAGCTGACACAAAGTAATCACAAAGAAAACCTTTGAAAGGAAACACACACGCAATCAATGTTTTCGTGAACTGAGTCGGAAATCAGAGATCAGGGTCCTGGTGTATGGATACATCGGCCGCCGCACCCACACTGAACTCCCTGGACTGAAAACCACACTCAATACTCTTAACACTATTGCTTCACAGAAAGGAAAGAATCAGAGCCCTAAGTTCTGCGGTAGAACCGAGCCCTCTATTACCAATTTGTCATGACCCATCCTCGGGGTCCGTGCCGTGACTACCCCAAGCCCTCCTTCCATAGGTCAGGGGATGGCGACTAGCACCAAAGGCGTAAATCCCAAATAAATAGGGAAGACATTGCATATATAAAGTAACACACACAACAAAGTATGCAAGTGTAGTAACCACTAAGTAAATATGAGTACAAAAGTTGGTGCTGAAAAGTAAATGGGCCAGTATACAATCCCAACTAAAAGTAATGTACAACTGAAAAAAAAGGAAGTACAGCAGCAGTAAAGTAAAAAAGCAACACCGAGTCATCCTCCAGAAATCCCACTTGAATGGTGGGTACAGATAGTCTCCTCAGCTCCTCAGGTCTGGTCGTCCGCTCCGGGTATGTCCTACCAAGTGGTCCACCTCCGGGTACCATCCAGCTCCACATGCCTCCACCTCGATCAATGTTTTTCGTCGTCTGTGTCAATCACAACGTAGTGTGGGCATAGCCCATACAAGGGTGGGTATACGATACTCAGTAGGGACCCCGATACCCCCGAAGGTCTCACAGAATCCACGAAGGATAAAAAACAAAGTAAAGTTACAATAATGAAGTATCAACCGACCCTACTTAGGTATATTCCCATACATATACCTAAGTCATCAATTACAGTTTGTCTCCAACTCTTGAGCCCATGTACAACTAGTCCACACAGGGAAACACAACCCAGTCCATACAAGAATGCACAACCCAATCCACACAGGAAAAAAAGTCAATCACATCGTTGATAAAGATTTAATTCAAGACTCAGCTCACAAAGGAATACACTTCGTAAAGCGATAGAGATAATCAGATGTAGCCACTAATTTATTTAAGCTTTTGGACCCACAGAGGATACAAGACCAGCTAAGCTATCGGACCCACACAGGATACAAGACTAGCTACTCTACCAGACCCACACAAGATACAGGTACAGAGGTCAATACTACCAGACCCACAAAGGATACAAAAACATTATTCATCGCCGTTGAACCCACGGAGGATTCTAGTATGGTATTCTCCGTTGTCGAACCCACGGGGGAATCCAGTACAGAAGTCAATGCAATCGCAGCCAACTCTAGGGTTCCCGCACATAGCATGCTCGATTTCGGGAGGGTTGGCACCTCGAGCAAAAGATTCGATACATCAACTATCATGAATTACAAAGTTGATGTATCCCAAAGTTCAGTCTCGTCAAAAGAAACCCACCGCGACAGATGGTGCGTCAATCAGACGCTCGGTCTGAGAGTTATTGGCTCTTCCGTTCGAGGGGCCCGATAGGTTTTTAAGCTAAAACCAACCCGACCATACACCAGCTATGTCCAAACCTCTAGAGGAGTAAGTCAGAATGACCGTCTCATCAGGAGGAATTCAACGCAGTTGACGACACGTGAAACAGATGTCCGTTCCTTAAGTCATAAGCATTTTCGCTCCAATTCCCGGTTAGTTTTGGGTTCGAACCAACCCAGCTGTACCCAAAATTTTCCAAAACCTCGAGTGTAATATACCGAAACGACCATCTCGATCCAAGGATTCCAACTCAACTTATGGTGCATCGATCGGAGGTCCATAGCTCATGTTATGGATAAAATACCGAAAATGGTCGGAAGAGGGGGGTCTGGGCTCGGGCTGACCCGGCCCAAACCCCCTGGGTCAGCCCGAACCAGGTCAACCCATCCTAGGTACGGGTACATCCTAGTAGGACGTGGCTCAGCCCGGCTGGGCGCGGCTCGGCCGGGGGGGTGTCGGCTCGGCCAACTGGTCGAGAGGGATCGCGGACCCCCTGTCCCGCGGACGCGGCGCCAGGCTGGCACTGTTGTCTTCCTTGGATCCCACACGGCTGTGGGATCCCTCTTCCGCCGCCGTGGCTGATTCCACGGTGAGCTACTGTCGGCGGTGCGCCGGGGTGCCGCCGCCTTCAGGCGGCCAGCCGGTGCCAGCCCCAGCGCAGCCGCGCTGCCGGGGGCTTCCGCGGTCCACCGAAGTCATTCCAGTGGTCCAATTTTGCTCATGTCTGTGCCTACAGTCATCTCGGGACCCATACATTATTGTGAAGGCTTCCAATCTCCATTCCAGTCCCGCTTCGTCATCTCCAAATATTCCGTGCATCAAGAACAAAATAGAAGTGGGTTCGGACTTGTTCGTTAGTCCGTACCCACCACTTTAGTGGTTTAAATCATCACCCAACAATTACACACCATGCCGAGGGTATAAATCACATAATGAAATATAAATATTCCCCTACCTCAACAATTGATGACGAACGTTAGCATCGTGGTACAAGAAATCACGGGGAAAGGGTTCGTGGGCGTCGTCGGATTGCACCGAGGAGGAAGCGACGTCTCCTCTCTTGTCGCAGAGAAGAGGATTGGTGGCGCGTCATTGTTCTTTAAGGAACCGACATTCTTCATCGGAGGCCGGTGTTCTTCATAGTTCTTTTTTCTAGGCCGCGTTCTTCCAAAACCTCAAGGGTTCTCTCAATCTTCTTCACACAACAAAAGCTCTCCCCCTTAATAAAATAATAGTCTCCTCCTATTATTTTATTACACATGCCAAGCAACTCTCCCAAAATCAAATCACCACATAAAATAAAACATATTGACAATTAAATATAAGGGGGGGGGGGAAGAGGAAGGATCCTCATTAAATTGTGGGTTGACATGAATTAATGGAGTGAGGTGGAGAGATTGGCATTTAATGGGGGGGGGGGGGTTGCCAATTTAATGAGGGGTTTTTAATGAGTTTAGACAAAATTAAATTGTTGGGGATCACGTGGACCCCACCTCTCTAACATCCACACTTGGGTAGTTAGGTGGCTATGGGCCCCACCCTTAACTTCACATGGAAGGGAATAAACTCTTTATAAAATAGAAATTGTTCTGATAATTTTTATTTACTTCTTAAATAAACCCCCAATAATTAACATCTCCTCCATTGCGAATGCAACTACGGTAAGGATCACATTAAGCAATTACCGGCGTTGTGAGTTCATCGGTGCCCTCAGATTTTAATTCCGAGCACCGGTTCAAAAGATAGAAAAACACGCTCGTTCGTTTACTAAACGTACCCTAGCTAAACTTCGTAAATTGTTTTCAGGCACACCGGGCCTCGGAATCAAGTGCCGTCAGAAGCCACAAACTCGTAAAATTCCAAATAAAATTTAAAAAAAAAATTCCTTGAAATTTTTGGGACTTTACAATTTTCATATTCAGTTAATTTAATTAAATATTACTCTCATTAGTATTATGATGATCCAAGTATTATGTTATAATGATGATGATTATTCTCACCTTATGTTATATTGA
Source organism: Viscum album (assembly GCA_963277665.1). Taxonomy (NCBI): domain Eukaryota; kingdom Viridiplantae; phylum Streptophyta; class Magnoliopsida; order Santalales; family Viscaceae; genus Viscum; species Viscum album. The sequence goes on from OY728141.1 coordinate 1,331,671,089, forward strand.
TTCATCATCTTATATATCCTCTTTCTGGGATTTTAGATCACCTCTTTCTTTGATGCATATCCCCAGGTGATTACTTGGACTAAGGTGAATAAAAGGTCTAATTATAAGATATAGAAGAAGGAATTAAATAATATTTTATGTTTTATTATAAAAATGTGGGGCTTGGACCTAATTTTACAAACACTAAAATGTTAAATCCAGGTGTTGTGATTCTTTTATGTTGTTTATCATTAAAATGATGTAATAATATTTTAAGAATACTTTGGTTTCTAGTTTTGGTATCATAGAATAGTTTATTTAATTTAGGTCTCAGTATTAGATATCCTTTGTGAAAATAAATATTGTGAGACTTTGTATAAGTAAGCACCCAATAAGATGTGTTTTAGAAAAATTGTAAACATAGGCCCCCTCATGACATGCCTTTAGAGTTAAATGAAAAAATGAATAAATTTTTTTATTCATTACATGTTGAATAATGTTTTTTCTGAACCATTTCTATTTTATAAAATGGTGGGAACTAGGAGAAAACATTTTAATAACCCATGTGAGGGAAAATCCAATGATTCCACAAATGACATCCCTAATTTCTTGGGAGTTGGAGTTCAAAATTCATGGTGAAGCTTACGTAGCTATCTTTGGCTATGAACAATAACCTAAATAATGTGGAACATATTCCTGCACATAAGACAGAAGAACTAGATATCAAATATTTTTATGTGGCAATGACCACTTATGTTTAGTGGATCTTCGGATCCACTCTTCATGGAATAGTGGGCCAACTCAACAGAGATGATATTTTATTTCTGTCGCTGTTCTAAGAAGGCGAACTCAACTCTTGCAGTTTATCATCTATATGGAGAGGCCAATAAATGGTGGGAATTAATTAAGAACACGAATCCAAAGGATGAAATTGAATATATTTACTGGGTATAATTTTATAAAATATTTCATAACAAGAATTTCCATCAAACACTTCATACAAATATGGAGAGAGAATTTGTAGAGTTGAAGAAAAAGGAAGGTGAATCTGTCACAGCTTACGAAAAAAATTTCAGAAGCCTTTCAAGGTATACTTTGTGTTTTACTATGACCAATAATACTAAAATTGATAGAATATTTAGTTTTTCAAAACCACACCATCGAAAGGCTGTAGAAATTAAATACATTGGGAGTTATGAAGATGTAGTTTGATGTGATTTCAAAGTGGATAAAAAGTTTGGATAACGTCCCCATGCCTATGTAGATAAGAAACTAACCATGAAGTTTCGTTATGGAGGATATAATGAATTAGGTGAAAAGAAAATTCAACCACTCACATGTCAAAAATTTGAGAAGTATCACTATGGGAATTGACTCAAAAGGACTGGGAAATGAATCCTGTGTGAGAGAGAAGGCCCATAAGCTCATGAATGTCAAAGATACATGAGGAAGCAGAACAATGTTGTGGAGGAAGGGAGAGAACCACCCATGGTCTAATTCATGAACTATAAGGATAAAGTGAAATATGAAAGAAAGTGCACTAAACCTTGACTCATCAAGGTAAATCAGTTTCAACATTCACCAAATCCAAATGTCAAAAGGAAGTCTTATTCGATCACTACAGTTGATGTGGATCCTATAAATGATGTAGTTAAAAGTACACTAGTTATTCTTTCATTAATTGAGAAAATACTATTTGATTCTATCTCTTCACATTCATTAATTTATAGCAATTTTAGTATAACTCTTCAAACCCCACTCAAAATATGGAGGATGATTTATCTATGAGAATAGAAAGTGGGAAAATTATTGCATCCAATATATATAAATCCTCCCCAGAAAATGTTTGTGGACTAAATCTCCCTTTAAATATCATATTACTTATATTTCTAAAATTTGATGATATTTTGGGTATAAAATTTTCTATTTATGTATAAATACAACATCAACTGTTGGGAATGGGATATCACTATTCATACCCTAAGGAATCCTCTAATTATGTACAATGGTATGAAGGAGGGTGAATCTTATTTCAAAAAATCATCTCAAATGTGGATGTTATTTCCACATGAGAAAGCATATCTAGTTAAAATTATCGAGACAATGGAGAGAATCCTGATAAAAAACATACCCATAGTATGGGAATTCACCCATGTGTTCCATGAATAATATCTTAGAGTTCCTCCACATCGAGATGTTGAGTTATCAATTGAGCTTATTCCGGGATCTCTAACTATTTCCAAGACACCTTATATAATAGCCACTATTGTGTTAGAGGAACTGAGAAATTAGTTATAAGAAAATCTAGACAAGGGTTTTATACCCCTGAGCGATTCAACATGGAGATTACTATTCATCTTTATCAATAAAAAGGATGGATCAATTTTCCTATGAATTTATTATTGTGATCTCAATAAAAATCATGGTAATGATCAAGTATCCTCGTACATAAATAGATGACTTGTTTGATCAACTAAATGGGGCCATGTATTTCTATTAGGTGGACCCATGTTTGGGATATCACTAATTAAAGATGAGAAAGGAATATATTCATAATAATTCCATTCGAATGAGTTTTGGAAACTTAGAGTTCACAGTGATTCCATTTAAACTCACTAATTCTATAGAAATAATATTAAACGTTTTGAATAGAGCCTTTAAAGATTACCTAGAAATTTTTTGGTAGTATTTATTGATGATATTATGAGATAATATAACATAAATGGGGAACTTGACAAGAATATGAATACTATTCTAAAGTCTTTGTGAAGGGAGATAATTTCTACCAAGTATAATAAATGTGAGTTCTGTAAAGATGATGTATCATTCTTAGGGCATGTTATCACTAGAAAAGGAATATATATGGACCCTTCCAATACATGGGTAATCAAAGAGTGTCACATAACAACATTTTTAATGGAGATGAAATGTTTTGTTGGTATATCTAATTATTACTAAATATTTTTGATGATCTTATAACAATTTTCTTACCCCCTAACTGAGCTGACTAGAATGGAAGAAAAGTTTTTCTTGTCCGGTGAATGTAAAGAATACTTCAAAGATTCAAAAAGGAGTGTTATGACTGTCCTAGTAATCTCACATCCTACATGTCACATACAAGAATTATTTTAAAGGTAAAGTTCATTTAAGTTTCATTAATTCTTTATTTTGGGGTTTTTCCATGCATTTTGGGGGAAATGGAGAGTTTTCATTATTTGGGGAAAACTGTGATCTCATTTCCAGATTTAAAAACCAATTTTGTTTCTTTTATAACTATTTCATATTTTTAATATTTTATACCCATTAAAATTCATAAATTTCCTCCCTAGACTTATTAACACGACTATTTCAATTTTTACACAATAGGAATCCATATTAATGGTGGATTGAGGTTTTTATTTAAGTAATTGGGCCAGCCCAGAAGCCCATTTCCCCTTTTTTTTATAAAAATTTGTTTATTTAATAACATCTTCAATTTCCAGGATTTTTTAGTGATTCTATGTTTCAACCAAGGCCAATGAACCTAGGAATGTGCCCATCCTCTATCGTCCACATTTGGAGCTTGTATTCATAATGATTTAGTGTTGAACATAATTGGGTTTCTCAAATCATCCAGATTTGAAGAGGTAACATATTTCCTTCATAACTCTTTCAATTATTATTTTTTCCCTCAATTGTAGTTCTAACATGACCTTATCAGACTTATGAAAACCTCATATACATTTGTGGGTGTTTTAAAATTCAGCTACTAGGGTATTTAGGGATATTTCTTCAAGATCCCGAAAGTAGGTGGGTGTCCTTCATTCTTCCTCCAATTTTCTTAGGGGTTTCTTTCCTATTGGTTAGTGTTTATTCCAATTATATTTAATATTTATAATTTTCAAAAAGTGGATATTAGATCCTAGGGTTTTATTATGGTTTTATTGGTCTATTATTTTGGTTTTAGGCTCAATCTAAGTTTATCTTGGTGCGGTGGTGGTGCGATTGGATTTTTGCACAATGATTCAAGTGTTTTCATTAATTTGGTATGTGATTCCATTTTGTATGAATTACTTGTGACCTAGATGTTTTTTTTATTATTTTTAAATCTTTAATACATTGATTTAGTGCTGAAAAATCGGTTTTGGGGGTGTTTGTAATGCAAGTGAATTTTAGGTGCCAATTTCATGTGAAATTCAGGGATTTCATATAAATATTTTATTGGTTCATTAAGAGATTCCCTCTAATTATTTATATTATTTTGTTGAATTATATTAGGGATAAAAATATTTTTTTCAATGTTCTTATCTTTTGGTTTTTACAAAGAAACTGGTTTTGGGTGACATTTTTCAAGTAAATTATTTTTGAGTACCAATTTGGTGTTAAAAAGGGTGATTTACATGGCTATTATATGTGATTCTTGTTGGGGTTGTTTTATAATGCATGTAATGGGTCTATAGAAATGTTTTCAGTGATGTAAATTCTGTTTTTGAAAATATTACTATGAAAATAGGGTTCAATGTGGGGTTTTAAAGAAATTTTTGTGTGTAGAGAATTGTTAGTTGTTGTGAAGTTGTTTTGTTAAAAATAAAAATGTTTTATTCTATGATTTAATTGGTATAAAGTGTAAAAATCTACTGTTCTATTAGAATATAACCTGTAGTAGGGTTTTTATATGAAAATGGATGTGTATTTCTTATTGAAATTTTTTGAGCACAAAGGGGAAGCCCAGGGACCTCGGTGGGAGGATATGTACTAGTACAGTTAGTGAACTAGGTGGGTTGTGTCACTGTTTCACTAAAAAAATGGAAAATGGAAAGTCTATATAAACTATGTGGAAGATTTTTGGGGACCACTAGGTTATGGGTATGTTCCCTACTAGTGGCTCTTTCAAGGGAAATAATTATGACTTGGATACTTTACACTAAGGTGCGAGGTACATAGGTGCCAAGACTATCTAGTTGTCTAGGGGTGTTACCAGTTTTGGTTCTCATTGGATTTGTGGTATTTACCCTTATATTAGGGTGTTTTTGGTTTTAATTTATAGTATCTAACATTTATTATTTTAATGTGTTAACATTCTGAAATTTTGGGTCAGAAAAAAGTATTCAATTTAAAGTTGCATTTCTTGAAATTTATCACTACTTTTCGTTACACATTAAAACAATGTGCTTGCTCACCTTGTGTTGAATACTATTTAGAATATTTGGTTGGTATCCTATAGGGATTATTCTAAGACCCTACTTACACCCCTTGGGTTTAAGTAGACTTCATTATGTTTGACACATGTAATGGTATAGCCTCGGGTGAAGGCGGTTCAGATTGTGAGTCCCCTCCTACAGTGCAGTGTTGTGGAGATGGCTCAGGGGTGATGACCCATAGTCATGTGGAGTCATTGTGGATGTTTTTCTGTGGTTTTTTATGATTTTACCACTTGTATTGTCTTTAAACTTATATATTCAGTTTTAGTTTTTGTTTAAGACTTGTTTGGCTTAAAATTTTCAGATTTATATTATGGATTGTTTATATGTTTTATGCTTTCATACTCAGGTAAATCATTCCCAAACCAAATTTTTTGAAACCTGGGAACATTTTATAGCTTGTGGGGATAGGGAACGCCATTCAGGCCTTGTTATGGGCTAGATTTGGTGCTGGTATTGGTGGCGACCAGATCCGGTTCGTGACAAATTTGAATCAGAGGGGTTAATGATTTTGGGTTATATTATTATTTTGGGATGAGTTGGGATAGAACGAAGCTAGGATTGTCGGGGTTCAAGGATTTGGTTGCGAGTAGGGTGCATGTCCCTCACCTCTCATGGATTCCCTTGAGTCACCAGGGGACGTTGATTTTATGACAACCCTTCTTTTATTACAAACTTAAACATGATTTTTTACATAAAACTTCACTTGATACAACAAAGAAGACCGAGAGTTTTAGTGTCTTTGGGGATTAGGATCATTAAATAAATACTTAAAACATGAAATACAACATCTTTTTTGAAAACTTCCTTTACATGACCACTATATTCCCTCGTACTTAGCATTGCATGGGATAACCTGAGGACATGCATAAGAAAAGGGTGAGCTATAAATCCCAGTAAGGGAGTACACATGGAATAACATGAGGAGTAAAATACATGATAGAAAATAGGTAAATAAATAGAGCATAAAAGAAACATGAACATAAAGTCATGATAAAGCATGATAATCAAAACATGGAAATGTGGCAACAACACTTAACATGGAATTAGCATGAGCCAAGGCTCATTGAACATGGAGCATGAGTAAATCCTCATTGCACATAAAGCACAAGTAAACCCCCGTTGAACTTTAATTATCATGAGTCAACCCTCATTGCACATGACGTATCATGATACTATACTTTACCCAATGCATTGGAGTGCTATAAGGGCGCACCCTTCTTAAACATTTCATTTCATGCATAAGTGTGCCACATGGATCATAAAACATGGATTCATAAAACATAATCATTTATTCCAAAATGAAGGAATGTGGAATTCATACATGAAACTTTATAATAAATAAGTAAATGTGCATAAAGGTGAATACCCTTGATGGAGAAATGGGCATGGTATCCACTATACAATGGCATTGGCTTAGAAAATCGGTGCGATTTCGGCAGCGTAACGGCGTGACATAAGAATTCATAAAAATGGTTGATGAGAGAGAAAGGGGTTCCTCATCATATTTACATGTAATGGACAGTAAGGAGGTCATATAAATAAATGTTCCAAAAATTGTAATGGAATTTAGATTCATGATACAAAATTATTTCTTGAATGTAAAAGAAGAGAGAGAAGTTCCTTTAAGAATTTCAGCATAGTAACGGGTGTACATGGGAGGCATTTAATGGGAGAGAAAGGGGCCTCCCATCATTAAAACAACAAGAGGGAAGTATGGGGGAGGTGAAAACCCATACCCCAACATTCATAATTGAAATAAAAAGGGCAATACAACTTAAAGAAAATTGACAAAAATGAGAAAGGAAGAAAAAACCCTTACTTGGAAGTGTGCTTCCAAAGTATAGAGAGAGGCTTGTGAGAGGCTTCTTGGGAGCTTGGGGAACCTTTGGAGGATTCTAGAGAGAGTTGGGAAGAGGTTGGACGAACTAAAAAGGCTTTGAGTGAGGATTAAGTGGGAGCTTGGGTGGGTTTATATAGGAAAGGTGAGGGAATTCTTTATTATTTAGGTTTGGGTGCCCTTACATTAAATTAATCCAAACCACAAACCATCCAATGGTTTTTCCACATGGTTTTTGGAAAAGGGAAGAGGAAATAAATATTTTATAAGGCCAAATTCCGAAATTCTTAAAATATTAGGGTTGCTTATGTGGAGGTGAGTCACACTCTCATGGAAATTAATTTAAAAAGGGAAGGTGTTGAATAAGTCTTGAAGGGTCCATTAATGCTGTTAAAAGTAAGTCAAACAAACCCAAAATCACATTATTTTAATGTTAAAAAATATATTGGCCAAACATAAAGATTATAGTATTTTCTTACATCACTATTGGGTCATTATGATGTCATAAAACACATTATATATTTAAACGTTATTTAATTTTTACCCAAAAATTTGACTGTCTCAGAAAATTATGAATAATTCACTATTGGATAATTTCGACGTCCTGATTCCAGAAATAACATTTATTTTATCTAAATTATTTTCTAAATATGTTTATTTTTACATTTAAAATAAAAATGGATATTTATCGAAAATTCACGGGTGTTGACAGAAATGGCTTTCAAACCTTAATAAAAATTATAACTGCATTCATAAAATTATAATATCATTTATATTTAATAAAAATTAATTTAATAATAATATTATTTTATTAAAATATTATTTAATTAAAAAATCCCTTAATTTAATAAAATTGATTTCTTAATTAAATATTAACTAAAAACACCATTTGTAATTTAAAAACTTTTTACAATGTATCAAAAATGACTAGAAGTTATATTCATTATTATATACAAAAATAATGTACATGAACATAGTAATACTTATTTGTTACGTATCCCCTTAAAACAACCACATAAGACCTAAGGGTAAGGTGTGCGATGGTGACATACTCTTGGGGCGGCTCGGATAACATCGCTCGTCTGGTAATTTCTATCAACTTCAACTTTTCCCGTAGATGGTCCCATTCGAGCTTGACATGATGAAGCTAAGCTTGGGCTTGGTCAAGAGCGAAGCCCAAGGACGCCACCTCTATTCCAAGATCCGACAAATGGGATTCGTATGGGGCAATTCTACTGGATGAGTCCATCGCTTCCTTTGTCTAAGTAAATTGGATTTGTTAAAGTCCTATATTTATACTAATCATGTGATCACTGTTCAACAGCTATATTAGCAACGGTAAAAATCCTTAACATAAAACCAAGGAAGTTGAAATTTTATATAAACATAAAGAGACATTTAATTAGATCAAGAGGGATTTCCATTAATGAAACTTTGTGTCGTTACAATATTCCCCCCTTAAGAAATTTCACCCTCGAAATTTTTCTTTTCCCACACTAAAACAGATGTGGGTAACTCAACTTCATCTTTTCCTCCGATTCCCAAGTTTCTTCTTCAAACATGTGGTTTCTCCACAACAACTTGGCGAGGGGCATTGTCTTATTTCTTAGAACTTTTTCTCTACGATTTAAGATCTTCATTGGTTGGTCCTCATAAGAAAGATCATCTTCCAATTGTACCACCTCATAAGAGAGTACATGTGAAGGGTCCGGTATGTACTTCCTTAAGAGGAATACATGAAAGACATCATGTACTTTGGCCATGGTAGGTGGAAGTCCTAGTCGATAGTCCACAACCCCGACACGATCAAGAATCTCCAAGGAGCCGATGTACCTTGGACTTAACTTCCCTTTCCTTCCAAACCTCATGACCTTCTTCCACGGAGATATGCGTAGAAACACCATGTCTCCAACTTTAAACTCAAGTTCTCGTCGACGATTATCTACATAACTCTTCTGTTGACTCTGAGATACCTTGATATGCTGCTGAATTATTTTTACCTTCTCCACCATTTCCTCAACCATTTCTAGTCCAAGAAGCTTACGTTCACCGACCTCATCCCAACATGCCGGTGTTATGCACCTTTTCCCATATAGGGCTTCATATGGTGCCATTTGGATTCTTGAGTGGAAACTATTATTATAAGAGAACTCATCCAGAGAAAGATGATGATCCCATCCTCCTTTAAAGTCCATTGAGCACGCTCTCAACATATCCTCAAGTGTTTGGATAGTCCGCTCGGATTGTCCATCAGTTTGAGGATGATAGGCCGTACTGAAGTTCAGTTCAGTATTCAGAGTATGCTGAAGACTCTTCCAAAACATAGAGGTGAATCTTGGATCTAGTTCAGACACAATAGATAGTGGTACTCCATGCAACCTTACCACTTTCCTGATATATATCCATGCCAGTTGATCCAAAGAGAAATACTCCCAAATATCAATGAAGTGTGCAGTCTTTGTTAGACGATCCACAACAACCCAGATTGCATTGTTGCCTTTGGATGTCCTCGGAAGTCTGGTGACAAAGTCAATGGTGATGTTCTCCCATTTCCATTTTGGTATGGGAAATGGTTTCATCATCCCCTTTGACTTCTGCCTCTCTGCATTCACTTGCTAACACACCAGGCACTTTGATGTATATTCAGTGATCTCATTCTTCATATTATCCCACCAAAAGTTTTCTCGGAGATCTTGATACATCTTTGTGCTCCCTGGGTGAATAGAGAAATTTTAACTATGTGCATCATCCAAAAGTTCCTTCTTCAACTCCGGATTTGATGGAACACATAGTCTTCTCCCAAACCACACAATTCCTTCTTCATTAACATTAAACTACGAGGATTTCCCCTTTTTGAAAGCTTCACCTTTTTCTTGAATTCCCACATCATCGTTTTGAACATCCTTTAACCTTTCCAAAAGAGACGGTTGAGAAATAATTTGTGAAAGGATTGATGATGTTCCCTTCTCTATGATTCCCATGTCTATCTTCATCAAGTTTAAGAAGATTGGATCCTTCCCAATTCTCATCATTGACAGAATCGCTGGGTCCTTTCTACTTAGGGCATCTACCACCTTATTCGCTTTCCCAGGGTGGTAATGTATTGAACAGTCATAATCCTTGATGAGCTCTATCCATCTTCTCTGGCGCATATTAAGCTCTTTCTGTGTGAATATATATTTAAGACTCTTGTGGTCAGTATATATCTCACATTTCTCTCCATAGAGATAATACCGCAAGATTTTCAAGGAAAAGATCACAACCTAAAACTCCATATCATGCTTTGGATAGTTTTTCTCATGGATTTTCAATTGCCTTCAGGCATAGGATATCACTTTATCATTCTGCATCATCACACAGCCTAATCCCTTCTTCAAAGCATCACTAAATACCACAAAAAGTTCCCCACTTGTGGGTAAAGTGAGCACAGGTGCAGTGATAAGACTCATTTTCAACTCCTTGAAGTATTCTTCACATTCATCACTCTAAGCAAACATTACTCCCTTCGAAGTTAGCTTGATAATATGGTTGGACAATCATGAGAAATTTCTCACAAATCGTCGATAATATCCAGCTAACCCCAAGAAGCTACGGATATCCGTTACCAATGTTGGCCTCAACCAACCCTCAATTGCATCTGTTTTGGAGGGGTCCACAGGTATCCCATTGCTTGTGATGATATGGCCTAAGAATGATACCTCCTTCAACCAGAACTCACACTTTTTGTACTTTTCATAGAGCTTCTCCTTGTGCAAAGTCTCTAGTACAGTTTTTAAATTCTCCTCATGATCCTCCTTGGTTTTGGATTATATTAGAATATCATCTATAAAGGCTACCAAAATTTATCAAGGTAATCTCTAAAGAATCTATTCATTAAGTCCATGAATATTTCTAGAGCATTGGTGAATCCGAAAGGCATTATTATGAATTCATAGTTCCCGTATCTAGTATGAAAAGCAGTCTTGGGGACATCTTCCTTCTTCACCCTTACTTGATAATACCCCAACTGCAAGTCCACCTTGGAGAAGTATTGTGCTCCACATAGATGATGGAACAAGTCATCAATTTGTGGGAGAGGATACTTTTTATTTATCATGATTTTGTTAAGTTCACGATAATCGATGCAAGGCCGCATTGACCCATCCTTCTTCTTGATGAAGAGGACTGGTGAACCCCATGGTGAAGCACTTGGGCGTATAAACCCTTTATCCAGATTCTACTGTTGTTGTTTCTTCAGCTCTTCAAGCTCTACAAAATCTATTCTATGTGGAGTTTTGGATATTGGTAGCACCCCAAGTATAAGTTTAATTGAGAACTCAACATCACTTCTTGGAGGAAGACCAGTCAGTTCCTTGGGAAACACTTCAGCAAATTCCCTCACAATAGGCATTTCTTCAAGGATGGTTTCTTCCTTGGACTCAATCATCTGAGCAATATATGCATGCTCATAAGGTAGTAATATCCATGCTTGAGATGATGGAGCTAAAGGATATTCATCTACCTCCTGACACTTGTAAAGAATCGGGGGTCGATTCTCCATATGGAGTGTGATTTCCCTCTCCCGACAATTTATATTGGCTCTATATAAGGATAGGCAATCCATGCCAAGAATTGCATCAAATTCCACCAGAGAGAGTATGAAATGGTTTGACGGGAAATTCAATCCAAAGATTATAACAGGGGAGGACTTCTATTCATGGGATGCAATGATTGCCCCATTTTCCGTACTCACCAACATCTTCACTTCCATGATTTGTGGTGGTGCTGGGATTGTTCTACTAAATATTCGAGATATAAAAGAATGCGTAGAACCTGAATCAAAAAGTACGTTCTCTATTCTTTAATGAATAATTAGTGTACCTGTCACCACTTCGTTTTTGGGGTTCACTTTGGCAGAAGTGATGGAAAAATCTCTTCCTTGCTGCCTTGGAGGTTGTTGGTTGTCTTCGAAAACCCTTGGATTAGGGCACTGATTTGAAAAATGAACCGGTTCTTTGAATTTGTCGCATTGAACAACGTGTTGAGGTTCGAACGGAGCGTTCCTCACCTCTGTCGCAGCCATGGGTGTTTCTTGCCGACAGTTAATAGCTAGGTGCCCTTCTCTCCCACACCTGAAGCATTTCCTCATCCCCTTAAGACAATTCCCAGGGTGCTTCTTTCCGCACTTTTTCCAAGTGGGGTGCTGGATCTTCTTAGCACCGTTCGATTTATCCATCAGACCACCAGCATTGAAGTCCACCTTACACTTCTTGTCCTCATGAAACCCCTGTGATTCTCTGATCTCCATTTCGACCTTGAGGGCACATTGGAAAATTTCTTCATAGATGTCGAAGTCATGGATCGCTAATGTTTTCCGAAATATAGGCTTCATCCCACCAAAGAAGCGGTCAACCTTTCATTCGGGTGCAACGACAAAGCCGGAAGCGTATCGTGAAAGCCTTGTGAAGCTTTACTCATACGCTCCAATAGATTCTTCATCTTTTTTCTTGAGGGAAAGGAATTCCCTTTCCATCTTAAGCTGGAGGGTACGTGGAATATATTTATCGAAAAACATCTTCCATAAATCCATCCATTCCAACGCCTCGATCTCCTCCTCAGGCTTCATATTTTTGATCAACGTCCACCATTGATCAGCTTCACCCTCTATACAATAAGCAGCCAGGAGAACCTTCTCTTGTTCAGAACATTGAAGAATGTAGAAGAACTTTTCAATGGAGTTGATCCATTGTTCAGCGATCATGGGATCAGATGATCCACTAAAAGTTGGTGGCCTTTGCCTCATGAAGCTCTCGATAGCGACTTGTTCCTTCTTAGGGGGGTTTGGACGTTCCTCTCAACCCATGTTTCTATTCAAAACATGAGTTAGCTGAGAGAGAATCATGAAAATGTTCACGATTCTCGCTCCCATTGGATTGGACATCTCATTAGTACAGTCATCAAAATGATTTTCACAACGGTTGTTAGCCCTAGTCCTCATATTACTGGCCATTGGCTGGAATAAAAGGAAATTTAGGGGTAACACATAAAGGGTAATCCAAAGACAAAAGTTTATGACTTATAAATAAACATTTATTTCCTCAACTCATGAGTCTATAGGCTTAAATCTAGGCTTTTCATGATCTAATTTCTAACATATATTCTTAGGTGCATTTTTTTAATTCCCTTAATAAGGGTTCATACTAAGCTTGTGAATTTATCAAAACATATCCCCTGAGAGTGTCGTAACCAAGAGTGCAGCAAGGCCCGTTGTCATGCACCCGTTCCCGTTCGATTCTAGCTCAAAGAGGTGTTTTCGGGTTTTACCCCTTGGATACATCTATGCCAGAGCCGCCTCTACCTGCTCGTATCCAGACAAGGATGTATTTGTTTGATAAAACACTTACTCCGTACTTACCAAAACATAGGGATGTTTTTATTATACTTAGTCTTGTATCTAAGGCTTTACTAGGGTTTCATAATTCCAAAAATAACTAAACCTATCCTCTGATACCAACTGTGACAACCCTTCATTTATTACAAACTTAAACATGATTTATTACATAAAACTTCACTTGATACAACAAAGAAGTTCGAGAGGTTTAGTGTATTTGGGTCTTAGGATCATTACATAAAAAATTAAAACATGAAATACAACATCTTTATTGAAAACATCCTTTACATGACCACTACATTACCTCGTACTTAGCATTGCATGGGATAACCTGAGGACATGCATAAGAAAAGGGTGAGCTATAAAGCCTGGTAAGGGAGTACACATGGAATAACATAAGAAGTAAAATAAATGTTAGACAATAGGAAAATCAAAATATCATAAAAGAAACACAAACATAAAGGCATGATAAAACATGATAATCATAACATGGAAATGTGGCAACAACACTTAACATGGAATTAGAATGAGCCAAGGCTCATTGCACATGGAGCATGAGTAAATCCTCATTGCACATAAAGCACAAGTAAAACCTCGTTGCACTTGAATTATCATGGGTTAACACTGATTGCACCTGACGTATCATGATACTATACTTTACCCAATGCATTGGAGCGCTATAAGGGCGTACCCTTCTTAAACATTTCATTTCATGCATAAGTGTGCCATATGAATCATAAAACATGGATTCATAAAACATAATAATTTATTCCATGATGAAGGAATGTGGAATTCATGCATGAAACATTATAATCAATAAGTAAATGTGCATAAAGTTGAATACCCTTGATGGAGAAATGGGCATGGTATCCACTACACAATGACATTGGCTTAGAAAATCGGTGCGATTTCGGCAGCGTAACGGCTTGACATAAGAATTCATAAAAATGGTTGATGAGAAAGATAGGGGTTCCTCATCATATTTAAATGTAATGGACAGTAAGGAGGTCATATAAATACATGTCCCAACAATTTTAATGGAATTTATATTCATGATACAAAATTATTGCTTGAATGTAAAAGAAGAGAGAGAAGTTCCTTTCGGAATTTCGGCATAGTAACGGGTCTACATGGGAGGCATTTAATGGGAGAGAAAGGGGTATCCCATCATAAAAACAATAAGAGGTCAGTATGGGGGAGGTCAGAAACCATACCCCAACATTCATAATTGAAATAAAAATGGCAATACAACTTAAATTTGTTTGACAGAAATGATAAAGGAAGAAAAAACCCTTACTTGGAAGTGTGCTTTCAAAGGATAGAGAGAGGCTTGTGAGAGGCTTCTTGGGAGCTTGGGGAAACTTGGGAGGATTATAGAGATAGTTGGGAAGAGGTTGGATGAACTCCAAAGGCATTGAGTGAGGAGGAAGTGGGAGCTTGGGTGGGTTTATATATGAAAGGTGAGGGAATTTTTTATTATTTAGGTTTGGGTCCCCTTACATTAAATTAATCCAAACCACAAACCATCCCACAGTTTTTGCCCATGGTTTTTGGCAAATTGAAGAGGGAAAAAATATTTTATAAGGACAATGTCCGAACTTCTTAAAATATTAGGGTTCCTTATGTAAAGGTGAGTCAAACTCCCATGGAAATTAATTTAAAAAGGCAAGGTGTTGAATAAGTCTTGAGGGGTCCATTAATGCTTTGAAAAGTAAGTAAAACAAACCCAAAATCACATTATTTTAATTTAAAAACATATATTGTCCGAACATAAAGATTATAGTATTTTCTTACATCACTATTGGGTCATTATGATGTCATAAAACACATTATATATTTAAATGGTATTTAATTTTTACCCAAAAATTTGACTATCTCAGAAAATTATGAAAAATTCACCGTTGGATAATTTTGACATCCTGATTCTAGAAATACCATTTATTTTATCTAAATAATTTTCTAAATATGTTTATTTTCACTTTTAAAATAAAAACTGACATTTATCGAAAATTCACGGGTTTTGACAGAAATGGCTTTCAAACCTTAATAAAAATTATAACTACATTCATAAAATTATAGGATCATTTATATTTGATAAAAATTAATTTAATAATAATATTATTTTATTAAAATATTATTTAATTCAAAAATCCATTAATTTAATAATATATATTTCTTAATTAAATAATAACTAAAAACACCATTTGTACTTTAAAAACTATTTACAATGTATCAAAAATGACTAGAAGTTATATTCATTATTATATAAAAAATGTACATGAACAGAGTAATACTTATTTGTTACATAACCCTTTAAAACAGCCGCATAAGACCTAAGGGTAAGGCGTGCGATGGTGACAGACTCTTGGGGTGGCTCAGATAACATCGCTCGAGTGGTAATTTCTATCAACTTCCACTTTTCCCGTAGATGGTCCCATTCGAGCTTGACATGATGAAGATCAGCTTGGGCTTGGTCAAGAGAGAAGCCCAAGGATGCCACCTCTTTTCCAAGCTCTGACAAATGGGCTTCGTATGGGGAAATTCTACTGGATGAGGCCATCGCTTCCTTTGTCTGAGTAAATTGGATTTGTTAAAGTCTTATAATTATACTAATCATGTGATCACTGTTCAACAACTATATTATCAATGGTAAAAATCCTTAACATAAAACCAAGGAAGTTGAAATTTTATATATACATAAATATACATTTAATTAGATCAAGAGGGATTTCCATTAATGAAACTTTGGGTCGTTATAGATATTGTGTGATTGACTCCACTTCCAGGTGACATGTGTGGGTTATAGAACACATGTGTACATCAGGCGGGGGTGAATTAGTTGTTTATTTTATTTCTTTAATGTGATTAAAATGTTGATATTTGAATTATTAGATTAAAATATTCAGAATTTTGGTATTGAATTTTTTTTGTGACTATTTCATTTTGTAGCATCATGCCTTCCTGAAAAGATCACATGCACCGACGAGAGGAAGCCAGGGATAGTTCTCCCACACCAATTGATCAGAGGATAGTTGAGGCCATGTTCCAAGCTATCCAGGATCTTGGAAATTTTCCATCTCCTGATCTATCTCCAATTAGAGAGGATGATACTAGTCCTAGAAAGGAAATGGGCTGGGAGTTCATGAAAAATAATCCTCCTTCCTTCTGGGGTAGCAAAGAACCCCAGGAAGCAGAAGAATGGATAAAAAATATCAAGTACATGTTTGAGTTCTTGGATACACATACAGAGCTCAGGGTGAGATTTTCCTTCTTTCTATTAGTGGGTCCCATCATCAGGTGGTGGGAATCGGTACTTCAGACTTGAAAGAAGGATCAGATGCGCAGGGATGATTTCAAGGTTGTCTTCAATGAATAGTACTACCCTAAGGTGTTGGCTTATTCTAGGTCCTGAGATTTCATGGTCCTTTTTCAGGGGAATCTATATGTGATGGAGTACGCTAACCATTTCACTTTGTTGGTTTGGTGTGACCCTGAAATCGTCTCCAAAGAGCAATCAGAGACCTAGAGGTTTCAGAAAGGCTTGTGCCCAGGGATATACTCTAAGGTGTTCTTGTTTACGTGTAGAACTTATGATGAGGTCATTTACTGGGCGTTCATGGTGGATATTTATTGTAAAGTTAGGGCTAGTTTATTTGGGTTAGAATCTGTAGTGGGTAGTAGCAGCTCTTCAGAAAAGAAAAAGAATTGGGAGGAACAAGCTAAGAATGGAGGTGGTAGTTCAGGCCACTCTTCCTTGTAGTTTTCATCCGTGGCTTCTGATGCGAGATTGGTCCTGTGCCACTAGTGTGGGAAGTTGGGGAACATCCAACCGAAATTCCCACTACCTCTGAAGCATTGTTACCAATGTGTAGGTTTGGGTCATTTGCAACACTTCTGTGGGGTGGCATGCCCACTTTCGAGTGAGGAAGGGTCTATGGCTTCATGAGGAGTTCCAGCATAGTCAAAGACATTGAGGACTGTGGGATATCATTTTGGAGGTCATGGTGGTAGGTCTAGGTCATCTTCTGGGGAGATCCAGTTTAGGGTCCAACCACATACTAGCGGTCATCCTCATATAGAGACTAGACATATCCATGTAGTGGATCAGGTACCAGCATGATCAGAGGTGGGATCGTCGACAATTCAAGGTACCGTTCTAATCTCATCTTCTATAGCTACTGATATTTTTAAACTGACACATATATTTCATTCATTTCTTCGCATTTTGTGTACATGTTGAATTTTCCAACTGTGTTGTTTTCATTCACGATGGAGTTGCTGACGTCGTAGGGAAAAGAGGAGCAGGGTCTCAGGTTCCCCTCGTGTGCGCTTTCCATGTCAGAGGTTCAGATGGAGTGGGACCTCTGGGTCATAGATATGGATCTGTTTGACATAATACTTGGCATAGATTGGCTATTACACTTCCAGGAACACATCGATTGCAACATGTGGCAGGTGAGTTTTATGGAACCTTATCGGAGTGGTCAGGTTTTTCGTAGAGACTGGGATCCTTGGTCGGGTCACGCAGGACCTCCACTCCTAGAGTCGGAAAGTATTATCATCCAGTTATTTTTTCTTGTGCTATATGAATATGGTCTTTCCCCCGAAGGTTCACTTCCTCATGTATTTAATGAGTTTTTGAAGGAATTACCGGGTGATTTTTCAGGTTTTTCTCAGAGCAAGATGTGGGGTTATCTTGATCTGGATCCCATTACACAAATGATATCTATTCACTCATATCGTATGTCCCCCAATGAGATAATGGAATTAAAGATACAAATGGACTACTTAGAATCCAATGTATTTATTCACCCGAGTGTCTCTCCTTGGTCCTCTACTGTGTTGTTCACGAAGTTCGCTGATAGATCCTTGTGATTGTGCATTGACTACTAGAAGTAGAATAAGATAAAAATTAATAAAAAATACCATTTTCCCAACATAGATGATTTTTTCAAACAGTTGAAGGGGGGAAAGTGGTGCTCAATGATAGACTTGAATTTAGGATATAGTCCACTCAGGGTGAGTGAGGAAGATATCCCAAATATGGCCTTCCGAAGCAGGTACAACCACTTTGATTATTTGGTCATGCCATTCAGATTGACAAATTATCTCTTGGTCTTTATGGAACTCGTGAATAGGGTGTTCCATCAGTATCTCGATTCCATCATTGTGGTGTTCATGGATGAAATTACAGTATAATCTAGCTTTGAGGAGGAACACAAACATCACTAGAGGATCGTCTTGGGCACTTTGCAGGATTACCGCCTCTATGTGAAGTTGTCAAAGTTCACTTTGTAGATCAAGGATGTGAGATTTTTGGGGCATGTGATCTCTATTAAGGGGGATTCAGTGGACACTAAGAAGATTAGTACGGTCATTTCATGGGAGAAACTGAAGAATGTGTTCGAGATCTAGATTTTCCTTGGCCTGACTGGTTATTACAGGTGGTTTGTTCGGGATTTCTCTCGACATGGTTAACCAATGATCGCGCTCACTTGGAAAGGGGTGAATTTTGTATAGGGCCCAAAATGTCAGGCATAGTTCGAGGAGCTGAAGAGGTGGTTGACTACCTCCCCCACACAGATATTTCCATAGGCTGAAAAGGGGTATGTGGTCTATTATGATTCTTCAGGTATGGGTCTTGGGTGCCTTCTTATGTAGGATGATCATGTGGTGGAGTATGGCACTCGCCAACTCCAACCACAAGAAAAGAACTACCTGACCCATGACTTGGAGTTGGCAGCAGTGATGCATTCTTTCAATACATGGTGTCACTACCTCTATGAGAAGAAGTTTGTGGTCTACTTTGATCACAATAGCCTGGACTATATCTTCTCGAAAAATAACCTCAACTTTAGGCAGAGTCGTAGGATCGAGTACTTGCAGGGGTTTGACCTGGACATTGTCTATACCCCAGGAAAGGGTAATGTGGTGGCCGACGCTTTGAGCCGAAGAGTTCCTGTGCATGCTTTGAGGATTTCTAGTGACGAATGGACTTTTATGGGGATCTTTTATCAGATGAATTTAGCGACCAAAAAGCACATTGGATGTGAAATCTTGGAGAGCGACCAGTTGACTCATTATATGTTGGAGTTGATTTAGCGGGAACAACCTAGTGATTATATTTTTCAACAGTCGAGGAAATTTCTTCATGGTGGGGAGACGTCCTCTGATTGTTCATCATCTCTCGAGGGCACCTTTCACTTCAAGGGCCAATCAGTAGTGTCATCGTCTCTAAAGAAGGTGGTGATGCAGGATAGCCACCAGTATCAGGGGGCTATCCATCCGGGTGCAACAAAGATGTATTATGATGTGCGATGACTCTACTGGTGGCCAGGTATGTGACATGACATAACAAAATTTGTGTCGAAATGCTACACATCCCAACAGGTGAAAGCAGAGCATCAACGACCCTCTGGTTTTCTCTATCCATTTCCGATTCCAACCTGGAAGTGGTAAGAGGTTTCCATGGGCATCATTATTGGCTTGCCTCTTACACCTTAGGGTAAGAATTCTATTTGGGTGGTGATTTATTGTCTAACCAAATAAACCCACTTCCTTCTGATAAAATATATAGTTAAAGTGGATGAGTTGGGCCATTTGTATCTTCCTAAGATTGTGAGACACCATGGTGTTCCATCAGCATCTGTCTCCGATAAAGACCTTGTTTCACTTCTCGGTTTTGGGGAGGTCTTTATAAGGCCATGGGGTCTCATATTATGATGATCAAGACATACCACCGTCAAACGGATGGTCTGATTGAGCAAGTGAATTATATTTTGGAGGACATGCTCCATGTATGTGACCTAGAC
The DNA here is from genome assembly GCA_963277665.1 of Viscum album. Lineage (NCBI taxonomy): Eukaryota > Viridiplantae > Streptophyta > Magnoliopsida > Santalales > Viscaceae > Viscum > Viscum album. Next base: position 1,331,691,270 of record OY728141.1, read on the forward strand.
TTTAGAGGTTCCTGGGATAGCCATTTTGGGTTGGTTTAGTTTTCTTATAATAATAGTTACCAATCTTCAATTCAAATGGCTCCTTTTGAGGCACTCTATGGTCAACCTTGTTAGTCCCCCCTATGTTGGGCTGAGGTAGGTGAGACTTCACTACTGGGACCGAGCCTGGTGTAAGAGACGTCTGAGAAGGTAAAGTTGATCCGAAAATGCTTATTGACAGCCTAGAGTCATCATAAATCATATGCTCACTAGAGGCGCTGATACATAGAGTTTTCTGTGGGCTACATGTTATTCTTGAAAGTGGCCCTAGTCACGGCCATCGTCGATTGGGAAAGCAAGGGAGGCTGACGCCATTGTATGTTAGACCTTTTGAGATCACTGAGAGTATTAGAAAGGAGTCATATAGTATTTCCCCACCTATATAGTTGACATCTATCCAGGACATCTTCTATGTCTCCCGGTTGAAGAAATACAATCTGGATCCATCCCATGTACTGAATTGGGAGGAGTTGGATATAGATCCTGATTTATCTGTTATTGAAAAGCCCATGAAAATAGTGAACTTCCAAGAAAAGGTGATTCAGGTAATGTTTATTCTATAGGTCCAGTATTTTTGGTATGATTGGAATGACACACATGAGACATGGGAGCAGAAGTCATGGGTCGAGGAAGAGTGCCTGTTCTTGTTTTATAATCAAGAATTAGGTTGACTTTATGAGGGGAAAGTATTTCATGGTGGGAAGAATTGTCACATAAATGACTTATTTTAAAGGAAAATTTAATTTAATTTACATTCATGCTTTTTTGGGGTTTCCCATGCATTTTTTGAGGAAAGGATGAGTTTTCATGATTTGGGCCAAACCGTGAGTCCATTTCTAGATTTAAGAACCAATTTTGTTTCTTTTATAACCATTTCATTTTTTAATATTTTGTGCCCATTCAAATTCCTAAATGGCATTCCCTGACATATTAAGACCACCATTTCATTTTGGACCCTTCATGAATCCATAATAATGGTGGATTGGAGTTTTTATTTAAGTAATTGCGCCATCCAGGAAGCCCATTTCTAGATTTTTTTTAAATATTTTTTATTTAATAACTTATTCCATTTTTAATATTTTTTAGTGATTACATGTGTCACCCAATCCCACTGATCCCATCCACACACCCATCTTCATTCCCCCCTCTTTGGATCTCTCATTCATTGTGATTTAGTATAGAAGTTCCTAGGGTTTCTCAAAACATCTAGATTTGAAGTGGTAACTTCATTCCTTCATAACTCTTTCAATTCTCACTCGTTTTTCCCCATTTCAGTTCTCAAATGACCATATATAACGTATTAAAACCTCATATTCATTTTTTGATGTCTTAAATTTCATCTACTAGTGTATTTGGGGCGATTTCTTCAAGATCTCTCAAGTAATTGGGTCTCCTTCATTCTTCCTCCCATTTTCTTAGGGTTTTCTTTCCTTTTAGTAAGGGTTTATTTCAATTATTATTGATATTTATAATGTATATCTAGGGGGGATTGAAACCGACGGTTTTATTATGGTTTTCGTGGTCAATTATTTTGGTTTTAGGCTTAATCTATGTCCTTCTGGGTACGGTGATGGTGCGATTGGATTTTCTCCCAAAGATTAAAGGTTTTTCATTAATTGAGTAGTTTATTCCACTTTTATGCAATATTTTTGACCTATATGTAGTGTTTATGATATTTACTTGTTTAATCCATTGACTTAGTGCTGAAAAAATTTGTTTTCGTGGTGTTTGTAATTCAATTTAATTTTAAGTGGCAATTTCATGTGAAATTGGGGGGTTTTCATATAAATCTCTTATTGGTTCATTAAGGGATTCGATATAATTATTTAGTTGATTTTTTTGCACTTTATTAGGGATAAATATAATTTTTTCCATGTTCTTTTCCTTTTTTGTTGCTACAAAATTGGTTTTGGGTGACGTTTGTCAAGTAAATGATTTTTGAGTACCAATTTGGTGATAAATTTGGTTTTCTACATGGCTATTCTATGTGATGCTTATTGGGGTTATTTTATAACTCATTTATTGGGTCTATAGAAATTTTTTGGGTGTTGAAAATTCTGTTTTTTAAAATATGAGTATGAAAATGGTTTTCAAATTGGGGTTTTAATGGGATTTTTGTGTGCAAAGCATTATAAGTTTTTCTGAAGTTGTTTTGTTAAATATAAAAATGTTTTGCCGGGTGATTTAAGTGGTATAAAGTGTGAAAATATATTGTTTTGTTTTTATATGACCATTAGTGGTGTTTTTAAATACAATGGTATGTGTATTTCTTGCTGAAAAATTGTGAGCATAAAGGGGAATGCCCGATTACCTATGTGGGAGAATATGTACTAGTACGGCTGGTGAACTAGATGGGTTGTGTCCTAGTTTCACTGAGAAAATGGATAACAGAAACTCTAAATAAACTATGTGGATTATTTATGGGTACTACTATGTTATATTTATTTTCCCTACTAGTGGGTCGTGCATGGGAAATGATTGTGGCTTGGATACTTTACACCGAGGTATGTGGTACATAGGGCCCGAGACTATCTAGTTTCCTAGGGGTGTTCCTGGTTTTGGTTCTTATTGGATTTGTGGTATTTACCCTTGTATTAGGGAGTGTTTGGATGTAATTTACATTATCTAACATATCTTATCTAAATGTGTTTACATTCTGAAAATTTTGATCTGAAAACATTTTTCAATTGAACATTGCATTTCTTAGAATTTATCACTCTGTTTCTTTACACATTAAAACTGTGTGCTTCATCACATTGTTTTAAATACTTAATGGAATATATGGTTGGTATCCTATTTTTATAGGTTCAAACCCTACTTACACCCCTTTGTTGTATATAGACTTCATTATGTTGGACACAGGTAAAGGTAAAGGCTCGGGTGAAGGCAGTTCGGGTTGTAAGTCCCATCCTATGGTGCGATGTTGTGGAGACGGATCAGGGGTGATTACCCTATGTCATGTGGATTCATTGTGGTTATTTTGATGCAATTGTTTGTTATTTTGGACCACTTTTATTGTATTTAATCCAATTTATTCAGTTATGGTTTTTGTGTAATACTTTTTGCCTTGAAAATTTCACATTAATATTAGGGATTTTTTTTATAGTTTTATGCTTTTATACATAGGTAAATCATTCCCAAACCTAATTTGTTGATAGTTTGGAACTTGTTCTAGCCTGTGGGAATATGGAATTTCCTTCGTTCCTAGTCATGGACTGGATTTGGTACTTATATTAGAGGCGACCAGATCTGGTTTGTGAAAAAATGGTATCAGAGGGGTTATTGTTTTTGTGTTATATTATTATTTTCGGATGATTTGGGATAGAAAGAAGCTAGGATTTTTTGGGATCAGGGTTTTGGTTGCAAGTAGGGTGCTCGGCCCATACCTCTCATGGAAGACCACGAGTCACCAGGGGACGTTAGAATTGTCTGATTGACTTCACATCCAGGTGAGACGTGTGGGTTGCAAACCACACGTAAGCATCGGGTGGGGGTGGAGTAGTTGTTTTTTTATTAAATTAATGTTATTATATTGTTTATATTTGATTTATTTGATTAAAATTTTCAAAATTGTGGTATTGACAATTGTTCTTGTGACTGTTAAATTTTGTAGAAACATGCCTCCCCAGAAAGATCACATGCGCATACGAGAGGAAGCTAGAGATGTTCTCCCACACTAATTGATCAGAGGATAGTCGAGGCCATGGTTTGGGATGTCTAGCCTCTAGGAATGGGACCATCTCTTGTTCCATCTCTTGTTAGAGAGGATGAGACTGGTCCTAGAATGGAAAAGGCCTAATACATCTTGACATATAATCCTGCTACCATCTGAGGAAGCATAGAACCCCAGGAAGTAGTAAAATGGATCGAAAAGATCGAGTGCATGTTTGAGTTCCTGGATAAACCCATGGAGATCAGTGTGAAATGTTCCTCCTTTCTGTTGGAGGTTCCTAGCCACAGGTGGTGTGAATCGGTACTTTAGACTGGAAAGAATGAACAGATGCGCTAAGAAGATTTCAAGGATGTCTTCAATGATCAATACTACCCTATGGTGTTGGCTTATGATATGAACCTAGCATTCATGAACCTTGTTTAGAGGAATCTATCAGTGATGCAGCATTCCAACTGTTTCACTGAGTTGGTTCGGTATGCTCCTGAAATTTTCTCCAATCAGCAAGCGAAGTCCCAGAGGATTGGGAAAGGCTTGTGACCAAAGATATACTCTCATGTTTTATTGCTTAATATCATGACCTATGCTCAGGTTGTTCACCGGGCGTGCATGGTGTAGATTGACCATAATGGTAGGGATGGTTTCTTTAGGGTAGTATCCATAGTGGGTAGTGGAAGCTCTTCCGAAAATAAAAGGAAGTGGTAGGAACAAGGTAAAAAGAGATGTGGTTTTTAGGCCACTCTTCCAGGTAGTTTTTGTTTGCAACTTGTGATGCCAGATCGGTGATGTTCCACCAGTGTGGGAATCCGGGCACATCAAAAAAAATACCAACTTCCTCTGAAGCCTTGTTTCAAGTGTGGAAGATTGTGGAACTTGCAACACTTCTGTGGGGTGGCACGTCCACTTCCGAGTGGGGAAGGGTCAGTGGATTTAAGAGGAATTCCAACATAGTCCGAGCCGTCGGGGACTGGGGGATCTCATTTTAGAGGTCGTGGTGGTAGGACTAGGTCATATCATGGGCTTATCCAGTTTAGGGCATAGACAAAGACTTGCAGTCATCCTTAGGTAGATACCATACATCTCTATATAGTGGATCAGGAACAAGCAGGATTAGAGGCGGGAACGTCCGTAGTTCGAGGTACCGTTCTAATCACATCTTCTATAGCATCTACTCTTATGATATTGGAGCCTCTATTCCATTCATTTAATCCTATTTTGTGGAAATTTAGAATTTACCAATCGAGTTATTGTCTATCATGATGGAGTTGGTGACACTGTTGGGAAAGAAGGAGTGGGGTCTCAGGTTCCCCTCATGTGGGCTTTCTATATCAGGGGTTTAGATATAGTGGGACCCCTTGGTCCTAGATATGGAGCTATTTGACATAATACATCGCATGGATTGTCTAGTACACTTCTAGGAATACATCGATTGCTACATGAAATGAGTGAGTTTCATGGAACCTGATGGGAGTCATCATGTTTTTCCTGGAGAATGGGATCCTCGGTCGGGCCGCGTAGGACCTCCAATCCCAGAGTTGGGAAGTATTATCTTCCATTTATCATCGCCTGCACTAGAAGATAATTTTAATTTCCTTGAAGGTGCACTATTTGATGTAGGGAATGATTTTCCAGAGCTATTCCCAAATGATTTTTCAGGTTTTCCCCCCAGAGCGGGATGTGGAGTTGTCGATTGATCTGGCGGCAGGAACACAATTAACACCTCTTCCCTCATATCATATGTCCCCCAACAGGATGAGGGAATTAAAGATATATTTAAAATACTTAGAATCCAATGGATTCATTCACCCGAGCATCTCTCCTAGGTCCGCTCCTGTGTTTTTCACGAAGAAGGCTGACATATCCCTCCGGTTGTGCATTAACTATCAGAAGCTGAATAAGATAAAAATTAAGGACAAATACCCTTTTACTAGAATAGATGACTTGATAGATTAGTTTAAGGGGTAAAATTGGTTCTAAAAAATATAATAGCGTTCAGGATACCATCAACTCTGGGTGAGAGAGGCATATATCCCAAAGATGGATTTCTGAAGTAGGTATGGCCACTTTGAGTATTTGGTTATTACCTTCGAATTGACCAAAGCTCCCGCAGTCATTATGGAACTCATGAATATGGTGTTCCATCAGTATATTTATTCCTTCGTTATGGTATTTTTGGATAACATTTTAGTATACTCTAGATTTGATGATGAACACGAACATCACTTGAGGATCGTTTTGGGCACTTTGTGGGATCACCGCCTCTATACAAAGTTGTCAAAGTGCACTTTGTGGATTAGGGGAGTGAGATTTCATTGGAAAGTGATCTCTGAGAAGGGGTTTTCAGTGGACCTTGAGAAGATCATTTCACTCATGTCATGGGAGAAAATGAAGAATGTGTTTGAGATCAGAAGTTTTTCTTGTCCTGGCTGGTTATTACAGGCAGTTTTTTCGAGATTTCTCTCGACATGCTGCACCGATGACCACACTCACCCGGAATGGGGTAAAGTTTTTGTAGGGACCAGAATGTCAGGAATCATTTCAGGAGATGAAGAAGCGGTTGAATACCACCCCCATGCTTATTTTTATAGAGGCAGTAATGGGGTATGTGGTCTATTATGATGCTTTGGGTATGGGTCTTGGATGCGTGCTTATGTAGGACGATCACATAGTGGCATATGGCTCTCGCTAACTCCAACCACCCAAAAATAACATCTCAAACCATGACTTGGAGTTGGAATTAGTGATGTATGATTTGAAGACATGGTTTCACTACCTCATTGGTAATATGTTTTGGGGATACTCTGATCACAAAATCTTGGCCTATATCTTCTCATAGAAGGACCTCAACTTGATTTAGTGTCATTTGATCAAGTAATTGTAGGGGACTGACTTTGAAATTGTCTATACCATAGAAATTTTTAATCTGGTGGGTGAGGATTTGAGAAGGAGAGTTTTTGTGCAGGCTTTGAGGAAGTCTAGTGATGAGTGGAATTTTATGGTGCTCTATCCTCAAATCCATGTGGAGACTAGGGAGCACAGTGTAGGTGCATTCTTGGTGAGTGTACACTTGACTCCTTCTCTGTGGGAGTAGATTCAGTGGGAACAACCTAGTGATGATATTTTTCAGCAGTCTTGGTAGTTTTTTCATGGTTAGGTGACGTCCTATGATTGGTCATTGTCTTTCTAGGGCATCTTGTGCTTCAAGGGCTGCTCAGTAGTTCCGTCATCTTGGTGGAAGGTGGTGATGCAGGATAGCCAATAGTATTAGTGGGATATCCATCAGGGTGAAACAAATATGTCTGATGATGTGTGACGATAGTTCTGGTGGCCAGGTATGCGACATGACATAGCATACATTGTGTCGAGATGCAACACATGCCAAAAGGTGAAAGTAGAGCATCAAAGACCCTCCAATATTTTTGGAAACATTCCCCATTCCTACCTAGAAGTGGGATAAGGTTTCCATGGACTTCATTGTTGGATTGCCTCATACAACTCAGGGTAATAATTCCATTTGGGTGGTGATTGATCATCTAACCCAATCCACACACTTCATTTCGATCCGAGATACAGTTAAAGTAGAGGATTTGGGCCGTTTTTATCTTCAAGAGGGGGTGAGAATCCATGGAATTCCATCAGAATTTTTCTCAAATAGAGACCCTCATTTCAATTCACAGTTTTGGGGAGGCCTTCATAAGGCCTTGGGGTCTCATAATATGATGAGCACGATATACCACCCTCAGAAATATGATCAGACTGAACGGGAAAATCAGATTTTGGAGGACATGATTCGTGCATGTGTTCTAGACATTAAAGGTTCTAGGGATGACCATTTGGGGTTGGTTGTGTTTTCTTATAATAACACTTAACAATACTCTATTCGAACGACTCCTTTTGATGTGCTCTATTGATGGCCTTGTCGGTCCCCCCTATGTTGGGTTGAGGTAGGTGAGACTTCACTACTAGGGCTGAGTCTAGTGTAGGAGATGTCTGAGCAGGTAATGTTGATCAGGATATAATTATTGAAAGCTCAGAGTCTTCATAAATCATATGCTGACCAGAGGTGTCGATACATAGAGTTTTCAATGGGCGACATGGTATTCTTGAAAGTGGCCCCTCTTCTCGGCCATTGTTGATTGGGGAAGAAAGGGAAGCTGACACCAAATTATGTCGGAACTTTAGATATCACTAAGAATATTGTCAAGGTGGAATACAGGTTGGAAATTCCTTCTTAGTTTAGATCCATCCATGATGTCTTCCATGTCTCTGATTTGAAGAAATACAACCTGGATCCAACACATGTACTGAATTGGGAGGAGTTGGATATAGATCCAGATTCATCTATTGTTGAGAAGCCGCTGCGAATTGTGGACTTCCAAGAAAAGATGATTCGGGGAATTTCTATTCCATTGGTTTGTTTTCTTTGGCATAATGGGAATGATATACATGAGACATGGTACTGGAAGTCATGGGTCATTGAAGAGTACTCGTTCTTGTTTTCCAATAAAGTTTCAGGTTGAATTTCTACGACAGAAAGTATTTCATAGTGGGGAGAATTTTCATATAAATGACTTATTTTAAATTTAAATTTCATTTAATTTCCATTGATGCTTTGTTTTGGGGGTTTCCCATGCATTTTTTGGTGGAAAGGGTGAGTTTTTATGATTGGGGCCAAACCGTGAGCCCATTTCCAGATTTTAAAAAAAAAATGTTTCCTTTATAGCTATTTCATTTTTTTAATATTTTACACCCATTCCAATTTTTAAATATCCCCCCCTTTTCTATTAACACTACTATTTAAATTTGGACCCTTTAAGAATCCATAATAATCGTGGATTGAGGTTTCTATTTAAGTAATTACACCAGCCCGAAATCCCATTTATAGTATAAAAATATATATTTAATAACATATTCAATTTTTATGATTTTCAGTGATTACAAGTGTCAACTAATCACACTAAACCCATATATGCATCCATCATCTTTCCACCCTCTTTGGAGCTCTTATTCGTCCAGATTTAGTACAGAAATTCACAGGGTTTCTCAAATCATCCAGATTTTAAGAGGTGACTTATTTCCTTCATAAGTCGTTCAATTAATACTCTTTTCACAAATTTCAATCCTCAAAAGAACTTCTTAGACATACTAAAAACTCATATTCATTTTTGGCTATTTTGAAATTCATATACTGGTGTATTTGGCGAGATTTCTTTAAGATCTTTCATGTAAGTGGGTCTCCCTCATTCTTCCTCCCATTTTCTTTGGCTTTTCGTTAATTTTGGTTAGGATTTATTCCAATTATTCATGGTCATTCTAATTTCTAGAAAGTGAGGATTAGAACCTAGGGTTTGATTTTTGTTTTCTTGTTATATTATTTTTTTAGGCTTAATATATGTCCTTGGTGTGGCAGTTGTGCAATTGGAGATTCAAGGGTTTTCATTAATTTGGTAGGTGATTCCATTTTTTTGAAATTATTCTGACCTATATACTATTTTTATGATATTTAAATGTTTAATACATTGATTTAGTGCTGAAAAAATTGGTTTTGGTTGTGTTTGTAATGCAATTGAATTCTAAGTGTCAATTTCATGTGAAATTCAGGGTTTTCATATAAATATTTTATTACTTCATTAAGGGCTACCGTATAATTATTTAGTAGATTTTGTTGAACTATATTAGGGATTAAAATATTTTTTCCAATATTATTATCATTTCATTGTTGCTGAGAAATTGGGTTTGGGTGACGGTTGTCAATTAAATGATTTTTGAGTACCAATTTGGTGTTAAATTGGGTGTTTTACATGGATTTTCTCTGTGATTATTATTGGGGTTATTTTATAACTCATGAAATGGGTCTATAGAAATGTTTTGGTTCTGGAAAATTATATTTTGTAATATATGAGAATGAAAACAGTGTTCAAACTGGGGGTTTAAAGGGATTTTTGTGTGAAAAGCTTTGTTAGTTTTTGTGAAGTTGTTTTGTTAAAAATAAAAATGTTTTGTTGTGTGATTTAAGTGGTATGAAGTGAGAAAAAGTAAAGTTTTGTTTGTATATGAACAGTAGTGGTGTTTTATATGCAAATAGATGTGTTTTTCTTGCTGAAATTGTTTGGTCACAGTGGGGGAAGTCTAGGTACCTAGGTTGGAGGATATGTACTAGTACGGCTAGTGAACCAGATGGGTTGTGTCCCTGTTTTACTAAAAAAATGGATAATGACAAATCTAAATAAACTTTGTGGATGACGATTAGGGAACACTAGGTTATGGTTATGATTCCAACTAGTTTCTTGTGCATGGGAAAGGATTGTGACTTGGATACTTTACACCGAGGTATGAGTTACATAGGGCCCAAGACTATCTAGTTGCCTAAGGGTGTTCCCAGTTTTGGTGCTCATTGGATTTGTGGTATTTACCCTTGTATTAGGGTGGGTTTTTCTTTAAATTATATTATTTAACATTTATTATTTAAATGTGTTAGCATTCTAAAAATTTTGGTCAAAAAATAGTTTTCAATTGAACATTTCATTTCATGGAATTTATCACTGCTTTTCTTTACACATTAAAATGGTGTGCTTCTTCAACTTGTATTGAATAATATATGGAATATTTGGGTGGTATCCTTTTGTAATTAGGCTCACACCCAACTTAAACCACTTGGGTGTAATTAAACTTCATTATGATTGACACAAGTAAAGGTGAATCCTCGAGTGAAGGTGGTTCAGGTTGTTAGTCCCCTTCTACATTGTAGTGTTGTGGAGACGACTCAGGGGTGATGACCACTTGTCATGTGGAGTCATTTTGGATGTTTTTATGATATTTGTTTTATTTTTGGACCACTTTTTTTGTCTTAAAACCATTGTATTCAGTTATGGTTTTTGTGTAAGGCTTATTTTTCTTTAAAATATCAAATTTAGAATATGAATCTTTTTAAGGTTTTATGCTTTCATACTCAGGTAAATAGTTCCCAAATATAATTTGTTGATACCCAAGAACTTTTACCATCCCATGGGGATATGTAACTCCCTTTGGGCCCTGTCATAGGCTAGATTTTGTGCCAGTATTAGCGGCAACCATATCTGATTTGTGATGCGAGAAGTGTGGAACTCTTTGTGGTATATAGTGATTCCTAAAAGAGATGAGTAGGCTCTATACTAATGTAAAATGATAAATTGATAGCCTAAAAATCATGATAGTGGAAAATTCATGAGAAAAATTATCCCACACATGATTTGGAGTTGAAATCTATGATATCCGGGTTGAAAATCTTGCGGCATTATCTCTATAGGGTGAAGTGGAAAATATATACTGATTGTAGTAGCATAATATATATACTCAAATAAAAAGAGATTAATATGTTCCATTGTAGAAGGCTATAGATTATCAAGTATTACGACTGCTCAATCAATTAACATCCTAGAAAAGTGAATAAATTAGAGGTTTCTCTAAGTAGAAAGGATATTTCAACATTATAAATGATGAGAATTGATAAGGATCCAATATTATTAGAATTGAAATGTATAGACATGGGAATCATTAAGGAAGGAACATAAAAAATCTTTTATCAAATGATTCTACAACCACCCATCACATAGAAATTAAAGGATACAAAAAGAAATGATGTTGAAATTTAGAAGAAGGTGGAAACTATGAGAAATGGGAAATCCTTAGAGTTTAAAATATATGAGGAAGGACTTGTATGATTTGGGTCATGAATATGTGTACCATACTATCTAGAGATAGAGAAGGAGTGTATGAATGATGCACATAGCATAACCTTCTCTATTCACCCAGGGCTATATAGATGTATTGAGATATCTATGATATCTATTGGCGGTACAATATAAAGAATAAGTTTAATAAATATACATCAATATTCATAGTATGTCAGAAAGTGAATGCTGATAGAAAAAATAATAAGGTGATGATGCAAAAATTACTTATACTAAAAAGGAAATGGGAAACATCACCATGGTCATTTTCACCGGAATTACAAATATATCCTGAGAAAGAAATACTATATTGTATATTGGGGATTGGTCTACAAAGATAACTTGAAATTAAATATTACTTCTCACTAGTTCATCTCACACAGATATACATATGAGTAGTGGTAAGGCTTCATGGAGTACTACTATCGATTATATCAGATCAAGATCCGACACTCACCTATATGTTCTAGAAAAGTCTCAAATGCGATCTAAACACTGAGCTGAACATCACAACGACTTATCATCCTCAAACTAATGAAAAATATGAATAGACTATCAAGAAATTAGAAGACACATTTGGGAAATGTTCCATGGTAATCAAAGGATGATGGGACCAAGATCTTCCTCTGGTTGATTTTTCTAAAAAAACAATTTCCACTCAAACACCCAAATGGATCTATGTGAAACCCTTTATGGGAAATGATAAATAACACTATTGTTCTTGGATGAAGTTGGTGAACATATGCTTTTTGGGCTTGAAATGGTCAAAGAAATGGTGTACAATGTGAAAACCATTCAGCAGAACGTCAAGGTATCCCAAAGTAGATATAATAGCTATGAATAAAATCATTGGTGGGACATAATGTTTAAGGATAGAGATATGGTATTGCTCCACATATCTCCATGGAAGAGGATCTTGAGATTTTAGAATAAAGGAATGTTGAGTCTTAGGTACATCGACCCCGTCAAGATACTTGACAGTTTCAGAGTTGTGGCCTATTGAATGTCACTTATACCAACCATGTCCCATGTAAATGATGTATTTCGTGTATCCCTCTCACGGAAGTACATACTGGGTAACTCGCATGTACGTTATCTAGAGGTAGTATGGATGGAAAATGATATATCTTACGAATATAAACCAATGATGATCTTGGACTATAGGGAGAATATTCTATGAAACTAGACTACTCACATGGTCATTGTAATATGGAGAAACCATGAGTATGAAGATGCAACATGGGAACTAGAGGAAGTGATGAAGGAGAAGCACCATCACATGTTTTCAACATAGAAGACAAAATTAAATTTTGAGGGAAAAAATCCATATGGGGGAAGAATGTAACCACCAAAAATTTTATCAATGAAAAATCCATTCTTATAATTGTGAAATATAGTGTAAATCCCATAAAATCACATATAGAACACAATATAAACTTTATAAATGAATAATTGATGATATAAGTGGTATTTCCAGAAATTAAAGAACCTACCCCATAGAATAGTAACCTAACCCTTAGAATCGTAACATGACCATTAGGAATAGAAATTTGTCCAATTGAATAGAAATATCATATATGAAAGCTTAAAAAAATTTATACATCTTATAAATGATAATATGATATAAATATATCATAGTATAAGAAAATAAATATTTTAAAAATTATTATTTAGCTGTTGGTATTTTTATAAAACATACATTTTTATTTATAATTTGAAAATTTATATAATTATTTAAAAATTTTTATTTATTTTTAAATAGATTCAAAAATTATGATTTTATTGTCTTATAATTATAAAATAATTTTGGTAGTTCTTAATTAATTTTTAAAAGTGTTATAAAATTAGTTATAATTTTAAAATCGTTATTTTCAATGTAATTAATGATTTAAATTAAATATTAAATTTAAAATACTCATAAATTTATTTTCATAAATTGGAGTTCATTTTTTAATCAAAACATCAACAAATAGTTTATCTGAATTTTTGGGATTTTTCTAAAATTGTTGATTTTTTTTGAATAGTGAAATACGATAATTCACAGTATATAAAAGTACACATTAAATACACTATTCATTAGGTCATTTATGATGTAATCATAATAATCTAAAACTCCCATTCATTATTTTAATATATTTAGTGATAAGGATCAAACTATTCATTTTCATGAGAAAAAAAGAAACTAATGAATAAAATAATGTAAAAATACACCTCTACTCCCCTATTAATACCACCGCTCACCACCCCTTATCCTCAAACATTCCAAGACTATAATATTTTCAATTTATTTCAAATAATATTCCCAAGACCCCCCCCCCCATTTCTATGGGCCCATGGTATCATCAAAATAAAATCCACTTTTCTCTATGGTGGTTCTCAAGGAGGATAAATTCAAGTAGTAAAATCCTTTCTTTTTTCATATATTTTTTTAATTTCATTTATTTTAATATACTCTACTCACATCCACTTATAAAAGTTTCATTATAACTATATTTTATTTTATATACTATAATTTTCTTATGTTAGTGGAATAATCTATCATCAAAACTTTGCTTCTATACATTTTATTCTAAAAATGGAAACATTGTTTGTGAGGTGTTACTTTATCACCTTCAAGGATAAAAAGATTTTATTTTCATTTTACACATTCAATTTTATTATTAAAACCATTATAAATGTTGAAAAATATTTTACAATTTATGTTATAAACTTTTTTATGTACTGGAACTAACTTGTATACATAATACTAAATTATATAACTGAACATACATATTATGGTTAGAAAACATCCAAAATAATCTAAATGATTATCATTAACATTGTATCTAATGAATCATAATCATATATACAACAATAATAATATATATGACCAATTAATCATTTTTATGTTCAATAATAGCATATAATTTCAATTCTGGAGAAATATTTTCATTTTTCATGAACTTCCATATATATATACAAGTGTACCGATCATAAAAACCAAGAAAAAAACACCCCCAAATGATGAAATTGAACTATATAAGTCATAAAAATGGCCGTAAGTGAAATAAATAATATTAAAATAAAAAAATAAATTAATACGAGGTTATGTATTTATTAATTAATGAATCTAATTTGATTATCCAGGATAGTAAAGTGAAGAAAGCATTCAGACGTAAGGTAAAGGGATTCTCAAAGCCAATATCTTTTATTGGGTTATTCCATATTCCGTAGTATGAATGTTAATATTTTGTGTTTCAAATGTAATTTTTCATTTCTTTTCAAGGATATAAATTTTTCAAATATTATTTTTTAAAAATTCATTGATTTTTTCAAATTAATTATTCTTTCTAAAAACACACCTTTTACTTCTCTTGAGATTGATTTGGGTATACTCGAGATTGATGATTATTATACCAAGTATGTTATTATATTTTCATTTTTGGAACCACATTGATTATTCATTAGTGTATGTTTTATGATATTCCCATGAAACCCATTCCTTTACATGGGTTATTTTACATCCATGATTTATATATGTTCTATGTGGAAAGTATGATTATGTAAATGTTATGATGTGATAGGTGCGCCCAAAATTATATAGAACTCCAATGTACTGGGTAATGTGATGTATCTCATGAGATAATGTTAAATATTCCTGAACATAATTCTATATTAGTTCAAAATGATTATGTTAGGATTATTGACCTATGTTATGCATGAGCATGATGCTATCATTGTTCACAACTATGTGTGGTACTTAACGACTAAGACACAATGTTTCATTTATATGCATTTCCACATTACTTGAATTTATCTAATGCTTCCTCTCATGATTATTATGATGATCGTATTCATATTTTATGATGGAGATTCTTATGGTCACCTCATATTATGTTGATTCTTGTTTTTCTCTATCCTCTTACAAGGATTTTAGATCACCTCTTTATTTGAGGCATATCCTAAGATGATTACATGTCCTATAGAGAAAACATGGTCCACTAAGAATCTAGATAACAATGGATTAAATAAAGATTACGTTTTTTGTGTAATTTTTAATTCTGGACCAAATTATAGCAACACACTAAACTATAAGGTCTGGGTTTTGTAACTCTTTTATGTCATTTATAATTAAAATGATGTAATAATCATGTAAGAAAAGTAGTGTCTTTATATACATTATTACATTCCATTCTGAATGGAATACAATAATGTATCTTGTTTATATGTAAGACTTCCATTATGTTAAGTGATGTGAATTATTTTTTTCATACATTTTACATGGAAGGTAATAAATTATAATATTATTTTTTATATTATATTTATGACATTAATAATACTGAAAAAATATATATATCCTATGCTTTCTTATCTTTACATCCATTAAATAAATGAGAACGTCATTCACATGTTTGACGAACTTTGATCCCAGTAAGCGATGTGATTCATTTTTATTACCTAATAACATGGATTTTATATGTACGGGTATTTAATGAAATATTATGATACTTATGATATAGTTATCATACTAGGAGGATAAAAAATTACCCTCTTTCCATCATGATAGTCAAAGAATGGAAACATTACTAATGCGTATATATGACCTACTATCTCAATGATTTTATTCTAGTTCATTTATCATAACCATATTTAAGTATATTCTTTGTATAAAAATCATAATTATGTCATTATTACAATTTTTTATATGATTAAATAATAATCTAATGATCATAGTTATTATTTTATAATGATTTTAGACATATGATCTGTTTATTTCATAAAAATCCAAGATGAAATTAATTAGATTACTAATTGAATATAACATGGTAACTGTGACGACCCAAACTTTTTAAATAGTATATTAACTTACTCTTAATGATTTAATAGAGAAGTTAATGGTTAATGCAGAAAGAGGAGTCGATGGCTTTATCCAGTAGACTCGAACCTTATGAAGCCCACTTATCAGAGCTTGGGAAGGATGTGACATCATTGGGCTTCGCTTTGGACCAAGCCCAAGCCAAAATCCAGCATGTCAAGCTTGAACAGAAACGCATGTGGGAGAAGTTCAAGTTAGTAGAGATTACTACTTGGGCAATGTTATCTGAGCCTCCCTCAGATTCTCTCACCATAGCACACCTTACACTTAGGTCATATGCTGGTGTTATAAGGGGCTATGTGACGGGACCGTAGCTTCTTTGTGTAATACTATGGGATGAATAAATTGAGATTTCTTCTTTTAGTGATGTTTGTGAAATAAAAAATGTCCAGAAAATTTTAGGATTTATTTTATTGATGAATTTTGAAAAAAAAGATATTTTAAAATATTTATGTAAACCTTAAATAATTAATGATGTGTAATGATTTTCAAAAAATGGTCTTCTGCAAAAATGTTCAGTATGGAATTTGGAGTCTAATAAGATCAACATAATTTTTGATGAATAGTAAATTATGAATAGTGATTTTATGCTTAGGATTAGTAATGTGACCAAATGGATTAGTAATCTCACTTAAAGAAAGTTTTAACATAATTTAGACACCTTGATTAAGTAATGAGATTAAATAAAATGGGTAAATAACGGTTTCATAAACTATTGGTCAAGTATTACATTTTTCGAATGAATAGTGTTTTTTAATTAAAAATTAAATAAAAAATAATTATAAATTTTTTTTTTAAAATGGACTTTATTTTTGAACTCAGAGCATCGATATTATGTTATGGTAATTTTGGGGGATTTTTCTAAGAAAAATGAATTCTCAGTGAATAGTGTTTTATTTAAAAAGTAAATTAAAAATATTTAGAAAATTATTTTTATAAAATGGAGTTCATATTTGTAATTGGAGCATCGATATTTGGTTAAGGTGAAATTTTGGGTTTTTTCTGAGAAAGATGAATTTTCAGTGAATAGTAAAAATGTAGTTTTAGGGTTTCGGTATGTTTAATGAAATCATAACTGTGTCATGATGATTTCATGAGATATTTTAAGGTTTGGAAGACCAAGGGTGATGAATTATTGTATTGGGGGCCCCATGTGGCCTAACTCCATGGTAAATGCCATGGGAGAGCACATGGTTTTGAGAAAAGCACTTGTGAGGTGTCCCTTGGCAATTAATGCCTTGTCCCCTCACTTTCCCTATAAATACCCAACCATTCCTCCTTTAGTTTTCACTACCAACTCTCCCCCAAAGATGTTTTGGTCTCCTTACCTCTCATGGAGTCCTCCCAAGGTGCCCCCAAGCCGTCAAGGTCCAAACCTTTGAGTTTAAAGAGTTACATTTTAAGGTAAGGGATCCGACCTCTCTCTTTTTTTCAAGTAATCTCTTTTATGTAATTTCTTTTATACTCCATGTTCTTATGTTAGAGGATTTTCTTCTATATTCACATTACTTCCCTTTTCATGTTCATATGATGAGAGACCCCATCTTGCTCTCATCAATTCGTTTTATGAATGTTTAAGTGGCGTCGTTAGGTTGCCGAATTTTTAAGGTGATTCTTTCACCCTTCTCATTCTTTTCAAAGTTCTACTTTCATGTCATGTTTTTCAAGTTCCTTTTTTAATTCTGTTGGGGTATGATCTATATATCTATCATACTTAACTCTTATGTTCACATGATGAGATACCCTATTTGTTCTTTTCAAATCATTTTTGTTGAAGTTTAAGTGATGCCGTTAGGCTGCCGAATTTTCATAAGAGAAATCTAATTTTTGTCTTCCTTCCATGTTTTTCATTTCAAATGGTATGTCCTTCAAATTTCATTAAGATGTTCATATATCCTTCTTAATCTGTCCCTCTAATGTTTTATGGGTCATTTATGAATGTTTGACCCATGTCCCCTCTCTTTTCAATGTTTTCTAAAACCTCAAAACATAGCCGTTATGCTGCAGAATTTTCGTCTCAAAATGCCTCTCTCTTTCCTCAAAATTATTTTATGTTATAAATTGAATACTCAAAGCTCTTATTTCTACAGTTTTATTCACATATATATTAAAATTTTCTATTTTAAATTCTGGTATTTACATACATGAGACCCACTCTCCCCTTCCGTGGGTTTAAAGTGACGTAAAGATCATGTCTTTAAAGCAGTTTTTAAAAATGTTATGATTATGAAATGAAACCCATTTATTTTATGCTATATGGGTGATTTATGAAATTTTTGATGATGATCTATGTGGCTCACATGATAATAAAGTAAAATTTAAGGGTGCACCCGGATAGCTCTCCAATGCATTGGGTAATGATGTAACCACTAGAGATTACAATTTTCACAATATCTTGGTGAATATCCTTGGTAATTTTCAGATGACACCTTGGGGGTGGACCTTGGTGATATGTTCATGATTGTCTATGTTAAATGATGTAGCCACATCTTAAAGTTATGAAAAATGTCATTTTTATTATGATATGCCACATGATTCTTTCTCATGCCTTAAAGTTCTTTTTCATGACATAGTTGATGTATCTCAAGTTCACATGTTAAATGTTTCTCTTGTTTCCCTTACTGGCCCTTCCACTCACCCTTTATTTTAATTTATGTCCCCAGGTTATGAGATGTAGTAATGAACCTAGGATGAACTTAATTAGAAGCCCTTAAAGTATTTAAGAATAATGTTTTATGTTGTTTTCATGTATTATGTTCCTGGTTTCCAAGACACTAAACCTTAAAGATCATTAGTCTTGTGTAATGTAATGAAAGTTTATGTTACAAAAAGGCATGATGCAATAGTAACACATAAAATAAATGGAATAATAAACATGAAAATGTTATGAAACAATTAAATAATTAACATTATTTTATTATTCTATAAGATACAGAACACTCATGATGATTGAAGCGCAAGGTAAGGGTTTTATCTCAAAATTTCATTCTTTGAGACACATGTTCTTTTATGAAAATAGATTCACTTATATGTTGAATATTTTTCCTCTTGAAATATTTTATCATGAATACATAGTAATTAAAGGTATTTTAAAATAAATTTTATTTCCTTTGTTCAAGGGGGTTATGATTCAAAAATTATCAAATAGGTATGAGTTAGTGTTTCAATCCCATTTTAATGAGGATTATTTATGCTTGAATTTCCAATATTCGAAATTATTTAATCATTTCCTAAAAAACAATTTTATTTCATCTTACTATTTTTATTCAGGAACTTGTAATGAAATATTACCATTTCAATATTTTTTGTCCCTATAATGATTGAGAATTTTGTTATGAAAATACGACACCAATCCTCACTTCGATCAAAAATCATTTTTTCATTCATATCCAATTTTTCTAAAAATATTTTCAGAAATGTTTTTAATATTCTCCTATGATTGTTCAAATTAATTTTTAGCCATGTTTTTCATTTTGATTTTTTTAAATAAATCATTGAGTTGTTTTATGAATAAGATAGTTTTCAGATTTTACCAAAATTTTGAAATTTATATTTCTTTAAAGTTTTATAACATGAAAATTATTTTCCAATATAATTTCCATTATTTCCATTATATATTCCATTATATTTTTCTATGGATATTTTCAGATAAAATTATTTTAAAAATATTTCAGGAATTCTAGTTTTTCAAAAGCTATTGAAAATTTGGAAGTTTTATTTTCCTCAATATTTTTTTAATCTTTTTATAGTATTTCTATTAATCAAGGAAAATAAAATATGAGGTTATTGATTTATTCAAAAAAAATTATATATTTATCCCACACATATATCTAGCTTATTCTCTCTTCCTTTAATGGGGTAATACATGCCTTCTATTCATCACAAAAATTTATTTATTATGAAATATCATTTGATTATAATATCATATAAGATTATGAAACCGATTTACTTCCATTGTAAATTCTTATTCTTATTCATTATGATTAATGTTTCTTATAGAATACTTAAATCATGAACATGTTATAATGGGTGTTCCTTGATATCAGTCGAATGCATTACACAATGTTTTTAGTCTAATAGGTGTCATGTTTAAGAATGAAGACTAAACCTAATCAATTATGAGAATTTTTACACCATATGATACTATCTAAGAATTTATTCTTGAGTGATGTTTATTTTATGATATATGTTTCTTCCACTTTAGTATAATTACATAATCTTATAGTACATTTTTGTTTAGGTTTTTATTCCATGTGATTACTCATGATCCTTCTCTTTTATGATATCATGTTATATCGTTGACTCACACATTTTTCCCTATAATGATTGTTACCTTATTTATATGTTTATCTCATTTATTTTTATTTTCTATCAAAGGTTATCCTATGTATTTTTAAAAGATAAATGTATTTACCAACTCATTCATAAAAAAATCCATGCTATATTTTCCTTTGATGTATTATGATCAATGTTTTCCAAACAAACTAGGCCCAATGTTATTTGGGATTTTACTTTTTGATTATTTATATTTAGATAAATGAACCAATATTTGTAAAAGGCTTGGGTCCCTATAAAATCAATTCATCTATATTAACTAATGAGTTTTCTTTAAAATTCAGCATGTCATAAAAATAATTTAATGTGTCTCACAATGGTGGGGTAAGTTAGTGTATAGATAACATCAAATTTTTTCATGTATTCTTTAGTCACATCTTTACAAATTATATTTTATAAATAATTTAATTTTCTACCTTTGAAATGATTTTTTAAAAGGTAAAAATACATTTCTATCATTGAATATTTTTGAAACATTATCCAGACATTTATTGAAAATCTAAAAAAAATTATTATTATTAAAATCATCAAGAAATAACTTAAAATATCTTACAATATATTCAATGAAGATACTTAACATGTTATTTTGGATGTATATATAGTATTTAAAAGAAAAAATGGAATCCATATATAGAAAAAAATAATGAAGGGACATGTGAATGTAGTTTTATCTTAGCAATTTTTAGAAATTAGAATCTGAAAGAACCTATAAAATATATTAAGGAAGAAATAGTGATCTTTTTTTCTATTTTATCATAATTGTTTTCAATAAAGGGAATGAAAAAGTGGTATTTCAAGGTCATGTGGTCCTTTTCATGATAATAAATGCAATCTCTCTAGCTATTCAGAGTTCATATGGGCCATAATTCTTTATTCTCATTTAGTGAAATTGTGTATATTTTTTTTCTTTAGAACAATTTGAATGGGAATCACCCATTGGGAGTCTGAGATGGGTTAAATTATTCTAGAAAATAATAGTTTTTATACTTAATTTTCATTAATTCTCGAAGGGTTAGGCTGAGCCTTTTTAGAGTTTTTTTCACTAGCATTGAATCAATTTCTATAAAAAATACTATCCATGCTGGTGAAGGGATAATTACTAGAATATATCTTCTTTTCTTTCCTATTTCATTGAAATTTTGATTCATAAATAACAAAATTTGATAATACTTTTTGAGTTTAATATTATTGGAAATAATAATTAGAACCTTTTAATTTTATTTTGAATAATAATATTTTAAATTTGATTGTAGTTGTTTCAACTCTAGTACATGGGTATTCTAATGACATTTTTTGCTCAGTGTTCTCCATGATGGATTCTTGTACATATATAACCGAAGATTTAATGTGAGTTTTTAGATATTCATCAAAATAAATATCAGAAAGTATAATTCATCAAAACACATCATAATTTCTCAAATTATATACTTTTATAAAAGTGATTCATTAGAAAAATTAGGTATTTTTAAAACATATATTAATCAGGTTATTTTAGTAACATTTCAATCTCTTATTTAGAACAACATGAAAATAAAAATCGTTTAAATTAAACATATTTTTCTATTCATGGTTTTCATTCATTTAATCAAGTATGTTAAAATCAACATTTTTATGAAAAATCTAGAGAAATTGATACTTCATTATAATTTATATTATTTTAGTTGTCTAGAAAAAATTACTACAAAAAATGATTGACAAATGAGTGTTAAAATTTAATTCCTCTAAATTCAGATTATTTAAATTTTCAAGGAACAATAAACACTATACACTCAACACAACATCCTTTAGTACACTTACTAGGTCAGAAATGGGATAGTGGGAAGCTACAAAACCACTCTAGTGAGTTCGAGTTATCTTATCTATATATATCAATATAAAATGTATGAAATTAAATTAATTTTTCTCCTAAATTACATAATAAAATGAAAAAGTAATCTCTGAAATAGTGAAAGGGGTAATTAAGGTACCTAGGTCATAAAATTTATATGATATTTATGGGGTTATGTTCGTGGAAAAATTTTCACCTAAACATACATATTCATAACCTTTTAATATTCTTTTACCGGTGCACACATATATTATTAGTATTGAATACCTTTGAATATTGGGGATAACTACCATCAAAGGAATTTTAATTTAAACCTCTTTGAATATATATAGAATTGTTTATTCAAAAGAGACTTTAATAGATATATTTAGAGGGGAGGGTGATCCATATAGGTAAAATTAGATGGGGATAACATGGGTCCTCTATATTTGACTTCACTTTATCAATCTTGGAAGGGATTTTTACATGGGTGCCTTATATTCTTTTTCATTGACATATTCATAAAATATAGTGGGATTTCTATATCTATCTCCCTCTTGAGATAGTGATTTTTCACCACTTCCCAGATCCATTCCACTATTTTAAGAAGTAAAACAAAAATTACCCTCAAAATAAGGAATTTACTATGTAATAATATTACTCAAGAATTTACTCATCCATTCAATCATTTGAGTCATAATATGGTTGTGTTTTCTTTGAAACCCCATTATTGTTTATCCACGACTGTTTAGGTTTGTTTTGTGAGTGGTGTTTGACTCTAGAAATTATTTCAATAGATCCATTATTTTAGTTTCATGATTTCCCCTAATAGATAGCATGTATTGCACTGGTAGATGCCTATTTGGAAGGTTTGATTCTATAGTGATTGTTGGAAACATTTATATAATGGTTATCAAATATTTTATTATTTTCCAAATTTAAACTATGTTTTAGAGTACACCCTATTTCCTATATTTATTTCAAGTTCTACTAGTACTATATTTGGAATGTGGCATCACAACCTTCAGTCCATTAATTTTGAGGGTGTCCATTTCTATAGTGGTCTTGGGATTAAAAAAGATAGATGACCCAATAAGTGTGGTGGGTAATGCCTCATATACCTTGTTCACAACCATCTATCACAATATATAGTTTAATTAATCTATTCATTTTTCTATAAAGGAATGTTAGTATTTTTAAGATCATATATGCTTCATATTGTTGTTCTTAAATCAAATTTTTTCGAAATTTTGAGAGATCCTATCAATTGTATCTTAACCATCTATGGGGTATTTATCTTATAATTACCCTACAAAATAAAATATATGAAATTTTTGTTAGTTTCAACAAAATATTTGTTAAATAATAAAATTATGTGGTGATATTTGAAATGATGATGTGTGAAGAAGATTTTAAATTGCTTGAATCTATCCCAGAACTCATAGAGAGTTTCTCCACAGGATTTCATGATTCAATATATTTATTCTCTTATCTAGGTGACTCTTCAAGATATAAAATAATCCTTGACTAATTCATTCTACATATCATCCCATATAATTACATACCTAGGATGGAGGTTACCGATGCACTCCATAGATCCTCCTCGATGATTGAGATGGAAGACATTCATACTAACTTGATATTTTGATACTCCTTTTAGATTTAAATTTCTATAAATATTTGAAGATTCCCTTAGATTCTAGTTAGGTTCCTCTCCATCCATTCCATGAAACATTTTTAGGAATTAGATCATCACAGTTCTTAGATAAATTCATGTTTATTATTAGGTAGTTGAATAAGATTATAATTATTGAAATTCGGTGTATAATGTTATCTCAAAATTGTATTCAATTTTTCAAATTTTAATTCTATTTTATTGCTCACTAATATCTCCCTATTATAAGAGTAGAATATTATGAGGATTTAGTTAATGATACAATTAAAAACTCCTTTAAAATTTCTCTATATCTCTAAAAGTTATTAGTCTCTCTATAAATAATCATTCAACCTTTGGATCAACACAAATGATATGAAATATACCAGATTTAGTCATTTGTCTAAATAGTTTTAAAATAAAAACCGGTCACAAGAACCAGAATCCTTGACAATAATTCCTGGATTAATGAGCATTATATCTTAGGTAACTCATAAAATAAAATTATAAACCTTAATATATATACTATAATGTGTGACTCAGGTTATCTCAAAAGAGGAATGAGTTATGGATATTTTTTCTTTTTATGATGGATCAAGTGATTGTAAATAGTGAATGAGAATGAATAGTTTTGAATTCAATTTTAAATATTGTCTCCTAACCACAAATATCCCATATCTATCTATTAAATCAATTTTAATTTATTATGTACCCTATTTATCTCTAGTAGAAAACCTCATTTGACTACCCTCCCCTTGTTTTGTTGGTTTAATTAAAAGGGTGACAAAATTATTATAATATCTAATCCAACATATCCTAGTGAAAATATAGGTCTAATCAATCCTATTTTGTCACACTACTGACTATAATAGTATTTTATATGCTCTATGTGGTATATATGAGAAAACTAGAGGGTGGGAAATAAGAATTTTAACACCTAAAAAATATTCTAAAATAAAACAAGGTAAAATAATTCTAGATAAAAATACGAAGATAATTAATATTTATTTATTTAATTCCTATATATGGAGAAAGAGGGTATCATAATTTGAGATACTCATTTTTAGTGTGAAATCAACAATGAATTATAGAAATCTTAAAAAAATGAATTAAATAATTAAGGAAAGAATATTTAGAAACAACACTTGATTGGGTGATCATAGATGTTCCCTAAAAAAATTAAAAAGTTCATTATTTATTGAATGATATATGGTCCTTCAATTTCATTGCAATCCATTATATATGATTAATACAATCTTCTGCTCTAATAATCCTAGTATTTCTAATTTATTCCTCAAATTCCGAGCATAATTACATCTCTTTGGATTCCTTCCATGCCCAAATCACAATAGATTCAAGTTCTAAATATCAATATTACTCAAATAGTTTTTATTAAAAAATTCCTTTATACCCATCATGATCTATAATACTTTAATAATAATAAAATAAAAAATTAATTTATATTCGAAAATTTCACTAGATGTTTATTTCTAATCTATATACTAATGTGTTAAAGAAAAAACCATGCACCTGTTACATTTTTCAATGTCCCTGATGTATTCTTGGGCCCATTATAAATATGAATGAGATGAATTTCACTAAGGCCTGAATATTTTATTTTATTACCAAAATTTGGGATGACTTTTTAGATATTTTTTGGGTCCTAAATGTTTGATCATTATTGTACATTTTTAGGGAAAACTGGGGAACAAAAAAATTTTCATGAGTCTTTACACCTAAATATGACAACAATGGAGTCCTAAGAATATTTTGTAGAAGGATGAGACTAGTTAAAAGTGGAAATGAATAATTTTGGGAATTTATAGATGGATTCTTTGTTTAGAGAGATGATGTATTTTGTACATTACTGATGATGCGAGGTTATATGTGTGTGGAATCTTGAGTGTGGTCTCGACAAGGCTGTTGTTGTCATGATGCATTACCTCATCCTTGAAGATGGTCGTATGTTTAGATGAATTTCAAGATCATGAAATGTGTCACAATTTTAATTTAGGTACTAAATTTTTGAAAAAAAATAATATATATTGGTGAGTCTTTTACAATTATTTATTTGATAAGAGACTCAAATCATGTAGGAATAAAGTATTCAAGTCTGGCTTAGGTGATAGATAAAAGTGTATTGATTATTTGAACCCCTTAGGAGTATTTATTCAACCAAATTGTGTGAAACCATATTCAAATATTCATTTAGTGAGTTGGGGATGAATGAGGTCAGACAGAAATGTACACCTATATAGGGAATTGGTTTAACAATAGGTAAAACATGTTCTTCACTCAATATCAAGGTCTAGTTCTTCAGTAATAACCAATATTAGAAAAAAATTCACCAAATGTTTTTTTAGTCATAAATGTTGAGATTAAATTATTCTTCTTGGATTTGGTATATATCTTATATGGGGTTTTTAGTTTTGGACATGCACTCGAAAATAAAATCATAGCTTGGATCCTGATAATATTTCTTGATCAATAGGAGAACTCACCTTTAAATGGGGGAATATTATCTTCTTCATTTGACTAATCCTTAGATTGAGTTGTTTCTAGGTGGTCAATTGAGTGAGGCCTGTGGTCACATATTGATCCTTCTTGTGTTAGGTCATGTAGGAATAATAGGTTTTAAAAGAGAAGTGGTTGACAATAAGGATTCATATAGTATATTTGGAGCTTTATTTTTTTATGTTTGTTGATGGAGGAGGGGTGTGATACATTGGTGATAACTTATAATCATTTGGGAGGGGGTGTTGGAATGGTGTAGCCTAATAATTTCGATTATGTTAGACTGACTGCAACTGGAAAATGTTTTACACCAATAGGGTACTGTAGGTTACAATTGTAGTGATGACCATAGAGATAGAAATAACATAGTTCTGCTAACTCTTAGCCACCATTCAGTATTTCCTAATGGACGTATTGTGCAGTTGGTGGAATAGTTGCACTATATTCTTTACAAGCTCACTCGATCTAGGTTATCTTTGTGTGTGAAAATTGTATTTTTTTCCTATAATTATTCTCCCATATATAGTGATACTTTTAACTCTAAATGGATATAGAGATCATTTTGTTACACTCATAAATCCCTCTTTCTCACAGTCTTCTTCTTGTCCTTTGGTTTTTTCACTTTTACTCTCCATCATTTGATTATCGAAATTTATTTCTCTATGAATTTTTAAAATATTGATCATGATCAACTTATGGATGATAACCATATTAGGATTATTGACCATGAAGTGAAACAAGGTAGGTTGATTTTATTCCTTTCAATCAGTGTAACTATTGATATGTACTGAAATTGGTTTAAGATTATTAATTGTTGTTGGTTTGTAGGAATAATCAATTGAGTGACAATGCTTCCTTCACGCGTTCAGTACATTGACCATGTGAGTTTCCTTTAGGTGTGTAGTACCCTTTTTAGATTTTGAGTATGATTAATTCATCACTTTGAACATATTTCTAGATTAATTTTCATAGTACCATCAATTTCATAGTGTCAAATCATCACACATGATTAGTAAAACCATTATTAGGATATTGTGTGATAGGTTTCCTTTATCTTTTGACCCTAAACCTTTAAGATTAAAAACAAAATTCAAAAACTAATTTTCTATACTACTTAACGAATGAATATAGAAACTAAAAATTAGATCTTATAATAAATAAAATTACAATAAAATCAATGAATCACTAAATGGGTAAAAAATATTTAACATAATTAGAATTAAAAATTAAACACATGTAAGCATTTCATTACAAATTTTCGTAAAAAATAGAAATTCAAACTCAATAATGGCATTCCAATGTTCTAAATATATATTTGTTGATTGTAATGGATTTAAAAAAACCAAATTCAATTACATGGACAATTTAATTTAAAAAATGTTTTAAACAATGAATTTCGAATTGATAAAACTAGTCATCAGTTTAATTCAAAGAGTATAGATCATTTAATGAAGTAAAATAAATGAATAATCCAATAAAAAAATTGTGATTTTTAAAAATTTATCAAATTATGTTCTTATTTTATCAGAGGTCAAAAATTTAATAAATTAATCAGTTTTTAAATGGATTAATTGGATTTTGATAGTAAATTACAAAGTTAATTTTTCATCCATATAGATCACATATATCATAAAAAAATGTTTTTGAGTAATTTATTATGTTTTAAAAATTAATAAAATATATTTTTATTTTTGATATTTTTTTTATAAAAATGATGCAATTATTTAAATATTGATGTAAAAATACAAACCATATTATTAAAGATATCAATCCATTTACTCTGGTCTAAAATGGCCACCACATTAATATTTATAACAAAATGAAAGTACAATTGTTTTTTCTTCATTAGTTTTACATCTCTTAAAAACATGGTATCTACAAATCATCCATAATTAAGGGTCTTATAAAAAATAATATTTGGATTTATATTTCAGCATAAGAGTTTAATTCTTAGTAAATATTGAGGATAGATTTGATGTGAAAAAATAATTTACTAATTGAAACTATTATGGAACATGGGTGACTTTTTATATATTCTCACTTGGGAAGAGTCACCAGGGTTGTATGAGATGGTGATTCGCACTTGGTATTAATAGGTAACACACTAATGTGCTATGAGACCAAATTCCCACATTGCATTTTATCTATGATATCCATATTCAATTTTTATAGTTGAAACATTGATCTTAAAAATAAGGGATTTTCATTAGATTTCATGATCCAATACATTACTGTTTCATGTTTAAAATGCATAGTGACATCAATTCTATAAAACTATAAAAAAAGTATTTTAAAGAAAAAAAAAGTTAACAAATATTTATTTATTATTTTGAAATGGATTTTGGTTGTATTTAGAGCTTCTAAAGTTCATCCAATAACATTGGAATTACCATTAAACATTTGCGACAACACATATCCCTTGTCTAGATTAAATGTGTCACATAGCACATCAAATTCAATTTCCCTATCAAGTGAAAAATAAAAGTGGTAGTCTCCATAAATTCATTAGGTTTATCAAATGATCTTATATATGAATCACCAAACACAAAATTAGCTTTCTTCTTGAGTAATTTAGTCCGGGATAAATCAATTTTTCTAATGTCCAAATAAACCTTCTATGAAATCCAATGTGGACTGAAAATCTAATTTTCCTCATTGTGTTGGTGTAACATAGTATAGAATGCATGTAAACCTTGGCATTATCAACCTTCCTTCCTTCCTTAGACATTATATGGACCAATAAATTTATTTTATTCACTATTAAATTAAATTTTAAAATGTTTAAAACGATAATGTTATTGACGTATTTCATGAAAATATTTCTAAATTTCCAATACATGTTTGAAAGTAGGTTTCATAAATAGAACAATTATCAAGAAATAACACCAAGAAGCTCTCAATGAGGTCTAAGTAGTTACATACCCTACATCAGTGAAAATTACCTGGGGAATTGAATAACCCAATGGGAACCCTTTCATAAGAAAACATGTGGATATGATAGGTGAATTCCATATTATATTGGGTTTTCAAGGTTATGAGATTCATTAAATATCCATGGAATCTATCCAGTAAATGATCATGTAATTTCCCATCTATTGTCTCTAACATTTAGTCAAAAAAAGGATATGTGGTTTCCAATAGTCAATAAAAACAATCCAACTATTCATAATCATTATGGGATCAAACAAATTATATTTATTTTATAGAATACTGAATCTAATATTTTGGGTATAATATTAATGGGACACCCCCATTGGGAATCCGATAAGGGGCATATGATTCCAACCCCATATAGTATTTCAAGTTCCTTTTTTATAAATTCTATTAATTTTGGGTTATACCTCATTTGGGGATGTCTCACTTTCCTAGAAACACTTTTTAAAATAATCTGGTGTAGACATTTTTTAGTGAAATTTCCATGTAATTTTCCTAACAACTATCCTATTGACCTGAAATTTTGTTCTATATTTTATAGATATTAGTGATGTAGATTGGTTTCCAAGTAGTTTTAATTTATGAGTGGAACCATTTGATTTTATTGAAGGAAAAACATTACATATTTGAGGGTAGTGGATTTATTTTAACATTAGGTACTTGTTATAGTGGGTTTCAACTTAGTATTTTCTAATTTTTAATCCTATATATGTATGAGATAAGTTAAATTGGTATATCTTAGAATATAATTAAAATTAATTTCATCTTGATCATAAAATATATTAGCACTCAAAATAGTTTCAATATTTAACTCATCTTTAAAAATAGATTCATTAGAAAAATCAAATGATTCTAGGGAAACTTCTAGTTGAATTACTTCATCTAGAATTTCTATTTAATTATTAGAATTAATATTAATTTTAGATTATGATTTGGTAAAAAATATATTTCATATCTTGAGGGTACACAATTGGATCAAAAATTACAAATTGTATTATCTCTTCCCAAAAGGAAATTAAATGAGTTCATTCATAAAAATTTGTTATGTTATTATAAGTCATATGAAACAACATTCCAAATATAAAAGGGGAATGAGTTTTTACTATTTATTATTTTATGTTTACGTAATAATTTTTTAGGGAACAATATTTTTTAACTCTTACCAAATCATCATCTAAAACCCCAACAAGGTAGAAAGTGTTTTAGTTGGAAAGCTACACAACCAGTCGAGTTGACTTTAGTTATTTTATCTATACATAAGAATAAAATGTGGAATCAAGGTAATTAATTAATGCTCAAAGATCGCAAAAATTATGTTTTAAAAAATATCTATCCTATGGTTTTAAAGATATTAAAAGAAAAAATACCATGAAATTTAATAGGTAGTTTGGGGTTTTAAAGAATATATAAAATTATAACTATAAGTACCTTTTCATCCCCCTTTAAATTTAATCTTCATATTACACACTTCCTTGAGAAACCTCACATACCTTGGATTTATGTAGATAATATCTCAAAACAAGATAATTCCACCCACCTTCATGGATATATCCAAGACCTCTTGCTAAAATGATTCTTAATAGATTCACCTAGGTGGGTTTATTCTTATTTGGAAGGGGTTTTTGGGTAGTTTTAGGTCATGTATCGTAGATTCTCCATTTTCATTTTTCATTGGTTCTTTATCTATGGGAAATTACTCTATACATTTAAATTATGGGAATGATTATTAATGTTTGTTTGGTTTTTTCTTCCAAATTCAATTTCAACTGATGGGTGTTCACTATTTTCACCTTCATTCAAGTCCTGAAAGGTTACAATTAAAAGTTCCATTTGGGTAAGAAACTGATTGAGATATGATATTATACGATCCTTAACATATCATATTATTGAGGGTTAAAATATCCTAAATAAACCTTCATCTTATCTTCTTCATCTTTGATTCATGAGTTGTAAGAGTAGATATTTGGTTGGATGAGGACTCTACAAGATGTCTCATAATGTCCCCAGATATGAGCTATTGATATATTAACTATTATATTCTTCTTGGGGGATATTAATTGTGTCTCTAAAATGTATGTGAATGGAAAATTTGTTGAAAAATACAAGAAAGTTATCCTTTGATGATACTAGTTTCCAGATCCATATTGATTTTAGGGTAATATTTGGATCCATGGTAGCTAATTGTTTACTTTTGGAACTATGTACAGTACATGACATCACAACCTTCATGTACTTTTGGTCGTTACCACTATTATGATCTAGAGAATGGAAAATGTAGAACACTCTATGAGTGGGTATGGTAAGTGATTCCTCATGAACTTTATTCAATGATAAATATCTCACAAGAGAATTTAGTTCATAAAGATTAGTTTTAAATAAAGGATAGTTAAAATTATTTAACTCATGTTCACCTGTTATAGGGGATTCTATGCCTAATTTCTTGGAGTTTTGTGAGATTTATTCTAACATATATGATTTTTTATATTGAAATTCATCAATATGGATTCTCCAAAAGAGGATTTCAAATGATATTTTTTATTTTAAAATTGTCCTCCCTCTTCCACTATTCCATACCATACACACCATAGAGAGGGGTAGTACCATATTTTTTTGTTCTAGATAATCTATGATAGGATTGATAGTGAGGTTTTTAAAGATTCATCCATGGATTATAATTAGGATACAATGATTATAGAATGTTGATCCAAGGTTGATGCTTCATCGATTTCACTACAGCCCATGTTTTTTTGTTTCCTCAATTCTCCAATTTATTTTTTATATTTTAAGTAATATTATGTTATGTATACTGATGTTGTCAATTTATGTCCCATAGAAGTATGATTTGGGAAATTTTGGGGTTTTGGGGAAACCCCATGGGGTTTATTTTCAGAATACCCAATCACATAGTGTATAGTTTCACAACACATATTGTGTATTCATTGATTGAATTAAGATTGAGGATGGAGACTAAATGATGTTTATTCCATGAGGAAATGTTTTATATAATGGCTTGAGTTGTTTCTGAGTACATGACCAGATACACCATGTATGGGTGTATGAATTGTAGGGTAGAATAGTACACACTTTTTAAAGTATATAGATAAGTGAGATGTAGAGAATTTGAATATATGTTATTTTATGAACATGTAAAGGTACCATGTGTGGGTTATAAAAAGTTAATGTTAGATAAAAATAATGTATTCATGAAAGTAATTCTTGAATGGGTTAAGGTAAACACCCAAAATTGGTTATTTTAAGCGAACCACATGTACTTATTGGTTCGTTCCGTCTTTTATCTACATGGAGTGATTTTGGAAATTTTCATGTCCTAATGATGAAATTAGCCTCATTAAGAGTCTAATTTTAGTAACATTTTTTTTGTAACATGATAGTGGAAACATATTTTCATTTTATTACATATAATAGATGATTTAGGGGTGATAAAATATAGTGGAGAATATAGTCTTCTATGTTATTGATTGAGATCTCTACCACTATGAGAAGTGATATTAAACACATGTGTGGGTTGTGGGGATGACTGGATTAATTATAATAGGATCACTAAGGTCCTTAGACTAAGATAACATGTTATAATCCATGGTTAGTGGGACTAATTATTGATATGGATAACAGGATGAGATTTTTATATGAACCCTTAAGGTTCAGGAATGATAGAGATTTCTAACAATGAAAAAACCACAAGGTTTTGTATTTTATGACACACCAGGCTAGAGATAAATTTCTGATTATATTATGTTATATCATGTTATGTAATTTCTGTCAGGGATCAATAAAAGTGTTTAAAGGAGGAATTCCATTAAGAAAATGAATCCAGATATAATACATAGTTTATAGTGTGAAAGGATAATCCTGGAGGGAATATTTCTAGGTAGATTTGATGGAAATTGATTAGAACTATTTCACGACTTGATGTTCCATTAATTTTTTCAATGGGATTAGAGACATTATAAATCGAAGTGTCGTGACATTTAAGGCATATATGGATCAGATTTTTCACAGCATGAATTCTTTTATAACAATATGAATGATTATAATACTGACCAATTCATTAATTCTATTTTAACATCATCTCTTATTATTATTACTTCCTTTTCATCAAACCCCAATCTCCCTCAAGGTGATTTTGGTGGCTATATTTTTTTAGAGGCCAATTTGAATGAATCATCAATTATTAGTCCAAGGGAATCAAGGGAGACGTTTTTTAGTTCTTATTATCCTTTTTAATTTATTTTTTCAATTTTAGTAGAAACTATAGAGTGATGATTTCTTTTTTATATCATAGGTCTATAAATAGTTTTGATATATCTTCTTTGGGATTGAATGATTAAACAAAAAGGGGATCTCAAACCTATGAACCATGGAACAATTATTTATATTAAAAAAATTGGTATTAGGTGGATAATCTAACTCACCACAATGAAAAAAAAAATTCTTTGTTTTTAGAAAAAAAATTCTATGTTTTATTTATAAAAATAAATGATTTTCCTCATTGTTTATTATTATTGAAACTGTGGATTGCAAGAATCACCCACAATGTGTTCAATAAAATATTTGTTTGAGGATATATTAAAAAAGGAAAGTCTTGGGTATGAAAAAATTACATGAACTAGTTTCTATGTGTTAACATGAATATTTTAGAACATAATTTTTTTATTGTTATTTTTATTAAATTAAATATTTTCATATCTCATGTTACATGCAACATCGATTTTTAACGCACCATGAAAGATTATGAATATTATTTTTTAAAAATGACTTTAATTACCTAGCATTTAAAATTTAAAGAATGAATATGAGTAACTATATTTTAAATATTAGGTATAATATATTTCTATAAAGATATCATTTTGATAAAAAAATATTTTTTCTAAATTCATTTTAGGATTTGAATGTACTATTCTCTTAAAAAAATGGATGTTTATTTCATTTATGTGAAAAAACCATAAAATAATTCATGAATATTTTTTAAAATGAATTTAAAAGGAAAAAAATTCATTTTTTCAATTCATCATATCAAAATCATCCTACTATTAGTTTTTGGGATTTTTCTAAAATGATTAATTTTTGAACAAATAGTGAAAAAAAGCTTTCATTAACAAGTTCCATTTCATAAATAGAATTTATAATGATTATTTTTATTTTCAAAAATGGGTTTATAATAATAATTTGTTAAACTATATATTTATTAAGAAACATTATTTTCTTTGAATAATTTTTATATTTATTTTTTTTATAAAAATGTTTAAAACTTATGAACATTTTCTATTTTAAAAAATGCTTTTTTTGTAACGACTGTTAGTTTAATTTTTAATTTTTTTTCCAATTATGTGAATGGTGTTTTGAAAAATAAATTTCAAATTAGGAATAATCATAAATTAAATTTTATAATAATTCAAAATTAATTTTTTACATAATTAATTATAGAAACATTAAAAATTAGTTACCGTAGTTAAGGATAAAATGGATTTACTGAGGGTTAAACTAAAAAAGGGTTAAACTAAAAAATTGTTAGAAATGACCAAAATATTATTCAAAACCCATTATATGGAAATATTTATAATTTATCTATTATAATATCTGTAATGATTCTTTTTGTATCCTTTTAAATTAGAAAACCATGGGAACACTATTTTCTTTTCAAAAATCTCAAGTCTGCAACTCACCTCACTTACAAATGGCCACCCCTCTTCACACTTATTAACAGTTCAAAAATCGATTAATTTGTAAGATAAATAACCAAGAACATTCCAAAATTTCCATATATAATATTATAAGTATTATTTTTATCATAAATCCATCACATCTAGGTTTTTTATGCAATACCATAGAGGCTACCCAATGAATAGGTAACGTTATTAAACAAGAATTTTTATTTTACTTCATCCTAAATAGAAATTGATTATTATTAAACCATGAAGATATAATCCTAAGTATATTCCATACATATATATTTTTTCATGTTAATTTAATGATTAAAATCCATCTCTTAGTTTCTCATATCATAAATGATAATGTCCCTCATGTGTACGGTGGACTAACGCCTAAAAAACTGATTTGACACATTTTATTTCAACACAGTTCATGGTTGGGAATGATATATATATATATATATATATATATATATGAAATAAATATATTTACTTACATATATTATCACACATAAATGTTTTTACCATCCTTTCCATAGAGAATATGATAACGTTGTTCGTGTGTACGATGAACTGCCGCCCTAATAAGCAATGTTATCCATTTTCAGCTACATTTTACATGGAACGTAATGAGGAAAAAATTTAATAAATATATGTGATATATATGAAATATATTTAATTTTTAATGGTAATATAAAAGTTACATTTCATTTTATTCATCCGTCGAGCAAATAGAAACAATGTTCATGCGTACGTGCAACCCACCATCTCCATGACCGTTGTATTCCATTTTTGATATCTAATGTTTATGAATTGATCTAAATAAATACATAATGAATATATATGATATTTATATCATTTTTAAAATTCTATATATGATGAAATTATGATAAATTTATGATGTCAAAAAATAAAATATTAAAACATACACGAAAGACAAAGCAATCATTGCCCAAAATGTAACTTTAATATAGAATAGTTAATAAAAATATAATAAAAGTTCATAATTACATCATATATGCTATGATATATATAAATATTTTTTATAATAGAATTATAAAAAAATATTTTTATTATAAGGGAGTTTTCAAACATGTATGAAGGATGTTCAGAAATCAAGTGTTGAATATTTTTCTCAATTTTTTTTATTTAAGAAATATGTTATGTTACAAACCTATATACTATTATGAGGTGTATATAAATCCTGGATTCTATGTAATTTAATTATTTTTCTTCTCATTATATTATATGTTTTATTCAAATTTATTCATTCATGGGTATTACGATTTATAGTTACAAGTGTTCTAAGGATTTTGTGTTACAATGTAATCATTTATCAGGATTGATCATGATTATTCTTCCTATCATTAAATCCTATGACCCATATCACAATAAACTAATTTATTTTTCTGTACACATTATATTTTTATATAAATAATTTTTTCCCTTTATTTTCCCCACTTAATTGACTCAAGAGTTAAAAATATATTTTAAGAAAAATCATATTTTTTCCATCATCGGACGAAAACCATTTTTCTTCCAAAACCATGGTTTCAAAAAATTATTTAAATGATATAAAAATGATTTATTGAAATTATTTTTACTGAGGTTTTAATTTTTAAATTTGTTTTGAATGGAATATTCATGTTGTTTTCAAAACAAGGTATGTTTTTATTTTACTAATAATGTGAAAGAAATATTTATTTTAATATGTGAGACTTGTAAAAAAATTTATGATGTATTGAAAAATATTTATTTTGAGACTTCCTTTAAAAATTCTCAAGGTTATTTTCGAAGAATATGATTTCCAAAATATTTTAATAATATTTAATAATATTTAGTTTGTTTATGAAAATAAAATTTTTCTAATAACTGTTCCAAGTGATTTTTTATTTAAAAATAATTATTCCATAAATGATGACATATTTTGATATCAATGTCCAAGGATACCATTATTATTCATTTCATGAATGGTTTATGTTTATGGTAACAATATATTTATGAAAGAAATTTCTATTCTTTAGGTTATACCATGATAAAATGATATTGAAAAATGCTTAATTTTAATGGGTTAGGATATTATGTAATTATGAAATGATTATGGAAACCATTTCATTTATACATGTTATTATATGAAAAAGTTCTATGAAACAAATTCTTGTTTATGAGTTCTAGTATGATGAATGTTTTATGATCTTGTGTAACATATATGTATGAATTTTTTATGTGATGGGTGGGACCTATATCCTAGTCCAATACATTAGGTAAAGATTGATATATGATGAGATAAAAAAAACTAGAATGGGGTGTACACCTAGTTCAGTAAGGGACTCTGTCAACTCTGATAGTCTTGTGAGTGAAACTTGAATATTGTAATGGTTTGGGTATGGAACCCATTAATCTTGGATAGTCTCCACAATGATACTTGAACAACTATAAAAATAAATTTTTTATACTTATCTATATTCTACAACATCATGTCTTATTCTATTGTTATACTATCATGGCTCCTGTTATATGATTCACTTATGATTTTTGTATTCTAAATTTCAACCCTTTATTCCATGAACTATGATTATTATCATTGATATGTAGGGTATGGTTATCCTATGTTTTTATATTTTTATAATACCCTTATGATCATATAATGTTTATGTATATTTCTTATTTAAAATTTGTGTGCATTTGAGATCACAATTTCTTATATTTCATTTAACAAGGTTATGAATAAATATATTATGTATGACTTTTATTGAGAAGGGTACTAGTTATGAATAACATAGTGTGATAGTATGTAGTCAACCTATAAACATGAAGATTATGTTTTCATGTTTCTAACATCACAATACCTTTATGGTCCACAAGAGTGTTCTTGGGTAATGTAATGAATTATCATTAAAAAATGATGTAATATCTATGTATGAAAAAACTAGGCCACTGTATTTGGTATTAAAGGAAAGGATTAGTTAACCATTCAAAACTATGTAGACTAATGTTTTTGAGAAGCGTATGGTGTCATCATAATGTTTTGGTAAGTAATATATTATGTGGATTACCAAATAAAAAATCATAGTCTAGATA
Organism: Viscum album; assembly: GCA_963277665.1. NCBI lineage: Eukaryota > Viridiplantae > Streptophyta > Magnoliopsida > Santalales > Viscaceae > Viscum > Viscum album. The sequence continues at coordinate 1,331,729,537 of OY728141.1, forward strand.
GTACAGGTAGATTTGGTTCTAGAACAGATTTACCTAGGGGTAATAACTTCAGAAAAGGTCTGTCTATATTGACTTAAGTTGTACCTTGTACAAGATAACGAGACTTACTGTGAACTTTGTTTGAAACCCTTGGGGGATATAATTTGGTTAAATTAGATTTATTTTATAAACCATGATTAATTATTCAAATAGATTTTGATAATGGATGACCTAATATAATTCTAATGTGTCCTAGATTTAAAATAAATTATCTTTATTTAGATATCCTAAATGATTTTTCAAGATAATGTGGTTTTCCACTAGGATTAGTATTTCCCACACTATGATTTTTGAATATAGTCGATGGCAGGAACCTTGAGTGTTTTTATTAATGATGAATATAATATAATTTGAAAAAAATTTCCTCTTGAGAAACTAAATGTTTTTCTGAGTTTTAATGAAAAATATCAATGATAAGGTCACACATATTTCTCATGAGATGGATTAAGCCGGACTACCAAATAAGAAAATGAGGGAACCAAATTATCTTGGGTTCTTCATGAGGAAACACCCACCTACTTTCATTATGTCTTATGATCCAATCTTTGTTGAGAAATTGATTTCTAACACATGGATAATATTTTGCATCATATAATGTTTAGAGCATGAAAAATTTAATTTGGATGTCTACCATTTTGAAGGAAAATTAGACAAATTTTAGAATATTATCAATAATATGATTCAATTGGATGAAATTGACTCCATGAAATGATATGAGTTCCTGATCATATTTTTTAATAAGTATGCTACTCATATTAATTATACTAGGATGGAGAAGGAGTTCCTTGAGATAAAGAAATAAGATGATGAATTTATTGGTACAGATGCGGAAAATATTAGAATAATTATGAGGTATGATTCATGTATTATCAATCAACCTATATGTTTGGTTGATCCATTCTTCAGTGGATTAATTCCAAGTATCTGAAGGGTGTTAGACATAAGATAATCTAGTATATATAAAGATATTTTTCAATGGGTTATCATAGTGGAAATGAATGATGGTGTTACATATCAATATCATGGTTTTTATAAGAAGATAAATATTGAATTAAAAGTTAAATTTGGAAACAACGAGTGAAGAATATGTGGTTTCCAATATTTTCAATGTGTGTGAAGAAATATTAAAGAAAATATCTTAACGAGACTGTTAAATTTTATAATTTTGGAATATAAGTTCATCTGGAAATCAACTGAAAAAATGGACAAAAAATATTATTTAATGATGTGAATAAAGATAAACCTCTATTGAATGATCCACCCACACTCCAGTGTATCAAATTCAAGGAGTATAGGACCTATTCTAACTATTTCCAAAATCTTAATGTTAATGATGATGACCAACACCAGCATCATCTTAATCCAAGGTAAAAGTTGAATTCTCATGAGATCACTGATTCTAATGATGGGTGAGATAAATATGTGCTGAAAGGTACACATACCCTTAACCCCAAAATATATACTATCTTATTTGAATCTAAATATATCCATTATTTTTTATCTGATCAATTTATTAATGGTATTAATATTCCACACAAATTTTTAGATGTAGAATTTATAGTGAAAACACCTAAAGGTACGATGAACACATATCATGTATATGATTCCTCTCTGGTGGATGTTTATGGGATTGTGCTTTCTAAAAAAATAGTAATTAACCAAATGATTTAATTTGATGTCATATTAAACATGGATTGGATTTATCTACATAAATCGAAAATTAATTTCCATATAAGGTAAGTTACATTTTATATTACCAACCAAACTTTGATTATCTATCAGTTAATTGATAAATATTTACATCAGATAAAAATCACATCCTTTGTATGGGTATTTATTCAATTTAAAAAGGGAATATTGTCTCTGAAGGTTGGGTAGAAACTCAAAATCAATGATATTTATAATTTTTGGGAGATTCTTGTGGTCTTTTTAGAAGTGTTTCCTAGCCTTCGACTAAAATTTGATGTTGAATTCTCAATAGAAATCATGCTGAGGGCCATAATTCTTCAGTAGACTCTATATTAAAGGAAACATAATGTGTTGTATGAATTAAAGAAGAATAACTTGGATAATATATATAAGGGATTAATTCATCCATGTGTATAACCATAGGGTGAAATCATTATATTTTTTAAAAATAATGATGGATTGGTTCCACTTTTCATTGACTATTGGGAGTTAAACTATATTAAATTCCTGAAAATGTATCTTCTTCCATATATTGAGTACATTTTTGATCAACTGAGTAGAGGTCAACACATTTCTAAGATTTATATTCAATATGGATATCATAAATTGAGGTTCATTAAGGGGGATATTCCCAAGACATAAATCCATAAAATCTCAAGATACTCTGAATATATAGTTATTCAATTTGGTCATACTTATTCCCCATCTATGTTTATATACATAATGAATATAGTATTTAGAGATTATGTTGATTATTTTTTATTAGTATTTATATATTATATTCTATGATATTCAATGATAAATGAAGAGTATCAAGATCAGTTTAGTATTGTGTTGGAGGCTTTATAAACAGAGTTATTTTATAAAAAAATTACAATGTGTAAATTTTTGATTTCAAAAGATTCATTTTTCGGTTATATAATCTCAAGAGAGGTAATATAAATAGATTCATTAATGGTTTATGCTATTTAGAATTAGAAAAAACCATCTATTATGATTGGGAACTAAACTTTTCTTAGTTTTAATGGATATTATTGACTGTTGGTGGAAAATTCCTCACGAATATATAATCCATTCACCAAGTTATAATTGAATGGATCCAAGTTAATCTGGACAAATGATTGTGAGAAATGTTTTATAGAACTGATCAAAAGCTTAGTTATCTCACCTATTATTAAATTAACCTTTAGTAGAGATGGGTTTGTAATATATATTTATGCATGTAATAAGTTATTTAGATTTGTTCTTATGTAGAGTGAAGTGGTTTTAGCTTATACCTCACAATAATTGAACACTGATGGTCAAGTTTATTCAAAAAATGATTGGTAGTTAGCTATAGAAAATTCTTAATTAAATATATGGAATCATTATCATTATATTGAAAATTGTAATATATAGAATTTTCATAAAATTTTCAAGTATATATTCACAGAGGAAAAGTATAACCTGCACCAGAGAAGATGGTTAAAGTTCATTAAATATTATGAATACTCAATACATTACCACCCTAGGAAATGGAATAAGGTAGAAAATGGTTTGAGTTGAAATGATGATGATAGATTATCCATAATGAGGTAAAAAAAGATCTAATATTTATGTATTTGAAAAGTATGGATATAGAAATAATGTTGGAAAGCAAGAAATATTATATTTATTAATTAAATTTTCAAGAATATATCCTTGTGATTAATAAATACGTGTAGAAAGAATATATAGAGTTATAAAATAATTTTACAAAAATTCTTATGTTTAACCTTGTTCATGATATAATGAAGACATTTAGGAATTGTGTATATATTCTATACATATTTGATTTGGTGGAGTTATTAGAGTATAATCATAGATATTCATTCTCTATTCTTTCTAGAAACTTGAAAGTGTATAGATATTTGATAGAGTATTTATGGTGGGATGGAATGAAGAGAGATATCAAGGAGTTTGTATCACATTGATTCATATGTTAGAAATTTAATGTTGAGAGTCAAAAGAATAAGGGAATATTATATCCATTAACAATAAAAAAATTAAAATTGGAAAGAATCACCTATTATTTTTTGGTTAGAATCCCCAAAACATAGAAAGGGTATAATAATATATAGGCTATAGTCAATAACCTTAAAATTTTAGCACACTTCATTGTGCTTAGAGAATATTTCAATCTGTGTCATCTTTCTTGGATATAAATTAAGGAAGTTGTTAGGTTTCATAGAGTACCACATTCAATTGTTTTTTATTGGAATCCTAGTATTACCTTTATATTCTGGTGAAGTCTTTAGCAGGAAGTTGATATAGAGTTGAGATTCAACATAATGTATTATCCTCAGACTGTTGGTTAGATTGGTAGACCAATTCAATCCCTAAAAGATATTTTGAGATATTTTTCTATGGATTTCTATGGTGTTTGGGAACAACACCTTCCTTTTGTTGTTTTTTCATACAATAATAGCATTCAAACGAGTATTCATATGGATCCTTATAAATCCCTAAATGGAAAGATGTTTAGAGATTTAAAAATTTAGAATTAATTTGGAGTAATAAATATATTATGATATAATATAGATAAATAAATTAAAGATAAGGTTATATAAATTAAATAACACATAAGTTCTATAAAAATTTGATAGTAAAGTTATGTTGATTATTTTTCACATGTTCTGGAATTTAAATTCGGTGACAATGTGTTTTTAACAATTTTTACATCAAATATGGTAACGAGATTCGGGATGAAAGAGAAACTATTCCCAATGTATATAAATTCATATAAAATTATTGATCGCATATAGATGATATCCTATCAATTGGATCTTAAATAGAAACTATCTCAAGTCCACAATTTTTTCCAATCTCTCCAAAGGAAGTTAACAACAAAACATTTATTTAAATTATTGATCACATAGGGATGATATCCTATCAGTTGGTGCTTCCACTGAACCTATCTCATGTCTATGATATGTTCCATGTATCTCTCATGAGGAAGTACTTCAATAACCCTTCACGTGAGTTGAGATATAATTTCATACCACTGAATCATGATATTTTTAATGTGAAAATATTGTTTGAGTTATTGGATCATACAAGGAATGTTCTATGAAATCGTACCCCTCACCTAGTCAATGTTTTGTGGTGAAATCAGCTGTTTGAGGAATATACGTTGGAACCTGAGGATGTAATGAGGTAGAAGTTTCCTTATTTTTTACACAAAAGTAACATATTTTTTGGGAAAATGTCATTTTAAGGGTGGTAAAATGTAACACCATTAATTATTAAGAACTTATTTTTTTCAAATAAATTAAATTTCTTTAATCGCATAAGTTATGCGCAACATTGTGGATTAATGAACCATGAAAAAAGAAATATAATATTATTTAAATATAACCATCATTACATAGTAACTATACATATTGGAATGAATATAAATAAATAAAATTTAGATATTATGTGTAATGGGTTTTTATAAAAATATTTATAATAAAGTAAGTAATTTTTGCAATGATTTTATATGTTTTCACAAAACTATTTTTCCAAAAAATATATTGTTTAATGTCATTTTGTGAAAAATAATAAATTTATTTTTGAAAAATTTAGAACACTAATTTCATATAAAAAAGATAATTTATTAAGTTATCAGAAAAAAGTTATCCTAGGGTTAGGTTTTTTGATTTTTCTGAAAATATTAATTTTGTGATGAACAGTGAAAATAATGGATTTTATTGAAGAATTAAGATTCATTTGATGAAATTATATAGTTAATTAATTTATTAAAATAGGTTAAAAAGTAAAAATAATTCATCAATATATATAATAATCTAATTTTGGTCATTGGAATCGTTATCATAGTTAGTTTGGGTATAAATTGTTTTCAAACATTTGATCATTTTCTCTATAGAAAAGTCTTTTTTCATTAAGAATATGAGTTTAATTTTAAATTAAAATATTACAAACATATGAATTCAGTTTTTAAAAAGTGATTCCATATTTTTAATAATCATAATTTAAGTTATCTAATAGGTTGAACATAATTTTATACCATAACTATTAGTAAAAAAATAAAGAAAAATTATAATGGTTAGGATAAAAATGGGTTTTCTGGGGGTTAAAAAAAATGAGGGATATAAAAGACCTAAAAATTACCCTGAAATCATTTAAGGTCCATAAATTGATCATATATAATCTATTAATGATATATTTGAAATCATTGTGTACAAATGTTTTTTAATAATTACAACTATCCCACTCACATCACTTATAAAAGGCCATCACTCCCTTCTCTTCTCCACATATCCACACCCCAAATTATAGAAAAATATAAATCAAAAAACCTTCCATAATTATCTAATATTATACTAGAATCCTTATTTTTTTATCATAAATCCATCCTAGTAATGTTTTTGGAACAATTCCAAGGATGTTACCCGGAGAAGAAGTAAATTTCTTCCTTGAGCATTTTTATTTTATTTATTCCTCAACCTAATTAAATTATTATTAAACCATTATGATAAAATGAAATTAGTATATTAAATATACTTATACATTTTTATTTTAATGTTATATACTAAATAAATCTTATCTTCCCCCAAGTTGGACATGATAATTTCCCTCGTGTGTATGGAAAACTGTCGCCTCCAGAACTAATGTGGGACGTTTCCCACCAACACCTCTCATGACTGGGTATGATGCTGTATATACAAAATATATGTTATTTTCTTAACACAAATAGACTTCAATAAATATAATAAAACAGACACCTTTTTAAATTTCCATTACATATTGAATATGACAAGACTTTTCATCTGTACGGTGAACTATGACCTCACGAATCAATGAGATCCATTTTACACTTTAAATTTACATGAAATGTAATAAGGGATATATTTAATGAATATATGTCATATATTTGAAATATATATGTTTTTTTAAAAGTAATATATTATCTTCCTTTATTTTTCATCATCTATTAGGGAAATGTAAACTACGTTCATGCATACATATGACCTACCATCTCCACAAGCATTGTACTTTAATTTTAATCTCTAAAATTGATAGATTACTCTATATAATTATATAATGAATATATATTATATTTATGTCATGGTTAACATTATTTATATTTATTAATAATTATAAAATTTATATTTAAAAAATAAATAATGAAAACATATATGAAAAGAGAGTAATTACTGCCCAAATTGTGAATTTACCATATAATTATTAATAAACGGGTAATAAAAGGTCATGAGTAAATAATAAATGATATTATATAGATAATTATAGTCTTATAATATATTTATTATAAAGTTATATTTATTTTATTTGAGGATTTATCTTTTAATAATGTAGTCGAGACAAAAGGTAATATATTTTTGCCTCAATTTTCCATCATTAAGATGTATATTATGTTATTCACCTATATTATTTTATGAGGTTTATATAGTAAAATGTGTCCATATAATTTCACTAATTAATTTGTTCACATTATATTCTATATTATATTCAACATTATTCTTTATTGTGTCTTAATATTCAATTTTACCAAAGATATAAGGTTTTATGTTACCGTCTCTTAGTATTTTGGGATTACTCATGAGTATGATTCTAATGATGAAATATTATGATAAATATTATAATAAAATGATGAATTTTCATTAACATTGGTTATTTATAAATAATTCATTTTCCCTTCATTTTACTCTCTTTATGTACATAAGAGATTACAACATTTTTTTAAAGAAAAATCATATTTATTTTTCACTTCGGTTGAAAACCATTTTTCTTAGAAAAACATATTTTCAATTTATTTAGCATTACAAAAATGATTTATTGAAACAATATTTACCAATATTTTACTTTTTTATATGTTTTTTAAAATTAATATTCCTGTATTTTTTCAAACAAGTCTCATTCAAATTTTACTAAAAATGTGAATGTAATATATTTTTTATCATGAAAAAACTTAATAAAATTTCCCAAAATCTTGAGAATTATTTTATTTTAATCTTAAATTATTTATTTTCATATTTTTTTCAAATAAATTTATTTTTATAATATTTTATGAATTTTTAATTTTTAATAACTTTTTTTCAATGAAATAAAATTTTCGTCAAGAAACGTTCCATGTGATTTTAATTTCATATTAATTTTTTTCATCTAAAATTAAATTGTTTTATGTACTTATGCATGTATAAAACTATTATTATTTTTATTAATGGTCTATGTTTATGATGAAAATATGTTTATAAACCCTATTTCTCTTCCATAGGTTATATAACAATAAAATGATCATGAAACATTCTTTCTTTTACCTGGGTTATGCTATGATGAAATGATAAAATGATTATGAAACCTACCTCTATTCTAATGGTTATGATATGATGAAGTGTTTATGAAAAATAATTATTTTCAAGGGTTTCAATATGATGAATATTTTATGATCCTATGGCACACGTATGTATGATTATATTTATTATTTGAATTATTGGACCTATATCCCCCTGAAATGAATTTAGTAAATATTTATGTATCATAAGATAAAAAATTATCGAATTAGTGTGAACATAGTTCAATAAGGAACTCAATCAATTATGATAGTCCTGAGAGTGAACCTCGACTAATAAATTTATTTTTTAGAGTGAACACATTCTGCTATGATAGTCTTTATAATGGTCCTTGAACTAATAGGGAAATTATTTTCTATGCTTATGAGTGTAACATAATTTCATATCTTATGCCATTTTAATATTACCATCGATCATGTATCTTAATAATATTATGATTCAAGTTTTATGAACTGAAACTCTTTATTCCATGACTTAGGATTATGGCCTTTTATATACAGGGTACAGTTTTGAAATGTTATCTTATAAAATTATACATATGTTATGTCTATGTATCTCCCTTGGTTACGAGTACTGATAATTTCAACTCAAAATTTTTTATGTTTCATTTCAAGTGGTTTTGAATAAATATATTATATTTCATTTGTCATTTAATGGTTTTAGTTATGATGAACATAGTGAGATATGATGCATGTCACCAATGAATTAGTTGTTTATCCTTCTATGTTTCCAAAGGCACTGTGCCATTACAATCCTCATGGGTGTGATTTGGTAATATAATGAATGTTCATTAAAAATTAATGTATTATTTATATATAAATATCCATCTAGATTATACATATTTGGACATTGTTGGTTGTACTAAAAGACGATGACTTGATCCTTGAATGATGTGTTATGGTAGTGAGTTAGGAATATTTAGTGTAAATATGGTATATAATACATTTGGTTGTGATATTTCATTAAGTTTTAATTAGTGTTGAATGTGTGACCATAATGGTTTGATTCATTATTATTTATTATGAACATGTATACTATTTACTCACATTTAATTTCACTTATTCATATTTAATATTAATTGTTAGTTAAATAGTTCTTGTTCTAGTAGGGTGTGTGAGAAGCCTTTGATATTTTATATTGAGTTGATATTCTGACACACAACATATTCATGGAGTTCCATAGGTAGAAATTATTTTATATGACACATGTATGGGGTAGTCCCCATACATTACTAATGAAAAACCCTGTCGCCACAGTTTTTTCATTAAGATTAAGAGTATTCAAATGTCTTAAAGTGGTGTTGGACATGGTGAAATGTCATTTCCTTGGTTTAACTTTGTTTATATGGGCCTTTTGATGAAGTAGTTTGGTTGGTATCTTACTAATGTGACTATGATTATGTTTCTAATTTGTTATGTTATTATATTAATATTTTTCATATCATGCATCATATTTATTTTACATCATTGTAGGTTTTCTATTACATGTGATTTATATATGGGAAAATGGTCCCACGTGATTTATTAATTCCCCTTGTATTTATTATCTACCTTTAGTATCTATAGGATTTCACCTATGGTTTTTAGAATTTCAGTTCTACCTAAGCCAATGGGTTAGGTTGGGGTATTACAAGTGTTGTCATATTGGTCTGGTTCATTAGTCACATATGGAAGGTATTATGATAGGATGGATTAGGATAAGAATTTAATTATTAAACGATGAATATAACCTATTTTTTTACTTTATGTTTTTAGGGTGGTTTTGTTATATAAAATGTTATAAATTTATTTGTGGTTTTCTTCACTACACCATTGGGGGTTTAGCTGATGAGATTACACTATCATGTATTAATATGTTACTCCCCACATGGGCTACATCATTCATTATAAATTTTCAACATATTTCTTTTCATTATTTATTATATGTTAAAGTATTTGGGATTAAAATATCTTTTTTGTGTCTATATAATTATTTTGACGTGTTTATAGTAATATAATTCCAGTTATGAGAATTATATTCCACAAAGAAGATTCTATTGGAATGATGGTTGTATATGAGGTTCCATAGGTGACCTAAGAAATGGTCAGAATCATTATAGAATCATTCCATGATTTGTAAAAAATAATTTTTCCTAGATAACCATATCACGTGGATGTGTCACTCAAATTTTGAATGTATAACCCAATAATTTTTCATAGTGACTATGGACCAAAGTATAAGGAAGCATAGAATGGGGGGATGAATAAAATCCTTGATTTCTCTAGGACCCATACAGAAATAAATGTAAATTTCTCTTTGTATATCCTTAATTATATACAATGACAATGGTGGGGCATATATACATAAATAAATATTCCATTAAGGTATCACATGGTAAATATTTGTTGTATTTTTAAACAACAATACTATATTAATTATTTTGAAGTATTGAGAACAACTGATTTATTCTAACTGGAGTTTAGAAAATTCTATGTTATGTAGTATGAATCTTAATTTCATATATTTATTGGTTCTCACTGGAATTGGTAGAAAGTGAATAACTATAATCACTAATTCATAAGGAGGGTCTATAATTGGACATTTTTTCTTCAATGAGGATATTCAACATTGATGATTAAATATTCATATTGAACAAGGATTTAGTTTTAGAGTATAAATTTATTGGAATGTTATTATATGGAAAAAGATTCCTTCCCAATATGGTGGGAACTCGAGTGTGGTGTATAAGAGTATAATGGAAAACTACTCTTAGAGTAATAGAGAACATGAGAATCAATATACAGGTTTAGTTTCATTTTCTCCATATCACAGTACCCAACTCTATTGCTTAAAAATTTGATTACTAAAATTCATTTAGAGGTAATTCATGACACCACCTTGTTGCTATTATAATTGTTTTCTAAAAGGGAATATAATATTATATTTAAAAAATATATTGAAATCAATTGGTGGTGATATTTATACAATATAATAGGATTTGAAGGATTAACCAGGACCATGTCATCAGAGTCATGGTAACTCTATGAATCTAGGTACTCAGAATGATTCAAGAAACACCCCAGATTCTAAATACATATTTCCTCATTTGGGGTAAGGTATCAATCTATGGTAGGTGGTCACAAAATTTTTTTGTTGATAAGAGTACAAAAAATGAAGATGTAGGTCTCTCAATGGAGTGAGGTACCATTCTTATGAACTCTACAGTAATTAATGTTTTGTGTGACATAAGTGCATATCAACCAATTATCTCTTCACATATTGAAAACCATCTAGTTTTACCAGTGGAAATGATACCTCACATTATGAGAATCAAGACACCTCCTAAGAAATGAATGTTCATGGGATTTAAAATTTTAAGATGTTATATCACCATGGGACTAATCTAGTTTTTGTGTGAGTTTACTGTATTGGATATGTACATCTATGATCTTAGCTTGAGAATAGATTTAATAGTTGCATTAATGGAACAAATAGACCATTAATCTTAAAAAATTACTTCTATAAATCTTAATGGAGTAGTTAATTTAATATTGGGGGAATTATATATCAATAAAATAATAGTAGGATAATTAATAATAGTAGTTGAAACCACCTCAGATCAGCTAGAAATAATCACTACAGGGTTTATTTATGAGACTGGAAATTGATATTTTCTTTTTGTTGTAGATAGATACAATAACATTTTCTAGATAAATTATCTATACTACCACCTAAAATAAATGGAAATTAGTACTGTTAATGAATACTAAATGTCTATCATCATACATAATTATGACAATCGAGTTGATATAGATTAATGTCTAATTGTTATAATTAGAATGAAAGGGTTTTATGTAACTAAGTATGTATCATTAGGTGTAGAGACCTGAAGATTTACGTACATGAATATTACATTACTTTTGCGGAATACTTAATACATAAGAAAAACAAACACACAAGGACCGTAATAGTTTAGTGTCTTTGGAAACTCGGAATAAAATCTTCTAATCGTGGTGAAAGATCATCAACATCTCCCAATAAAGATCTTCCGTTTTTTTCTTACCTAAAACCTTTCTTTATATATTAGGGAAAAGAAAACATAAAAGGGTGATCTCAAATGCTCAGTAAGGGTAAACAAAAGAAATATCAATCCCATCATATTCATAAGAACATATCTTTTGGAAATCTTAACCTACAAAAGAGATCATGATTTCATAACATGAGATAAATCATAGTAGTGAAATGTAATCCCAATAATCATAGCATAAAACATGAAACTTTGTGGCATACACACATAATCATATAGAATCATTTCTTATTAGTCAAGACTCATTGCCAAGACTATCTTAGTGGAAAAAGTCCCATTCTGAACCGAGTTCACTCCTCGTTTCAGTCCTATTTCACTGAACCAGTATAACCTACTGTTCCAACCATGCCTATCTAATGAGATATAAAATCTTTACCCAATGCATTGGAGAGAGATATAGGTCCCACCCATCTCATAATGATACCATTCTTATGTGTGCCACAAAATCAGAAACCATACATCATAGCATAACCCATGTAATAAAAATGGGAATCTTAAACATCGTGACATCATAAAACAGTTCATATAAGATAAAGGAATTCATAAAAATATAATTCCATCAAAAAATAATCAAATCAATGTAATAATAGGAATAGAAACAGAACCCTTTATTATCTTAGATGGAAAACAATTTTGATAAAACACTTGAACTCCATTCTTGAGGAAAATATCCTTTCTGCTTCAAAAACACCTTTCCTTTCTTAACATGTCATACAATTATAAAATAAAAGAAGTTGATTAAAAATAAACTTTAAAAATTTTAAAGGAAGTATCTTGGAAATAATGTTTTAAAAATCCATTCATGCCGTATAAGTTAAAAAAACATTCTTCTCATAATTTTGTCGGAAAAGTCAAAAACTACCTCATACGAAAAACGAAAAAAGATTCCTTTCATATCTTTTACTAAAAACTCACCGAAGGGTAAAATTGGATTCAAATAGTTGTAGGTGGATGGAAACAATATTACATATTGAGGAAACATGGATGTGGATGATAAAATACACCCCAGTAAATACCAAAGTATAAACAATCTCGGATAAAAATGAGATTGTGATATTTTCCTTACCTTAGGTCCGATTTGCTTCGTATGTGTCCGAAACTCCTGTATAATAATTTAAATAATGTCATTGACTTATTACAGAATAATATTAATTGTTATGATATCATATATGGTTCACTTATTACTTTATATTACCCGTACTTTTGTAAATTCCATGTTAAAGAGTGTTTTGGGTAAAATTGTTTCATTTGTCGTGTGTGTTTTGACTTGTAATTATTCATATGATTACATAGATCATGATTACTTAATTCCAGAATATAAAACATGATTTATATATAATATATATTCATAATATACATATATATAATAAATCATTAAATGGAAAGAAATACACCGTTCATGGAGACGGTAGGCTGTACGAACGCTGTTTTCGTTTCCTTATTGAGTTGAATGGAATTAAGCAGATGACATACATATATATACACATAAATCTAGTATCATTATTATGTCATATATTTCATGATTACTTATTATATATACTTTATAATCAGTCATGAATGGTTAAAGTGGAGAATGAATCTCATCGCGTCGTGGAGACGGTAGTCCGTACGTACGCACGAGCGATGATAGTGTTCTCATGATCGTGGGACTGTATTGGAGTGTATGTATAATATTTCAGAATCAATATAACTTTAAAATAATCATATATAGTTATTATTTACACCATTATACAAATCCAAGTAAGGTGGCGGTGGAAAATAGATTACACCGCGGCGTGGAGACGGTATTCCGTACGTACGCACGCGCGGTGATTTTGTTTTCCGTAGGATGGATAAAAGATGAACTAGGGTTGTTTCATATTTATAATAACAAATCATTATATTAGTGATACTGATGTTATTAATTTATAATGAAACAACTAAAGAAGAAGAAGTTGAATAAGAAAGAAGCTTGAAAGAATCGGGAGAAGAAATTACCTCTTCTTCGATACACCTCTTTGAATCCTCCTCTTAGGGCACTAAGATTGGTATTTAAAGTAGACCAAAACCTCTAGAATGTTTCTAGGGAAGTGGAGAAGATAATTTGGCAGGGTTTGGTCGAGCTTGAAGGCTCAAATTGGTGTGAGGAGAATAGGGAGGAGGTTCCCTTTTATAAGGGAGGAGAGGGGCACCTTTGGAATTCTTTAAAATATTAATTTATAATAAATCTAACCCCACTTAAAAACCTCCAAAAAGGACTCATATTCGAATATTAGATGAGATAGGGTTGTAATCCCATCAGCCAATAAAATTTAGACATGTTTGGATCTTATTTTAAACCTTATCATTTTGATTTATCCTTATTTAATCTATTTATGTTTCTTTGTGGTATTAAAATTTTAAATTTTAAATTATAACAAATAATTACTTATTTGTTGTGAATTTTCAGTAATTTTTTACTTTATAAAATTATAGACCATATAAATTTAAATTTATAATTTTTAAATATTTTTTTGATTTTTAAACAATTTTATAATATGTTATTTTTATAAAATAACAATAGTGTCAATTTTGACACTATTCATTTAATTGAATTTAAATAAAATATATACAGAAGATATGTTGGAAATAAAAGCTTTAATAGATTCATAAAAGGTCATCTATATCTATAAAATTAGTGGATCACATGAAATAGTTCATATCATATTTATTTTATTATTTTTAAAACCATTTATTTGGTTTATTTCTTAATAAAATAATTACTACAACCTTTTTGTATAATTATTTAATATACTTATACGATTCATAAAAATTAAAAATAAAATCTTATGATGATGATAAATCTATTAACTTTCATAATAATACTTTTACTCGAATTTATCATCTTAAAATCACAATAGTTAAATTGTTATATTTATTAAATTATGAAGGTGACAACTTTGGAATCATTTAAAATAAAACAATATAAGTGTCATAATTGCTTGTATAAGACTCCAAATGGTCAAATATTCGACCGTTGGATGATTATAGTTTAATGTTACATGACAAATAAGTTTTGGTCAGGCTTTTGTTCTTTTTATGGTCAGTATTAGTTTAATAAAAACTATATTCTTGATTTTTCACTAGATAAATAATTTCTACATCACTATTGTGTCACAATTAATGATAATTATTTAATCCCAAAAAATTCTAAATAAATTCTCATGATGTAGATAATTTTGTTAGCTTTCTGTATACTATTAATTTTCGAAGTTTCATGAAGTTTATCACTAACCTAAAATTATTATACTTATAGTATTTAAGAGAGTGATATGTTTTCACTTTCTTTGGTTTTAATAATAATTAAATTATTTTCATGAAACAAAGTCCATTAAATTATTCTAATCAGACCCTTAGGTGATATGGGTCTACTTTTAGTCATCAAATAGGATTTTTCCAAGTGTTAGGGTAATTATATAATCTTATATTTACCCTCAATTACCTGATTTACCTTTAACTATAGTAAATAAAATTTACCGTAGTTACTATTCACATTGCCCAAAAATAAAAAGTATATTATTAACATAATTTGGACCCACTTATTCCAAATATTTAATCCATTTTTCCAAATTCAATACACAAAAGTTACATAAATTAAATTAAAATTAATCCCGTTGTCGAAAGAAAATGGGTTTTTCTTTAAAACATTGCAATAGATTGAATTGATTTAACCTACGAATTCAAGGTAAAATAAATGTTAATGACATACATTATATTAAATGGTAAAAATATATTCTATTTATACTTTAAAACCATTTAATATTATAATTTAAGCATATAAGATATTACGATGAAAAAAGTTGTTTTTAATTAAAATATAGCGTGTTTTTACTATTCATTAAAATATGAAAGTTGTTAGAATAAAATGGAAATTTTATCCAAAGTAAATTTTTATTTCTTGATTCCAAAGAATAATTTTATTTTGTCAAAAGGAACTTATAAACATGTCAAAAACTAGATTTAATGTGGGTGCGCCATCAAAAGGCGGCAAAACTGCATTTTTTGAAAAATACTAATTTTACTTGAAAATTTTATTTTGTTCTTATACCATGTTCTAGAAAATGTGTAAGATGAATAATAATGTTATAAAATTCAAATTTTAGTTAATACTATTCATAACGGCTAGTTCATAATAATATTATAATAATATATCGTTGTTTAGTAAAACCCGGTATTGCGTATAACAGACGCTGTCGAGGAAGGTCGTGATTGCGTGTAATGCAAGCCAAGTCAGGGTTGCATGTTGTGAAAGAATTCTTCGTTCTTTCGTATAACAGAATCCAACCATATTTCATTTATACATTGAATATATATATATATATATATATATATACTCAATGTTGCGTAGAAGAACTATTATCAAAATTGTGTGTAACACAATCCAAGAATAATGTTGCGTATACTGCATGCTAATACGGTGTTGCGTATAGTGCAAGGTAATCTTGGTGTATCGTACAACAGAAGATATGAATGAAATTAAAAAGAACATATCTTATAAA
Organism: Viscum album; assembly: GCA_963277665.1. Lineage (NCBI taxonomy): Eukaryota > Viridiplantae > Streptophyta > Magnoliopsida > Santalales > Viscaceae > Viscum > Viscum album. Next base: position 1,331,746,180 of record OY728141.1, read on the forward strand.
ATCTCGGTTTGTTACATTCTACCCCCCTTAAAATGAATTTCGCCCTCGAAATTCTTCGGGGTTATAAATGGTTTACTACTCGAATGTTTCTTTAATAGAAACCCACATTGTAAAATGGAATGCCAAAACCAATCTTTAAAAACAAAAGTATGAAATGTAACGGTTACCCAAATAAACTAATCACTAGGTTTCCACATAGGTGGATATATGGATATGGAAGAGAAATCAAACCATCATGTTCTAATGGAGAGTGGTAGAGAACATGGCTATGGAAAAGCCAGCAATCACAAAGCCATAAATTTGTGACGATCTAAGGTACCATCTGATTCATCAGATATAAGGGAACAAGGACAACATTTTTGGTTTTCAAGATCATTTCCCTAATATTGATGAATTAAAAGAAATACATGCATGATTTTGGTACAATCTCACTATTGTTCGTCAATTGAACAATTTGCACTTCATCCCTTAAAGAAATGAAGTTGAATTTGTTATTCGTGATGTGTTAGCAGATCATTTGATAGAATAATGGGTCATTCCATCTCTTTCAAACAAAATGTTAGCAAAAGTTATAAGTCCATCTTATGGTTAGATTAATCGTATATGGTTCCAAAAATGAACTTATACTTCATATATCATACCGCTTAATAAAATAAAACTAGTTTTAACTAAACAGGGACTTTCTGTAGGCCAGTGGTAGGTGATAAAGGCCAGTCGCACTTCAATTGTGGGTTCGATTCCCACAACCTTGTCTGACGCGATGGGTTGTCGCCTGTCCTGTAGGTTGTCCTTTTTCTAAAGCTATATTACTATAACATCCCATCAACAATATCAAAAAGTTTTATCCTTAAACAATACTAACTTATGTCCAATATAATCCATTCCAATCTTAAGGCTTATCTAAAATACTCCGGTCCAAGATCATAGTATAAAGAAAATGATCACGTGAATGCCATCATTTATCCCCCATATATAATAAGATATATCTTTTTGGTCAAATTACAAACATGTGAATACCTTAATAATGAATACCCATTGAACCTTAGTGAAAACATGAATGCTGTCAAAACTTAACTCTTTCCATATACCAAAATCCAAAAAATCTATATACTCAAACCATGATATAACCTTCTCCTTATATCAGTCATGAGCTCATGAATACTATCAAACATTTAATTTACTCCTTATCCCTTCATTATGCGCAAATCATCTACATTCCAAAAACTTCTGAACAACCTTTCATGGATACTGGTAACATTAATCATACACTTTCAAAACTCAAGGAAAGGCAACAATGTAACAATCCTTAGATGTCTCTTTATTCCATAGTACCATGAGATTACTTATACAACATTACACATGATAAACATGAAATCATTCCACTACATTCTTAAACCATTGACCGAGCTTCAGCAATTCTTTCATCTCATATATCATTTATAGTCTCTTCATCATCATCCACATAAATACTACCCATACGACCATACTGATTCTCTTCATGAGACTTTCCCTTAGGGAATTGGTTTGCATAATGCCCGTACATTCCACATTTAAAACATTTAACCATTGTTGATGTCATAGCAATACCGTTATCCTCATCCCTGGTGTTAACTGAACCTTTTCCTTTGCACTTACTGGCTTTGGGTCCTTCTTTTCCACGCCCAAAGCATCTTCCAGTTCCTTTGAAACATTCTCCTTGATGCCTCTTCCCACATGATTTACATAGGGGAAATTGAGCATTCTTTCCTCTACGATCATCATGAAACTCCATCTTTCTCTTAATAGCCGAGTCAGGAAACTTAACAAATTTTACTTTATTGATCATATTATGAGATTTCTGATTTGGCATAATAATGATGTTTGGACTTCCAAATCCCATTTCATTTGGTTTCTCATGAAGAATATCATTCCATTGTCCATCATATCCTCTATTATAGTGAATCATCATGTTTCCAGCCATTTTCTAAAACCCAAAAAGAATATTGTGAGAGGAAAAAATCATAATAAAGGGAGAGTAACTTCAATATCTAACATCCTTGGTTTAATCTAATATCGTTACCATAGTTCTAGGACTATATCCTATACATATACTTATCCTTAGGGACATCCCAAGACATACCTTAGAAATATCTCTAGGGATCTTACTAACGTTTTCACATCCTAGTTTCCAAAGGTTGACTAAACATTTCCTCTAATACCAACTGTAGAGACCCGAAGCTTGACATACAAGAATATTACATTACTTTTGCGGAATACTTAATACATAAGAAAAACAAACACACAAGGACCGTAATAGTTTAGTGTCTTTGGAAACTTGGAGTAAAATCTTCTAATCGTGGTGAAAGATCTTCAACATCTCCCAATAAAGATCTTCCCTTTTTTTCTTACCTAAAACCTTTCTTTATATCCTGGGGAAAAGAAAACATAAAAGGGTGAGCTCAAATGCTCAGTAAGGGTGAACAAAAGAAATATCAATCCCATCATATTCATAAGAACATATCTTTTGGAAATCTTAACCTGCAAAAGAGATCATGATTTCATACCATGGGATAAATCATAGCAGTGAAATGTAATCCCAATAATAATAACATAAAACATGAAACATTTTGGAATACACAAATAATCATAGAGAATCATTTCTTATTAGTCAAGACTCATTGCCAAGACTATCTTAGTGGCCAAATTCCCATTCTGAACCGAGTTCACTCCTTGTTTTAGTCCTGTTTTGCTGAACCGGTATAACCTACCGTTCCAGCCATGTCTATCTCATGAGATATAAAATCTTTACCCAGTGCATTGGTGAGAGATATATGTCCCACCCATATCATAATGATACCATTCTTATGTGTGCCACAAAATCAGAAACCATACATCATAGCATAACCCATGTAATAAAAATGGTAATCTTAAACATCGTGACATCATAAAACAATTCATATAAGATAAAGGAATTCATAAAAATATAATTCCATCACAAAATAATCAAATAAATGTAATAATAGGAATATAAACAGAACCCTTTATTATCTTATATGGAAAATAATTTTGATAAAACACTTGAACTCCATTCTTGAGGAAAATATCCTTTTTGCTTCAAAAACACTTTTCCTTTCTTAACATGTCGTACAATTATAAACTAAAAGAAGTTGATTAAAAATAAACATTAAAACTTGTAAAGGAATAATCTTGGAAATAATGTTTTAAAAATACATTCATGTCGTATATGTTAAAAAAACATTCTTCTTGTACTTTTGTCGGAAAAGTGAAAAAGTACCTCATACGAAAAAAGACAAAAGATTCCTTTCATATCTTTTATTAAAAACTCACCGAAGGGTAAAATTGGATTTAAACAGTTTTAGGTGGATGGAAACAATATTACATATTGAGGAAACATGGATGTGGATGATAAAATACACCCCAGTAAATACCAAAGTATAAACAATCTCGGATAAAAATGAGATTGTGATATTTTCCTTCCCTTAGGCCCGATTTGCTTCGTAAGTGTCCGAACCTCCTGTATAATGATTTAAATAATTTCATTGACTTATTATATAATAATATTAATTGTTATGATATCATATATGGTTCAATTATGACTTTATATTACCCGTTCTTTTGTAAATTCCATGTTAAAGAGCGTTTTGGGTAAAATTGTTTCATTTGTCGTCCGTGTTTTGACTTGTAATTATTCATATGATTACATAGATCATGATTACTTAACTACAGAATATAAAACATGATTTATATATAATATATATTCAGAATATACATATATATAATAAATAAGTAAATGGAAATAAATACACCGTTCATGGAGACGGTAGGCCGTACGTACGCATGAACGCTGTTTTCGTTTCCTTATTGAGTTGAATGGAATTAAGTAGATGAAATTCATATATATACACATAAATCCAGTATCATTATTATTTCATATATTTCATGATTACTTATTATATATACTTTATAATCAGTCATGAATGGTTAAAGTGGAGAATGAATCTCATCGCGTCGTGGAGACGGTAGTCCGTACGTACGCACGAGCGATGATAGCATTCTCATGATCGTGGGACTGTATTAGAGTGTATGTATAATATTTCAGAATCAATATCACTTTAAAATAATCATATATAGTTATTATTTAAACCATTATACCCATCCAAGTAAGGTGGTGGTGGAAAATAGATTACACCATGGCGTGGAGACGGTATTCCGTACGTACGCACGTGCGGTGATTTTGTTTTCCGTAGGATGGATAGAAGGTGAAATGGTATTGTTTCATATTTATAATAACAAATCAGTATATTAGTGATACTGATGTTATTAATTTATAATGAAACAACTAAATAAGAATAAGTTGAAGAAGAAAGAAACTTGAAAGAATCGGGAGAAGAAATTACCTCTTCTTCGATACACCTCTTTGAATCCTTCTCTTAGGGCACTATGATTGGTCTTTAAAGTAGACCAAAACCTCTAGGATGTTTCTAGGGAAGTGGAGAAGATAATTTTTCAGGGTTTGGCCGAGCTTGAAGGCTAAAATTCGTGTGAGGAGAAGAGGGAGGAGGTTCCCTTTTATAAGGGAGGAGAGGGGCACCTTTGGAATTCTTAAAAATATTAATTTATAATAAATCTAACCCCACTTAAAAACCACCAAAAAGGACACATATTCAAAGCTTCTATGAAATAGGGTTGTAATCGCATCAACCAATAAAATTTAGACATGTTTGGATCTTATTTTAAACCTTATCATTTTGATTTATCCTTATTTAATCTATTTAAGTTTATTTGTGGTAATAAAAATCTAAATTTTTAATTATAACAAATAATTACTTATTTGTTGTGAATTTTCCATAATTGTTTAATTTATAAAATTATAGACCATATAAATTTAAATTTATAATTTTTAAATATTTTTGTGAATTTTAAACAATTTTATAATATGTTATTTTTATAAAATAACAATAGTGTCAATTTTAACACTATTCATTTAATTGAATTTAAATAAAATATATACAGAAGATATGTTCGAACTAAAAGCTTTAATAGATTCATAAAAGGTCATATGTACTGATAAAATTAGTGGATCACATTAAATAGTTCATATAATATTTATTTTATTATTTTTAAAACAATTTATTTGGTTTATTTCTTAATAAAATAATTACTACAACATTTTTGTATAATTATTTAATATACTTATATGATTCATAAAAATTAAAAATAAAATCCTATGATAAAGATAAATCTATTAAATTTCATAATAATACTTTACACGAATTTATCATCTTAAAATCACAACAGTTAAATTGTTATATTTATTAAATTATGAAGGTGACAACTTTGGAATCATTTAAAATAAAATAATATAAGTGTCATAATTGCTTGTATAAGACTCAAAATGGTCAAATATTATACCCTTGGATGATTATAGTTTAAATTTACATGACCAATAAGTTTTGGTCAGGGTTTTGTGCTTTTTATGGTCACTATTAGTTTAATAAAATCTATATTCTGGATTTTTCACTAGATAAATAAGTTCTGCATCACTATTGTGTCACAATTAATGATAATTATTTAATCCCAAAAAATTCTAAATAAATTCTCATGATGTAGATAATTTTGTTATATTTCTGTATACTATTAATTTTCAAAGTTTCATGAAGTTTATCACTAACTTAAAATTATTATACTAATAGTATTTAAGAGAGTGACATGTTGTCACTTTCTTTGGTTTTAATAACAATTAAATTATTTTCATGAAACAAAGTCCATTAAATGAATCTAATCCGACCCTTAGGTGATATGGGTCGACTTTTAGTCATCCAATAGAATTTTTCCAAGTTTTAGGGTAATTTTATAATCTTATATTTACCCTTAATTACCTGATTTACCTTTAACTATAGTAAATAAAATTTACCATAGTTACTATTCACAATGGCCAAAAATAAAAAGTAGCTTATTAACATAATTTGGACCCACTGATTCCAAATATGGAATCCATTTTTCCAAATTCAATACACAAAATTTTCAGCAATTAAATTAAAATTAATCCCGTTGTCGAAAGAAATCAGGTTTTTCTTTAAAACATTGCAAAAGATTGAATTGATTTAACCAACGAATTCAAGGTAAAATCAATGCTAATGACATAAATTATATTAAATGGTAAAAATATATTCTATTTATACTTTAAAACCATTCAATATTATAATTTTACCACATAAGATATTACGATGAAAAAAGTTGTTTTTAATTAAAATATAGCGTGTTTTTACTATTCATTAAAATATGAAAGTCGTCAGAATAAAATGAAAAATTTATCCAAAGTAAATTTTTATTTCTTTATTCCAAAGAATATTTTTATTTTTTCAAATGGAACTTATAAACATGTCAAAAACTAGATTTAAAGTGGGTGCGCCATCAAAAGGTGGCAAAACTGCATTTTTTGAAAAATACTAATTTTACATGAAAAATTTATTTTGTTCTTATACCATGTTCTAGAAAATGAGTAAGATGAATAATAATGTTATAAAATTAAAAATTTAGTTATTACTATTCACAACAGCTAGTTAATAATAATATTATAATAATATATCTTTGTTTAGTCAAACCCGGTATTGCGTATAACACACGTTGTCGAGGAAGGTCGCGATTGCATGTAATGCAAGCCAAGTCAGGGTTGCGTGTTGTGAAAGAATTCTTCGTTGTTTCGTATAACAGAATCCAACCATATTTCATTTATACATTGAATATATATATATATATATACACTCAATGTTGCGTAGAATAACTATTATCAAAATTGTGTGTAACACAATCCAAGAATAGTGTTGTGTATACTGCAAGCTAATACGATGTTGCGTATAGCGCAAGGTAATCTTGGTGTATCGTACAACAAAAGATATGAATGAAATTAAAAAGAATGTATCTTATAAAATCTCGGGTTGTTACATTAGGATGTTATGGTTATTATATAGGAAGGAAGCTAACATAATATATCATTATTTTGATTATTCTGATATTTATTGAGTTGATATATAGAATCAATATCATCTTTATCAAATTGATGATCTATTTTATTATTTGAAGGGAGGAAAATTTTGCTCCAAAATTGATCACCAATTTGAGTATTTCCAACAATGATCCAGGAAAGACGATATCCCTTAGACAACTTTTATAGACAATTAAAGACATAATGAATACTTGTTCATTACCTTTGGTCTCACTAACACACCAAAATTCTTTATTGTATTGATGAATCATTTATTTCACATATACCTAGACTATTTCATTGTGCCATTTATTGATGACATCTTAGTGTATTCTTATATGAAAGATGATCCTCGAAGGCACATGGATATTAAATGGGGTATATTATGTGATATCTATATTTTTGAAAAATTATCAATGAATGAATTTTGAGTATAATATGTACACTTATTTGGGAATAAAATTTTAGAGAAAATAATATCGATCGATTCAAATAAAATTGATGGTATTATTTGTGGAGAACATCCTAAATATTTCATTAATATATATAGAATCAGGGGAATAACACCATATTGTTGATTCTTATTCCATGGTTTCATAGGCCTTACTTGTACAATGACTCGATTTAATAATATGTGAATTAACTTTTTTTTGTAATGGTTATTTTCATAATTTTTTCAAGGAATACTAGGCATGGTTTAAGGCAGAACCTAACCGTATCCTTCCAGAAACATGTGAGGGATTTATTTTCTTCTGTAATGAATCTAGGTATGGATTATGTTATGTTCTCCTATAGGGTGATCATAAAATATCATACCACTCCGAAAAATTTTGGGTACAAGAGAATAATTATCAAACACTTGATTTGGAATTAGTTATGTTGGTTCATTCCAAATAAACATGGTGTTTCTATCTCTTTAGTAAAGAAATTATTTTCTTTAATGTGTTAAAAATAATGAAACACATTTTTTCACAAATAGATTTGAACATGAAGAAATTATTCTATTTGTGATAAATGTAAATGTTTGAAGTTGATTTGTTTTTTAAGCATCAGATTTGAAATTAAGTGTTTAGTGCATTGAGTACTATATCATATAATTACGATGGTTGAGAAGATTAATACCAATAGAAAATATTGAGGGTTATTATTTATATGAACATGGAATATTTTTATAATGATGTGGTTGTAGTATTATATCTAGTTACATTGACTCCATATATAGTGGAACTAGTCAATTAGGGTTGACTGTCAGAACCTAATTGTTTTATAGTAAGGATTGACATTAATGATGAGGAGAATATGGGGGGATATAAAAATGATATGAATTTAAAGATGTGATTTATAGATCATATCATAGTTCCTATTTTAATTTGATATAAATTTATTTTATTTTACCACATTAAAAAATGATAAATCAACTTGGGTAACCATAAAATATAAAGGATAATGAAGAATTGTTTTTTGTCAGGTATAAAAAGTAAGGTGAATTAATATACTGCAAGATGTCTCATTTATCAATAGTTGAAGGTTGAACATCAATTCCCTACTAGAATTTGATAGTAATTTCCAATAATGATATATAAACGGATGAGTATTTTAATATAATACAACCATGATCCATAGAAAATTATTTAGAATCATTATTCTGTTCTGGTGATTGTGGAATGACTAATGAATTCATCACATTTTATTCCAATTTAGGATATGAATATGACATATGAGTTATAAAATATCTATATCTAGTAAGTATTGAAATTTCATGGGGTTCTGGTTTCTTTAATATATAAAAGAGACTATGGATTCAACTCATCAATTTGGTATTCCTTAAAATAATACCTTCGAACCAAGTTGACAAATAGTATAATACCTTATCCACAGATAAATAGCTAGTCAAAGTGAATGATTATTATGTTAGAGGATGTGACACCTCAAACCCACAATCCCAACTCTTGTTCCATAAATACCTAATTCACATACTCTCTTTGATACCAAGTGTAATATCCTAAATTTCACCATTGTTAATTGAAAAATAAATAATGATTATTTAATCTCTTTTAATCTTAGTATCTTTTTTATGTTTATATATTTATATATTATGGAAAACATAAATTAAAAAAAGTGATAACTTTTTCAACCGATGTATATTTATTATTTTCTATATAGGAAAATACTTTATCTATTGTATTTCCTTAAAATCTACCAAAAAATCTCCACAGATGCTCTCATATTCGACATATAATGTTTGATACTTTTATTCATAGCCTGGGGAAATGAAAACATAAGAGGGGGTGAGCTAAAATTCTATGTATGGGAAAAAATAAGAATAAATAAATCATGGAATAAATATTTTAGAATAATTATATAATATGAAAAATGTAAAATAGAATTAATATGAAAGAATAATATACCCATGGATAATAATGAAAATAAATATATCACCTGGATATCAAAAACTGGTTCTTATAGATGAAATTCATAATGATGGATAGTTAGTTGAACAACATAATCCATGAACCCATTATCTTAGACAACATAATCTTACAAAAAATGAAATATGTTCTTCTATGAAAGAATAAATCAAAATCCCCTAACATGTTTATCTCATCAGACCCATCATATCATCAAGTGGGTATATAATTACAGGCTCCAACATACAGTTGTTTAATGCCAATGCATTCATTATTTAGTAAAATGAATAAAATATTCATAATAAACATTGAAAATAATCCTATTTAGTGTTATACAACCATATGTATGACCAAACAATTTCGACATATAATGAGAATAATAATATTTATAGGTGAAAATAGTACAATATTAATTATATGAAATATGATTTTCATACTGTATATAGCAATGAGTATATAACTATATGAATACATGATCAGAAAGATCATATTCTATCTAAAGAAAGAAAGTGGATGACTATAAGAGAATATATACCAAAATGTGAGAAATATATTTCAATGGGTTTATGTGGTAGGAAAGTATATCCATAGAAAATAATGAGATATTACCATATAATATAATAAAAAGTATAGAATGTTCCCAACTTATATAAAATATGTTTATCTAAATAATCCCAAGTCAACGAATGAAAGATGAACAACCAAAAATCCTCATTTCAAGAGAAAAAACTAACTCAATATCCATTTGAATAACATAATGTGATTTAGCTACTATATCACAAAAAAAACTTAATATGATTAAAGTATATTTATGTGTTGTAAGTACTCTATACAAAGGAAACATGGTGCATAACATAAACAAGTGCTAATGATTTAATGTTTGAGACAAAGAACACGTAAAATTTGACAATTATTTTACTCAAAAACCCTCAAAAGGGTGGGATTATATATTAATTTCAAATACCATGATGAAAAGATTATTTATGATATGATATCTTAAATAGGGAGTATTTACACCATATAAATGAAATTTGGTACATAATACCAAACATGTCTGAAATAGAGTAATTTGATACGAAAAACCCTTACGTTGTATACCTACACACACAATTATACAATAACCTCATGCAATATGAACTTAACTATTTTAGGAAATTATATTTGAAACACAAGGTCAACATTATTAAATTTTTATAGTTATTTAAAAACATATGTTAAGAATATATTAATATGTTACAGTTTATTATTATTATTGGGTCATAGAACTCATAGTTGTTTATTTTTTACAAAAAAATCATGAAGATATAAATTATTATCACTAAGTGGTATTAATTTCACCACTCCATTATAATTTAATACAGAGTAATAATATTTTTAAATGACAACTTAATCCCAATTTCTATTTTTTGAAATACATGAATATGGAATTTGAAAATTGCAATGGATATGAACTCATTTTTGACATATTTATTGATCGGAATGTGATATATTAGAAAATAGTTTAAATATTAACATCACCATTCTAGAATGATTAAAAAACATTAGATATATCATTATTTCACGATATTTCCATTAAATAGAATCCCATAATAATTTATTACATAATCTTTGTAACATCATTTACATAGGCAGTTAAGTTGACCTATGTGGTAATATGTTATGATGACTTAATGATTAAAGGGGATATATTTAGATAATAATAATGTGATATGTAAAATTGAATAAAAAAGTCACAAAAATTATATATACCCCCTAAATTCATTCTAGTAACAATCAATGATGGGAGACAATTAAAAATGAAATTCTTTATTAGAGGAGGTAGTAGTCCTTGTATATGCATGATTAATAATCCCATCTCTCAATTAATGGAAAGAATGATTCCATATGAAAATTAATTATTTTTTAATTTTACATAATACATATAAATAATATTTATTCATAAAATCCATACATGATACGAGACCTTGGAGGTGGTGATTGAAAATGAATCACATCACATTGTGGAGGTAGTAGTCAGAACGTACACATGATTGATATTTTGGTCTCTCTTAGTGTATGGATAGTATTGAAATATGAGTTGTAAAATTAATATAATGAAAATTATTTATATTAACGATACATATATCATTATATAAATAATGTTATATTTTATTTAGGTAGTATTATTGTAAAATAAAAATCAAGTGAAAGTAATACTAACATTAAAAACTTATTTTTTTCTCTTGGAAAACTCCTTGTAAATGACAACATTAAGGAATATAAGGATGATTGGAATATTATATATGTCAAATATAGTTATAATAATTGTTTAGAGCTTTAATAATAAATTATAAAGATATCTGATTTATGATGTGGTGGATGTATGACCTTTTTATAAGTTAAAAGAAGGGTAATATTGGAAATAACTATGAATTTTTCCATAATATAATATTACAATTCAATGTTCAATTGAGAAAAAATGGTTAAAGAAGAGTGGAAAGTTATTATGTGTAAAATGAAACATTTAACACTATTTTGGAGACAATAATTTTTTTTAGAGTTATTTATTGTGTTGAAAACATAACAATGAACCATTTACCTAATTTGAACCTTCTTATTTTGAAATACTGATATACATTTTTCATAATTTTTAATAGGTTTGAATTTTTATTTTAAGATTACTACACATAATGTGTAAAAGTAGTTTTTAGAAAAAAGTATGTTATTTAAGAATAAAATTTTGGTGTAAGATATAGTTATTAAAATTATTTGTTTCCTAGAAAATAAACACGGAACATTATAAATAAAATGAAATTTATAAATATTATTAGAATGATAAAATCAAATCTTACATTTAAAATACACGATTCAATGAAAAGATTGATAACATTTTAATTTTTTTATGAATTATAGGCATATGATTTATAAGATACAAGATAATATTATAATGCATAATTTTACACCATATGTATATATTTTATTACTTTTATGGGTTTTAAAACATCTATGTAATGATTACATAATGATAAAATCATAACAATTTTATTTAAAAAAAGTATTTTCAACTAAAAATTTTACTTTTTAAAAAATACCAAAATTTTATCTCATGATAATATTGGTTTTATAAATATAAAAATCATGTAAGTATATTAAAATTAAAATTCTAAAATGTCAAAATTCAATTTTTAAATAAAATTACAAAATTGAATTAAAAAACATTTTTATTTTAAAATATCATTTTCAAATAATAATTACCATTATTATTATTTTTTCTTATTATTAACAAAATAAATGTGTATTATCAAATAATTTATATAAAACTTAATTTATCATCAGTAATCATATATTTTTGAAATAAAAATTTAATATCATAAAGGATATTTTTTTAAAATAACTATACAATAAAAAATATTATTAGTCACATTAGGTAAACTAATTGAATTACATTCTTAAGTACCCTTTATTTTCTTTATACTTATATTTCATATATAAGATTATATTATTAATAACTACTAATTAAATTAATCGGTACTAATGGTCATACTTAAATGTTTATATTTTATATAAATATATCATGTTTTCTTTTAAGAATTATGGGGTAAGCAACGAAATCCATTGAACACATTAAATAATGTCATGTTATTGATATATTAAAATCGTGGGGTGTTATAGAGGATATGGTTAAAAAAATTAGATTAAATTTATTGGTTCATGGTATGAACATTTGTATTTAGTGGAGTTATTTTATAATAACAGCTATTAATTCATGATACAAATGGGCCCATATAAATCATTGTAAGACCATCAATATTACTATACACACTATTGGGTTGATATCGGTAAAAATTAACTAATTAGACCATGATTAGTGATAGATACCACTAAGAATATATATAAGATTATGAAAATAATGGAAAAAATCAACTTCATCATAAATATTTTGTGAATCATTGATATCCTCTTTTATCCTTTAACGTAGATGAATTTTTTGTGAGCTTCTCAAAGGTTGGGGATTTTTATTTTTAAAAGAAAGAGAGGTAGTCTCCTCAGTATGTTTTTCATTTGGAAAATTATGAATTGATTTTCAAACTTTCTTATTGGTTAGCTCGGCCATAATGATTCTAGTTTTTTCAAAAAAATTTCTTTAACATGTAATTAATGATGTACTGAAAAAGTCCTAACCATGTGATTAGTTATGATCATTTTACTCTATATCCTGGTATGAAAATTTTTCAGGCCTCAATTTACACCATGGATAGAAAATACAAGGTTGATCATAGAAGACTAATATCATTGGTTTAGGTTTTATGAAAACATGGTATTATGAAGTAAAATAATTAGGAATATTAGAGTAAAAGGATAGACTAGTGGCTAGAAATTTTCCAAAACCCAATAACCTCTATATTTCTAATGGTGGAAATTCTAATGGAGAGGAGAATGTAACAACTATATTTTGAGGAAAATTTCAAGCATGGTTGTGTTTTATAATTACTTATAATGGTATAGTTAGGTTACTAAAAGTGTTCAAACAATGATGTCCAATAGGATCTCAAATATGGTATCAATAGTTAGTTTATGATAATAAATTATCTTCATAGTGGGAAGGGTATATATATATTTTTTGGGGATATTGTGTAGAATTATTTGGTGAAATGAATGTCCATTCAATGTGTTAATGGGTTTTAGGAATTCTAAATTTGGGGTACCTTGAATTTTGATGTTTGTGGGAATCAATGATATCATAATGTTCATCAATTTATCATATTTTGAAAGATTATAGTCAAATATTATTTTTTAATTCTAGAATCACTTAATCTTTAATTAGAATTAATTATTTCCTCACAAATACCAGGCTCCTTCTAGTTGATTTTAGAGATTATATTCCTCCAAGAGGCTAATTTTAACAAAAAATCAAGAATTGGATCTAAGGAATCAAGGGTAAGGATTCTAGTTCCATTTATCAATTTTAATTCTCGAGTCCTTTTTTGGGTGAATCAATACATATAGGTTTTCATGCCTAAATATTCGGTTTATGGATTTATTTTATATATATTATTTAGGATTAATTAAAGGAATGAAAATGGGAGCCAGAATCAATAAATCCTTGAATGATTCATCGTGTTGAATACTTTGGAAGTAATAGTATTTTCTATACTCCTTTTCATAGATTATGAAGTCTTGGTTTTAAAAACCAAATGATTTTTTATTAATAAAAACAAATGATGATTATTCTTGTTCTAATTACATCGTACTATATTTTTCGATCTTTTCCCACAACATGCTCAATAAATATTTAAATTAGAATATATTTTTGAGGAAATGTTTCAATTTTAAAATTATTATATTGCATATTTTGTTGTGTTCATATTCATACTGGGGACTTATTGTATTTAGACCCATATATCGTGTATATTTTAGGGAGCCCTAGATTATTCTACCAAGTGATATCTTGGAACTAGAGGGAAGCGTTCCACTAAAGAGTTAAAACTATATAGTGGAAATATGGGATTTGATAAAATTAGTTGGGATGTTTTATTTTTCAGTTGCGTGAATAGAATGGGTGACCATTATGGTGTGATTCAACATCAGTGCTTACAAATATATATATTAGATACTTCAATCTTATATGTATTAATATAATTATATATTAAATGATAGAATTTTTTTATTTTTCTATTGGTCTGTATAGAATTACTTGTGGTATTTCCAACTAATTTGATATACTCAACCCTTTTATATTCATTCGACTTCATATGAAGAGTTTATTTTTCATGTTACAGGTAATGGGAAAGTACTGTACTTTTTTAGCAGATCACATTGATGTTATTTTATCATTATTTGGAGTTGGAGCTTGGAGTTGTCTTGTAGTAGAGTTGGACATGGATCTAAATTAGTGTCTTGGTCTCCCTTAATGTGTTTGGTATTTTTGATATAGACTAGTTTCTTTCTATCATACTATTGTCAATCTGAATATGTTTCAGGTTTATTATGTCATTCAATTCTTAAAAGTTTTTATATCACGCATCTTCTTTATTTTACATCATCATGAATTTTCTATTACGGGTTATAAATAGAGGATAAAATCATCGAAAATGATTTATTAAAGAAATTTCAATTTATATAATGTTTTTAGTGTCCACGGTAAGTCACAAAATGTTAGGGTGATTCTGATCCTACCCAAGTTAGTGGGTCAGGACGGGGTGTTACATATTTGTCCTAGTGCTAATACGTAGAGACTGAAATTGGGTTAGACGACCCTAAATAATTGTATATGGGTGAGGTTAGAATAGTGATGGTTTCTAGATGATGTATTTATGTGGCCTGGATGGAAAAGAATATATTTTCCCATGTTGGTACTTATAAAATATTGACATATCCTAGATCATTTGGATACACGATAAAAAACTAAGGAGAGTGAATTACCCCCATAGAATGCGATATTGGGTGGGTATTTAGTGGTTAATAATTAAATATAGTTTATGTGAGTGGACTAACTTAGGATGACCATAGGATGGTAGATGAGACTTATAACATCTCTATTAACTCATTCCATTGTGGATAATAGTTTGGGGATAGTGAGATGAAACGGTGATCATGATGGGGGTGAGAGATGATACACATTTGTGAGATGGGAATTGATGAATGACAAGTAATGATTACAGATACCTTATAGGGTATCCATGTTAATGTGAGGCATAGTGGACCATGGTGGGTTCCAATGTTCCATGTTTCCCTAGAAGATGGTTAGTGAAGAATAGTAGGCATGGTCAATATCATATGTCACCTTAAAAATCAAGGAACAATGATAACCATCTAGCATGGATTCTATAATGGCATCTGGGTTGGTAATATGAGAGGATAGTTTTGGAGATATGTGATAAGATCAAAAAGGTGGTCGACCACTATTCATTGAATTGACATCCTATAGATGGTGTGTCCCTGAGTATATGAGTTTAATTTTATATATTATTATCTGTGGTGAATATGAAATGAAGGTTTCATGGAAGAGGGGAAGGATATGAGCCTTGGGTAATTTATTCTTAGTACCTAGTACTAGGTAGGGTTTTTAAACCTCATGGTGTTTGATATATGATAGATCTTGGTGGAATATGGAAAAAGGTTCATATTATTCCAGAGTTGGAAACCCTCTCTGGTAGAATATGGTTCCCCAAGAGATATGACACATGAAAGATTTGATTTCACTTGAGTTTGTTTTCACCCAGGTGTATATTCTCTATATGGTTTTTTTGTGATCTAAGTATCCATAGGGTGGATATTTATTCGCATGGGGTTCTAGGTGTGGCTGAGTTTCCTAATAGTGTTATGTTTTATATTCAGAGACACTCTAACACTGAATAAGGAATGTATGATTTTTGGGTTCTAGTTCCTGGGAGGACATGACCCTCTAGGTGGTTGGTGTTCTCAAAGACACTCCCACACCGAAAAATGTAGGTTAGGTTTATCCTTAGAATACCATTATAATAAAAATATATAAAGGAGTTTATTTATTTTTATAAATTATAGATAACATTTTTCATTGTTAGGAATACCACGTGTGCTTTCACTTTTTATAGAAATATATGATTGTTACACCATTGTGGATTTATTATTTTGCATTTATTTCTATCATCCTATATAGGAACCAGAGTATGAATACATACCTAAGGTTTTATTTTTTTATTAAGTATAGGAAATGAAATATACATGGTTTATGTCTAATAGTGGATGATCAAGCTAGACTAGATTGACTGGGATTGTAATATTGGGATTGGGTTACATCTCTTTCATAGACGTAGATTATCTTGTACAATTTTTTTTGTTTTTTTGTATATGTGGTAGGACCAATATGAGATCATTATTTTTGTGGTGGGAAGACCATGATTCAATATAACAATATGATTCTTCCGTTAATTATTATTAATGGTAATGTTTTATAATTTTTGTGTTCTGTGTTTATTTTTTATGGATAATGTTTGGTTATTTGTTTCATTGTTTCTTACATTGATATGATGGTATTGTCTCCCAATCTAAACTCTTTAAGGCCTTGTTACTATTCATAAGCCTCTTGTATATGGGGATTCATTTATAAGGACAACTACTGACCACCAGTCTTGGATCCATCCAAGGGGTGTGGGGTTGTAGGGAATTATAAAGTGGTATGAGATATTTTTCTTTTACTTACTATTTGAAAAAATGATAAACAAGTGATGTTTGAATAATTTAGAACCTATGATAAAAATGGAATGGTGTTTCAAAACACCATTTCTAGTTGAATATATAGTTTACTAGAGATATTATGTTGTAATTATTGGGTTATAATGATAGAGTTTTAGGACTTATCTTAGCATGTCACACATGAATTTATGTATTTATCATGTATAGGTTCTATAATCATCGGCTAATGGAAAGAATATTATAGAAATTCATCATATATGGAATATAATATTCACATGAAATACATTTGGTTTCATATGATTTATATAATAGATAATTGATTAAGCTACCATTGAATGTGTGAAAAAATATTATGTGTTGTTTTACCATATAACATATTGGGAGATTTCTATTAATCTAAACCATAATATTTCTTATTATGATGATAGGGAATGAAATTATGATAGAAGGATATTCCTTGATAATGAATATTTAATTTATATTATAAGGTATTTATTAAAACCCTATGTAAGTTGTCATATGTACTTTATTTTTTATTACTAGTTCAAAAATAAAGAAGGTTTTGTTTCATAAAGCATAAAAAAAATCTATAAATCTTTTTGTGTATAGATTTTTTGTTGTTTTCTACTTAAACAAACCATATTAATTTGGAAAACATGACATTAATAATCATGGGAAAATGACACTATATACCTTCAGTGAGACCTAATCCTCATGACGGGTAGGTTGGTATGATAATACTCATAGAGGATGGGTTCCCAAGGAGACGCGGTTGTTCAACATGTGGTTTTAGTTTTTTATATGCAGTAAAGATATAGAAGGTGTGTTGGTGTATGATTTTTTAGGTGGTATTTGAGATAAGAGAATTGGTATTACATCCAAGTTATTTTTTTGAGACCTGATCATGGGATAATTGAGATATATTAGTGCATTGATATGTTGACTATGATATAAGATATCGAAGTTTTATTTATGGGGGAAACCATATAGTAGGGTTAACTAGGGATTTTGAGTTCCTAAGAGATTAAGTTATGTGTAGATTCTCTAGGTTTTGATATCGGGGAATTGGAGGTGTATCCTAATATGTGTTATATACATGGAAATTTCCTGAAATTTCATGATTAAAGGCATCTTTAGTGTTTTTTTATAAAGGTTTTAGTTTCTATGGGAATGGTTGGTAATATTTCAGACCATATTGTTTTAGAGAGTGGATACAGATGTGATTTATGTTCTTGATCCTATATAGTTACATACTAGAAGGATAAAGTTAGGGTAAAAACATTTGGTCTTGTTAAAATTCTAGATTTTATGGGTGATCATGTGATTCAATGTGGAATGGGTGAGATGTCTAGCTTATAGGTAGGTAAACATAGAGGTTTTTATAGTTAGGTTAGATTTACATTCATGAGTAGAATGGTTGATGGTTTTGTTTTATGTGACTACTTTTGATGATGTATAACTCATGGGAGAATGAGATGGGTAGGGTGATTGGTCATATGATAGAATACAACCATTGGTTTGAATGGTTTCAAGGTGATACAATATGGTTATATGTGCTGTTTTTGAGTTTAAAATTAGTATATTACAATTTGAAGGTCAAGGAATAATGATTTTTATTGAATGGCTATTTTCTGGGTTGCTTGAGAGTTTAGACGAAATGAGAAATGTCCCTTAATAGTAATATGTGACATCAAAGATAGATTTGGGTGTTTTATTATAGTCAACCCATGGTTGTTCCTTAAAATTAATTTTATGGTAGGGTAGTCTTTGTAACATATTGAATATTGTTTTATGGAGTGGTCTAAGGAAAGAATTATGATGGAAATTTCACCATTTTCTATTAAGTTGTATAACCCACATTGCATTTTAATTTTAATAGAGGTTGAGGATGACGTTCATAGTGAGTCGTGAACGATCAATTGGTGATGTTTCTTTTTTACACTAGGGTATGTGTGAGATGTCAATGTCTAGAGATTATATTTCGTAATGGATCTAGCATAGAGAATGGTGGAATGACCGTCATATTTATATGGTTGTGGCTATGACGATACCATTCATTTGATGGTCCAGGTGGTATTGCATACCATTTTACTAGTGGATATAATTTCACATGGTTCCTTAGAGAAAAATATGCATGATATTTTTCATTTACTATTAAATGGAGTCTTAATATTGGAATCAAGATCTAGATGCTTTTATATGACCTGTGGGTGTGTTATATTGGTGTTAGTTTAGTTCTTTAGGGGAGAGTATTGAAAAAAATTGGTTGGTAGAGGTACCATCATTGGAAATTCACCGAGAGTCAGGTTCGGACTACAGTTCAAGTGTTTGTATGATCTTAGGGTACTTCGAGATTAAATCATCTCGATCAAGTAATGTGATACATTGTTGGAAAGTGTGGTAAATTATTTTTTAGAATGTTTAGTTAGAGGATATATTATAATTATTTTTTTAATGATGTTTAGTGTATTTGGATGTAAAACTCAATTATAATTTTATTATTCAAATAAGAATATAGTCTCAATGTTAATTGTAGTGGTAGGGAGAACTAGAGATCAAAATTATTCTTTTAGAGAACTGACTAATGGTATGTAGCATTACGTTTCTATGGATTAATTTGTTGAAGATGCCATGGAGTAATGTGATGGATATATGTAATTTAGAATGTCAATTTTAGTGATAGTAATGGGTGATAGTTTGGTTTTTATGATAAGAACCCCATATATTTTGATTTTTGTAGTAAAAAAATGTTTGGTGTATGATGATAAAAAATGGTGAGTTGATGGGGAATATGAAACTTAGGTTAGTTTGGTTTTATGGCCAAGTATCATAGAGTTCCTTAGAGGAAGAAAATTTCTATGATGGGGAGATCATAAAGCCTCATGTTTTTTGGGTTAAAAATGAGTAGGAATTTGGTTTTTTTCTTCTTGAATGTATATCAATGTCAAAATGGTGGTTTACTTTAGATGATGATCTTAGGAATCTTTTTTGAATCTTTTTTTTGATATCCAAATGAGGTTTTTATACTTGGGATATAACCTCGTGTTATTCTGATCCTATATTATTTTTTAGAATATGTTAGAATTTATTTAATAAATAGTAATTATTTTACATACAGTAACAATTATTAATGCTAAATAGATATAGAAAACAACACTTTTCATACACTGATATTACATATTTTTAGATGAATATTCATTTTATAATATATTAATCCATTCAATAATTTTATAGGTCCCGTTCCTCTGAAAATAATGATAGATAAAGAATGATTTAAAAAGTTAACTAAATCATATCCCATTTAATAATTCATAACTATTTCCCTTCATATAAAGATAATACGAAAAAACTTTCTCTATATCCTAGGGAATGTAAACATAAGAAATGGCGAGCATAGACACTCAGTTAGGGTGAAAAGGGTATATATCAATATAACATGAGCGTAAGGGTTTAAGAACATGATACCAACATTTTGAAAACCATATCCATCATATCATAGATCATAAAAACATGTCACATCATAAATTATTCTAGTTTAAAAGAAATGAATCATATGGTAATTAAAGAAAAAACTCTATGAGATAACAACATTGTTTTAAGACATATATTTTTGACATAAAAATAAGCATAGAAAATAATTTCTTTTAAATTCATGGAACATTTCCAAGACTATCATATTCAGATGATTTCACTTCCAAAACCATCATATTTGTAACTATTCACTCCTTAGACTATAATAGTTTAATGATTCTCTTACTAAACTATTGCCTCACTTACACCAGAAGCCCAAATCTGGTGCCTTCTATAATTATATTCAGAAAGGATACAAGGAATTATACAATGAAGGGTCGAATAATATAATATTCTTGGTAAAATATATATATACATATGTCTACAACTAAAATTTAATACAAAAATTAAAACATATATTTTTAGAATATTATTATTCAATCTAGAATATGCATACATATCAGTTATTGTAAAGACCCATAAAATTCAAGGGAAATTTTTTCTTAATTTTCTTTGGAATTTTAAAAGAACGCGGTTTCTGACGGCACTTGATTCCGAGGGCCGGTGTGCCCGGAATTTCTATCCGAAGTTTAGCTCGGGTACGTTCAGTGAACGAACGAGCGGGTTTTTATAACTTTTGAACCGGTGCTCGGAATCAAATTCTGAGGGCACTGATGGATTCACAACGCCGGTAATTGCTTAGGAACACCTTTTCCAGAGTTGTGTTTACATGAGAGAAGTTATTAAAAATTTGTGCAAGGTAAAATAAAATTGAGCATCAATTTTATTTTTCACTAAATGGTTTAAATATTTGGGTGGAAGTTGGGGGAAACCACCCAACATCCCATGGGAGGTTATGAGGGTGGTGGGGCCCACACGAACCAAACCCCTTCGTCTTCCCTAACCTTCTATAACCCTTCATTTAATTTGACAGCTTCAGTTAATTAATTGAGTGGATTTATTCAACTTTTTAATTTCAGACATAAGTTATGTTAATAAAATAAGTGAGGTACTTATTTTATTTTGGTTGGGACTTGTTTCTTGAGAGGTTTGGGAGAAAAGCTAAGGGAGGCTTGAAGATCTTCATCTTCTTCGTCGAAGAACACAAAGAACGCGAAGAACACACCGATCTCCGACGAAGAACGCCGAATCCTCGGAGATCGACTACGCGACGCTGTGTACCACAACGCCAACGATGCCTTCTTCTGCGACCATTCTCCTTTCGCGATGCCTCCTTCCACGACGGTTATTTCTGCGATGAACCTCCGTTCAAGCTACGCTCGAGGTAGGGGTTTATTTAAATTGTTGTTCCTGATTACTTCTATAGCCGTTCTTCCTGAAACTTTTCCACTTGATATCGATTAATGGGAGGGGGCCGGACTGCACAAACATAGCCGTCCCTCCTCCCTTATTCTTGTATTGTTGCAGTTCGAAGGAAAATGATGCGGTGCCAATGCACCACGCAGGATCTTGCGGCAAGGATGTGTGGCACCCGTCGTGCCGCGCCGATGACTTTGAATAAGGTCACAGTGTCGTTCTGTTGCGCTGAAGGATCACGAAAACACTGCGGCCGAAGCGGGGCCACGGCGGAGGGGCGTGATGCCGTCGCGCCGCATCGGACGGTCCAAGGCTGCGACGGAGCAGGGGAACCGGCGACCGGTTCCGGGCCGCCGGCGTCGGAGCAGGGGGATCGGCCCTTACTGGTCCCGTGGTGGCAACAACCGGCCGGAGCCAGCTGGTCGGCCAGAGGAAGAGCCGAGGGTTCGTAACCCTCGACTAGCCGGTCCTGAGCGGCCCCCCACATGGGGGTCGCGGATTACAAATGGGTGGGGGGCAGCGCGCCCCCCCGCACCCCTGTCCGCTCGGCCGAAACGGACGAGCCACCCGGCTGGCGCCAGCGTGCCAGGCCGGCTGCCCAGGCTGGTCCGCCAGGCCGTGCCGCATCCAAGCAGGCCAGACCCAGACTCGGGATGGGTCGACCCGGTTCAGGCCGACCCAGAGGGTATCGGGCCTGGTCGGACCGGGCCCGAACCCCCTAATACCGGACCTCTCACGGTCTTTTGCCCTTAACTTGGGCTGCAGACCTCAGATCCATGCACCGTCAGCTACGATGCGATCCTTTGATCCAGATGGTCGTTTCGGTATATTGCACTCAAGGTTTCGTAGTACTTTGGGTTCATCCGGGTTGGTTCGTACACAAAACCAACCGGGCCCTCGGAGCGGAAACACTTATAACTTGAGTTCAGGACGTCCGATTGACGTGCCGTCGACATTGTTGGATTACACTAAGTGAGAAAGACCTTTTGGCTTACTATGATCGAGGCTTGGATGCAGTAAGAGTATGGTCGGGTTGGTTTTGACTTAAAAATCAACCGGGCCCCTGGAATGAAAAAGCCAATAACTCTGAGACCGGGCGTCTGATCGACGCGTTGTCTGTCACGTTGAGTTCCTGTTTACGATACAGAACTTTTTTATACATCAACTCCGGACTATGTGTCAGTTAATGTATCAGACCTTTGGCTCAGGGAGCGGACCCTCCCGAATGAGCTTGCTATGTGCGGGAACCCTAGAGCTGGCTGCGACTATGAAGACGATGACGACTGTACAGAAATCCTCCGTGGATTCGACGGCGATGACTACATCACTCAGCAATCCTATGTGGATTCGTGCTACCGATCCTGTGTGGGTCAGATCCTATATGGGTCAGTACTCAGCAGTCTTGTGTGGGCTAGCTCTTACAGATCCTGTGTGGGTTCGATCCTGTGTGGGTCATTGTGGGTGTTAGTTACCTATCGATCCTTTGTGGGTCATTGCGAGGGTTAGTACCTATCGATCCTGTGTGGGTCCGACAGCTTAGATGAACTAGTGGAAATATCTGATCATCTCTATCTTCTTATGATGAAGTATACATGTGTGAGCAGAATCTTGACTTTCAATCTTTACCTTCGATATGATTGACTTGATATCCTGTGTGGATTACGTTTGGCTTTCCTATGTGGACTGAGTTGTACTTGGGCTCGGATGTTGGAGCTAAACAATAATTGATGACTTAGGTATATGTATGGGAATATACCAAAGAACTGTCTGATGTTACTTCGTGTTTGTATCTTTCCTTTGTGGATAATCCTTTGTGGATTCCGAGAGACCATAGGGGGTCTCAGGGTCCCTAATGAGTAGCTTATACTCACCCATGCACGGGCTATGCCCGCACTACGTTGTGTTGGTTGCAGACGATGGACATCGCTGATCGTGGTTGAGGCTTGCGGAGCAGGTCGGTAACTGGAGGTCGACCACTGGGCGGTACGTACTCGGAGCGGACAGCTGTACCCGAGGAGCTGAGGAGGCTATCTGTACCCACCCTTCAGGTGGGAATTCTAGTGGATGGCTCGACACTGCGGCTTTACATTCAGTTGTTGTACTCTCTTTTCAGTTGTACTTTATTTTTAGTTTGGGTTTTTATTCTGGCCCACTTACTTTTCCACAGTTACTGTTGTACCCAGTTTTTACTTAGTGTTTACTTCTGCTTGCTTGCTCTGTGGTATTTGTTTAATTTCCAAAGGCAATGTATTCCCTTTTTATTGGGAATTACACCTTTGTGCTAGTCGCCATCCCCTGGCCTATAGAAGGCGGGGTTGGGGTAGTCACGACACGGGCCCCGAGGACGGGTCGTGACAAATTGGTATCAAAGGAGTTCGGTTCTACCGCAGAACTCAGGACTCTGAACTTTTTCTATGTGAAGCAACAATGTTAAGAGTATTGAGTGTGGTTATCAGTCCAGGGGGTTCAGTGTTGGTGTGGCGGCCGACGTCTCCGTACACCAGGACACTGACTTCTGATTTCTGACTTAATACACGAAAACATTGATTGCATGTGTGTCTCAAGTTTTCTTTGTGATTACTTTATGTCATCTCACCAGGTATACTGTTTGACCGTGGCGCACCTGTTTCTTTTCAGGATGGCCCCACAACGGCAGCCAGCTAGGGTTCCGAGAGTTGTGCGTGACGATATCCCACCGAGCGATGAGGCCTCGGTAAAGGGCCCTTTGAGAGAAGAGGCACCGGCGGTAGCGCTACCCGCTGAGCCACCGATGCTACCAGCCCCAGCCGCTGACGATGCATGTCGCCTTAGTGCACTGCATGAGTTTCAGCATCAGCGACCCCCCAGGTTCTACGGGGAGACAGACACTCAAGCAGCCGAGGATTGGCTGGAGGCAGTTGTACGGGTTTTCAGGTTAGTGAGGACACCGACAAACCTCATAGAGATCCTCTCAGCGAGCCTACTACACACGGCAGCAGGCAGATGGTGGAGCTTGATGCTCCAGGTGCACGATGAGCATCTCTTCTCTGGATGGACTTTGAGAGCCTCTTCTGCTCGGAGTTCGTCCTGGCCACCCTCCGTGCGATGCTCATCCATGAGCTTCTACAGCTGTGGCAGGGTAGCTTGTCGGTCGCCCAGTACTCGGTGAGATTTACTGATCTCTCGTGCTACTCGACAGAGATGGTACATGACCCATTATTCTGGGCACATACCTTCGAGCAGGGATTGAGGTAGGAGATCAGGGCGTCGCTGATCTCCCTCAGCATTCCGACACAGGCAGGGGTACTGGAGAGAGCCGTTCTAATCGAGAGCTTCCTTGCTGAGCCTACATCTGCATCAAGACCTACTGCAGTGCGGAACGTAGCAGAGTCTTCTGTAGCAGGCAGTCGACAGATGACTCATGGGTCCAGGAAAGACAGAACCTCAGGCAGACGACCTCAAGACATTGGCTCAGTGGTGCGGGGCACACATCGCGAATCTAGTCTTTTGAGAGGCAGACAGTGCAACACATGCGGCGGGTAGGGCCACATGGCTCGTGACTGCCCGACCCGCTGTGTAGAGGAGCAGCAGACGGTTGAGGGACCACCCAGGCAGAGGCAGAGGGTCAACCGTGGTGGTCTGCAAGGAGCAGGCGGATGAGGCAGAGGAGCTAGCCGAGCAGAAGGTGGTGGGCGATGCTTTGAGGCTCTACCACCACCACCACCAGGAGGCCCACCCCGACCACAGGGAGCTGGCGGGCAGAGATAGGCGCAGCTCTAGGCAGTGGAGGCCTACGACCACGGTGCGTCGGAGATGATTCGAGGTACTATCTGTGTCTATTCCACCCTTGCTGCAGTTCTTATAGACACATGAGAGAGTCATT
Source organism: Viscum album (assembly GCA_963277665.1). Taxonomy (NCBI): domain Eukaryota; kingdom Viridiplantae; phylum Streptophyta; class Magnoliopsida; order Santalales; family Viscaceae; genus Viscum; species Viscum album. Next base: position 1,331,772,416 of record OY728141.1, read on the forward strand.
CTTTCATAGTCGCTGCCCTTGTTCGGATCTCGAAGATTCTGATGGAGCCGTTGGCTCGATCCTTTCGACTAGAGACTCCTACGGGAGCAGACTCGACGATTACGCACTGGTGCTGGCAGTATGAGCTTACTCTAAAAGGTGAGAGCTTCGGCTGGGATCTTCTTGTAGCGGCGTCGAGGCCTTACGATGTCATCTTGGGCATGGATTGGTTATCTACAGTCCATGCTCAGATTGAATGTATTAGGTGCAAGGTGCGGTGTGTACGCACTGACAGGAGCAGGTTCACCTTCACCTAAAAGAAGGGAGCCTTCGCAGCACAGGATGGACTCTCGTAGAGGAGAGGACATCCCATCACTAATCAGTTGGCTAGCCTCATCCTAGGAGTAGTTGACATGCAGAGTCCTGGTTTTCCTGTAGTGGTGGATCAGTATTCAGACGTTTTTCCAGACGATGTTCCAGGACTACCTCCTCGTAGAGAGGTAGACTTTTATATTGACCCTTACCTCGGGACAACCCCGATATCCACCCCAGCATATCGGATGGCCCCCGCTGAGCTTCGAGAGCTAAGGGTACAGTTGTAGGACTTACAGGGCAAGGGATTTATCCGACCTAGTGTTTCACCATGGGATTCCCTGATATTGTTCGCCAAGAAGGCGGACGGGAGTTTGCGACTTTGTGTCAACTATCGCCGCCCGAACCAGGTGACAGTGAGGAACAAGTATCTGCTACCGAGGATTGATGACATTTTCGATCAACTCATGGGAGCACAATGGTTCTCAGAGATAGACCTTAGATCAAGTTATCATCAGCTCAGAGTTCGGGACGAGGACCTGCAGAAGACGACCTTCAGATGTCGGTATGGCCACTATGAGTTCTTTGTTATGCCATTGGGCGTAACCAAAGCTCCAGCTGTGTTCATGTCCCTCATGAACAGGATGTTTCAGACATATCTCAATCGATTTTTTGTGGTCTTCATCGAAGACATTTTGATTTACTCGACGACTGAGGAGGAGCACACCCACCACTTACGGGTTGTACTAGACACACTCCGAGAGCACCAGCTTTATGGAAAGCTCTCAATGTGTCAGTTCTGGATACGCGAGGTCCACTTCTTAGGACACATCATCTCTGAGGCGGGATTTGTGGTGGATCCTGCGATGATCAAGGTTGTGCTAGCTTGGGAGCCACCCAGGAGCGTGACGGATGTGCAAAGTTTCTTGGGACTAGCTGGGTACTATCTGAGATTTGTTCCAAACTTCTCCAGAGTTGCGGCACCACTCTCAGCTTCGATGAAGAAGGGTAAACTTTTTGTGTGGTCAGAAAGATGTCATCAGAGCTTCCAAGAGCTGAGACAGAGCTTGACCAGCGTGCCTGACTTGAGGTTGCCGGAGGGGGGAGTAGGGTACGTAGTTTACTGCGATGCATCAGGGACCAGACTTGGATGTGTCCTAATTCAAGAGTGGTACGTGATCTCCTATGGATCATGTCAGTCGAGGCAGCATGAGCATAACTATGCTACCCATGACCTGGAGTTAGCAGTAGTGGTCTTCCCTCTGAAGACATGGCGACACTATCTGATGGGCGAGTGCTTTACAGTCTATTCTGACCATCATAGTCTCAAGTACATATTCTCACAGAAGGACCAGAACCTGAGACAGTGGTGATGAATCGAGTTCCTCCAGGACTATGAATTTGAGATAATCTATACTCCTGGGAAGGGAAACTTAGTAGCCGATGCTCTCAGAAGGAGGAAAGGCATCTAGCTGCTTAGGGAGGCGACAGAGCAGCTAGCCGCTTTGCAGATATCCTTCGTGGATAGAGGTGGAGCAGCCTTTCTTCAGTCGCTCATAGTCACTCCTCCACTACTACAACAGGTTAGAGAGACACAGCGTGAGGATGTCGACTGTGAGACACGGCGTGCACAGATATCCTCAGGACAGGCACCTGATGATTTCTCTTTAGGAGGAGATCATGACGTCCTTTTCAGAGGACGTACCTTGGTACCAGTTTCTTTACGGTAGGATGTGCGGAGAGATTTTCACACTTCCCCTTTGGCGGCACATCCTAGAGTGGCGCAGATGTACGAGGATCTCAGACGACAGCACTGGTGGCCAGGCATGAAGAAGGCTGTGGCAGAGTTCATTTCTCGATGCCTCAACTGCCAGAAGGTGAAGGTAGAGCACCAGGTACCAGCAGGCTTGGTACAGCCCTTGGAGGTCCCGGAGTGGAAGTGGGATGGGATATATATGGACTTCATGACTGGACTTCCATGCACTTATGGAGGTCATGACTCCATTTGGGTGATTGTCGACCGACTCACCAAGTCGGCTAACTTCTTACCCATCAGAGAGCATGGCTCAGTAGAGAGATTAAGAGGTCTCTACGTTCAGGAGATTGTACGGCTTAATGGTGTACCATCATACATCGTCTCCGATCGAGATGATTTCTTTACTTCCCGGCTTTGGAAGGGGTTGCAGGAGGCATTCGGGACACAACTATGTCTGAGGACCGCCTTTCACCCTCAGACAGATGGTCATATGGAGAGGACCATTCAGACTCTTGAGGACATGCTTCGCGCATGTTTCCTCTACTTTGGTGGTAGCTAGGAGGACCACCTACCCTTGGTGGAGTTCTCATAAAACAATAGATACCACTCCACCATCGGGATGGCACCATACGAGGCGTTGTACGACCGACCTTGCAGATTTCCTCTGTGCTAGACAGACCCTGGGGAGTCAGCACTTGTGGGACCAGAGATGGTCCATGCCACGATAGAGAAGGTCCAGGTCATCCAGGAGTGGATGATGACAGCACAGAGCCGGCAGAAATCTTATGCTGACAGGAGACGGAGGCCACTAAAGTTCGAGGATGGCGACCACGTCTTCTTGCGGGTCTCACCTCGACGTGGTTTACGGAGATTTGGTTGAGGAGGCAAGTTGTCTCCATGCTTCAACGAACCATTCCAGGTCCTCAGCAGGATTGGCGAGCTGGGTTATTGCCTGGATCTACCACCTCAGTTGCACCGGGTGCACGACATCTTCCACATATCCCAGCTGAGGAGATTCGTGCATGACCCGACGCATGTCATCGACCATGGGGAGATGGACATAAATGATGGGGAGACTTTTGCGGAGGTCCTGGTGGATATTGAGGATCGATAGGAGCGGGTCCTTCATGGACGGTCGATTCCTCTAGTGCACATCAGATGGCAGCATGAGAATCTCGAGGAGAGCACTTGGGAGCAGGAGGCTCAGATGCGTGCTCAGTACCAACATTTGTTTCCCTAGTTTTTGATATATCTTTACGAGGACGTAAAGCCCTGAGGTGGGAGTAATTTAAAGACCCGTAAAATTCAAGGGAAATTTTTTCTTAATTTTCTTTGGAATTTTACAGCAACGCGGTTTTTGACGGCACTTGATTCCGAGGCCCGGTGTGCCCGGAATTTCTATCCAAATTTTAGCTCGGGTACGTTCAGTGAATGAACGAGCGGGTTTTTTTCTAACTTTTGAACCGGTGCTCAAAATCAAATTCTGAAAGCACCGATGGATTCGCAGCACCGGTAATTGCTTAGGAACACCTTTTCTAGAGTTGCGTTTACACAAGAGAAGTTGTTAAAAATTTATGGAAGGTAAAATAAAATTGAGCATCAATTTTTTTTTCACTAAGTTGTTTATAGCTTTGGGTGGAAGTTGGGGGAAACCACCCAAATTTGCATGGGAGGTTATGAAGGTGGTGGGGCCCACACGAACCCCACACATTCATATTCCCTAACCTTCCATAACCCTTCATTTAATTTGAAAACTTGAGTTAATTAATTGAGTGGATTAATTCATCTTTTGAATTTAAAACTTAAGTTATGTTAATAAAATAAGTGAGGTACTTATTAAATTTTGGTTGGGACTTGTTTCTTGAGAGGTTTGGGAGAAAAGCTAAGGGAGGCTTGAACATCTTCATCTTCTTTGTCGAAGAACACGAAGAACGCGAAGAACATGATGAACGCACCAATCTCCGACGAAGATCACTGAATCCTCAGAGATCGACTACGCGACACCGTGTACCGCGATGCTAATGACCCCTTCATCCGCGACGATTCTCCTTTTGCGACGCCTCCTTCCGTGATGGTTATTTCCGCGATGAACCTTTGTTCAAGCTATGCTCGAGGTAGGGGTTTATTTAAATTGTTGTTCCGGATTACTTCTATATCCGTTCTTCGTGAAAATTTTCCGCTTGCTATCAATAAATGGGAGGGGGCAGGACCGCACAAACACGGCAGACCCTCCTCCCTTATACTTGTATTGTTGTGGTTCGAAGGAAAATGATGTGGTGCTGACGCACCGCGCAGGATCGTCCGACAAGGATGCGCGTCGCCGTCGCACTGCGCCGATGAAGTTGAATAAGGTTGAAGCGCCATTCCGCCGTGCCGGAGGATCACGAAAACACTGTGGCCGGAGAGGGGCCATGGAAGAGGGGTGAGCCGCTGTCGCGCCGCGCCGGACAGTCCAAGGCCACGGCTGAGGCCGCTGCGGAGCAGGGGAACCTGCGGCCGGTTCCGGGCCGCTGGCGTCGGAGCAGGGGCACCGGCCCTTGCCGGTCCTGTGTTGGCAACAACCGGCCTACTGGAGCGGGCCAACTGGCCAGAGGAAGAGCCGGGGGTTCGTAACCCCCGGCTGGCCGGACATGAGCGGCTCCCCACATGGGGGGCTCAGATTACAAACAGGCGAGGGGCAGCGCACCCCCCCGCACCCCTGTCCGCTCGACCGAAACGGCCAAGCCACCGGGCTGGTGCCAGCGTGCCGGGCCAGCTGCCCAGGCCAGGCCAGACTCAGACCCGGGACAGGTCGACCCAGTTCAGGCCGACCCAAGGGTATCGGGCCTGGTCGGACGGGCCGGAACCCCCTAATACCAGACCTCTCACGGTCTTTTGCCCATAACATGGGCTACGGACCTCCGATCGACACACCGTCAGCTGCGATGTGATCCTTGGATCGAGTAAGACGTTTCGGTATATATCACTCAAGGTTTTGGAGCACTTTGGGTTTGGCCGGGTTGGTTCGTACACGAATCCAACCGGGCCCTCGGAGCGGAAACACTTATAACTTGAGTTTCGGACGTCCGATTGATGTTCCATAAACTTTGTTGGATTCTTCTAAGTGAGACGGACCATTTGGCTTACTCCGCTCAAGGTTTGAATGTAGTAGGAGTACAGTCGGGTAGGTTTTGACTGAAAAATCAACCAGGCCATTGGAACGAAAAAGCCAATAACTCTCAGACCGGGCGTCCGATCGACGCGACGTTTGTCGCGTTGAGTTCTTGTTGACGATACAGAACTTTTGGATACATCAACTCCAGAGTATGTGTCAGTTGATGTATCAGCCCTTCGTCTTGTGGAGCGGACCCTTCCGAACGAGCTTGATATGTGTGGGAACCCTAGAGCTGGCTGCGACTGCGACTACAATGACGACCATACAGAAATCCTCCGTGGATTCGACGACGATGACTACAGCACTCAACAATCCTACATGGATCAGTGCTACCAATCCTGTGTGGGTCAGATCCTATGTGGGTCAGCACTCAGCAGTCCTGTGTGGGCTAGAGCCTACAGATCCTGTGTGGGTCTGATCCTGTGTGGGTCATTGCGGGGGTTAGTTACATATCGATCGTTTGTGGGTCATTACAGGGGTTAGTTACCTATCCATCCTTTGTGGGTCATTGCGAGGGTTAGTACCTATCGATCCTATGTGGGTCTGATGGCTTAGATGAATCAGTGGCAATATCTGATCATCTCTATCGTCTTACGAGGAAGTATACCTGTGTGAGCTGAATCTTGACTTTCAATCCTTACCTTCGATAAGATTGACTTGATATCCTGTGTGGATTACGTTTTTCTTTCCTATGTGGACGGGGTTTTACTTGGGCTCAGATGTTGGAGGCGAATGAGAATTGATGACTTAGGTTTATGTATGGGCATATACCTAAGAAGTTCCGGATGTTACTTCATGTTTGTATCTTTCCTTTGGGGATTATCCTTTGTGGATTCTGGGAGACCTTCGGGGGTCTCGGGGTCCCTACTGAGTAGCTTATACTCACCCCTATATGGGCTATTCCCGCACTACGTTGTGTTGGTTGCAGACGATGGATATCGCTGATCGTGGTTGAGGCTTGCGAAGCAGGTCGGTACCTAGAGGAGAACCACTGGGTGGGACGTACTTGGAGCGGACGGCTAGACCCGAGGAGCGAAGGAGGCTATCTGTACCCACCTTTTAGGTGGGACTTCCAGTGGACGGCTCAACGTTGTGGCTTTACTTTCATTTGTTGTACTCTGTTTTCAGTTGTACTTTACTTTCAGTTTGGGTTTGTCTTCTGGCCCACTAACTTTTCCGCACTTACTGTTGTACCCAGTTTTTACTTAGTGTTTACTTTTTCTTGCTTATTCTGTGGTGTTTGTTTACTTTCTCAAGGCAATGACTTCCCTTTTTATCGGGAATTACGCCTTGGTTCTAGTCGCCAGCCCCTGGACTATGGATGGTGGTCTTGGGTTAGTCACGGCATGGGCCCCGAGGATAGGTCGTGACAGTTATATTAAAATTAATTAAATTACATGGAATGGAAAAAAAATAGGGGGGATATAAAATTCTTAGTAAGGGTTAAGTATTACAAAAGTAATCATGAATGAATAAGAATAATTAATATTAAAAGGTAAATAACTAAACAAAAATTTCATATGAATAACTTGAACATAATGTTAAGATACGTAAAAAATAATATAGAAAGGTGAATAACTAAGAACCAATTTCACTAAATCAATAAAATAAGAATGATATGAATCCATTTATTTTATCAAATTGAATATATCATGGATAATAATTACTAAATATAAAATGATAAAAATTATTAATTATTCGACACCATGTTTCCAAGGTACATGATACCATTATTATCAATAATATTCCCAAGGTGGGTTAAAACAAACAATTATCAATAATTTTTATAAGATAGTTTAGATAATTCTTGGTTATAAACTGTAAGTGTTTTTTCCAACATATTTCATCTCATTATACTATTGATGCATCAAGTTAATTCTTTAAATATCTCCAAACTCATGTAATAAATATCAAAACAATTACTCAAATACAGAGTAATCAATGAAATTCATCAACAATGTTCCTTGTCATCAAGAATTCATATTGAGTAGAGGATATATATTTATCAATAACTCCCATGTTAATCAAATAACTGTCAAAGTAACCACTGTATGAAAAAAATGATATGTGGTTTTCAAAAAACATATCAATGATATATAATATTGACATTTAAGTTAAATATAATTTTCATAGATACAATACCATTTTGATGGTTTATGATTGTGGTTGTGTTTATTGTCGGTATATAAAAAGGAATCAAAATTCAATGTATGATAAAGTCATCCATGATTAATGATTAATCATAAAAAGATAAATATATTAAGTGTATGAGAAATAATAATGAATATTGGCGATAATTCCTAGAAAAATGTTATGGATTCATTGATTGCAATTTGGTATGACAATTCTCCATTATGGGTGATTATTCATGGATAATTATTATGGATCCATAGAATTTGATTTCATTCATGAGAAATTACCCATGTTGTTAAATATAATTATTATTTATGTGATCTTAAGAAAGAATAAAACATGTGTAAATGAGTGTGGACATTTTTTACCACAATTTATTTTCATGGAATAATATATTGCATAGAGTATAATTCCCATACATTGTGTTATTCATGAATGAGGATGTAAATACATGGACATGAAAAAAATATGAATTTATATTTCATGGTGAATCATATAAGAAGATTGAAGAATGGTTTTGTGTATTTAATTAGATGATATAGCTTTTTTTGATTAATTCTATACATAGTATTTTTTAGGCATTTTATTGGTGACCTTACACAAAAATAGGACAACTTATGAGCATTCCAAGGAAGATAATCTACCTTTATCTTATGATGGATCATGAGGTTGACTGTGCCATATGGAGATATCCTATGCAAGTCTGAGGGCGGCATGGGTGGCTGAAAAATAATGGTGCCACCATATGGGGTGGAATGGTGGAAGGAGAACTAGTATGGTCTAGTACCAGGATTGGGGAAGAGAATTATGAGAATATGAAAGTGGATCTTGATTCATATACTGAGTACCACCTTTAAAAGGTTTTTATATTTGACAAGGGGAGGTGGAATAATCTTCCCCACCCATAAAATTTAGACAGAACGATCGACGTCCGATCAAGGAAATCCAGTTCATCTGATCACTCGTACCCCACCAGCTTAAATTTGATCCCTCCAATTTAATCCCAGGATAAATATTTATAAATAGGTTTTAATCTTTATTCATGAATCCCTGGATGGAGATCATATTCAACGGAACTCAATTAAAACCACCATGATTTGTTATGAAAAACTTTTTTAATCTTTTACGATGGATGAGGTGTTTAATATCGAACAGATTTGAACACACGTATGAAATATTAATCTTGAATTCATGAGATTAATTGAATTTAATGTTTCATCCAATTTAAATGATGTTGTGAGGCTACAGATATATATGGATTCTATTGAGCTTCAAATAGTATATTCATACTTATGGTGATGAAACACAAAGGGAAATGTCCAAAAAATAAATGCATATTTGAACCTTACCCAAAAGAATTAGGTAAGATATAGAAATTCTGTGATATGACATTGTTTTTGGGTGATTTATTTTTTCTCATAATGAATTAAAATGTTATGTTTAATGTGTTGAAAGGAAATGATGATAACCTATAGGTACTCAGTCATGATCCTGAGGAAGTGTATCTCCAAATTGTGAGAGAAATATTTCATTTATGAAAAGTCGAGTCACCATGAATGACTTGTTCATGAAGAGTTGTTTATGAATAGTTCTATTCTTGGGTGAATGAGTATATTCCCATGGTACATTAAAATGTGCAATTCAATCTCCATGTAGCTTAATGAAGAAAGTTGTTATATGAAGAATAAGGGAAAATTCAATCATGTATCCCTATTATTTTTAATTATTTGATCTGTGAGGACTATCTCAGTCATGTCTATTGTTTGTGGGGACACAAGAGAGTTTATCTCATGAAGATGAAGAGGTGTCTATGGATTTTCACAAAATTATTGTGTTCATGATACATTGTCTTCCACTTTGTATTTCATGAATGAGAATTCCCACTTCTATGCAAGATAAACAACGAGATAATGAATGCTTCAATCCATGCAGTACATTAAGATGTGTGTGTATACCAAGAGAAAAAAACAAGAGTACATGGGGAAAAGTGGAAGGTTTACATGAAACATATATAGTGAACCTAAAATAAATAAATAAGTAAATATTGTGTGTCTAGGGATTCCATATAACATTCCATACATGATTTAATTCATATATAATCATGCATATATAAAAAACTCTTGAGATGTCTGAAATAAGTCAATTTAGGATTCCATGAAATTCATGCATGAATTTAACATTAATTGAGTTGATAATTAAAGAATAAATAGATTGAAATTGAGGCCATTAAACTCATTACTGAAGTATAATCAATCTGAGAATCTGAGAGAGTAAATTATAATCCAACTTGTCATGCATTGAGATATTCATTTGTTTTTCATAACAAAATACCATTTTTTTTAAATTGGAAGTAAAATATTCAAATTATTGAAGATAATAATGCTAGTGTATATAAAATAATTTTGATTTAGTGGAAGTCAATGTCATTCAATATAAGAATAATATTATCTTGTTGATGTAGATTCATCCAATGGATTAGAGTTGTCTTGTTCTGTGTGTTTATTGGATAACTTTGAAGAAATGGTGGTTCCATAATGAATTTAACGACAAAAAAAATTATCAATGAAAATTTATCTTGATCTAAATAAATGTCTTATTATGTAAAATGGTTATATAACATATGCACTTCTTTGGTTTTATGATTTTGTTAAGAATTGTGACCATTTATAATATATTTTTTGAACAAAGATGACATGATTAGTAGAAATACAGGGCATTAAAAATAAAAATTAACTAGACAAAGAATGTGATAGTCTCATCGAGCATAATTGCTCTGTATGAGGCCCATTTATCAAAGCTCATAAATGAGGTGGCATCACTGTGATTCACTATTAACCAAGCCCAAGATGAGCTGCAACACATGAAGCTTCAACGGAACTAGCTAAGCGAGAAGTGGAAGTTGATAAAGATTATCACCCAAGCGATGTTATCCTAGCCACCCCAAGAGTCTGGAACCATCACACACCTTACCCTTTAGTCTTATGCAGGTGTTATAATGGTTTATGTAACAATACCCTTTCACTATGATTATGTACATTATTTTATATAGATAATATACATTCATTTTATTATTGTTACTTTGTAAATAGTTCTTAAAGAAAAAATAATATTTTTAGTTAAAATTCAATTAAGAAATATATTTTGATGAATTTTTGGATTTTTGAATTAAATAACATTTTAATATATTATTATTTCTAAATTAATTATTATTAAATATAAATGATCTTATAATTTTTATGAATACAATTTTGATTTTTAATAAGGCTCGAAATCCATTTTGGTCAAAACCCGTGAATTTTCAATAAATATATGTTTTTTATTTTAAATGTATAAATTCAAAAATTTAGAAAATTATTTAGATGAAATGAATATTATTTTTGTTATTAGGAAGTCGAAATTATCCAACTGTGATTTTTTCCTAATATTCTAAGACAATCGATTTTTTGGGTAAAAATTAAATACCCTTTGAATATATAATGTGTTTTATGACATCATAATGACCAAAAAAATGATGTAATAAAATACTATAAACATTATTTTCGGCCAATATATGTTTTACCATTAACATAATGTCATTTTATGTTTATTTAATTTATTTTACAAGCCATAGTGGACCCAACAATAATTATAAAAAAATTTATCATTTTAAATTGATTTCCTTGAGAGTGTGACTCACCTATACATAATCTAGATTAATATTTTTAGAATTTAATCCATTTTACATATAAAATAATGTTTTACAATCCCTTTTGTAAATAAACATGGTAGAAAACCATGGTTTGGTTTGTGGTTTTGATTAGTTTAATGTGTGGTGTCCCAAACCTAAATAATAAAGAATTCCCTCTCTTTTCCTATAAAAACCGACCCAAGATAACATTTCATCTTCAATAAAATCCTTTGGATATCATCAAAGATCTTTCATACTATCTCTATAATCCACCCATGGTTCTCCAAACCCCCCAATAATCCTATCGCAAGCCTCTCCCAATCCATTGGGATCACACTTACAATTAAGGGATTCCATCCTTTCTCATTTTATCTATGTTTTCTAATATTGTTATGCCATTTTATTGTCAATTATAAATGATGGGGTATGATTTGAAACCTTCCATGTACATACCTCCTTATTTTTTAAGGACTATAGACCCATTTCTCTCTCATTAATGACTCCCATGTACACCCATTACCATGCTGAAATTCGATAAGGGATTTCTCTCTCCTCATTTACATTCAATCAATTATTTTCTATTATGAATATAAATTTCATTAAATATGTTGGTAAATGTATTTATATGATCCTCTTACTGTCCATTTAATGTATATATTAAGATACATCCCTTTATATCTCATCAAACATTTTTATGAATTTTTATGTCACACCATTATGCTGCCGAAATTGCACCACAATTTTTTAAACCAAAGTCATTGTGTAGTGAATACCTTTCCCATTTCTCTATCAAGGGTATTCAACTTTATTAAAATTTAATTATTGATTATGGAGCTTCATGTATTAATTCCACATTACTTTATCATGTAATAAATAATGATGTTTAATTCATCAATTTTATATGATCCATGTGGCACAGTTATGCATGAAATGAAATGTTTAAGAAGGGTGACCCCTGATAGCGGTCCAATGCATTGGGTAATGATTAATATCATGATACGTAAAGTGAAATTAGGGTTTAATAATTATAATTCATATGAAATTAGGTTTTATTCATTATCCCTTTTCAATTATCCTTGGATCATGCTAATACCATGTTATGTGTTGTCCCCACATTTACATTTTATGATAATCATGCAATATCATGCCTTTATGTTCAGGTTTCTCTTTTTCTCTATTCATATGACTATTACCTAACAGGTAAAACATTATTCATATTATTCCTTGTTTATTCCATTAATTGTATTATCGATCACCCTTTTTTTATGCATGTCCTTAGGTTATCCCATGTAATGAAAAGTATGAGGGAATGTAGTGGTCTTGTAAAAGAAGTTTTCAATAAAGATATTGTGATTTATGTTATAAGTTGTTATGTAATGTTCTTAATTTCACAAGACACTAGACCTATAAATCCCTAGAGTTTTCTTAAGTGAATATTTATGTAATAAATCATATTTAAGTTATTAATAAAGAGCCTGGTTGTTATAGTTGGTATCAGAGGATAAGTTTAGTTTTTTTTGAGATTAGGATTATAAAACCCTTATGAAGCCTTAGAGATAAGACTATGTATAATAAAAACATCAATAAATATTGGCGTGTATTGATTAAGTGGTTTATTAAGAAAAAACATCCTTATATGGATACGAGTAGGTAGAGGTGGATCTGGCACAAATGTTCCATTGAGTGAAAACACATATAAGGAATTTCGGGTTTAACCTGGGGTATCCTAGTACACAACAACATTCCTTGCTTCAATCATGGTTATGACACTTCCAGGGGATAATTTTTGGTAGATTCACAAGCTTAGTCTGAACTATTGTTAAGAACAAAAATGCCCCTAATATTATATGCTATGAAGTAGATCATGGATAAAATAGATTAAAGCCTATAAATTCATAAGTTAAGGAAACAGAACTAATTTATAAGCAATATGTTTTTTCTTTGGATTTACCTTTATGTGTTACCCCTAAATTTTCTTTTATTCTTGCTAATGGACAGTAATAGGAGGACTTGGGCTAACAATCGATGTGAAGATCAATGTGACAACTGTTCTAATGAGATGTTCAATCTGATGAGAGCGGGAATCCCAAACTTTGTCAAAATACTCTCTTAGTTAACTCAAGAATCAAATTGAAAAATTAGTCAAGAGTAACGTTCAACCCCCCCCCCCCCCCCCCAAGAAAGAACAACTCACAATCAAGAGCTTCAGGAGACAAAGGCCTCTTACTTTTAATGGATCATCTGATCCCTCAATTTTCGAATAATGGATCAAATCCATTGAAAAATTTTCTCAATCCTTAATTGTTACAAACAAGAGATGGTTCTTCAGACATTTTTACAAATATTGGGTGAAGCCAATCAATGGTGAACATTGATAAAAAAAATACGATGCCAGAGGAGTGTATCGAGGCTTTAGAATAGAAAGATTTCCAGAAAATATTTTTTGATAAATATTTTCCATGAACCCTCTAACTTTAGATATAAAGGGACTTCCTTTCACTCAAGAAACAAGAAGAAGAATCCATCGGAACTTATGAGGAAAGCTTTACAAGGCTTACATGATATACCTCTGGCTTTTTCCTTACCACTAAATTCATGTTTAACTGCTTCTTTGCTGGGATAAAACATATCCTACGGAATGCCCTTGAAATCTGTGACTTCTATCGCAATGAGAAAATTTCCGGATGTACCCTCAAGGTCAAAATAGAGATTAGAGAATCATAGTGGGTATCATGAGGATAAGAATAATATGGTGGAATTCACTTTTGGTGGTCTGATGGATAAATCCAATAGTGCTAAGAAAATTTAGCACCCCAATTTCAAAAGGTGTGAAAAGAAGGACCCGAGAAATTTCTTGAAGGGGATGAGTAAATGATATAGGTGTGGAAGTGATGGGAACATATCCATTAACTACTGAAAATAAAATCTCATAGCTGTAATAGAGGAAAATATTTCTTTGTTCGACCCTCAATGCATAGTTCATTACTTTATCTTCAAAGAACTAGGGAACCTTGCAAATCAGTGCCCTAAGACAATGGTTTTTGGAAGAAACCAAAAACCTCCATGGCAGCAAGGGAGAGATTCTTCCATCACTACTACCGAAGTGAACCCGAATTGCGAAGTGGTGACAGGTACACTAGTTATTCATTCATGAATATTGAAATTAATTTTTGATTCTGGTTCTATGCATTCTTTTGCTTCCCAATAGTTTAGTATAATGATCCTAACAACACCTCAAATCATGGAAGTAATGATTTCAGTGAGTATGGAAAATGGGGATACATTGAATCCCATGAATATAGATCCTCCCTAGTCATAATCTTTGGATTTTACATTATAGAGAACCTCGTTATACTCCCTATAGTGGAATTTGATGCAATTCTAGGAATGGATTTGCATTCCTTATACAGAGCCAACATAAATTTCCATGAGAGGGAAATAAATTTCTATATGGATAATTGAACGTTGATTCTATACAAGTGCTTGGAGGGAGATGAATCTTTTTTAGCACCATCATCTCAATCATGGATATTACTACCCAATGAGCACACATATCTGGCTTAGATGATTGAGTCTAAGGAAGAAACCATCTTTGAAGACATTCCAACGGTGAGAGAATTCGCTGAAGTGTTTCCCAATTAATGTCCTAGTATTCCTCCTAGAATAGATGTTTAATTATCAATTGAACTTATACCTGGGGCATTGTCAATATCCAAGGCTCCGTATAGATTGGCTATTGTGGAGATGAAGAAACAACTATAGAAGAATCTAGATAAAGGGATTATATACACAATTGTTTCACCATGGGGTGCACCAGTCCTCCTCATCAAGAAGAAGGATGGGTAAATGCACCTTTTAATTGATTATCATGACCTCAAAAAATCATGATAAAGAAAAATTATCCTCTTCCATGAATTGAGGACTTGATCAATCAGCTATGTAGAGAACAATAATTCTCCAAGGTGGATTTTCGGTTGGGATATTACTATATAAGGGTGAATAAGGAGGATATTCCCAAGAATGATTTACGAGAAAGGTATACGCACTATGAATTCATAGTAATTACTTTTGGACTCACTAATTCTCAAGAAATATTCATGGAATTGATGAATAGAGTCTTTTAATATTACCTCAAAAAATTTGTTATAGTCTTTATAGATGAAATCATAATTTACTCCAAAACCAAGGAGGAGAATGAGGAGAATCTAATAACTATACTAAAGACCTTCTAAAAATATAAGATCTATGAAAAGTATATCATGTTTGAGTTCTTGTTGAAAGAGGTCTCATTATTAGGTCATATGCTCACATACAATAAGCTATCTGTGGATCCCTCCAAGACAGCTGCAATTGAGGGATGGTCGAGGACAACATTGGAAACAGATACCATATCATCCTAGGGTTAGCTGGATATTATCACTGATTTGTGATAAATTTATCACGATTTCCACCCCTCAAACCATGCTAACTCGGAAGGGAGTAAATGTTTCTTGGAGTGATGAATGCAAAGAGAGTTTCGAGGAGTTGAAAAGGAGGCTTATCACTACGCTCATGCTCACACTACCCAAAAGTGTAGAACTTTTTGTGGTATCTAGTGATGCTTCAAAGAAGGGCCTAGGTTGTGTGTTGATGAAAAATGACAACATCATTTCCTATGACTCAAGGAAATTTAAAGTTCATGAGAAAAACTATCCTACACATGACTTGGAGTAGGATGCATTGATCTTCGCTTTGAAAATATGGCAGCATTACCTCTTTGGGGAGAAGTGTGAAATATAACTGGATTACAAAAGCGTCAAGTATATATTCACACAGAAAGAGTTGAACATGCACCAAGAAATATGGTTATATCTAATCAAAGACTATGACTTCTCAATCCATTACTACCTTGGGAAAGAAAACAATGTGGCTGATGATCTATGTATAAAGGACCCAACGATTCAATAATTGATTTTAATTGAAATGGATCCAATATTCTATTATTTGATGAATATGGACTTGGAAATCATAGAAAGTAAACATAATAAACCCTTTCAGAAATGATTTCTCAATCATCTCTTTTGGAAGGGTTAAATTATTCTCAAAAGGATGATTTTGGAATTCAGAAGAAAGTAGAAACTATCAGAAAAAGGAAATCCTTGGAGTTCAATTTCAATTAAGAAGGAATTGTGAAATTTGTGTTAGGAAAACATGTTCCATTGAATTCGGAGTCAAAGAATAAACATTTTGATGATGCAAATAGTTATAATTTCACTATTCACCCTGAAAACCCAAAGATGAATCAAGATTTTCGATAGAATTATTTGTGGGATAACCTAAATTAGGAGATCACTGAGTACACATCAATGTTCCTGGTATGTCCACAAGATAAGGTTGAGAGGAAGAAGTCCAAGGGGATGATGCAAACATTACCCATTCCAGTATGGAAATAAAAAACCATCAACATTGACTTTGTCACCTGACATCCAAAGACATCCAAAGGAAACAATCCTATCAAGGTTGTCGTGAATCATCTTACAAAGACTATTAACTTGATTGATATATTGAGAGAATTTCTCCCTAGACTAGTTGGCATAGATATACATCCGAGAGGTGGTAAGGCAACATGAAGTACTAATATATATTGTATCTGATAGAGATCAAAGATCCACCTCTATGTTTTGGAAGAGTCTTCAACATGCTCTAGAAATTGAGTTGAACTTAAGTACGACTTACCATCCTCAAACTGTTGGTTAATCTGAGTGGACTCTCTAAATACATGAGGACATGTTGAGAGCATGTTAAATGGACTTAAAAGGAGGATGAGATCAACATCATCCTCCGGTTGAGTTCTCTTAAAATAATAGTTTCCACTCTAGCATCCAAATGGATCCTTATGAAGCCCTATATGGGAAGTGGTGTAGAACATTGACATGATTGGATGATGTTGGGGAGAGAAAATTCTTAGGTCCAGAAATACTGGAGAAGGTTAAGACCATCTAGCAGCACATTAAAGCTTCTTAGAGTGGAAAAAGAGCTATGATTATAATCGTCAATGAGACCAAGAGTTTGATTTTGGAGACATGGTATTCCTTTACATATCACCGTGGAAGAGTGTTTTGAGATTTAGGAAGAAGGGGAAGCTTACTCCATGGTACATTGGCCCTTTTGAGACCCTTGATAACATTGGATTAGTGGCCCATTGACTAGAACTCCCACCAAACCGATCTCAAGTACATAATATATTCTATGTATCACTCTTGAGGAAGTACATAGCTGACCCATGACATGTACTCAATCTATAGGTTATACCATTGTTGAATGAAATCTCATATGAAGAGAAACCTTTGAAAATCATAGATTGTAGAGAAACTATTCTAAGAGATAAGAAAATCACCCTTGTTAAGGTGATGTGGAGAAACCACATTTTTGAAGAAGTGACGTGGGAATTAGAAGAAGTGATGAAGTAAAGTTATCCACATCTATTTTAGTGTGGGAAAATGAAATTTTGTGGGGGAAATTTCTTAAGGGGGGAAGATTTTAATGACCCAAAATTTTATCAATGAAAATTCCTCTTTATCTAATTAAACATCTTATTTTTTAAAATTGTTATTTAAAATGTGAACTTAATTTGTTATATAAATTTGTTTTGAATTGTGATTGTTGCTAATATTGTTGTTGAATAGTGATCACTTGATTAGTATAAATAAAGGGCTTTAACAAATCCAATTTACAAAGAAAAATTAAGTGATGGCCACATCCAGTAGAATTTCTCCGTATGAGGCCCATTTTTCATAGCTGATAAAGTAGGTGGCGTCATAGGGATTTTATCTAGACCAATCCCAAGATGCGCTTCAACACGTGAAGCGTGAATGGAACCTCATATGGGATGATTTTATGTTCATAGAAATTACTACCCGAGTGATGTTATCCAAACCACCTCAAGAGTTTGTCACCATCACACACCTTGCCCTTAGGTTTTATGCGGGTGTTATAAGGGGTTATGTAACAATACCCTAGAACTATGACTAAGTACATTATTTCTTACAGAGAATATACATTCATTTTATTATTGTTACTTTTTAAATAGTTTTTAAAGAAAAAATATTATTTTTAGTTAATATTCAATTAAGAAATCTATTTTTATGAATTAATGGATTTTTGAATTAAATATTATTTAAAAAAAATAAAATTACTAAATAAAATTTTATTAAATATAAATTATTGCATAATTTTTATGAATACCATTTTGTTATTTACTATGGTTTGAATGTCGTTTATGTCAAAACCCATGAGTTTTCGATAAATGTTGGTTTTTATTTTAAATGTAAAAATTAAAATTTTAGAAAACTATTGAAATAAAATTAATATTTTTTTTTGAATCAGGACATTGAAATTATCCAATCATGAATTTTTCATAATTTTATGAGATAGTCAAATGTTTGGGTAAAAATTTAATACCGTTTAAATATATAATGTGTTTTATGACACCATAATGAACCAATAGTGTTGTAATAAAATACTATAAACAATATGTTCGACAAATATATGTTTTTCCATTAAAATAATGTGATTTTATTTTTATTTTATTTATTTTACAAGCCATAGTGGCCCTTCTAAGACTTATAAAACATTTTATCTTTTTTAAATTGATTTCTTTGAGAGTGTGATGGACCTCCACATAAGAAAACCAAATATTTTTAGGATTTAGGCCATTTCCCTTGTTAAATAAGGTTTTCCAATCCCCTTTAGCAAAAACCCTGGGAAAAACCATCGATTAGTTTGTGGTTTTGATTAGTGTAATGTGTGGTGTCCCAATCCTAAATAATAAACAATTTCCTCTCTTTTACTATATAAACCCACCAAAGATCCCACTTCCTCTTCACTCAAATCCTTTGTAGACAGACCAAAATCTTCCATTCTTTCTCTAAAATCCTCCCAATGTTCCCCAATCTCCCATGAAGCCTATCTCAAGCCTCTCACAAGCCTTTGGGATCACACTCACTTGTATGGGATTCTTTCCTTTCCAATTTTATCCACGTTTCTTAATATTGTTATACCCTTTTATTTTCAATTATAAATGGTGGGGTATGATTTTTCACCTCGACCATACTACCCTAATTATGTTTTAATGATGATATAACCCTTTTTATCTCATTAATTCCTCCCATGTACACCTGTTACAATGCCAAAATTCCGTAATTTTTTTTTCTCGCATCATTTACATTCAAGAAATACTTTTTTATTATGAATCTAAATTCCTTAACATATGTTGGAAAATGTATCTATATGAACCCATTAATATCCATTTCATGTACATATTATGATACACCCCTTTTCTCTCATCAACTATTTTTATGAATTCTTATGTCACATTGTTATGCTGTTGAAATTGCTTCGCGATTTTCCAAGCTAAAGTCATTGTGTAGTGAATACCATGCCCATTTCTCTATCAATGGTATTCAAATTTATGATCATTGACTTACTGATTATTATGTTTAATGTATTAACTCAACATTACTTTATCATGGAATAAATTATGATGAATTATTAAACCATGTTATGTGAACCAAGTGGCAGACATATGCCTGAAATTAAATGTTTAAGAATGGTGTACCCTGATAGCGCTCCAATGCATTGGGTAAAGCTTAGTAGCATGATACATCATGTGAAATTAGGTTTTACTCATGATAATTCAATTTCAATGCGGTTTTACTCATTCTCCATGTGTAATTATCTTTTGGTCATTCTAATACCTTGTTAAGTGTTGTCACCACATTTCCATGTTATAAAAATTATCTTATAGCATGCCCTTATGTTCAGGTTTCTATTATGCTCCATTCATATGCCTATTTCCTAACATGTACTATATTCTTCTTGTTTTTTCTTTTTTATTTTCTTATAGGGATTTATATATCACCATTTGCTTATGCATGTCCTCAGGTTATCCGAAGAAATGCTATGTACGCGGGAATATAGTGGTCATGTAATGGATGTTTTCAATAAAGATGTTTTTTATGTTCTGAGTTGTTATGTAATTTTCCTACTTATCAAAGACACTAGATCTCTAAATACTCAAAGTGGTCTTAAGTTCTTTTTTATGTAATAAATCATGTTTAGGTGTTTAATAAAGATCATGTTTGTTATAATAAACATCTCAATTGATGACTTATAGAACAAGTATAAATATCACTACTAACTTAGGAACACTTTTTACTTCCTTCTTAAATATTGTAGACCAATTTTATGTGTTTTTAATCACATAAAATTATAGTGACAATATAATATGTAAATAAAACATAGGTTGGTCATGGTTATGAGTTGGTATTTTTAATGAACCATCTAAACATATTTTGGGGTTGATTTTTTCATTAGTATCATTATAGAACACATTAGATCCATTCCTCTTAACTGGGGTAGAGTTTTAGGAGATGATAGGTTAATTGAAAAAAAGTGAAATTTGGTAAAATTTTGGGTAAAATAATTCCCTCCCCTATATATGTCACTGAATGATCCATATGGGTTCTACAAGTTTTATTAAAGCATAGGTCTTCCTCTAATTGGATCATAGTTTTATACGTAATTGTTTTTATGAGGTTTATATAATGTTAATATTTAAAGTTGATTATTAAGTACCACAATTTGAAAATTTATTATCTACTCCCATTGAAGAAAAAATAATTTCATATTATAATAATAATAAAAATAGAAAAATAGGGATGAAAATATATTGAAGAAAATATAAATCTAATAACATATGGACAAATGTTCTCTTGTAAAATCAGTTGAAAATGATTTTTATGATAAGAAAATCTAAATCTTTAGAGAGTATGATGATATTGAATCCATCAAAATTGTAGAAGGTTTCTTCATTCAATTATAATGACATGTGTATAAAGTTTCTAAAGGATTTATTTCAAGTATACAGTGTTCTTTGAAGTATTATTTTGATGAAATATCATAGCCTAGAGGAGAAATAAATAAACTAGAGAATTCGCTTTCAAAGAAATTCATAAGGAGCAATGTTTTCATAGACCCTGATAAAAAAATAAGGAATATTTTACTCTATTAATTAATATTATTTCAATAATTGAATTTGAATTATAATTGGAATGTAATTCTTATGATATCATCGTAAGAAAACATTTTTTACTGATATAATCCATGTACATGAATTTTTTTCAATGTTTCCATAAATATCAATTAATACTAATTTGAAATTAATGCCAAAAAAATTAAATATCATAAAAATATTTTAATGTTGAATGAAAAAACCTGAATATCATATTAAAATATTGAAATGAAAATTGGAAGGCATGCATATAGTAGTTAAAAATGAGAGGTTTTCCTTCTACATATTTTTTTATCTTGAGATTTAATTAAAAACAATTATTGGAGACACATGCTAGAGAATTCCAAGTCTTTTAGAAGATTAATTATTCCTTGAAAACAAAAGAAGAGATTCAGGATCCAAGTAGGGATGATTTGACAAAAACTATTTTTGTGAATCGGGTATTTAAGGAGACTCATATTAGTGGAAATAATATCTCTAGATCATATCTTGATCAACCTTATACAAACACATAGAATAAGGTAACTCATAACCCAGTTAAAT
Organism: Viscum album; assembly: GCA_963277665.1. Lineage (NCBI taxonomy): Eukaryota > Viridiplantae > Streptophyta > Magnoliopsida > Santalales > Viscaceae > Viscum > Viscum album. Next base: position 1,331,794,011 of record OY728141.1, read on the forward strand.
CAGATTATTAAAATACAATATCATATACTAGAGCAGGTCGATGAAAAAATTTCGGAAGATATGGGTTCATAAAATTATTGATAACTAATGTACAACATTATGGTTTTATATTGTTATGATCAAAAAAAATTCCAAAAGGATTCTACCATGAAGGAAAGGTAAATCCAGAAACAAAAAGGCATCAAATCTAGTCAGTTTGATACTACATGTAAAATAAGATGTGTTTTTAACTATTTTTTTGTTTATGGGAATATGAGAATCAATGCATTGATTTTTGGACTAATGTGTCATTATATGAAAATTACAGAAGTCTTGAATTCAAGGATAGTAGCTTTGATGAAATTAATAAACATAAAAAACATTAGTATAATACATAGATAATGAATAATCTATATATGAAGGAAAAATTTAATTATATTAACTAATTCTATGATTATTGAAATATTAGTGGTAATAATGATGATGAGTGCTAGTATACCCCAACCATGAATTATTAATATTTTGATGAAAATAAAAGACCACAAAAATGTATAAGTTAAAGACAAAATATGAAAAGTGTTACTTAGAGTATATGAAAAAGAACGTAGTCAAGAAATATGTGAAGAAAGATACTCCAAAGATGAATGATAAGTTGGAATCTAAGAATTTTCTCTCAAAAAATATAATATGCTTCTTCAATGGAATGAGATGTCATATCATGGACCACTACAAACTAGGAATGGAAGTGAATTGAAGCAAGATGCAATTATGAATAGAATCAATCAATGAGAGAAACTAGAAGATATGATTGATTAATGAAATTTTTAAAGAATATTCACTTACATAATATAAGAAATGGAACTCAAAATAATTGAAGATTTCATGAAGATTCTATAAGACCTAATATTTTAATAAGGAGTTCTTAATAATATTCCCTGATCAATTGCAAGTTTCTAAAGAAATAAAGAAACCTGAGTATAAAGTTCTAGGTCGAGTAAAAGAAAAAAATATATTGTTCCACATGAATATATTAAATTTCATGAGTTTTTTCCAAAACACATGATAACTCAAGTGTCTCATAAGTATTGTGTGGAAGGTTTAAGTACGCTAGACATTGTGAAAATAATTGTATAGTTCTTTTACTAGCTCAAATTAAGACGTTGAAACTAGAAAAACAAGCACCAAGGGAAGCTACTAGATTATTTGAATATGTAAGGATAAGTAATTCACAAAAAATAATTCGTAGTGGATGTAATGTGTCCCTATTATCAGAGAAATATTAAAATTTAAAATTTAAAGAGACAGAAGCATAAATAATACTAGACTCATTAGAGGTACAAGGAATGGTGTCTTTGGGTTGATAATAAATTCTCAACCCTATTTCTCTTGTTGATAATAACAAACATGTTCCATATTATTCTATTTTTTATTTTTATCATTTATTCGAACATTATAGTGAGTTGGAAGAGATGATTACTCCCTTGAAGAGAAAATGGTGAACAAAGTGTAAAAACAACACGTTGGAATGATAATTAAAGACCTAATAGAAATTTTATTTGTTCCATAGTCTTGGATTATCACCATGAATATCGTGAAGATTTTCTAATGACATTTTCCACCATTTCTATCCAAAGAGAGTGAACCCCGGGAGGGGGATAAAACATAAAGGATATGAAATAAAGACTGGTTTCATGAATATCTAGATGATAATCTCATCTTAATAGAAGTTTAAAAATTATGCAACTTAATTACACTTATATATCATGTATTTATTATATAAAATATGTGCATCAATGGGGTTGTTGATTTATTATTAATCTCATGGATAGGTGGTATGTATTATTGAACTTTGAAATTTTTTATTTGTTTAGTGATGTGTGCATGAGAATATATTACATGATTGATTTGTTTTATAAAACCACTTATTTGAGAAATAAATATGTTATGATCATGTCATAACATGCGTGTTTATTTATGAACAACATAGAAAAATTGGTTTTATCTATCTTGTTTTATACAAAGGGTTATCCCATGTAAACTAAGATTAGACCAACTAAAGGGTATTTTTTAAATAAACCGTGTGGTTCCATACTTATTTTATTAAAGGATAAGTTACATTTTGACTTCCTTGAAGGGTAAAAGAGAAATATTGCATTATCCTGTTTCTTTATTTTTAATAATGTGGAGAAGGCACATTTAATTTAATGAAGTGTTATTGACAATAAAAACCAAAGGGGGAGATTTAAAAGCCCTTGTGGATGGTTGATGAGTATGGTTGTGTTTGTTGTCAACATATAATAAGGAATCAAAATTCAATGAATTATTATTTCCTACATGATTAGTGATTAATCATAAAAAGTTAAATATGGAAAGAGTTTGAGAAATAATCAAGATGATGGGTGATGATTCATAGATAATTTTTATGGATTAATTGATTTTATTTGGTATGACAATTCTCCATGATGGGAAATGATGCCTAGTAATTTGTTATAGATCCATATCCCCAAATGTCACAGTTGGGAAATTATCCATGTCGTTAGGTTGAATGATTGTTGAAGTGATCTTATATGTAAAGAAAACTTGTGAAAAGGATTGTGAAAATAGTTTACTACAAGTGCTTACCATGAAAGAATTTTTTTTATGATGAAGAATGACCCTGAAATTTGTTTTTAATGCATATGAATACGAATCCATGATCATGGAAAAATATGGATATATATTTCATGTTGATTAGGGGAAGAAGAGGATAAAAGGTGTCTTGGTATTTTATTTTATGATATTTATTTTTTATTCATTATATACTTAGAATTTTTGTTAGGTAATCTATTTGTGGTGTTACATAAAAAATACGCTAGACTATGATTTATATAAGGATTGGGATTGACCATTCTATCATGAAAGAGTAGAAATTAGACCACTACAAATGTATCCAACCCTATAAAGTTTTTGGGTGGCATGGGTGGGCACTAATGTGCACCCATAGAGAGACAACACCACTTTACGGGGCGTCACACCAAGAAGAGAACTGGTACATGGTGATATTGTGATAAGGGGAAGAGAATTCATAGTCATTGCTAGAAGATCTTGATTTATATACCATGCCAAACCACTATAACATTTCCATGTGTGAAAAGAAAAGGTGTTATACTATTCCTTGACATTAAAAGTTAGACAAAATTATGACCATTCGATCAAGAAGATCTAGTTCATCCGATCTAATATACCCCACTAGTTTAAATCTGCGCAATTCGATTTGACCATGAATAATGAATTTTTAAATAGTTCTTCCTCATCATTACTTTATCCCTCAATGGTGATCATGTTCACTAGAACTCATGTAGAAACACCATGATAAATTTTTTCCACCTTTTCAGTTCATGCTAACGAGATTAATCAATGAGAATTTTTCTACAGAAAAAACTTATTTTATGACACTAATATAGATGGATTCCATTTATCATCAAAGAGGAGATTCATGCTAATGAGGGTGAAACCAAAAAAGAGAAATGAAAAGTAACGATGGAAAATTACATGAAATTCTGTTTATATTTTAATAATACCAAAAAGAATTAGGTGAGGTATAGACATTTTATGTTACAGAATTTTATATAGAATTTTATTTGGTCTCAACACAGTGAAAATGTGAAGTTTAATGGGGTGAAAGGCATTAATCCTAAAAGGACTCAGCCTTATTACATTACATAATCATGAATTTTAGTCAAGAAATAACATACTTTAATGTTGAGGATATTTTGAATTTTAGAGCTTTAGAGAGTTGGGATATAATACATAGATAAGATTTCATATTCTTATAGAGCAGATACCACAAACCCAATATATATTTTTTCAAAAATATAAAACTTTTCAAATAAAACACTATTTCTTTGAGAAATAATAATAAAATTAAAGATAGATTTCTTATTTGCCTTAAAAATCTGTATAACACGTGAAAATAATTTAGAAACATAAAATGAGAACAAAAATCTTATTAAGGGATATATAAATAAGGGAAAAGAAAACATTAGTCCCTGAATACTAGTAAAGGTATGAAATCATTTTAAAAAATACAAACATGTCTTTAATATATACTTACTTTTAGAAACATGAAATTTTGATGAGATTTACACAAAACATAATGAAAATAAATATAACAATAACAGTATCTTGGGGAATTAATTACTTATATTGTACCCCGCATGGTCAATTTATATTTTAATCCCTCACGGATACCTTACAATTTTACCCTCACAGCTACCTTATGGTGTAACCATCGTGACTACACATGGAGTAACCATACGGCTGACCTCCAACATACACATACCTAATGAATTGGATAGAGATATAGGTCCCACCATTAATCAAAAAAAATTCCCAAGAACTAGAACCTAATCATACCACATGATCAATTTCATAAAAACATTACTTTTGAATTTTGTAAAATAGTAAGTTTAAAAGATAATTTCATAAGAAAATTCCCTTATAAATAACATGTAATTAACATGAGACTCAATTGAAAAAAATTAATATATAAACTCTAAATAAACATTGTAAAACATAACATAAACAAAAATTCATCATAAAAATGATCTTAAAACAACAAAATTAATGAAGTATAAGGTGAACCCACAGAATGGAAATTGGGTTAATAATTCCATTACCTAAGGTTTCTCTTACTTAATTTCTTTTAATCATATGTTATAATGGTTAAAAGTGTGTTATTAGTATTTTACAGAAAAATTTATATATTTTTATCACATTATATGATCATTTTATAACATGATTTCACCCTTTAGTTATTAGTATTTTTTATCCTTCCATTGTTTCAGGTGCATTCTTTAACAGATTTCCATGGCCAGTTTGTATTTGATTTTATTTTCATAAGGAAATGAAATAAAAAATGTTGAATGAAATGATATTAATGTGTTTATAGAATATATAATGATACTATAAATAATTTTTTATCATATATGATGATGAATCATTAGATAAAACATCAATAATATTTGTTTAGATTATTTTTTGCGTTTCCCCGATAATCATGAACTTGTTTCATTTTATAATTTAATGGAATGCATAAAAGTTAATTCCAGAACATATAATATGTTACATCATACAATTTATATTATTTTTAAACCATTAAGAGGGTGTTATGATAATATTTGAGGGAATTAATGAAAATTAAAATCACATCATCCACAATTTTGGTAAATGACCCATCACGAACGATTTTTTTATTTATTTTTAGAATAAGAGGAAAAGGAGAGGAATAAAGATGATGAATTTTTTACATGAACATGATAAAATACAGAATAAATATTAATCTAGATATTTCATACCTCATGGATAAGGGTATGATAAAAGATTATAAGAAAAGAAATTAATTGAAAAGAAAACACATGAAAATGAAAGAGGATTCTTATCTATTGATATCTTCTCCATGAGATCATATTTAAGGCCTTTGGTTTTGAACTTTTGGTGAGGTTAGTAGGTCTTGGACTAGGGAAATAACCTTTGGTAGGGGATTTGGTATAACATAGACAATTCTAAAGGCTTTAGAGGTGTGAGAGGAAGAGAGAAATGATTGTGGTTTTTATAGTGGAGGAGAGGAGGGATTTTACATTAATTTAATCATTATTTTAATATTTTTGACGAAGACTATGAATAGTCTTAATTTTTTTAATAAATAGTAAAGGGATCATGTAAGTTCTATATAAGTGTGATTTAATTAGCCATGATTTTGAAAATAGTGTATTCAACTCATAATTTGAATATACTGTATTTTACCATATTTCACTATTCATAAAAAAATTCATGAATTTCATAAAAATACAAAAAAATGGACCATGACCATTTTTTTCTATATATAATTTCAAAATAAATTCTTTTATTGAAAATAATTGTCTAAATATGATTAATATTATATTAAAATAAAATTATACTTTATTAAAAAGAATCAATTTCAAAATTATAACTCAATTTATATCAACTTAAAAAATTAATCAAGATGAAATTATCTTAAAGCCTTAAGGAAATATAATAATAATAAAATTTACTATTTATTAGGGCCATATTATTATTCATATTACTATTCATAAGGGTATGTTACTATTCACCAAAAATCATGTTTGTTCCATTAAAATCTAAATAACATACCGATCACAATTGTAGATAACTGTTTTTTTAATTTAAAACATAAATGTTGAAAAAATTTGTCTTAACGGATACTCTAGAACTATCTCCATAAAAATATGTTTTGTTTTATAGAGTCTTTGTAATTCCTGCATTATATATACCTGTAAAACATTTTGGTGTTACATTCTTTCTACCATCTCAGTGTTTCATCATCATAATTTTTTTATTTACTTATTAAACAAGTGAGGGTACTTTTCCCTCGTAACAATTTCAGACTCCCATGTTGCTTCTTCAACCATGTGGTTTTTCAAAAAATCTATTACATGGTGGATTGAATTATTCTACAATACCTCTTCCCTTGGATAGAGAATCTGAACTTGTTTCTCTACATTATAAAGTTTCTCATCTAGCCAAACTACTTCTGGGCTTAATACATGAGATGAATCTATCACAAAGTTTCTCAACATTGAAACCTGAAAAAAATTATGTACCTGAGATAAAATCAGTCGAAGAGATACTTGGTAAGTTAATGCTCCAGTTTTCTCTAGGATTTCATATGGTCCAATAAAAATCCATCTTAGGTTTACTTTCTTTCCAACATGCCTCACACTTTTCCATGGGGAGTTTAGAAGAAAAACATGACAAACTACCTCAAAAGAAAACTATTTAATCATATTGTCTAAATAACATTTATGCCTGCTCTGAGTTTTCCTCACGTGTTGCTGGATCATCTAAACTTTCTAAGAATTCCTTTACTAATTCATGTCCCATCATATTTCTTTCCCCGACTTCATCCCAAAAAGATGAAGTTTGAAATCGCTTCCCATACAATGCCAAAATAAGAGTCATCTATATACTAGAATGAAAATTGATAATATAAGAAAACTCAACTAAAAAGATGATGACCCCACCTTCCTTGGTAATATATTTAATAGGATCGTAACAATTCCTCTGAAGTCTAAATCATTCATTCTGACTACTCATCTGATTGAGAATGAAAAGATATACTAAAATTTAATTATGTGCCCAAAAACATCTGAAGGCCCTTCAAAAAGTAAAAGTGAACCTGTGATCCCATTCAGATAATATAGAAAGAGGAACTCCATGTAACATGAAAATCTATTTTAGGTATTACCAATGAAACTAATCCAGTTATATTATATCCTGAATAGAAAAAAAATGTGTAGATTTAGTCAGCGGATCAACAATAATCCAAATTTCATTCTTACATTAACAAGTCCTTGGTAGTCCTACAATGAATTCCATGGATATATTCTCCCATTTCCACTCTAGAATTGGTAAAGGTTAAAGCATCCCCTTTGGTAACTGCCACTCTTCCATAACTTATTGACTTGTCAAAAATTTCATAGTAAAATCAAAAATATACTTTTTCATTCCATCCAACCGGTAATACTCCCAAAGGTCTATGTAAATCCTAGTACTGTTAGGATGAACTGAAAATTGAGAACTATGAGCTTCCCACAATAATTAATTTTTCATCTGGGAATCAGAAGGCACACACAACCCTTTATAAAATCATAAAACATAAACTTTATCAATGTTACATTCTGGATACTTACCCCTTTTAACCAATTTTACCTTTTTCTATAGCTCACAAACATCCTTCTATGTTTTCTTAATTCTGTCTGATAATGATTAATTTACTAACACCTGAAATAAAACATATGTATTTTTGGTACCAACAACTTAAAATCCAAAATTCATCAAATCATTAATCAAGGGATCATGTTCAAAATGTAACATGGTTAGTGATGCATGATGGTTTTTACTCAATGCATCAACCAGTTTGTTTTTATTTCCTAGATGGTAATTGATCATGAAATCCTAATCCATTATCCATTAAAGAGATCTTATCTTCCTCAATATTAATTCCTTCTGAGTGAATATATACTATAAACTTTTATGGTCTGTATATATTTGAAATTTGGCTCCATATAAATAGTGCCTCTAAATTTTCAAAGAAAAAATCAAAGATGCTAATTTCAAATCATATGTGAGATAATATCACTCACGAGAGTTTATTTGTATTGAATCATAAGATATTAAATGATCATGTTGCATCAAAACACAACCAAATCTCTTCAATAAATAATCCCTGTAGATGAAAAACTCTCCATTTCGGGAAGGAAATTCTAGAACTAGAGAATTCACCAATCTCCTCTTCTATTCCTGAATAAAAACATCACATGCTTTTATACAAACACATTTAACACCTTTTCTTGTTATATTTTTTAGTAGACTAGATAATTGTGTAATCTTTTTAACAAACTAACGGTAATAACATACTAATCCAATAAAAATATGAATCTCTGTAACATTTGAAGGTATTGGCCATTCATCAACCACTTTTATTTTTGTAGGGTCAACTATTATTCTATTATTATTTACATTGTGACCATGAAAATAAATCTGTTGCAAGAAAAAAATAAAACTTTCCAAATTTTCCATATAGTTTCTTTTCCATTAAGGTATTCAAAATATCCCTTATTTGATTTTTATGGTCTTTATTACTCATAAAAAATATCATAATTTCATCAATAAACACAACCAGAATCTTATCTATGAACTCATGAAATATATTTTTCATAAGATCCATGAATATAGAAGGTAAAATATTTAACCCAAATGTAAAAACAAAAAATCATAATTCCCATATTTAGTATGAAAATATGTTTTTGGGATGTCATCCTCATTCACCTTCAGCCGATGGTATCCCAAACTCAATTCAATATTGGAAAAGTACTAAGCTCCGTAGAGCTGATCAAACATGTCATCAATATGAGGAAAAGGGCACCTATTTTTAATATTTATGTTATTCAAGGCTCTATAATCATTGTAGAGTCTCATGGAACCACATTTATTTTTTTAAAAAAAACTGGAGCTCCCCATGGTGAAACTCTAGGATGAATGAAGCCTTTATTATGAAAATCCTACAACATATTTTTAAACTCTAAAAGTTCTATTTGAGGCATTGGATAAGGGGATTTTGAAATTAGATTTGCCTCAAGAACTAAGTAAATTGTGAATTCTACTTCTTGATTAGGTAAAACACCAAGTAACTCATTAAGAAACACATCAAGATATTCATTTACCATTTGTACTTAATTAATTTGAATAGTTCTATTATTTTCAACAATATGGAAAAGATAAATTTAATTTCTATAATTCAACAATTTCTCAGCTTAATGATATGTTATCAATTATATGGGTTCATTCTTCTCTAAAAAGTAAAAATCTTTCTTAAACACAACTTTTTTATCTTTATAGTCAATCTTAGCATGATTAACAGAAAGCAAACACATCCCCAAAATGATATCAAACACTACTAAGAGAAAATGAAAAAGGTTAGTAGGTAATGTCTTTCAACATATAAAAATAGGAAGATTCTTAACATTCATTTTTTATAAAATTTCCCACATGGTGTTTTAACTATAATTTATTGTCTCATTTTTATGTGATATTTCCCATTTAAAGTAAATTTACCCAGAAATAAAGGAATGTGTAGACCCTATAGAAAACAAAACATTAGAAAAATATACAGAAACAAACAAGGTACCAATTACAACATCATTGAATGGCCCGACGTCTGATGAAATAGTTGCAAAGGATCTCGCTACACCTTTCTGATTATAGTTTAGTTTCATTTCATCATTTAGATCTCTCTTTGGGTAGACATTTGAAAAATGACCCATCTCATCTCATTTAAAACACTTAATAGTTTTATTATCAAGATTAGTATTAAGATAATTTTAATTACAATATCATGCCATATGTCCAAACATTCCATATCAAAAACACCTTCCAGTTTTGGTAAGGCATTCACTAGGGTGTTTTTCCCACACTTTTCACACACTGGAAACAAAAAATCCCTTCAATAAGATTTCATTGATTGATTATTACATGTTACTTAACCTATGGTCCCCTTCTTCTCCTTGTTCTCAAACTGAAAGAGATCATAATAAAATTTTATTTATATCATCTCATCATATAGGATGTTTTTCTTATCAATCTTAAATTCACGGGAGTCCAATTCCCTTCTAAAACATGGCTTCAATACGGAGGAAAAATAGTTGATTTTGCTATCAAGATATAGAACAATATTTGCAGCATACCCCGCTAGTTGGGTGAAGTTAATTTCATCAAAAAACTAAATATTCCTACTTTTAATTCAATTCAATTAATTTCTTCCCCATCGTATGTCTCACCACCTTAATAAAATATTTTTTTGAGGAAAAGACTTTTAAATTCATCCCACTATAATGCTTCAATATCCTCTATATCCATCATATTCTTGACCAATGACGACCACTGATTACCTTAAAATTAAAAATAATAAATGAAAAACTTCACTTTTTAATATCTGAACATCCCATAACATGGAATATCATTTCAAATGGATTTAATCAATCCTTCAGCTGCTACTCGGTCTGAATATATTATGACAGCTGGAGGGTGTTCCTCATAAAATGGTTCACTATCATCATGTTCCTTTGTGGTACCACATTATTTTATCTTTCCTAGATGACAATAAGATTTATTTCTTGCATTATCTGATCCTTTACTATCACAAATTTCTCAGTTCTAATACCTACTATTTTGGGATATTGATTCATAAGGATATCGTTATTTCAGTGCCTTTCCACTTCAGTTTCTCTACTTCTTCTGCCAAAAACCATTTGGAAGAAACATATCATAGAACAGGAAACAAGGTAATATTTAAATTATATATCATTTGAAATTAACCATAGAGTGAAAATAATTTGTGGTATCCTATTAACATCATCCTAACCTCCAATTTTATCTAAACCATCCTCTGATACTAACTATAAGGGCCTGACCATATTACATTACATAATCTTGAATTTTAGTCCAGAAATCACATCATTTCATATTGAGGATCCTTTATAGTTTATAGTTTTAGATATTTGGGAAATAATACATAAATAACATTACATATTTTTATAGTGACGATACAACAAAAAAATATCCCTTTTTTCTAAAACATTAAACTTTTCAAATAAAACAAGATTTCCTTGAGAAATCATCATAAAATTTAACTTTGTTTCATTATTTGTCTTAAAAATCCTTATAACATTTGAAAATAATTTAAAAAATGGTGATAAGAATAGAAAGATCAGTAAGGGATATAAAAATAAGGAAAAAAGAAAACAATAGTCAATGAATACCTGTAACAGTATGAAATCATTTTCAAAAATAAATACTTCCCACTGATATATACTTTGTGAAACATGAAATTTCCATGAGATTTAAAAGAAAAAATAAAGAATCAATATAACCATAAAGTTATATTGGACAATTAATTACTTAAATCCTAACCCTTATGGTTGCCAAATGATTTGTAAACCTCACAACTACCTTACAATGTAACCGTCATGGCTACCTTATAGTGTAACCATCCCAGCAACACATAGAGTAACCACACGACCTACCTCCATCCTAAACATACCCCATGAATTGAAGGTAGATATAAGTCCCATTATTCATCATAAAAAATAACATAAACCAGAAAATAACCATACAAAATGATTAATTTCATAAAAACATTTCATTTGAAAATTTTAAAATAATAAGTTTATAAAAAGAATTTTATAAGAAAAGTCCCTTACAAATAACATATAATTGATATGAGAATGAATATAATGATAGGAATATTTATATACACTATAAAAATACAAAATAAAATATAATATAAACAAAAAATCATCATATAAATGATCTTAAAACAAAAAAAAAACAATGTAGTATAAGGTTAACCCAAAGAATGAACATTTGGTTATGAATTTATTTACCTCGGGTTTTTCTTACTTAAAACTATTTTAATAGTCCTATATAATGGTTAAAATATGGTTATTAATATTTTATTGAAACATTTTCATGTTTATAACACCATATATGAAAATTTCATTACATTATTTTACCCTTTAGTTATTAGTATTTTGTTCCATCCATTGTTTCAGGTGGGTTCTTTAACTGATTTCCATGGCCTATTTTTATTTAATTTTCTTGTCGTCTGGAAATGAAATTGAAAAAGTGGAATTAAATGGAATTAATTTTTTTTCTTAATAAATAAAGATACCCTAAATTATTTTTTTATCAAATATTATGATGAATCATTAGATGAAACATTAATAGATATTTTTTAGATCCTCTTTGGTGGTTCCTCGAAAATCATGAAATTGTTTCCTTATATAATTTAATTTCATTCATATACTTTGATTATAGAAAATAAAATACATTACATAATACAATTCAAATTATGTATAAAACATTAAAAGGATTTTATTATTATCCTTGAATAAATTAATGGAAATTGAAAGCACATCATTCGGAATTTTGGTAAACAACGCATAATAAAGGGTGTTTTTTATATATTTTTTAGAATAAGAGAAATTAAAGAGGAAGAAAGATGATGATTTTTTACATGAACATGATAACATACATAATAAATAAGATTCTAGATATTTCACACCTCTTGGATAAGTGGATGTGAAGTGGGTATAATAAAATAATGGAATTGAAAAGAAAAAATTTGAAAATGAAAGAAGCTTTTAACCTCTTGATCTCTTCTACTTGAGATCCTCTTTAAGGCCTTTGGTTTTGGCCTTTTTTGAGAAAATCTGGTCATTGATATGGATAAGTACCTTTGGTAGGGAATTTTGCAGAACTTATAATTACGAACATGGTTTTAGAGGTGTGAGAGGATGTGGGGAATGAGAGTGGTATTTATAGTGGAGGAGAGGATGGATTTTAACTTATTTTAATCATTATTTTAATATATTTGTCCAAAATTATGAATATTATTCATTTTTTTGAATAAAATAGTAAAGAGAGCATGTGAGTTCAAACCAAGTAGTATTATATCTTCTATGATGTCAAAAACAGTGTATTTAACTGATAATTTGAATATATAATATTTTACTGCATTTTACTATTTTTTAAAAATTCAAGAATTTCAGAAAAATACCAAAAATCACCCTAAATATTTTTTCCATGTAGAATTCAAAAATGAAATTCAATTTTTTAATTTTTTTTGTAAATATGAATAATTTAATTTTTAAATAAAATCATACTTTATTCAAAATGTAATAATTTTAAAACTATAAATCATTCTATATCAACTTGATAGATTAATCAAGATATCATTATCTTAAATCTTTATGAAAATAAAATAATAATACCATTTAATATTCATTAGGGTCATATTACTATTCATATTAATATTCATAAGGGTATGTTACTATTCACTAAAAATCATGTTTTTTCCATTTAACTCCAAATAACTTACTGATAAAAATTTTAAATTACCGTTTTTCAAAATTAAAAACACATAAGAAATAAAATTATGTTTTAAATGGTACCCTATAACTATTTCCATATCAAAGTATTTTTTCAAAGCGTCATATTATTTCCTTCATTTTATTTCTTTGTAAAACCTTGGGGTGTTACAGATCATCACCTATAAATACTAAGGCATGCAACTGAGAAAGTGTAGTTTCCAATCGAGAGAAAAAGATCTCGTTTCCAAAAAAATAGTCACCAAAAATGACTAGTTATCTAGGAGTGGCTTTCATGAAGCCTATTATTGTGCGAAGGAGGATATTTCCATATGCCTTGAAAAATCTCAAAGAACTCTTGAATGATCCTTGTAGAGAGACTTGTTCTGCGAAGAATAAGAGATATTACAAATGTGTTTTCTTGGAATTCAGGATGATCTAACATGTGATTACTTTCTTGTTCATGTGTTTTGTTTGAGTATCCATGAGATAGTGTATCCTCACATGGTATCTCGTAGAGAAAATTTTTTCTCCTTGGATTTTTATAAAATTATAGTTTGAATGATGGAATATCTCCCATAATGTATCTCATGAAGGGGATTTCCCACTTTTTCTCATGAAAAACAATGATAAAGTGCATGATTCATTTCATATAGTATATTAAGATGTTTTTGTATAATGAACACAAATAAGAAGAGTACATGAATAAAAGTGAAAAGTTTGCATGAAACAAATATAGTGAACCTAAACTAAATAAGTAATTGAAAAATGTGTTTCCATTGTTTGAATGTGACATTCAATACATTCATGCATTCATTCCTGACCATGAAAATGTAAAGAAATTTTAAGATACCTGAGATAAGTCACTTTTTGATACCAAGAATTTCATGCATGTTTTTTAAATTAATTGAGATGATAAGTCAAGAAGTAATTGATTGAATTTGAGTATGAATAAATCATCACTAAAGGCTCATCTACCTGAGCATTTGAGATTATATGGAAGAATTCAAATTTTCTTGCATTGAGTTATTCATCAGTTGTTCATTCGATAATAATAACGAATTAATGTGTAAGTAGAATCTTCCACTTATTAAAGATTGTATGACCCACATGTATAAAATATAATTGTTTTAGTGGAAGTCTAAGTCATTCAGTAGAGGAGCATGATTATAAAGTTGATATAAAACCACCCATTATTATAAGGATATCATGTATGTGTTTTTATATAATATCCTTGAAGAACTAGTGGTTATAGTATAAAAAAATCTATTGATTTCAAGTGAAACCAGTATAAAGAACACTACTAATTGAGGAATATTGTTTACTTCTTTACTAAAAATAGTACACCAATTATACATATTTGTTATTACTACAAATTATAGTGATAATATTTTATTTGAATCAACCATAGGTTGATCACAAAAAAAATAACTATTTTTACCGCTCATTATAAAAATCCTTGGGTGCTTTTGATTCCATTATTTTCTTCATTGAACAGAACTGATCCATTCCTATTAACTAAGGAAGAGGCTCAATTGTAGGGGGGTTAATTGAATGAAATTAAAATTTGTTAAAATTTTTGGTAAACTGATTCAACCACATCCTAGTGTTCCTACACAATCCATCTAGGCTCTAAAAATTGTAATGTGAATAATTAATGGTGAATTTAATGAAAACAAGATGAATTAGTGTACTAAATGTCAATAATATATATTAAAAAATAAACATAAACTATCTTTAGGAATAATAGTGATAGTATCATCATATAACCATTGTATTAATAATGATGGGTTGTTTCCATTTATGAATAGTAATACCATAAATAGATCTTTTCAATTTGTTTTTGGAAAATATCCATTTAATTTTGAAAATCATTTGGAAGACAACATTTTTAAAAAAAATTGAAAACATTTTCAATTTTTTTATCAAATATATCCATTGAAACTTATAAAATGGTCCTTAATAC
The DNA here is from genome assembly GCA_963277665.1 of Viscum album. Classification (NCBI taxonomy): domain Eukaryota; kingdom Viridiplantae; phylum Streptophyta; class Magnoliopsida; order Santalales; family Viscaceae; genus Viscum; species Viscum album. The sequence goes on from OY728141.1 coordinate 1,331,809,404, forward strand.
AATGGATTGGTCATGAAGTCTGTAAATTCTGATCATGCCTTGTATGTTAAAACAATGATTTCATTCATTTTTTGTAAAAATAAAAACATGAATTTTATTGAAACAGACATAAATATTCCATTGAAAAAAATTAAATAGATAATATGGGTGAAAATCATCTAATAAATCCATTTTAAAACGGTAAAAATTTGAAAAGATTTTTTTTTGAAATATGGTTTTGGAAGAAAACATATTTCTGCTTGAAGAGTGAAATGATGTCAGATTTTCATGAAAACTTTTTATAAAACTTTTTAAGTACCATAACATGATAAAAAGTAATATTAATTGAAATAGGTCATTAATAACAATAATATAATAAAATATTAGGATTCATTAGGAAATGATCAGGTAATTTTCTTTAACTAATATACAAGAATAAACAATCTAATTTAGAATAATATAGTCAAATAAACCATTAAAATAACCATAATTTTGAAGTGTGAATTAATTAACCAAAATATTATATGTATCAAATATATTATATAAACTTTATATCCACTATAATACCCAACCTTGAGTGGTGTTAATGGAAAAATAAATGACATTGGATTGTGAGGCGGTAGTCCACCTTATATACAAAAAATGATCAAGATTCCCATTTGATGGAAGTATGTGTGGTTGTAGGTCATGACCTAAAAAATATCATTATATATAAGATACTAAGGATATTATTTAATCATTATGTAATTGAAATTGAAGGAGGTGGAGAAGGATATAATATTTGGACACTTGTTAAAGAACATCTTCTTTTATTCCGTTATCTTCCTTTGGGTTTCACTAAATCCTTCATAGATTTATAGTCTGGCCAAAATATGGGTTCTATAATAGAGGGAGGGAATTTGGGGAGTGGTTCATTTTTGGTTTTACTAGTGAAATATCTTGAGAGGTGTAGATAAGTGGGGAAAGTGAGTTCACTTTTATAGTTCCTGAGGTGTGGCATTCTTATAAATAATCAAAATTATTTACTATTTATATGTATCTTTTACTTCTTGTGAATATAAAATTTATTAATAATATAGGTTAGGTTTATTTCAGTGAGAATAATCTCAAAAAATCATTTTTACTATTTTGTTCCTTAGACTTTATATTTTCTCAATTTTACCCTTTTTTCTTTTACCACGGTAAATATTTTTATAACTTCGGTAATTTATCCTTTAAAACAAAATGAATGTTTTAATTATTAATAAATTCATAACAATTTAACATAAAAATTATAAATAATTTATAAAATAAAAAACATAGATTTTTTTTGAAATTAATCTTAATAGAGGCACATGTAACCCGAAAAAACTCTACATTAAGGATAACTGCGCCAATTTTTTTTACTATTTATGGGTCAATATGTTTATTATAAAAGATGAATTTTTCCATGAATGGACTATAATAGATATTTATTAACCTTTGAAAATAATATGGAAAATGACATGATTTTTTCAAATTTTAAATCATTTTAAAATATAGGATTTATTATAAAACAACAGTAATTTAAATTTTGACATCATTAATTTAATTTAAATTTAAAAATATCGAGACATTAATAGAATTAAATTATATTAATTTAAAAACTATGTATAAAGGTATATTCATTTAAAAATTTAATGTAAGGAAATAATTCATTAAATTTTCTTTAATTTTAATATTTTCTCACTCATTTATTTTAGTTAATTGCTAACTAAACAATTATTTGGTTGGATTTTCTTAATCATTTTATGTTAATAATTCATATTTAAAAAATTAATGATAAATTATCATGATATAAAAATCTATTTTACATTTTAAAATGATATATATATATTTATATGTGTGAAAATATGTTGTTTTTCTCTATCCCAATGCCTTATAGATATTAAAAGTAAGAAAAAAGTACCATTTTTTCTTTTTCCTTACATAATTTATTATATGAGTCATATTCCAAATAATTGGAAATAAATTTTCATATTTTAGATAATTTTTTTCCCAATTCTAAATAAACCCATTAAATAAAATTTAAATTCAATTTTTAGTCATTTTCTCTCTTATCATTTTGGTTTAACCACTAAGTAAACTTTTTTCCCCTCAATTATTGTAATTAATGTTAACTATTTTTAATAATCACTTAGGTAAAAAAATTAATTTTACATTCTTATATAACATAAATTATAAATATTTAAAATATTTAATCTAATTTTACAAATTCAACCCATAGAATATAATGAATTTGATTTAAAATAAATCCAAAAGACGTGATGAGAAAGTGAGTTTTTAAAATGAAAATGTTTAAAAGTTTAAAATGTTTTCTAAATAAAAATTTTATATTAAAATTAATCCAATGACATGAATTGGATTAATATATGTATAATTGTATAATTTTTTTTACTTTAATATAAATTCAAAACATAATTTAACATTATAAATTCTATAAAAGAAAATGGAATTTTTAATTAAAATTCATTATTTTTCACTTACTTTATACATGTAATGTAATATATTTTATTTTTATGTTTATATATAATATTTATGTGATATTATCCATAATATAATGAAATATCTCATATATACTTTCTTATCATAAAATCCATTGAATAAATTACAATGTCATCTATGTGTACGTCATACTACCTCCTCACGAAGTGGTATGTTTAATTTTTATCATTAAATCACATGAATTTTATATGTAATAGTGTTTTATAATAAAATATTATATTTATAAGATAATGATCATAATTTTATATGTGGAAAATAACACTTACATTTTTTCCATCATGGTCATTAAAAAATGGAAACATTACTCTTTCGTGCGTACAACCTATAGTGTCCTTGATTGTAACGTAGTTAATTTTTCATAACCATATGTCATGGTTTGTTTTAAAACTATGATTTATATATTAAAATAATAATTATTTCATTATTAACATTGTGTAGATAATGAAATAGTTACCTCCTTAACCTTTATAAAAATTCAAAATTTATTTTTGATATATGATCCATTTATCATCGAAACGACTGATGTGTAATTATTTGGTTGAGTGATTGAATATGTAATGGTAAAAAATAATATAAAAAAATATATTAAATAGTAAATATTTTCTTAAAAAAATAAAATAATTTTATTATTCAAGAAGATAAGGAAAGAACATGATGATTCAGGCTCAAGGTAAGAACTTCATTTCAAAATTTATTCTTTTCGGAACATGTTTATTTATATAGATAATTTCTTTTAAATGCCCTAAAACTCTTAATTTACATAATATATCTTGAATCCTTCTTACGTCATGATATTTTAATTTATAATTAATCTAATTTATTAGTGAAAAGTTATGATAAAAAAATTACCAGTGTAGTAAGGGTTTTTGTTACATTCTCATTTTAATGGGGATCATATATTCTTGAATTTCTATTACAGAAAATTATTTTATCATTTTATAATAAAATATTTAAATTTTATTCTCCTCTATTAATTTATTATTTCTTCATGTTATGCAACTATTTTACTCTCTCTGGTACAAAAAAATATTTAGAAAATGTTTCTACAGAAAACCAACTTAATTTCTCTCTTCGGTAGGAAATTATTTCCCTTCCATGTCCATGATTTCATTAAGATAGTTTGAAAATATTTTTATATTATATTATTATTATTGAAATTCATTTTTACCCATTATAAATTTTCAAAAAATGATTTAAACAGATTCTTCTTATAATTATTTGGATTAAGAATTTTTTAAATTTTTACACATGTCTAAAAGGAATGAATTTTATATTTCATATCATATATACAATTACCTACCATCATAAACATTATTATCATCGAAACATAATTTATATGTTAATAGTATTATTTGGAAATAAAAATATTTTTGAAATATTATTGGAAATTATTTATTAAAAAGTTATTCTTAAATAAGAATGGTTCCTTTCCTCAAGAATGTTTTATACTTTTTTAAAAGTACTTTTAATCATAAATTGAAAAAACCTTTAATATTGTGTAATGACTATAAATTATTTATATATCACTATCACATATATATTATCACTTATTTTTTCATCTATTTATGGGTTATTACACGCGTTATGATCATTTCAAAAATTCCCTTGTTATGAAATTTCATTTGATGATGATATGAATATATATTATAACCCATATTTACTTCCCATTAGAAATTCATCTATTATGAATTATTATTGATTTCCTGAGTGCAGGAAAAATTGAACATGAAAATGTTATGATAGGTGAACCTAAATAGTGATATAAGAAATTGGGTAATGTTTTAGCCTCATGAGTGTAACGTATATGATTTGGGAGTAAACTTAATTCATTATGGGACACTGCTCACAATGTGATATTTTATAGGAGGTTTGTCTTGTCTCATGTTTATGTCATATTTTGTGTTGATTCTACATTTCCAATTATTAAATGATACTATGATACCAACTTCATTATGTTAATCTTTCATGTGACTACTCATAAGCCTTATCTTTTATTATATCACGTTTTATCTTCGACCAACTTATTGTGTTTCCTTATCATGGTAATTCTCGTACTAGGCTTATTAGATCACCCCTTTATTTTATGTATTCCTTATGGTATCCCATTTACTTTTAAGAGATCCAAAGGTCTTTATATAACACTATAGTGATGAAAAAATAATAATGAAGCCATGTTTTAGTTCCCCTTGATGTATTATGATCACAACCTTCCAAATAAACTAGGACAAAATGTCTTTGGGATTGAACTTATTTAATATTTTTGTTTAAAAAACATGTAATAATATTTCTAAAAGGAATGGTTCAATATTGTTGGTTCTAAAAAATTATTATTTATCCTTTAGAATCTATGATGATAAAACATTAGCGATATCGCTAGGCATAATTATAAGGATAAGAATTTGTATTAAAGTATAATATAATATTTATAATGTATAGAGAGAGTAGTGTTTGCGAAATTGAATCCCTATATGAATACTACATTTGGATGTGGTTTGGGATTGATATGCCTATGGTTAATAACTTCAGAAAGGTGAATCAAGATTTAAACAACATTACCAGGTACATAATGATGAGTCTCACTACACAATTAGTTTCAAAAACCCAGGGGATATGATTTGTATGTTCACACACTCTTTATAAACCATTATGAAGTACTTGAATGAATTTTATAATATAAAACAAAATATAAATCATTACCATGGATAATATTTATTTAGGCTCAGAGGCCCATAATACAATTAATACATATCATTTATAAGTTATTCCGTCAATGTTTATATTTTTCACATTTTCATGTTGACAAATTTTAATATAGTATCTATAAATATTGTTGTAAATAGAGGGGAATAATAGAAGGAATTTTGATATCCAAAGTGATATAAATGTAATTATTTTCTTACGAGATACCTAACCTAATAGAAGAGACAACTAGACATCTTGTGGTCATGATAAATGAGATATTTTGAATTACGATCAATAACTAAAACATAGTTGAATTTCCAAACACATAAATGAAAATAGTGATGGAGAGTTATGGATGTTCAAGGGTCAAATATGATAAAGAAAATAAGATTTAGAAATATATATGTCAATAATATAGGAAGAATCACATAGAATAATATCTGAAAAATAGTGGAAGATGTTTTATATGTGAAATTAAATGGAATAGGGAAATTAATTTCCATGTAATTCAATATATTATTTGTGGGGAAATTGGGAATTATGTGAACCAATTCACTCAACTGAGGATTATACCATAAAATAAGGAATGGACTATGTTATACCAACCATTGAGGTGAATTATTTACATGTAGGGATCCTAGAATTATAATTTAGATAAATTTTTATCAATGAAATTTGGTTATAAGAATCATAAAACATCTTAGGATCAGAATGTAGTAGTTTTTCATTATGTATTTGGAAGAATATGTAGAATGGTAATAATGAAATGAAAAGGTGATTTAATAATAAAGTGATATTTTTTAGAAATATATAATAATTATTGTAAATCATAGTTTTTTGAAAGATATTTGATGTTATTTTGAGGATCTTCATAATATTTTTGAGAAAGTTAGAGGAATAATTTTAATATAGTTTTATGAAAGGAAAAATCAAATGTCAGGTGACAACACATCACATCGATCAAGCCGACATGTTTTTAATGGAAAATAGATGGGTGATATTGGTGAAGCACCTTCCACTAGCCTACATGATGTTGTAGTTAGAATGAAATTGTTTTTAGATAGTTGGATGGTAAAATATTAATTTAATTTTTCGTAACACAATATAGGGACAAGTCATGATTTTGAGGTGACTAATAATGTTTCAAGAGACTTTTAGGTTGAGGTTTATATATAAACTCAAGGTCTTATGTAATGGATTAATTAGGAATAATTCTATTATGTTAGTGGTGATGTAATTTTAAGGGTATTATTGAAATATTATGGTTGAAACCTACTTTGATGATGAGTTTTTTACGTTATTTGAGATATAGGGTTATGATTTGTGTTAAAATTTGGTTTTTCTTATCTAAATTTTTATGAATGTTTATTTTTTTCATCGTTATCATACATTACTTAAACCATTTTGGTTTCAGTGAAGATTTATGGAATATATTGTTATTATTTTATATTGTATGATACATAATAATTCTATTTTAGTACTTCAAGCATGAAAATTTCAACCTGAATACTTAACATTAAAATAAATAGCTAAGATTATGATATAAATTGGATAAAAGATGAAATTATACTTATCAAGTAAGTATATTTCATTTTTTATAATAATAGCTAGTAATTGAACCCTCAAATGTAAGAAAAACGTCGTGATTTTTTTATTATATTACCTCATATCTGAATAATCAATTTCCTCTTAAAAAATCCTAAGTTTATGGTCTTGAGGACCTTAACTTTCCCATGATTATTGAATTTCACAAAATTAATTACCTTTATAAGTCTCCCAAATTATTTATACCCTTCTTAATTTTTTATATTTTTAATTATAACCAATATATAACTATATTTAAACTGAGTTACGTGATGACCATAATTTTTTCCTTTCTCTCATATTAAGAGTATGTTTTAATATCCATTTTCCCTATGTTTATTTTTTCGGCAATGAAATTTTCAAATTTCAAAATCCTGATTAATGGAATAAGTTAATATTATGTAGAAATGATTTATTTAAGGTTGTAAAATTTGAAACCCATATATATTAAAATAACACCATGTATTTATAGAATATTCAACATACAAAACTTTTTTTAAATGAACCACATCAAATTATTAAAATATTATTATTTAAAAGGCCATTTTATCCTGGCCATTAAATTAGTCGGTATGAATAGGATTAACACATTTTTGAAATGTATATAATCTTACTACCCAATATAAATTTATTTGAAAATAAATATTATCTAATCATCCCATTTTAGGAAACGTCATTTTATTCATTAAAAATACATTTCTTCTAAAATGATTTTTATAGGTTTTTATGAAAAATTAATATAAATATTTTTATTCACATTTCAAAAATGTATTTTGGTAAAATGAACATAGTTTTTCAAATTATAATATCAAAAAAAATTATATTTCAATTTTATTAATTTTAAAAATGATTTATTTTCAATTGAATAGGGAAAATATCGATAACTGTAAAATAATAATTTCATTTAATCAAATAAATAAATTAAAATTCCATAATTATTGTATTTTATTTTTAAAGGTACATAATTATTATTTAGTTATATTAAATCTTATTAATTAAATTTAAATCATATTTATACAATATTTTAGTATAATATTATTCTTAGGCATCAAAATGAATATTTTCAAAAAATTATTTTAAAATGTGTTCTTCTTAAATGGTTTTCTATAGAGTATAAGGGAATAATTTTAAATTTAATTATTTCAATCTTATTAGATTAAATTTTCAACATGGATTATATATTTAGAACCATCATAATTAATATTATCTAATAAGGTCCAATTAATTTTTTCTCATAATCAATACCAAAAATATTGAAAATTAATTACTGTGGTTAAGGAAAAAATGAATTTCAGAAGGAGTTAATGTAATCTTTTAAGGGTTATGAATGATTAAAAACCATTATAAATATAATTTTCAGGTAATATTTATATTTTATGTATTTTATCGTTAAAAAATCATCATTTTGGATCTCAATGGAAAGTGAAAAAATGAGGGTGTGATTCTTTCATTTCAATGATTCTAATTGTGTAATCTCCCCCACTTATCAATGGACACTCACCATCCCCTCATAGTGAATCTTAAATAACCCATTGGTTATTCCAATACCTAACCCAATACCTTTCTAAATTCCCACCCCTATACATAGAGTCCATGGTTTGATAAAAACCCTAATATAGTAAGGATTTAGGTGAAATCCTAAAGATGTTGTTCAAAAAAGAGGTAATGTTCTTAAACAAGCATCTTATATAATTTATTATACCACCAAATTATAATAATATTAATCCATTTTAATAATATATCCTAATATATTACATTTATTTATATGTTTTAATGTTAAGTTATTGATATAAACAATATCCTCCTACCTCAAATGGGAAACAAAACCATTGATTGGGTGTTTGTTAGACTATCGCCTCGCGATTCGACATTATTAGTCTTCTATAAATACTTATAGTTTATATATATAATGATTTATTTAATAGTTTTATATTAAATTTAATATAAAATTACACATAATAAATTTTTATTTCACATATTCATCTTTACATTTCATTCCATAGGGAATACAGTAACATCACTTGTGTTTAGGAAAAACTACCATCTTAAGATGTAATGTGATTCATTTTTTACATAAAATTCATATGTAAGGTAATAAAGAATAATTTTTATATATTATTTAAATTATATTGTAATAATTGTTTAAAATAAATATAACATAACATTCCATACCTTACCATACATTGCATAAATGGCATTATCATCCGTCTGTACAGCGGACAACCATGACAGGGTGTGATTTAATTTTTTATTACCACATTAGATGAATTTTATATGTATTTTCATCTAATGAAATAAGAATATATTTATATTATAATAATCTCCTTTGAAATTAAAAAATATTAGTAACCTTATTTCTATAATGATCATCAAAAAATGGAATCATTACTGATGCTTACATACAACCTACATCCTCAATGATTGTAATGCATTTCATTTTTTAGAACTATATATTATGTTTGGTTTCAAAATTATAATTTATTTATAAAAATAATAATTATTTCATGATTAAAACTATGTAGATGATTAAATAATATTATATTTGACCCTAGTAAACTTACTAATGTTTTTAGACATGTGTGTCTTTTATAATCAAAAAATTCTATGTGTAATTAATTTTCTAATTTATTGAATATGAAATGGAAATATATAAAATAAAAGGAATAATACAAACCGAAAAAGTTTTTTAATAGAATAAATAATAAACATGATATTATTATTCAGGATTACCAGTAAATCACATGATGATTCAAGCTCAAGGTAATAGTTTCATCAAAAACCTCCTTCATTGAAGAACATGTTCATTAACACAAATAATTTATTTTAAATGGTTTATATACATCCTATTTAAATAATATATCATTAATCAATCCTACATTTTTATATTTTACTTTATAATTCATCAACTTTATTTTTGGGATGTTATGATTCAAAAGTTATATAGGGGAAAGGGTTAATGTTTCGATATCTTTGCAATTAGGGTTGTTTATTTTTGATTTTTGATTATAGAAATTTATTTGAAAAATTAATAATAAAATCATTTAATTTTATTCTACACCATTATTAATTAAATTTTCATGTTATAGTAATATTTTCCTCTATATGGTATTGGAAATAATTTATAAAATGTTTCTATGTAAAATAGAATTCATTTCTCTCTTCAAACGAAAACCCTTTCTCTTCAATGCCCATGTTTTATTAAGAATAATTTCAAAAAAAAATTAACATTCTTATATGAATTTTGAAACTACGTTTTAACAATGTTAAAATTTTTACAAAATGGTTTAAGAGGAATATTCTATTAGTTTTTATAATGATTTTTTTAAAAATTGTACCAAAATCTGAATGGAATGTTTTTTTAAATTATTTGGCATGAACAGAATTAACTTCCATAATCACTATTATTTTCCTTGAATAATACTTTATAATTTAATTTAGTTATTTTCAAAGAATATGATTTTCATAATATCTTATGATTTTTTAGATTTTGAAAAATTATTTTCAAAGTGTAAAGATGTTTTTCCATAAGAACGTTTTTCAATAATTTTAAAATTTACATTTATTCATAAAATAAAAAACTATTAATTGTATTAAATTATTTTAAATTATATATATTTATCCCACAAATATATTCCTACCTTTTTTCCTTCCATTTAATATTTAATACATGGATTATGATCATTTCTATAATTCTCTCATTATGAAATTTCAATTGATTATGATATAAAGAAATATTATGCATCCCATTTTATTTTCATATGTAATTATTATCTAATACTTTGTGATTTACATAGTTAATGTTAAACACATTTTTTATGAAGATGTTTTGATTGGTGTTCCCAGTTATCACTCTAATGCATTTGGTATTGTTTTAGTATCATGAGACTTCATGTATGTGATTTTAGAGTAATTCTAATCCATTTTGGGAATTTTTCCACCATGGGAAATTTCCTAGTATATTAACCTTAACACTTCTGAATGTCTTCTTTTGTATTGCTTCCCTATTTTCTATAATTCCATGATCTTTTTATATTGTGTTCCTTATGTTATGATTTTATTTTACTACTCGTAATCCTTCTCTTTGATGATGTCATGTTATATCTTAGACCCACATGTTATGTTTCCATATCCTGATTATTCCCTTATCAGATTTTTAGATCACCCATTTCTTATATATATTCCATATGTTATCTCATGAAGTTCTAGGAGATACAAATCATTTTGGAGCTCATTATGATGAATAAAAAATTAATTATTCAATGTTTTAGAAATATTTTGGGTATTATGATAATAATATTTCAAATGAACTATGACTCATGATCATTGGGATTGTACTGGTGGGATTGTTATGTTTAAAAATAATTTACAAATGTGTTTAAACATATTAGGTCACTAAAATAAGAATTTGAGAAAATATATAGAGGATAAAAAGATATGAAAATAATATAATGGAATAATAAGAGTTTTCTATAAATCATGAAGTAATTTTAGATAATCTCATAAGAAGATACATACACCCCAACATACGAGTGTGAAATAAAAATGGAAACATGGACTAATGATATTATATAATAAGTTTAGGGATCATAAATATATGAAAATAAATAAATCATGATGTAAAAATCATATGTGAAGGATTACCACCATGATTATTTGACATAGTTTTCTTAGGATAACATCCCATACACTATAAGCATATGGTAAGTATCAATAACATGAAAATATAACATAGTGTGTATAAGTTAGCTTCCCTTGCACTATAAATGGTTTCTAAAGATATTTAAACAAAACCAAAATTATTGAATTGATATCAAGGAACACCCCTAATTTTAATATTATGTAATTACATATGTGTCTCATAAGAGGATAAGTAAATATACATATAGAATATTCATTATAATTGTTAGAACCTAATTTTCTTCTGAGGTAAAAATCCCTTTTGTTTTCAATTCAACTCTTTTTTTAGATAATGGGGGGGGGGAAATAATATCACTAGAGTTGGGGGGGGGGGGGTTCTGGGAATTTTTCAAAGCCTAGAGGTATTGTTTTTGGAATAGAAGACTAGGAAATATAGTTATCATAAACTGTGCCACCTAGGACCCATGATCTGACTAAATAGTGTTGTGATGGTCAATGGGATGTAGGAGGATGCATTATTTGAGGAAACCATGAAACTCGATACACACACCTCTTTGAGGGATCCAAATTTTTTGAAAAAGTATCGATGAATGGTTAGCTCATGGTTTGTCTAACCCTGTGAGGTAACCCTTGAGGATGAGGAGGAGGGAACATGATTGGTGCATGTTTGGGATACCGTGTGGCCAAACCAGGTGACCCTATGCTTTAGGGGGAATTTACCATTTTCCCCAAAATATCTTGAAAAATAAAACCCTTATTTCCTTTTCTTAGTTCCAGCATGCAGAGGGCTTCTTCATCCCATATGAGCTCTTATCCTCCTCACGAAATTTTCTTCAATATCTCAACCATAAAGGCATTGATTCATTCTCCATTAGTCTTGTTGGAAAGATATCAGTGAGTACTGTAGTTATTTATAAAATCTATTCATTTTTATTTCTCTCAATAGAGATACTTAGTTGAAGGTAGTTATGCTCAATTTTTGGGAGTTCGTCTATTTTTATTTTTATTTCACTCTGAACCAAACCAAGGATGATACTAGATGAGTAATTTTCTATAAAAATTAATGTTGGTTTTTAGGTATTTATCCCATAATGTTTAACTATTTTGTATTATGAAATTTTTTTCCACACACCCGATTCTCCATGAATTTCCCCTGAATTAAACTTTTTTTATAATTAGATGTCAACATTAAAAACCTTATGACCTTTTCAGGTCTGCTTCAATTTTCATCTCCCCATGAGGTGTGTTGGTAAATTTGTTATCATTTATATATATATAAATAGGGAAACTATCATCTAAATGATTTTTTTGTGTGACTTTAAAATATTTACACCATGAGAGAAATCATTAATTATTGTTGTGTAGCAGGGCTAACACACACACAGACCATTTCAAGAAAAAATGAAAGGAGGTGGGTGGTTCAATTACCTCTCCTATTTAAATTGGAAAATGGTTAATCCTTGGTTATTATTTAATTTGAATGAGTTATGAATTAAATTTTAGATGTTTCTAAGCATTGACTGCTTCATATATTATATGATGCATGATAATGATGACAGTTGTTAATTTTGATAAATATGAATTGATTCTCTTTATGAGTGTGATACAGGCATGAAGAGACTTTATACATGTGATATAGGAATGGGGACCCTTTATGAATGTGATACTAGGTTTTAGTGCCTTTATAAATGAGCTATGAGAATAGATACCCTATATAAATGTGATATGTTCATGGAAACCCTTTATCAACATGATAAGGGAATGATGAACCTTTACAAATTTGATACGGGCATAGAAACCCGTTATAAATGTGATACGACTATGGATACCATTAAAAAATGTGTTATGTTCATGCTGATCATTTATAAATGCGGAAAGAGCATGAAAACCCTCAATAAATTTAATATGGGCATGAAGACCTCTTATAAATGTGATACAATCATGGAGACCCTTTATAAATGTCATACGAGCTTAGAGACCCTTTATAAATGTGATACATGCATGGTGAACCATTATTATTATATTATACATGCATGATAACCCTTATTTGTATATAAGGAAATTAACACCCTTTTTTATATGATACTTGGCATGGAATCCCTACTACAGTTATACAAGGCATGGAATCTCCTATTCATGTGATACTGGGAATGATTTCCCTTGATACGTGTGATACTTATTCTTTATCTTATGGACATATGAGTAACACCTTGGTCTAGGATAGTCATAGTAGCAACATATATGGTATTTTATGTCACTATGCATATATTATATTTTTGTGTATACATCTTGTTAGTTGTTTACAGACTATTCAGATGAGGAAAAATAATTTAGTATCATCCTAGTGTCCTTCTTCAACTAGAGTTGACCATTTATTATTTTTATTACTTCTTTCTATTAGTACCTTCACACTTCCATATTATATTCATAGAGGTGGACTCTTGAGTTTATCTCACACCCGATCTGATCTACCGATGGTTCCCAAGAAAACAATATGATTATAGGTAGAGATAAGGGGAAATGTCAACTTATGGATGTGTGACATATTACATGATGTGTGATGAGGAATTATTAGCAGATAGATGATATGGATCTCAGGCTCTTTGGATTAATTTTTTCATTTTTTCCTTTTTTATCACATATTGAATTGACTGTCTACTTCCATGTATACATGTCTTCCCTGTTCTGTAGAAACATGAAATCATCATCTTTAGCAAATGACTCAGATTACTATTTTTCATTATTTAGTACTTGTATGTTTATAGATTATTCCACTCTCTCTTCCATTGTTGATATGATTAAACTATTTATTTATTCACTTAATTGTTGGGATACTTTGACTAGATGGAATAATCTCCCCACATACACACTACAAGACCTCATTGGTTGTTTGAAATCTCAGGCGTACATGGAGGAACTCTTGAGGTCATGTGGCCCACTAGATCGAGGTACTATTTTTTGGCATCTATAGTGGGATGTCACAAAGTGGTATAAGAGAATCGTTAATTTCATTTTTCTTATAATTTTGCTATATTATATAATAGATTAAAAATGATGTGGGAATTAGTAATGAGCAGCTTCTAGGAGTATCTAACCAGTTTACAAGGAAAATCCAAATTGCCTTGGATGGGTTGTGTTGTTCTATATTATTCCAATTATAGTTGATTTGATTCTCCCACTAAGAGATGCACTTGAATTGTGATGTTTTTATTTCTATGATTGAGGATTTTATTTTATCATGGATCGATGAGATGAGGGAATTAAATCTAATTCATCATTTAGGAAAATTTTAGAATTCACATGACATGAATTATGTCATGCCATGTTGGATGCATTTATTGACTACAAGATCATATTATATGTTTTTTATATGATATAAATTTTAATTGGATAATAATTTATTTAGGTAATTTCTAACATAATGGTTACTATTGAATATATTCCACACATCAATTAATGAGGTGTATGGGACCTTATGAATTGGATGTTATGATCTATATTTTTTATTTCTCTAAATGAAAAAGTTATAATGTGAATCAACATAAATGAAAACGAAATTTAATATAAAATGGTCACAATTAATAAAGGATGAAAATATCCATTTTAAATGTATTACATATATAAATGGAAATTTAAGCATTGTATATCAGGACCCATACAGTAAAACAAAAAGCATGACCCATACCTGCCCTTAGTAGTGGGAAGTATGTAGCATCTATTCTGTACTATATAATTTTCTTATTAGCCAAACCAAAATCATTAAGTTGGGAGGGGGAGTATTTATCATAGAAATGATTTTTAAATTTTCTATTACTATTTATATGTCTTATGATATTGTAAAAATTTATCTTAAGAATGTGATTAGAATTTGTAGAATATTTACAACATGATGTTCTTTCATTGTACTATTTGAGGGTGGTGACAACCATTCTCTAGAGGTGGTGGGCCCTGAGCCACCCAAGATACCAGCCATATTGCCACATGTGGTACCTTATGTTGTCTTGGATGTGGTAAATGATGTCCAGTTTTGAGGGTAATTTCTGGGGCTAATGCAGATGATATAGGGAGCTCTACATTCTAACCCTTCTATGAGAGAGTTGACTTGGGTGTTTTAGTTGTAGTATCCACTCACATTTCTTGGGGGTAAGGGACCATATATAGAAAAAATATGGATTGATACACTCATTAATATATTCAAGAATATGAAGAAAACTCTTGAGAGTAGAGTTATGTTCTCCACTAACATACTTCATTGATCCAGAAAATAGAACTGGGATATTCTGAACATAGTTGGTTTGTATGAAGAAGGGATGCAGAGAGATTTATAGCTGACATTTTATGACTATTTCATCCCGAAGACCCTAAGGAACAATTTTTATAAGGAATTAATGCACCAAATATAGTTTTTTATTAATTTTATAGACCAATCATTCTATTTGACAAAGAATTAGTGCTTTGAGATTATCTATATGGTTGATGAGATATCCAATGTGAGACAATTAGAGGATGGACATATGAAAACTCTATATTATCAATAGAATGTGTTATTATTGAATACCATGGATGATATAATTATCTAGATTCTTATCACCAAGAGGAACCTAAGGGAAAAAGGCATTGTGTGCCATGGATGTTTAGAATCGAAACACTTTACTGGTTAGAAAAGTGGTCAAAAGCACTACTTTGAGACAATGCTCCTGAAAAATGGTAGCCAGGTGACACCCTATGAATGTTATGTGGTATTTAAGCAATGTGGGAAGACTATGAATAGGAAGTCCTGAAGTACCAAATACCCTTTTAGTGTTGAGGCTATTACAGATTGGAGAATCTTCTATACTTTTGTAGGATATTTCCATCTATGTCGAGTGGGTGAGGATTTATATTAGCTCAACCTTTAAGAGTGAGATCATTAGAACCCCACCAAGAAAGAAACTAGAGTACTACTGGATGTAAAAAAATATTACGAGGCTGTGGTTGTGGTTTCCAAACTTCAAATATATAGAACAAGTAGACCAGACCCACTCATGGTAGTCAGGTTGTGGCACAAGGCTTTGGAATGGGCCAAATTTGTTCAGTACATCCTATACTTGAGGAGCAGGGTGCTGGTCTGTCTATTTATTATGGTAATATTAGAGTAACCTCTACTATAGTGTATTCCTCATTAAATATAGGTTTTTCACACTGTTTTATATCATTAACTATTTTGTAGATACTTAGGATTTATGAGAAGTAATCATGTGGAATTATGAAACCTTTCACCCATTTAGGCTTATATTCAGAGAATTTGGGCCAATGTTGGGACTCTTCTCTTGTGTTAGGAAGTGAAAATTTATTATGGGACATATTTTTCCTTAAGAATATTAGATTTTACATCATTCCAGGGATAGACTGGTTGGTTCCCTATAACACCTATGAAGATTGTTATCATGAGATGGTGTCATTTACATCACCATATAGTGGTACTTAGAAGAAGAATATTCAAGGTACCTAAAAAAGGTGAGATATGTAGTCACCCGGGTGCAGCCGAAGAATATAATTGATATATGGAGTTTTTTAGGGATAGATGGTTGCAACAAGAATTTTATATATGACCTCTTACACTTAGAAACATAAATTAGGGGCTTACCAAAGAATGGCGTGATTTTTATATTGTTTGAATCATAGAAGAAAACGTTTTAGGAGCCGAAAGAGAGCTTTACTTTAGTGCATATCATAATTCATCCATATCATGGTAAAAGATATGCATCATATTTTGATGCATCATTTATCTGTATAGGTGATGTTCTAATGTAAGAAGATCGATTAATTAGATATGGTTCATGGAATCTGAGCCCTCATGAGGAGAATTACCCAACACAAGGTATCGAGTAAGTAGCTATGGTTCACACATTGAATTATTACCTACTAGGAGAGCATTTATTTGGTGTTTACAGACAAAAAAAAAATACAGAGGTATATTTTCATATAGGTAGAATTGAACATTAAGAAATAAAGATGGGTTTAAAATATATATTCCATCAACTTTGAGATAGCCTACAGGCCTGGTAAATTCAATGATGTTGCGAACACTCTGACTAGGGGACTTACACAGAGGTTGTTCAGGAGGAAAGTAGTGTGTGGAAACTTGCAGATCTATTTTCTAAGATGAAATTAGAGGTGAAGGACCATTATGGGAATTATATACATGAATCAAAATTAGTGACCTCTTTAATTATATAAAGAGTGAAGATGAGGTAGCTTTAAGGCCCAGAAGAATTTTCCTATGAGATAGAATTTTTGATGAGGTACCACATTTGAATTTAACTATTGGTGATGATGATATCTTATATATACACGATCATATCAAGGTTTCCACAAATATGAAATATGAGGTGAATTTTTAGTCCCATGCATCACATTGGGAAGTTGACTAAGGTATATCTATGATATATCATGATACGAGCAGACAATATTGGTGGAAAAGGATGAAACATAAGATATAATGTTTTATCACTAGGTATTCCACCTAAAAACGGGTTAATTCTGATCCCTAATGACCTGATGGCTTATTACAGTCATTACCTGTTCTAGAATCGAAATTGGAGGATGTTTTGATGGATTTTTTCATCAAATAACTATGTTCACCTCTAGAAGGAAACACATTTTGGGTAGTTATGGATTCACTAACTAAAGTATCCCACTTCCTTCATATCTAAGAGAATTTATCTCTTGATGAACGGGGAAAATTGTATGTTTATGAGATCATATGTATATACAAGGTCACTTATATTATTGTATTATACAGGGATGCTAGTTTTAAATTAATGTTATTTGAGGGATTATAGAGAGATATGGGTACACACATTCTTTTGAGAATTTCCTTTAACCCTTAGACTGATTGCCAATCAAAATTTACAAAATGTACAGAACTTGTGTTTGAGGAAATTATCTTGTATATGTCATTGATTTTTGATGTTATTAGGAGAATCATATCCCTATTGTTTTGTTTTACAACAATAAT
Source organism: Viscum album (assembly GCA_963277665.1). Lineage (NCBI taxonomy): Eukaryota > Viridiplantae > Streptophyta > Magnoliopsida > Santalales > Viscaceae > Viscum > Viscum album. The sequence continues at coordinate 1,331,827,810 of OY728141.1, forward strand.
TATTATCAGGATATATTTCATTTGGATTCCTATGTGTCCCTATACAGTAGGTAGTTCTGTTGAACCATATGTTTGAAAGATAATGGAGAGGTAGTGCCACTAGGTCATCCTCTCATTCAGGGTGCTTCAGATCAGTTTTATCTTATAAGGACGTCGATGTCGATCACTATGTCTAAACACAAGTCTAATGTTAATCAATATTGATGACCTCTAGAGTTCATGTTCGAGGATCTTGTTTTCTTTTGAGTATCAACTAGACATGGGAATATATATATATATATATATATATATATATATATATATATATATAAGGAAAGGGTAGCTATCTCTTTGTTATGACAATCTATTTAAGATCATAGAGATAGTCAGACAACTATCCTATTAGTTTCTGTTACCTCACCATTTGATTCATGAAATATTCCATATTTCATAGCTTCACCATTATCATTACAACCCATATCATAATTTTGTTAATGGGGAGGGTGATCTTGATTTTGATTCTTTTTTTAAAGAGTATCCAATAAGAATCATTGATTGGGGCATGAAGGATATTCGACAATGGTCTGTCCCTTTATTATAGGTGGTGTGGTAGCCTGACTATGTCCAATATGAGATTATGGAGAGGGAGGATATAATACATGATTAGTTGATAGAGTTATTCTTCGACAACATTTGAGCACCAATTGTAACATCCTAGGTAAATAAAGAATATAAAATTTTCATATTTATTAATATTTTTAAATTAATTATTAATTTTACTTTAAATGGGATGCTATGTTTGATGGCTTACTCAATACACAATAACGGGTTTCTTCAAATTCTTATGTTGCACAGAACATTAAATTATACTGAAAAATAATAATATAATATTATTTAAAATGGTAGTTACGCTTAGATGTTGTGTTGAAACTAATGGAAAAGACTAACTAAAATATGAATATACATGTTTGTTAAATGTTTTTATATTAATCTAATAAATTTTAGAGGCTTAAAATAATAAATAATCCGATTTCAAACATAAATACTCTAATATTCATTAAAAAGTCGTTTTACTGACGTTTGATGGTGAACCCTCTTTACATATAGTTTTGGTAACTTTTATATGTTCTATTTGACCAAATAAAATTCTTCTTTAGAATTGAGATATAAATATTTAATTTTGGTAAATTTTTGTTATTTTTCTTGTAAAATTCATTTTCTTATGAATAGTGAAACAAAACTGCATTTTAATTCAAAACCGACTTTTAATCTAATTTATTAATATGCTTAGATTATCTTTTTAATTGGTTTTAATTTTTAGTAAGATTATGTTTTTAATATTTAATCCAATGTTGGTCATTGGAAGTAATTTCACTATGAAATTATACATAAATAAATATCAATCTTTTAATAGTTATTATTTCTTAAAAACATGCTTTTTTGTTTTGACAGCAGTAAATAATTTTAAATTAATTTCTGGCACTTATGTGTTTTGAATTTGTAAAAAATGAATTCCATATTTTGAATTAGGAGTTCCAATTTTTGTAAATAGGTAACTTTTATTTGTTGACAATATGTATATTTACATAAGTAAAAAATTTTATTTACCATATTTAAACGGTAAATATGGTAAATAAGGGTAACAAAATCTTATAATAATAATATAAAATCATCCTGATAATTTTCCTTACCCTATTTGTTAATACATGTTAGAGCATGGGCATCCTTGGGTCGATTTTGGGTCCCCATAGAGCAAATTAAGAATGATAATGACACTTTATTTTAATTTATTTAAAGTAAAGACAAAAATGACATAAACATTTATCTTTTAGAAAATCAATTTTTACATGGGGTTATATACATTATCTCTTAGACTATAAATGTTCATTGTAAATCTAAACATATTTCCAACATCACGGTATTTTTTTAATTTTTTTGACATTAAATAAATAAAATTATTTGTGACACAATAATGATATAGGGTTTACCTCATTAATAAATGATTTAAATAAATAAGATTATAAGGATTACTATAATGTAAAAAACATGTCCAATTTTTATTGGAAAATTTTATTTCAACCATGATTCATGTTATATTTTAACTTAATAAGTTTTCTACTTTTATAAACCGAAAATCATAATATAATAAAATAATATTTTTAAACTTTGTTAAAGAGCACCTCCTCCCCTTATAAAAATCCTTCAATAATAACCCATTCATAACACCTCTCAAGCCCTTTGGCTCGTCCAAACCATGCCCAAATAATCTCTCAAGAAGCATATATTCTTCTTATAATCCTTAACATAAGTATTAGTCACTTCAAGTAATCCTTTTGATTCAATCCAAAGGGAGATACCCAATTTAAAGGTAACATCTTCTCTGAAGTCATGTTGTTTTATTTTTCATATCCAATTCCATAAACAATTTTTATTCCTTTATTTTATAAGAAAAACAGTATAATCAATATACTAGGTTGTTGGTATGGTAATTATTTGAACCAAACATACACATACCTCCATCTAATGGGTAAAGAACATACTGTTTATGTGGATGGAAAACTAATGCATCAAAAAACGATGATTGTTCAATTATATCCTACCACCTCATATGGTGGTAATTATGATGGAACTCTATTTATATATGATATATATTATGTTTATGTTTTCTTTAATCTTCTATACTTTCAATTTATAGAATACCTTTATGGTTTCCATTATTGGTAAACGAGATAATTTCATTTGAGGAAGTGCGGACTACTGCCCCCTCAAAGTGATAAGACTCTTTCATACCATACATGGGACATATAAAGGATGGTGTAATTGAAATTATATATGATATTATACTGTAATTATAATATAACTATGTATCATTAAGTTTTCATTCAATTAAAATAGGAAATAGAAATGAAAGTAGCGTTCATGTGTACGTACGACTTACTGTCTCCATGAACGGTGCATTTAATATCTTATCTCCCAATGTTATGTAATGTTAAAAATACATACATATATATTATATATATATATATATGATACATATGATATCTAAATCTTTAATATCATTCTAGAGATAATGGACTTTTGACCAGATGGACAACTTGTAATTATCTGGTGTTTATTTTTTACTCAAGTACCAAATATCGACAAAATGACCATTATTGACTTAAATGATTAAATAATGTTTATAACATGTTAATAACTAAAATAAAAGGAATAAAAAACTTGAAAAACGATTCTAAATCAATTATAAATTAACTTATGTTTATTATTCAGGAAGAACAAGGAATAAACAAGTCAAGCCGGACACGAGGTAAGGGGTTTCTTATATCACTTCTAATTCCATGAGATTTACATTGTTAGCCACTAATTTATTGCATGTGGTTTATTGGGTACTAGCATTTGATATATATTATCATGATTCTCTTTATATTCATGTTATTCTGTGAATCATTTTGTGGTTATTAACTTTTGTTCAAAGACTCGATTGATTACAATGTTGTAATGGACTTTCGTCTCACTTTTTCTTCTATATCCATATTACTATAAATTTTATGTGCATTTGATGAGATACCCTTTTCTCTCTCATCAATTAATTTTTGGAATATTAAAGTGACACCATTAGGCTATAAAAATTTTTGTAAGGGAACTTCTTCACCCAATTTCAATTCTTTGGGTTAAACTTGAACTTCTTTATTATGTCATGATATGAATATGTGTGAATAACCTATGATTGATTCATACTTAATATCCACTTATATTGAGTGTATTATTATTTGTAACACATTATTATGTAATTGATTTATCCTTAATCGAAGGGTACAGTTTTTCCATTGAGACTTCAATGTTGTTATGCACAAATTCACTCTTTTGTGGTGTACATTATTTTCTTTGGCATATTATATCATGAATACCTTTATACTCATGATATTATAAAGTTATGATTAAATTTTATTCCTCAATTATTTGTATCCAAGTGTCTCTCTTTTGGTTAAAAACTCTTTAACTAAAATATCATTTTTAATGTTTTAAAGATTTATGCATCTAAAAATTTCTCAATAATGTCCATGTCTTCTAAATGGCTTTTAGAATTTATTTATATGGACATAAATGTTTTCAAATGATAATTTATTTAAATTATTCAAAGTGTTATGGGACACTTTGATTCAAAAATCTATTTATTAAATGTTTTCAATGGTTTTGAAAATGATTTGATAAAGAATTGTTTATTTCAATATCTTGATTTGATATATTGTTATTAGAATATGGAAATGCTATATTTCCTTTATGCTTGTGTTATGTGTTATGAATATGTTATGGTTATTGGGAATTGTTTGCATATACGGGTGGTTCCTTGACACACCTAGGGAAGGTGAGCCCAAGATCGCTCTCCAATGCATTGGGTAACGTGACAGAGGTAAACATTAATGTTTCTCCAAAGAGATTTAGGGAATATATTTTGATGGGTATTCCAAATGTGACTCCCTTTTTATCTGTGATAGCTATAATATAAGTATGTTTTGAATTCCCTAAGTGACCTTTATGATTTATGATTTCTATGTGTTATTCATAAATCTTATGATTTCTTGAGGTATGTTATGATCAAAGATTATGGTTTCATTTATTTGTATTTATTGATGGGTTAATGTTTCTTTTCCTTATTTTGTAACCCTTAATGATCTTTTTATTCTCATTCCATGTTATTGAAAAAAACATCCATAGGACTTAAAGATTAATATCGTCAAGGGTGGGATCAAGGAAAATTCATGTTGTCTAAAAACACGGAACTAGACATGTTTCTTTTTAAGGGGTTTTATTTTTTGAAAAAAATTGATATTGAGTAGTAGTGTCTACATGTAATTATCAAGTTGATATTTAATAGTTATATCCCAATTCTCTAAAACTCTAAAACTAAAAAGTTCCTCAATGTTAATTATTCATTTAAACCATGATTATGTATTGCTTAAGGCTGGGTCCTTATAATTGGTATCATAGGCTGGTTTAGATAACTTTAGAGGTTATGATGATCTTTAAGCATAAATGAAATTACAATAATGGTTAGGATTTTAGAAATAGTCATAGTTATTTTAGATAATGTGAATGAGTTTAAGATAACATGAATAAGTATATATTAGTATTAAACCTTCTCATAAGAGATTATATGATGATTTTGATGATATATTCACACTGACCTTTTTGGTTTTAGTAAATGGCTAGATCTAGAAGGCACCAAAGTAACAGTGGATGTGAAGAAAATTGTGACAGTTTTTTGAATGAGAAACTGAATTAATTGGGAGCTACAATGAGAACTCTTGTGGTATTCTCAACCAACTATTTGGGTTCATGATTGACTAACATAACCATAGTGATTTTCATAAGGCATCATATATGTGAGAAACAAATCCTTATAAAAGTTCAGTTAATAATCATAAAGTTAAGTATATTAAAAAACCTATGTGTCAAGGATATGGAAATAAACACAAAAAAATGTTTCAAAGGGATGAGAAGATTCTATAGATGTGGAATTGAAGGTCATAAAGCAATATCCTGCCACGAAAAAAAGAAGTATCCAGTTGACTCTATGAAAGGGAAAGAAGTTCTTTCTGAGGGATCAATTAAATTTTTTAAATGTGGTGTGCATGGTCATTATAATAACTGATTTCCTATGAAGAAGGATCGGGAATGGGATCACCAGGATCATACAAATATATGTTTACCAATACTTAATTCCTTTCCAATTGAGGATAAGGAAAGTGACAATGACCCTTGAAAGGTATGGATTATTTCTTAACTAATGTTTAGACATTATTGAATATTAGGATATCATTTATGATTTTGATTGTAGGAAAGAATTATTTCAGAATAAGTTCTAAAGGAATTCTTAATGGATCATGAAGAAGGTTGAATGAGTAAGAAGTCAGCATATAAGGGATTCATGTATTATTGTAGATTTTTGGATGGTGAAACACTTAAAAGTATTAAGCCTATTTTGATGATGGGATTACATTAGAAGACTTTTTATAGTATGTGTAACCCTGAATTTTGATATATGAATTGTTTATTCACGGAATAATTATCTTTTCTTTTGTGGATATATTTATTAAGAACCATTTGGGTTTATATGATCCTTGAATATGAGGAAATTATTGGTTTATACATTTTGATATGCCAAATTAATGTTATTAGATAACCTTTGTGGTTAAAATGTGTTATGGTTATTTTTGATGAATTTATCTTTTTTTGGGAATGTTATAAAATTATATAGTTTTTGACAAAGGACAACATGCAGAATTCGTGACAACCCATCGCGTCGGACAAAGGTGTGGGAATCGAAACCACAACCAAAGTGCGACTAGGATTTATCACTTACCACTGAACTACGTGATGTCCCTGGTTAGCATGACAAATTATTTTTAGTCAGATGATTTTATGAATCAAGAATAAGTTTATTTTTGGGTTATCATTGTAAATGATTAACCTATCATATAAAATATGTGATTTGGTTCATTACACTTTAGTATGAGACTTTAAGAGTACTCGACATTTTTCGAGATAAATGTTAAGATTTTTTTGGATGACTATGTGATCAAATACTATTGAATTTTGGGTTTCAATCTTAGATTGGATTACTTTGATGAATTTTAAGGACAGTTTTTATTCAATAGTCTTTGTTGAACTTTGGGTACTGTTTGTTGAATTTTGGAGACTAAGAGTATTATTTATTTTTTTACAATGGATTATCCTTTTTGGGTATTATCTTATCTCGCACTATCTATTTTGGTTTTGAATGATGTCTAAAGACATGGGAGAGAAAAAGTTCATCTTTTTTGGATTATGTGATACTATTAAAGTTGATTCTAGTGCTTTTAATGTGACAAAGTCAATTTGAATACTCATCATTTGGAGAAATTATGTTTTTGTGGTAGAAATATAGTAAATTATGAAATTCTACATTACAAGTAAGTATGTTTCTTTATGTTTTTACTTAGGTTCATAAATAAATTTCTCAATGAAAAGTAACATAAAACAAAAACGTTTTCTGTTAAATTTTCTTACTAGGGATTCAACGACTATTTAACCCATCACATGTATGTGATTTTTAGGTGGTTAACTTTCTCCTAATCATTTTTTCTATCCCACTCCATTTGAACATGATGGTTTTTTTCTCCTCCATATCCATGTTTTCATGGAATCCTTGTATCTATTATCTTGGATAACCTTTGAACTTTTCTTCATTTATTTTATCATGATATTTTTATTGACTCTTTTTCTGATGTGTGGATTTCGATGATGTTTCCGAGCCCAATTTTAAAATTGTGAGGATGCAATTCCCAAAAGGGGGGACAGATGTAACATCCCAGGTAAATAAAAAATATGATATTTTAAAATTTATTAATATTTGTAAATTAATTATTAATTTTACTTTAATGGTGATTCTATATTTGATGGCATACCCGATACACAACAACGGGTTTCTTTGAAATCTTATGTTGCGCAAAACATTGTGTTATACTGAAAAATAATAATATAATATTATTTTAAATGGTTGTTAATGCCTGGCCTTATTTTTGGAATGAATGGACAGAACTGACTACATATATGAATATACATGTTTGTTAAATGTATTTACATTTATCTAATAAATTTTGGAGTCTTAAAATAAGAAACAATCTGAAATTAATCCTAAATACTCTAATATTCATTAAAAAAATTGATTTACCACATTTTGATGGCGAACCCCCTTTAAATCATGTTTTGGTAACATTTATATGTTTTATTTGAAAAAAATAAAATTATTCTTTAGAATCGGGAAATAAAAATCTACATTGGGTAAATTTTTGGTATTTTTCTGATAAAGTTCATTTTCATATGAATAGCAAAAAAACTACATTTTAATTCAAAACTGGCATTTAATCTAATTTATTTATATGGATAGATTATCTTTTTAATTGGTTTCAAATTTTAATTAGATTATATTATTACTATTTAATCTATTATTGGTCATTGTAAGTAATTTCACTTTGAACTTGTACATAAATAAGTATTAATATTTTGATAGTTATCATTTCATAAAAACACGCTTTTCGTTTTGACAGTGGGAATTAATTTTGAATTTATCTCTATAACTTATGTGTTTTGAATTTTTAAAAAACTTATTATATATTTGGAATCAGGAGCTCCATATTTTGTTAATAGATAACTTTTATTTTTAGTAAATATGAATATTTACTTCAGTAAAAAAATTATTTACCATGGTAAAAGGGTAAATATGGTAAATAAGGGTAACAAAATATTATTATAATAATATAAAATTACCCTAACATGTTTCATAATCCTATTTGATAATACCTATACGACCATAGGAATCCATGGGTCGATTTTGGGACCCCATGGAGTCACTTAAGAGTGATAATGACACATTATGATAATTTATTTAAAGTAAAGAGAAAAATGACATAAACATATATCTTTTAGTAAATCAATTTTTACATGGGGTTATATAAGTTATATATTTGACTATAAATATTCATTGTAAATATAAAAATATTTCATATATCATGGTATTTATTTATAAATTTTTGACATCATATAAATAAAATTATTTTTGACACAATAATGATGCAGTGTTTACCTTATTAATAAATGATTTAAATAAATAACATTATAAAGATTAAAATAATATACAAAACCTATCCAATTTTTATTGGATTATTTTATTTAGACCTCGAGTTATATTATATTATTATTCAATAAGTTTTGGACCTTTATAAACCGAATATCATTATATAATAAAATAATATTTTTAAACTTTCTTAAAGAGCCCCTCCTCCCCTTTTAAAAAGCTCTAACTTCTAACCCCTTCCTCACACCACTAAATTCTTTTTTCTCGTCTAGAACCTAACCAAATATTCTCTCGAGATCCCTCTCTTCCTTCTAGAATCCATAAAATAGTCAGGAGGCACTTCAAGTAGACCTTTTGGTTCAAAACAAATGGAGATACCCTATTTAAAGGTAACATCTTCTCTTAAGCCCCTTTGTTTCATCTCCAATCCCATAAACTCTTTTTATTACATTATTTTAAAAAAAAACAGTATCCTAAATATACTTGGTTGATTTTATGAGAATTATTCTAACTACACTTACACACACCTCCATCTAATGGGTACAAAACATACAATTTCTGTGGATGGCAGACTAACGCCTCACAAAACGATGATTATTCAATTATCAACTACCACCTATTATGGTAGAGATTATTATAGAAAATTATTTATTTATGATATATATTATGTTTATTTTTTATTTATGCTTCTTTATTTTTAATTTATAGTATACCTTTATGGTTTCCAGAATGAGTAAACAAGATAATTTCATTTGAGGAAGTGCGGACTACCGCCCACTCAAATTGATATAACTCATTCATACCAGACATGGTATGTATATAGGATGGTTTTATTGAAATAATATATGATATTTTACTGGAATTATAATATAACTATATATCATTAAGTTTTCATTCAATTAAAATATGAAATAGAAAAGAAAGTTTCATCCATGCGTATGTATAACTTACCGTCTCCATGAACTGTGCATTTCATATCTTATCTCCAAATGTTATGTACAATTATAAATACATATATATACTATATATATTATATATATGATATCTAAATTATTAATATCATTTTATAGGTAATAAACTCTTGACCACATGGACATCTTGTAATTATAAGGTGTTCATTTTTGACTCAAGTACCAAATATCGACAAAACGACAATTATTGACTTAAATGATCACATAATGTTTATAGCATTGTAATAAGTGATATAAAATAAATAATAAACATGAAAAGGGTTCTTAATCAAGTATAAATTCACTTATTTTTATTATTAATGAAGAACAAGGAACAAATAAGTCATGTCAGACAAGAGTTAAGGGGTTTCTTATCTCGCTTCTAATTCCATGAGATTTCCATTGTCCTCCACTAATTTATTGAATGTAGTGTATTATGTACTTAAATTTGATATATATTTTTTTATTCTATTTATATTCATGTTATTTTGTGAATCATTTGATGGTTGTTAACTTTTGGTCATACTACTCGATGGATTACAACGTGGTAATGGATTTTCATCTCACTTTTTATTCCCGTGAGATTCATGCTACATTGACACTATTATCTTTTTTGTGGTTTATGTACTTCCCATGATTTTATTAACTGTGTAATATAATTAAATTTATGATTATTTAAATCTTCATTATATGATCCATCTTTCTTGGGGTGTATGTTTTGTATGTTACCAAATCGGTAAGGGAACCTTTCACCCTCCTCTTTTTAAAATACTTATTTTTGTTATGTCTTTTAATAGACATCATCTTATATTGGAATATGTTATTATATATAATTATTTCTCAAAAATTTGAGGTCCATGTGAGGAGATACCCTTTTCTCTATCATCAATTAATTTTCTTAATTTTAAAGTGACGTCGTTAGGTTATCAAATTTATGTAAGGGAACATCTTCACCCAATATCAATTATTTGGGTTAAATTTTTTTATTGATGATGACATGCTATGAATATGTATGAATAACCTCTGATTGTTTCACAAAAATACCCACTTATATTTAGTGTATTTCTATTTTTCACAAATTATTTTTTAATTGATCTATCCTTTATATAAGGATACAGTTTTTCTATTGACACTTCATTGTTGTTATGCCCCAATTCACTCTTATGTGGTATATAAAATGTCCTTTGGAATATTATATCATGAATATATTTATTCTAATGGTATTATAATATTATTATTAAATTTTATTCCTCAATTACTCATATTCAAGCCTCTATCTTTTTGTTAAAAACACTTTAACTAAACTATCGTTTTAAATGTTTTAAAGATTTATTCTTATAAATATTTCTCATTAATGTCCACATTTTCAAAATGGTTTTTAGGATTTAATTTTATGGACATTAATGTTTTCAAATGATAATTCATTTAAAATTTTAAAAGTGGTAAAGGAAACTTTGACTCAAAAATCATTTTATTAAATGTTTTAAATGGTTTTGAAAATGATTTGATAAATCATTGTTTATTTCAATATCTTGATTTGATATATTGTGATTGGAATGTTGAAATGATATCTATCCTTTATGATTGTGTTATGTGTTATGAATATGTTATGGTTATTGGGAATTGTTTACGTATATGGGTGGTTTTATGATATTCTTATAGTAGGTGAGCCCGAGATAACTCTCCATTCCATTGGGTAACGTGATGGAGGTAAACATTAATGTTGCTCCTAATAAATTAGGGGAAAATAATGTGATGGGTATTACAAATGTGACTCCTTATGTAGATATGACCGCTATAATGTAATTATGTTATGAATTCCATAAGTTACCTTTATTATTATTATTTCTATGTGTTATTCAAAAATCATATGATTTCATGAGGTATGTTATGATAAAAAAGTATGGTTTTATTTATTTGAATTTATTGATGGGTTAATGTTTTCTTTCCTTATTTTGTTACCCTTAGTGAGCTTTTTATGCTCATCCCATGTTATTAAATTTTTTCCACAGGACTTAAAGATGAATAGGGTCAAGGATGGGATCAAGGAAAAGTCATGTTGTCTAAAAACTTGGAACTAAACATGTTTTTTTAAGTGTTTTTATTTGATAAAAAAATGGATACTGAGTAACAATGTCTACATGTAATTTTCAATTTGATATGTAATAGTTATGGCCCAATTATCTAAAACACTAAACCTAAAAGGATCCTCAATGTGAATTATTCATTTAATTCAAGAGTATGTAATGTTTACGGTCAGGTCCTTATACTAATGGAAGAGAAATTTAGGGATGAATTGCATTAAGGGTGAAGACTGTAAGAACATGGGTTTTCTATAAGCTTTGAACCACTTAAATTTATCGTTTATCTCTTTATTTTTTAGGTAATATGGTTTCTAATTAGATCATGTGTATTTTGGGGGTTTGTGGGGCCTTTTGGAGAATATATTTATTAATTATAGAAAAAGATACCAGGTTTCCCAGTTAGTAGAAATTGTATGGTCCAGACATAATGGTTTGAAAAAATTATTAACCCTAAGGCCCAAACAAGTGTGGAGGATATAAATTTTTTGATAGGGGTCTGAGACATGTTCTAGGAAAGATTTATTGTTATGATTTTTTATCACCATGTGAGGTCTCCCTCTAGAAAGACCAGGGAACACATTTGGATAATAATTTGGCTAACTATGCGGCCAAATCACGTGACCTAGTTATATTGGGGAGAATTTTTAAATTTTACCCTAAATAATTTAAAACGCAAATTATCCTTCCCTTTTCATATTTCTAGAATGTAAAATTCATATTCCTACTATAAGAGCTCAATTTTTCCTACAAAAAGGTTACTTATATATCTTAATAGTCTAAACTCTAATTCTTCCACCATTAGTCTAATAAGATATCCATAAAGGATTACCATATTCTTCTTATCCATTTAATTATTTTTATTTCTATTGAAGAAGTTATTTTGGTGTAGGTTCTTATACAATATTATAATTTAGTTCATCATTTTTTCTATTTTTTTTATGAAATGGACAAAACCAATGGTAGATACTAGACATGTGATCCTCTATAGAAAAAAGGTAGGTGGTATTGTCTTTATCCCTCAATCTTCATGTGTTTTTTAATATTTACCATTATCCCACATTACAATTTTTCTATATATTTCTCCCAAATTTAATTCACCTATAAAATATTTTCTACATTTAAAACCTTATGAACTTCGTACGTCCTCTTCAATTATCACCACCACATGTGGTGTGCTAATCAATATTTTTTATCATTGTTAAAAAATTTTAATTGGAAAGAACATCATCTAAATGATTTTTTGAGTGAAATATAAATTTCTAATCCATAAGTGAAACGAGTAATTGTTTTGGTCTATAATATCTAACACACACATCAATTAAATATAATATTAATGGAGGTGAGTGGTGTGAGCATGTAATGGAGTTAAATTGAACAACGGTTACACACTTTTTATTGTTGAGTGTGAATGAGTTATGAATTAGATGTTCTATCATTGTAATCCTTGAATAATTCTTAAATCATATGATTGATGGGAATTGAGACCCTTTTAAATTTGATAAATGGGCATGACTACCCTTATAACTGTGATATGGTCAATATGACACTTTATGAATGTGATACGTGAATGGTGACCCTTCATAAATGTAATATAGGCATCGAGAAACTCTGTAAATGTGATACGGTTATGGAGACCATTTATTAATGTGATATGAGAATATAGAACCTTTATAAATGTGATAAGACTAGGAAGACTCCTTATAAATGTGATATAGGCAAGGTGACACCAAATAAATGTGATACATGCATGGATACCACTTATAAATGACATAAGAGCATGGATACAATTTATAAAAGTGATATAGTCATAGAAACAATTTATAAATTTGTTATGATCATGGTAACCCTTTATAAATGGGATACGGGCATGCCAACCCTTTATAAATGTTATACGGACATAGTGACACAATATAAATGTGATACATGAGTTGAGATTCTTTATAAATTTTATACAAGAATGGAGTCCCTTTATTACTATAATATATGGGCAGCAATACCCTTAAAATTATATAAGGGCATGATGACACTTTTTGAAATGATAATAGGCGTGGTGTCCATACAACTACGATACAAGGCATGGAATCCCCTATTCATGTTATACTAAGTATAGAATCCCTTGATAGTTGTGACACTTATGAAAAAATTATGGATGTCTATGTTATGAATCTGGTCAATGATAGTTGTAGTGTCCACATATATAGTTGTATACATCACTACTTGTACATTATATATTTGTGTATACATTTGGTTACTTGTTTAGAGACAATCAGACTGAGGCCAAATCAGGTGGCATCGGTCGGATTTTTTTCTGGAACTAGATCTAACACCTTACATTTTTATTTCTACTTCCTATTATTAAATTAACATTTCAATATTATATGATGTGATTGGATATTTATCTACACTATTGTAGGTAGCCTACTGAGATTATCTCACACCATATTTGGACAGCTGATGGTACTTGGGAAGACTATATGGTTGAAAGTGTTGATAAGGGGAAACATACAATTATAGATTCAGGACTTATTTCATGACATATGATAGGATCTTAGTAGAATATAACCGAGAAAGAGATTAGGATGCTTTGATACTGTTTAGACAATTTTTCTTTTTTATATCATGCACTATATTGACTGACTGTTTTGATGTGTACATGATTCCTTTATTTTATAGAAATATGATATCATCATATTTTATATATGATTTATATTAATAAATTTTATTATTATATAGTTCTTGTATGTTAATAATCTCTTCCATTATTGCTATGATTACTCTACTAATCATTCTACTTCACCATTGTGATACTCTGACCATAGTGTATTTTCTCACCCGAGACACACCTTAGGCCCTCACTAGTAGTTTAAAGCCTCTAGAATATAGGAATGTGTGGTTAAGACCATGTGGCCCAATGTCTTGGGGAACCATTTAGTGTCATACAGGTTGGGAAATCATAATAAAAGTTGTAATAAATAAGTAGGTTTCATAATCATATCTTACAGCATAACCAATGGATACATCATAATAATTCCCAATTGAGGATGTAATAAAATTATTTTTAAAAATAATATTTTATAGAATAATAATAGGTCTTTTACATTTAGTTCCAATTTCTAAACACTCATAATACGAATCAAGGATATTTATGAATAAAAAATCATATAGGTGAGGATTTTCAAAATGTGGAATGAATCTTTTTAGGAAAAAAATTTACAAATATTTTTATTGAAAATAGAATTGAAATAGCTTGGGTTTTTATAAAATAATGAGGAATTTAGAAGAAAAAACATGGTTAAAAAAATTTATGGGGGTGTAACTAGACATTAAATAAGAAATATAGAGGCTCCCCAAGATTGTGTTTTACAAACGAGGGAATTGTGAATGGAATAAGATAAATGTATTATCTCCAATAATGTATGGAAAATTAAAATAAGTATATATGTTAGGAAAATATACAAAAAATATGGATGAAATACATAAGATTAAAATAGAGGAAAATGGGGAGAAATAAATAGGACATGTAACCCAAAAATACCTAGTGTGGTTTGTAAGATACCTTTTTATTTTTTGAAATTTCTTTTTTTTTTGAAATCCTACATAATAATGGTGGATAATAAAAAATTATTTTGAAAATAGTGGAAGGTAAATAGGAATGTAACATGAGATAAAAAATTAATATATCTCCAAATATAATATAAAACATTGGTGTTAAGGGTAAATATGTACACTAAATAAAAATAATCATTAAAAAGAAATAGAATTATTCTTAACATTAGAATACTTTTTGGGAGAATAAATTAATTGAAGAGGAATATTTGAATCCAAAGTGTCAACATACCCATATATAAAGAGAATTGTCAATATAAAATATTAGGGTGAAAGGAACGAATAATAGATGTATGAAGATAAAAATTGAGACCTTATAACTCAAAAAAAGATGGTTTGTATTAGTACAAACCCTTACACGTCATAATATTTGGAATTAAAAATCCATAAAAGGAAGAAAATGATTTGAAATTATGAATAGACTAGATTTTATTGATTTATTTTCAAAATATAACTATATATAAAATATATACACAATAAAAATAAAGAAGTTGTTAGTAAAAATTATATCTCAATAAAAAATTTGTATCAGAAAACCCTTACCAAAGTCGTGATTTTTTGTGCGTTTTCCTTAAATCCTAGACAATAAAATTATGTTATTTAAAATATTTATTAAAACCTTTATTAATTTATATTTTATATTACATGATCTATTTATTACCATATGTAATTAATTTACATTATAATTTTCTTTCATCTTGGTTACTTGAGGTTTTCTGGTGAATTTATTTCCATGTTTTAGGGTATGTTGACCTTTATCAAAAGTACTGTAAAATAGCTTCATAATTTCAATAATTTTATATGTTTATTTCATTTATTATTCTACTATCACAATATATGTATATAATTTTCCATAGGATTTAAAAATATATTCTTATTAAGGTATGTTGTCATGTTCATTTATTGCGTTTTAATTTTATATAACCTTTAATTGTTAATATCACTTGTATAATTTAAAAGCCTAGAAATATAGAATATTTATATTGTTTTAAAAAAAATTCTTGTTGTATTTAATATATTTTTAATGTTATCTATGTTTTTATAAAGTGGGAAAAAGAAATATATTGTTTTGAGGAGGTTGTTTTCCATATATATAGGGGCAACACATTCATTTTCTAGAGGATGTGAGGGGGAAAATTAAAAAACATTATCATTATATAATCTTATATGTGTTAAAAATATTATATATTTTTCATTAAATAACTCTTTTGAACATTCAATGTATATATTTTATGAAAAATAGAAATAAATGTTCATGGATGTGGGAGTTTGACCAAACACATCGCGAAGTCTTCATTTTTGGAATTGCTTTGTAGGGATGTAGAAGAGAAATATTCAATTAGTATAACAAAATTTATAAAATTAATAAATTTTATTTTTTCATAATTTATAAAATAGTTAATATTTTAGGGGGGAGATTATGATAATGAATAAATGTCTCAGGTTTAAGAATTACTTACATGGAGATATTCAACATTTTCTTGAAAATATTCTTGAAAATGATGGGATTGTTATTAATTATAGAGACCAAGGGATTATAGATGTGAAATATAAATCTATGAGAGATTAAATTTCAATTTTTTAAAGAAGAAACCAAAATATTGAGTGGTATTTAAAGCTTGGTGATAAAAACCTTTTATTAGAGGTAGAAAATGACATTTTTGAAAACACACATTACATCTTTACGATCCTATGAAACAATTCATTGAAGATGCATTCAAAAGTGGTACACAATTTAGTGTACATTGACCTGAATCAATCAATCCATCATAATGAATTTGAAAAAAAATTTAAACAAGTTTTTTAGTCTTTTAGATTTTGATTTCTAAACATTTACATTTTTGGGGTTTACCTTGGCACCTAGTTTATATCAATGTAAGATATATTTTAATAAAAAAATAAGATAATAAAAAATACAAATTTTGGTTATACAGAATAAAAATTTACCCTCTGTTTAATCTAATGCACTTTCTAAAATTATTAACATAACTTTTAAATTAAAACATATAATCCATAGTTTTCTTATCGAAAGAAGGTTGTTTTAACCATTACGTGATTTTAATATTATATAAAGATAATAAAAAACTAAATTATTAATGATATTATTTTATATATTTTTAATGATAATATCCAAGGAAGTATATAAAATTTATAATTTAAATTTATTAGATAAAAACTGAACAACTTTAATACAAAGATTCTTCAATAATAGTCATTTCACCATTATCATGGTCATAAAATTAATCATACTAATCATAATATTATGAGTAAAAAAGGAATTAAACATATTACATAGTATATAAATTCTGATCAAAAATATGAAATTAATTTTATTAGATTTTATTCCTATATGCATTGAATAAAATTTTTTAACATAGGAAAATAAAATTGTGTTTTGAGTGACATATTACATAAGTTTCCAAAATGAAAAAAAAAAATTTCTTAAAAAAACATCATTATTTTAAAATTTTATATGTTTATAGATATTAAAAATTTATAATTTTTTTGTAACACATCTACCTCTCTATGATATTATGATAATTTCAAAAAAGTGATGGTTTTGGAAAAATCAACATTTTCTCTATTTAAAAAATAATCTATTAATATAGTAAACTAATTAAAATATATCATAGGATAATATTATTTTTATATGTATAAAAATGAATTTTATTTAGTCAAATTAAAATTCTAAAATTTGACAATTTAACAAAAATAATAAAAATATAATAACAATTGTATTCTGTGGAAAAGATAACATTTGTAATATTTTATGTATACTAATTCTTAGTTCCTAACAATTAATAATTATATTGGATTTATATTATTCAATAATATATGTATATAATATATATATTCTTTAAATTTAGTAAAAAAAATAAAAAATTAGAGAAAATACATTTTTAATAATAAAATGATCTCATCAATTTTATAAATACAATAGTAAATACAGATTCTCTTTCATTAAAAGTAAATATTAAAATAGTGTAAAATAAATGTAATAAATAACTTATTACATGAACAATTACATTTTTTATCATCTAAATTTTTTATTACTGAAACCCTCAAGATCCCTACATATGATTTATGAAAATGGAAAGATATGGTGGAATTCTCGAGTGGTGGTTCTACTAGCATAGTCCTCATGGAAATTTCTTTAATCTTGAAATTCTATAACATATGATTTCACTCCTAATATAATTATTTTAGTTCACATTTTTCTATATTTAATGAAACCCCTAGGGATGCTATGACCTTCCAATGCTTTGAAAAATTACCACCTTGTACCCAACTTCTACTTCCCGATGCAATTTCATTCTATTATATATATTTTTATATGGATACTTATTTTTATACCCACTAATTTAAAAGCCTAATTATACTATTAATGTCTACTAATTTAATATCAATATGTCATAGTTTCATTTAATTTAGTGTTTTATTTGATGAAATTTGTAAAAATATTATCTATTGAAAGGAATATTATATTGTAAAATTTGGGGGAATTTGATTCAACCCTTTAAAAAATATTGTATGTATAATTATATTTATTATATTATAGTGAATATAAATAAGTATAAATAAAATATTGAAATTAATAAAGATAAAAATTATATAGGGATATCAACCTTGAAAACATATAATCATATCGTTTTCTAATGAATATGCTTAACCCTAATATTGAGTTTCACTCAAACTATTTGAGTAAAGTTACTATCATTATTTGGAAACATTTCCCATATTGTATTATTTTTTTTCTAATTGGTGTATATAATCATCCTTACATTGATATAGTACCATATGGTGATATAAAATGTGATATTCGTGTTCTAAATAATTTTTTCACTAAGTGGAGAGACTCGATCCATTTCCAAAATCATATTACATTTATCTAAAGTGAGGATAATATGTTTTTTACAAATAAAATGCCTATGAAATTATAATTTAGATAAATCGTAATAAATTTTTTTACTAATAAATAATAATCTAGTCAACAAAGTGATGATTTTATGACAGTATAAGACATTTTAGGTGTAAATAATTAGATTTAATAAGATAAAAATACAAAATTTTTATTTATTGAGTGACTGATCAGTATTCCATACTCCACGTCATTTTAAAACTCACAAAAGTAGTTATGGTTTTATATAATTTCCTTAATTACCATGGAAGTAAATATTATGGATGCATATCATTCTTAATTTAATGTGGATTATGGAATTGTCTTGGATAATGAACAAGTTCCCCATATTGAAGACATTTAAATTTTAGTTTTACCACCCTGAGAACCATTTGTACACTTATAATGTTCACTAAGATCTTCACTTTTCCTCATGAATTTGTTTCAATTTACCCTCTATTATAATTTATAAAACATCTTTTGGGTTTTTGAGACTTTTCCCTCTATTACTATTCCCACATTTTTAACATTATTTGAATTAAATCTTCTTTCCGTCCTCATATTTATAACCTAAAATTACATGAGATTTCCTAATTCCCATTAATTATTTATTTTTAAACACTATTAATTTCACATTTTTAATCATAATTCATGATACATATTTTGGAATATTCATAATATTACTCACCCCATCTCTTATCCCCATAAGTTTATCATTAGGAAAATATTTACATTATATTTAACAACAATTTTTATTTTGGTTCCTTCAGGATACCACCATTTATAAAACCTAAAGTTGTTAATGTGAGTGATGACTAATTAAAATAATAAGAGAATTATCATAAAATTTAACATGAAAAACTCAATCTCAAATTTTTTTAATATTTCAAACTATCAAACTAACATTCTATTCAACCTAAATCACTCTCAGTTCAATATGTGTTTCTTTAGGATGGTTATATCATACTCACTAACCAAAAAAAATCACTTATAATGTATTTTAAAGAGAGCATTATTGACCAAATCACATTACTCATGAGTATCAAACTAGGTGAGTAGTTGGGACTCTTTATTGTTTAATGGATAATGATTGAGTGAATATTTCATATGCCCCTTGTAGTGTTATTTACACCAGGAAAAATTTTTATGGATTTTAAATCAACATTTAGTTTCTTGATAAGGATGTTATTTCTAGGAGTAATAAATATTATTAACTTTACAAAAACTTAAGGATTTTATACAATACATGGACTTATTCATTACAATTATCCCTACGATATTCACTAAATTTACAATTTCGTATTTCACACAATTAAAAAACTGATACCCAAAAATAAATAAAACATCCTTTTATGAAAACTATGACAACCCATGATAAACATATCTTTATTTTACAATATTACCATAATTTAAATATTATTTCTCATAATAATATCCAACAACTTAGGGATCCTTTTTATATAGTTTCATTTCCAATAAGTTACAAAGGAGCCTTATTTTATTTTATTTTAATATTATCCATAATATTACACTTATATAAAACCGTATAGAACACAAATATGTTATAATTATCTTCAAAACAAGGGGAGGGATAAAAACTAAATCGGTTAGAAAAAATAGTTAGTAAGGGTTGTAATGGCCTGAAGGCCTTCATTTTTTTATTATTTTTGATAATCCACCTTTCGAGGGGTGAGGTGGAAGCCTTACAAAACCAAAAAATAACAAGGTTGGCCTGTAAGATCCCTTTTTATTTTTTAAAATACCTATTGGTGAAATCTCACATCATAAAAGGGGAGAATAATAAATATTTTGAAGAGAGTGGAATGTAATTATTAGGGTCACATGAGATAAAAAATAATTTTTTTTCCAAATATAAAGGGTAAAATTATAGGGAAGGAAAAATATTTCCCTAGAAAAAATTTAATAATTAAAGAGAATGAGAAATATTCTTAACAATGCAAGCCTTTATGGGGGTGGAATTTCTCAGGGTGGAATATTTGAATCAAATGTATCAATTTACACATATAAAAATAAAAATTTTAATATAAAATATTAGGGTGGAATAAACAAAAAATTTAAATTGGATGTTTAATACGAGGCCTTATAACTCAATGAATGAGTGTTTGAGTTAACAAAACACCTTACAATGTCTCAATATTTTTAATGAAAAATACATGGAAGGTTGAACATGATATGGATTATTAACTAATATATATTGAATTATTTTTTAACAAAAATGGAATCCTTTTCAAAAACATACACAGAAATTAAAAACAAGTAGGGAATAGAAAACATATCTAAATGAATCATAATTGAGATAAAAAACCCATTAATAGGGGTCTAGATTTTTTCTACCTATGCGCCAAAATTCGTGGAAAATAAAATTAATTTTATTAAAAACATTACTAATATAATTATTAATTTATATTTTATATTATTTGATATATCTATTATAATATGTTATTAGATTACTATATAGATTTCATTAATGTAAGTTACTTGAGGTTGTCTGTCAATTTCTCTATAACTATCTAATTATGTTTACCATTCCAAAATGTTTTATAAAATTTCTTTATTATGAATATAATTTTATTTGATTATGAACATTATAATCCCATTATTACAAAATATATATAGTACAAGTTCTTTCTAAAATGGATTCAAATTATGAAAGGTTCCTTTGTATGTTCATTTAATGGGGTTAAATTTAATAAAACATTATATTATTAATAAAACAAATATAATATAAAATATTATACTTACATAATATAAATAGTATAATAAAATTAATTTCCCAAAATTATATATATTTTTAAATCATTCTATGTTTGGCGATAATGGGAAAATGAAATACTTTATTACATGGTTGTGGTAGTGTTCATGTACACGGGTAACACTTTCATTTTTCATAGAATTATAAGTGGTAGGAAATTTTAATAATTTCATAATTTATAACCTTATCAATGTTAAAAATACTTTATTTTATTCATTATATATTTTTTGTGAATCATCCATGTTTCATGTTCATGAAAAATAAGACATGGTGTTCATGGAGGAAATCTTCTGCACAAACTCATATGGATATCTTTTATTTTTTAAATAGATTTGTATGCCAGTGGAAGATTGTTATTACATAAGTATATTAAATATAAAATATTAATGGCACTAAAAGTATGAAACTTTCATGAATAATTAATATTTCAATGGGTATAAGATGATTAATAATAATAGAAAAAGTTGTAAGAATTAATTAATTAAATATCATGAACATTATATTGATAGTATTTTTAGATATAATTGGATTATGATACATTATAGAGAATTAGGGACTATAGATGCGAAATATAAATCTAAGAGAGGTAAATTGGAAAATATTTCTCAATGAAACCTAATATTATAGCAGTATTTATGGGGTGGTGAGTGGCCCCTCTCACTAGTAGTAGAAAATGGATTTGTTTATAAACATACTTAACATCTCAATGATTCCATGACTCTATTAAAGGCTCAAAAGTTCCAAAAGTGTTTCATAGTTGATTAGATAGATATTTTTAATGATCAATCCAATGCTCTGAATTTTAAATCGTTTTTAACATGTTATCTGTCATTTATCTTATGATTTTGACACATTTACTGTTATTCGTTGGTAAATTGTTTTAAACTAATTAATGATTATTTAACTGAAAATATTAGATAGCCCCAATTAAATTTTTTTGGAGAGATGTAGCTAAATTTTTATTTTATTTAATTCACATAAATTAATAAAAATTAAAAATGTAAATTTTAAAATAAAATATGAAATCTATATTTTTTTGTAGAAAAATGTTATTTTGACCATTAAGGGTTTTTATTGTTATATAAAATTAATCTTCAACTAAATTAGTGATTACATATTTTTTATTCATAAAAATAATTTTATCATCATTATATATAATATATAAATTTAATTTAATAGTTAAAAATAATTGAACATTTATAAAAAAATCATTTAAAATATCGCTTTCATTATTATTATGGTCATTGACAATATTTTTAGTAATCTTACTTTTTTACATAGAATGAAATTAAAATTATTACACAATAAAAACATGTAGAACTAAAATATGAAAACCAATTTATTTAGATTTAATTTCTACATCTGACGAACTATATTTTTTAACACTGGGGAATAAAATTGTTTTGTAGTAAAATATTACATAAGATTCCATAATGAAAAACAAATATTTTATAGATAAAAAATATAAAATTACAAAAATATTATTTATTTTTTATAAATATATATATTTATTTGGGAAATTTTTCTAAAAAAATTAAGTAATTCGTGTATTACGATAATGTCATAAATCTGAAGGTTTTAACAAAATTGGAAGTTTCACTATTCATCAAAAATTCAATTACTCTCAAATAAAACCAAAACATTATTATAGGATAATATTTTGGTTAAAATTTGAAAAATGATTTTAAGTTGATAAAATGAAAATTCAAAAAAGTTTATAATCAAATAAAGTAAATAAAAATATAAAGAAAACTATTTTCATTGAAGAAATAACTTAATGACATTTAAAATATTCGTATTTATAATTCCTATCAATTACTAATTAGATTGGTGTTATATTATTAATATTAAAAATATATCTAATATTTTTTTTTTCTTTAAATAAATGAACTAAAATATAATTCTAGAAAAGGAATATATTTTTGAGAATAAATTGATCTTGTTAATTTAATGAATGCATTAATAAATAAAAATTCATTTTTAGTGATGTAAAAAAGAAGAAATTAATGTTAGAGATGATAAATAACTTATTACATTAATTAATAAATGTTTATATTTACCTAATTTATTGTCGCATATCCAATTAATAATTCTACATAATATTTAAGAATAATGTAAAATTTGGTTGTTGTTGTAGTTGGTGATTCCACTATCATAGACCATTTGAAAATTTCCATGGTCTTGAACTTCTCTCAAATGTGATTTCACTTATACCTTAATTAATATATGTAGCCCTATTCCAAGTCTAGTTAAATCTCTTATGAAGATACTTCAATTACATGATTGGACAAATTATATTCATAAGGGTGGCTTCTATTATTGAAGGTTATTTCATTCCATCATAGGTTTCTTAATATCGATACTTCCTTTTATACACACTAATTTAACCATTTTTAATATAATGTTCATATTTAACAAATTTTATTTTAATGTATAACATTTTTTAGACTAATTAGTGATTTAATGAATTCTATCCATATAGTGTCTATTTAAAAGAAAATTATATTGTATACACCTGCAGAATATCAATTTTTAGGATGAATCAATGGCCATTTAAGCTTTTATAAAGGAGAAACGTGGATATCATTCCTTATTAATCCAATATAGGATCTATCAGGTATGTCATGTTCTATAGTAAACCCACTTTATCCTATGATTGGATAATAAAAAGTTCATATCCATCCAATCATAACGAGAGTCTCCATATTTCTATGAAGAAGGATATATTATTAGTATTTAGAGGGGATGAATATATTATATTAGAATAGTATAATGGTTCTACTTTCTGAACATACATTGATAATATTTGATCTCAATATGGTTTTGTGCCTTATCTGAATTGTAGAGATATCTAATGGAATAGTTCCATATAAGTCACCATGTCAAACTTGATAAGAGATTCAATATAGATTTTCATGTTATATATATTTAACGAAATTATTTGAATAAATAATTTCATCATTAATAATTGAATGTTATCATTTATTTCAGGAGTAATAATGCTATATTGTTATATAAATTGTCATATTATTCAAGAAAAAGAACTCAGATATCACCAAAGATAAAAAATATCCTTTATAAATATGATATCATTTTATAAATCACTGATTTTGGTGATATAATGATATATTAGGAATCTATAGTGGATAATCTATTATGTGCATTGATAAATACCACTGATTTACATAATAATAAGTCATGAAACACTGAGAAGTGGGGGGGGGGAGGTTATTCAATGTTACATTATTTTATAATTTATATCGTATTAGAAATAAATCTATATGACCAGTTAAGATTAACATCCACTCAAAAAACAACTCATTCATCTATATATAGAATGAAATGAACAAAAAACCAACATCATGGGATTTTTAAATGGTTTTCCCCTATGTGGTAAACTATGTAATTGTTATTTTTAGGTTGATTCAATGAAAATAATTTTGTCACTAATAGACAAATTTAATATAATAATAGTCTCTTGATAGTTTAGTCCCTCGACAATTATTTATATGGGATCTCACAAGTTTCATCCAAGTGTGTAAACTATAATAAAAATATGTCCTTGAATTTTAATATGATTCATTAATATTAATATAAGATATCCTTTATGCCTTCTAAAAATATTCAATAATAATCACACTTCCAATTCCCTAAGTCCTTGATTCCCAAAAAAACAATAGGATACACCAGATCATTAATCTTAAATTCAATAACTACCTCACATAACATTAAAAACCCAAATAGAGTATATTTAATATATTTCACACAAAAAGCCAAGAAAATTATCCCCATTTTTATTTTAAATATACAATGTTAATTAATCAGAAAATATAAATTATAAAAATTATGAAATAAAATATCATCCAAAATAATTTCTAAATACTCTCTTCCGAAATTGGAGCTGATTTTCATAGGTATTTCCCTGTAAAATATTCCCCTTTAACTAATCACATGATTTAGTTTCCATGATTCTAATTGATTTTAACTCTCGACAGATCATGTGTGTCTACCCCACATGATTATATATTAATATTCAATAAATATATATATTTTTATATTAAAATTTTATTGAAAATATTCCAGTAATTAATCTAGTGTTGATATTCATTAATGATTTTTGAAATCATTATATTTTAAAATCAAGAACAACCAGGAAGTGTTATTACTAAATAATTCAAATTCACCCCCTATATACTTAGTTTAGTATTATTTTATTATCTCTCTTGGTCTATATGATTATAGCATGGCCAGCTTCTTCTAGGAATAACTTATCTTCTAAAAACTTGATGATAGTAAATATTTAATCATCAAATCACAATAACATTTAAATCATTTAATATTATCATATTTATCCACACAATCCATATTTTTGTATTTTCAAATAACACTTTTGAGGGGTGAGTGTGAACCCTATTATCATATTCATCATTTGATTTATTTTTCATTTTAAAAGGCTCTCAAAAGTCACATTTATGAAACTCTAAATTTTGTTGGAAAATTTTAAACCCAAAATATTATATAAGACTAGTTTTTTCTTACATATCACATTAGAATATGTTCCAAGTGATTCAGTAAAAATTACAATATTCTCAATAGTGTATTATACCTAATTTAGAATTTTTCTATATTATTAAAAAATCTTATGTATCATAGTTGATCTAAAACATTTCTAAATTTTACTCTAAATCATATAACATATGACAAGAAATTAGATAGTACACCATAAGTTTCATTAGAAGGATATTGTGTATTTTATAAAGTATCTTACACATGAAAAAATTATGTTACATGTCACTGAAAAATAATAATTTAACATATATCTCTTTGAAATACTTATATAACTAAAATAAATATTTGATAAGAATTATGTATCCAATTCTTTGTAAAATTCCTTAATAATTGAAATTGTTGAATTTAATTCCAACCATTTTAACTCACCTCTAAATATCTATAACAAATTTAATAAATTTTAAAAACATTATAATCAAATTAAAATCAGTCTCAACATAATTTAATTACCTTCACACATATATGAAAACAAATACAACACTTTTTTAACAATGCCACAGGTCCATTAATCTTTCATCAGGATTTTTTTATCATGTCTAAAGAATATCATAAACATTCATCAAATTATATCCCTTACTAAAGATAAATGTAACCAAACCACAATACTCAATAATTTATTGTTTTATAGATAATTCTATCCCTATCAGAGAAGAAACTTTTGGAAAGTGATTTTTTTGAAACCCCCTTAATCAACACACTCATTTCCCTACCATTTAAAAAACATACGATTCAATGTAAGGTAAAAGAGTTGTACACCATTACACACTATTGAAAAATAAATCTATAGATTCATGTATTAATCGAAAAATTCATCAAGTAAGAGGGAAAATATAAACCGGATTAATCAACATCAAGTCTTCAAATTTGTCCCTTAGCATGGAATTTAAGAAAGTATCACATGTTTGATAAATTTTAGGAATATATTCTATCCCCAAAAATCCATTTAACATTCCATTTTATTAAATAATAGAATATTTCAATGTATTTAGATATATTGTTTTTCTTTGGAGTCTAGGAAATATTAATTACAATGTCATTATCACATTCAGTTATCAATTGCTTCATAGTTATCACCATCAAGTCATCTAATTACAATTTCATCCAAATCATATGTGGACATTCATGGGTAGAGGCCACATACATAACATTTATAGTAATTAATATCAATAAATGTTTCTTCTATTAATCCTAACATGCAAATATTTATCCCAAATTTAATAATTATGAAATTTTCATTTCATGTCATCGTA
Source organism: Viscum album (assembly GCA_963277665.1). Taxonomy (NCBI): domain Eukaryota; kingdom Viridiplantae; phylum Streptophyta; class Magnoliopsida; order Santalales; family Viscaceae; genus Viscum; species Viscum album. The sequence goes on from OY728141.1 coordinate 1,331,855,536, forward strand.
CTCTCTATCCTAATCAATATCATTATACCCAAACAAGTTTATGTGATCCCCACCTATATACATTTTCTCATAAGTAAATATCACTTATATTTATTTAATAACTCACTTGTTATCCTTCATGATTGATTCTTTATGATCACATTGAAACCAGAAACAAAATGTTTTTTCAAAAACAATGCTATTTCATGACGAGGTGATATATAGAAAAATTCTAAAAAAATTTATGATTTTGTTTTGATTCTCATTTTTTTAGACATTTTTCATTATCATATCCACACAAATGATCATGGGTGAATAAATTACTATATAATAATCCATTCCAAAACATCTTGTAAAATTCACTAGAATATGTTTTTGGATGGAAAATATTATTTTTAAATAACTTGATATCCTAGGAATAACTAATCACTCTAATAAAATAAAATTCAATATGATTTTTCAATTTACTTAATAGTCTTTACAATTTCACATTTTATTACTTTAAAAAACATCATCTGCATAAACAATGATTACAAGTGTAATTATTATAATATTCATCACATTAACAATAAAATATACATTCTATTTAATAGACATAATATCTATTATGCAGCCACCATGATTTGAATACCATGATCTCATGGACTTTTTTAACTCATATATATACATTCTAAAAATTGATACCATGGTTCCATTATTGTTTGGAAAATAAACTCTGATGTTTCTCAATATAAACAACTTTTTCATGTTTTTTATTCCCTACAGTAAACATTAGATCTATTTGATATATTTTTTATTCCTTTCAGCTATAACAGATAAAAACATTCTTATGGACTTAATTATTAAATTCAAATGAATTTTATTTTCAATATCAACTTCTTAAACATTATAATAGCCTTTTAATACATATTTTGTTTTGATTCAAGGAAACATTCCTTTAACATTACTAATATTTTTGAAAACCCACTTAGTTTTAATGAAAATATTACATTTTTTAATATAACTATAAAACATGTGGAATTACTTGTAATATAATCTATATCACAATTCATTTAATTTATAAATACTTTTTTCATAGTATACTTGAAAACAATTTTTGGATTAATGTGTGATATACATGTAGTTTGATTGTTACACCGCACCCTTATTCTAGTACGAACTTGTGTATTTTTATTTATAATTATATTTTTAGGATACACATAATCTTTTGATTTTCATATTTAAAAGTATCATCACTAACATCACCTTCATCATAACCTATTTGATCTGAATTGACATCAGTATTATTAAGTTCATTTAAACTTCTTTTTCAATCATGTTTCTTTAAATTTATATTCAATCACAATATATATTTTTAAGATATACTATATTCGCCTCACCTAAATATTATTCATTTTAAAAAATATTCCCATATAACAATTCACCAATATGTGTATCCTTTTTTCCAGCATTTGTAACCTCTTCTATTAGATTAGAAACCTATGGACACTCCTTCCTCAACCTTTTCTTAAAAATTTCCTAGATCTAAATTTCTATATTCTTAATGAATATAATCTTAAAAACATTGAAATAATTTATATTGGTTTTATTATTTTACCAAAACTCATAAGAAATTATATTATATTCACAACCTTTCATGAATATACTTATAATGTCAATAATAGTAATTATAGTCTTTCTTAAAAAGAATTTTGAGAACTTCAATTAAAAAAGCATGGTTCTTCACATCATAAATAAGCTTCCATTTTCCCTTTATGTAACTCTATGTTATTGTGGTGTCTATGGATAAATATATTGATTCTTGATCCCATTCTTATAATGATATGATTAAAATGAATATTCAATTAACTATCATCCATTATGATTTTTGGAATTTTAGATATAAACCCCTAACTATTTTTGAATATCTCTTTTTAAAATATTAAACTTCTTCAAAAATATTAATTTATGGTTATTAAATATCATATTATTCATTATTGAAAAATAATAAATGAATGTGATGACTTAAAAATCACCTATAGAGGAGTAATGTATCACTGATCCACCTAGGTCTTAATGGGTTAATTCATATGGTCTATGGAAAAAAAATTATAACTATTTTGTGACCTTATTACACCATTTTATCATTTTCATATATTTAAAGAATATAATATCCTTATCTATTTATTTAGTGAAAGTATATAGAAAAGGAAATATCATGATAATATTAACCAAATTTATAATGCATGTTCACATAAAATTAGGGAATGAATAATATGATATCATAGGATTATAAAATATTAGGAATGTGGTAATAATTTATAATATGAAATATTAAGCATAAGGCAAGGAATCAATTACAAGATAACATAACATAGTTTCCTTGGATCACTCCTTGTACACCATACATGGAGTCACATGATATGAAAATATTACCTAATGCATGGGGGGGGACTTTCATTTTTATACAACCATTCTAATTCATAAAATTTACATTTATATGTATAGAAAATAATGAATTTTAACTGATAGAATAATCATAAGAAAAAAACATGCATCCCAAATTATTTATATTATATATTCTTATACATTTATGAAATGAAATATGCTAAACATTCCCTTTAAATAATTGATTCAATCAATATTGGATGTTATCAAATGAATAAATAATTATAGTCCATGAAAATGAAGTTCATATAAAGTCATAACATATATTTTTTATGGATTTTTGTTTCTTAGTGAACCTTTTTTTCATTGTTTTAATAAAAAGGGTGATGTGTATTTAAATAGAGTAAGAGAATAATAATTTATATAAAAACAAAAATCAATATAAATTTGTTTCCAAAAAAATATTTGTTAGTAATCATATATGTTCAATGTAAATAAATGGATTAGAATATAAAAATTTATAAGAAATAAAAAATTATGGTTTAAAAGAATATGTTTAAAATAAGTAATGGAGAAGGAATATGAAGAAAATATATTATCCAAAACAAAGATAGAGAAAGTAAAATAGGTATATATAAAAATAAAATATATACTTAATGTGGATGAAATAAATGGGAATATTATAGAATAAATAATAGAAAAATAAATGGAATACATAACATGAATATAGTGAGGGTGGTTCATAAGATCCCTTACCTTGGGACCTTGACTAATTCTATATATTTTCTCAAATTAGCAAATAATAAAATTATGTCTATTAAAAACATTGTTTAGAAACATTTTTAAACATATTTTATTAATTAATTATCTTTTTTTAATTTCATTATAAACTTATTGAGTTTTCATATCTATATTCATAGCCATGAGATTTTTTATGTCACAACTCCAGGGTGGCATCAATTTGTAGATATTTATAAATTTTTTATGAACTAGGTAGGTAACTCTATATGTTTGAGTAAATTATGTTCATGTCACCCCTAGAGTACTATTGGTTATATATTTCAAAAAATGATACAACATAGGTGAATTTTATGGCATATAAATGATATCATTATGCAGTTAGTTCATTTAGGAAGTTTTTCCAACCATGATACACAAATTTGATTTATTTTAATGTTATGGTCATTTTTCAATTATAGAATATGATACAGAATAAAATACACTAATTTTACTCATTTTTAGCCATAATATGTGAATACCAATTATCCATGAAGTCAATGGTGAATAATGAAATATGTTTTCCATGGAGGCGGTGAACCAAACCATAATAAGTTCAACATTTTCATTTTTGAGTAGAATGAGAATATGTTAGACAATAGATATTATATTAATAAAATATTATTTTACTATATTAACTAAAGTGATGTTATTATAATAGTGTGTAAAAATACTGATGAGGTGGTATAAGAGTAAATGAATTTAAGAGAATTTTCTAGTAAATATTACACATTCCTATGAAGGTTCAGTCCTGGTCTATATCTTATGGCTCATTATGTTGGAATATTTTTTAGACCAATTCATCCAAGAAATGGGTAGATAGTTGGTGAGGGATATGGTTAAATATATTTTATCTAATGTGTTATTAGTGTGAATATAAATGCGCAAAGTGAGGTGACATTTATTTTGGGAGGAGGTGGGTGATTTAAAATTTATTAATAAAATAAAATATTATTTCTAAAGAATGTGAACCATGTTGTGACTGAATAGTAAGTGGATTGTAATTATATTATAAAGTGACCAATATAATATCCACATGACTTGAATAAAACCCAAAAAAACCAATCATATATACTATTATAAAATAGAGTACTAATACAACAATTATTTAGTATTTTATTATTTTTCCTCTACAATATATCTGTTATGAAAAATTAATAACATAACCCTTATTATTTTTTTATTCAAATATACAAAAAAGTTAAATATATTTTATCAAAATAATATACTTAACATGAAAAATATAATATTTAATGCGAAAAAAATATTATTTTAAAATTTTTTTGATACAAAAATCATTCTGACCTTTCAAAAAATTCTTTTAATTTAATAATATTTTACTATAATTTCTATAAAAGTGGATAGTTTTTTATAAAATCATTTTATAAAGATAAAATTTTATTTTATATTTTATTAAATTTATTTTAATGAAAACTAATCAAATATATTTTTTAAAAATTAATTATAGTTTGTTTGTGTTAAATATGTGTTATATCATATTTAAAACTTTTATTTAATTATATTCATATATAATTTTCATATATTTCTTCATACATAATATTAGAAACATATTATTTTTATTTTTAAATGGTTTTTCTACTACTATAATGATCTGGTTACAATTCATTAAAGCCATATCACTATTTTAACTATCATATGGGTTGTTGGACATATATAAATACCTCATATAAATATTATTCAACATTAAATTATATTTATCTGAATGTTATGTTATTTATTTTTAATATTTAAATTACATTACTATTTTTTATCATTTTTACTGTGTTTTCACTAAGTGTAATTATTCTAGGAGAACAAGATGATCCAATTTTCCCAATTCAATTAATTTTTTTATGTCCTTATTGTCATGTTGTAACTCTTTATATTCTTATAGATATATCTATTCTATAAATATAATGTCAATATTAATATAATAATTTTTTATTTTTCTTTATTTTTTGTTTATGTTTTTCATACTATATTACATCACTAAATATGACACACAAATATATTTATATGGGAAATTTGATTTATAAATTTTTCAGACATTATATTATTACCCACCTAAGAAATTTCACCCTAAAAATATCTTTCCCCATACTAAGATGAAAAAAGATATCATAACTGCCATTTTATTCCTTCCTTGGGATTCCATGTCACTTCTTCATACTTATGGCCTCCAAAAGAACATTTACAAGGGGAGTTCTCTTGATTCTTGGAATATTGTCTCTATATTATAAGATCATTATTTAATTCTCCTAATAAGAAATGTTATTATAAAACTAAACCAATTTTAGATTTAATACATGTGAGGTATCTATTATGTACATCTTTAAGATAAATATGTAAGAACATGTCATGAACTTGTGGCAGTTTTGATGGGAGTTCTATTCAATTTTTGACTACTCTTGTCTGATAAAGAATATATATAAGGGGATAATTCATCTAGAAATTTTTTCTACCCTTATCCCAAAACTTATGGATCTCTTACATAGATATATGTGGTGGATAACATTATACCCAATGTAAAACATTATGTCTAGTCTATGATTATCATCGTAGCTCTTTTTTCAACTCTGAGTTTCCCAAATGTGTTGTTGAATGAATCTAACTTTCCTTTCCATTTATTCAACTTGTTTTGGTCGGAATATAAATTCTCTAAATTCTTTTTAAACTATTTTAGTTGTACATTTTTTTCCATAGATAGTCTCACAATAATTAGTCTGATAGAAATAGTGGAAACTATTATTGTTTAAGAACCTATTCAAATGATGTTTTTGATTCAAACATCATTTATTTCATATAAAAAAAATATATTATCATATCTTAAATGGTTAGGATAGCCCATTAATGTAATCCATCATCTTATGATTAACAGTTCAAACTAAATTTCAATTATTATTTCAATTATTATTTTGGAATTTTCTAAAACATTCAGGTCAAACTATGATCTTTATTATATATAATATATAATTTTGTTCAATAAACCCCCAAAACATATCTAATGTCTATCTTTATAAGATTATCATGTGTGAATTTCTTTAAAATAGTTATTATTTGTTCAGTTATTTTTATATAGTTTAGTAAAACCCATATAAAATGAGGGCATTTGGATGTATTTAGATAACCTAAAAAAATAAATGGTGATATTCTCCAAGTTCCATAAATGTATGTGTAATTATTTTACCATCCCATCAAATTTTTGTCTTTTGGAGTTAAGTTGATTAATAACAACGAACTATGATGTATAATCACTTATATAAATATACATATTCTCCCACTAGTAGTGCGCTTAGAGGTATTTATATATATTTTTAGGTGGATAGAGAATGTCAAGATATGTGAACCATTCAATAAATCATTATTTATATAATTATCTGATGATACACATAGTCATTATCCAAATATCAGAACAATTTCATCATCAACATAGAACTATATGGATTTACCCATTATTATAGAATACATCTTCTTTTTTATCTCTACATCATCCCTTTGAGCTGCCATAATCTCATTGTTTTACAATTTCTTTAGTAGAATACTCAAATTCCCTTCATGTTCCTCCTTTTATTTAGTGCATATATGAATATATTCAATAAATACGACAAATTTTATTAAAGGTAATATCTAAATACATTATTCATCATGTCTGTAAATATAGTTGTGGCATTAGTGAGTAAAAATGGGATTAATATGAACTTATTGTGTACATGACTTTTATAAAAATAGTATTGGTAACTTCCTCTTTCTTCACCTTTAATTTATGATATCCTAATTAAATATCCACTTTAGAAATGTATTGGTCCCCACATTATTAATAAACCAAGTAATCAATCCATGGTTTGGGGTAATTTTTATTTATTGTGATTTTTTGAGTTAATTATTATCAACTCATAGGAACAAAAATCTGTACATCTTATTGATAAATAGGACAGCCACACCCTAGAGTGAAAAAGGTGGAAATATGAATCCCTTTTTGAGATTATCTTAAAGTTTCTTATTTGGTTTTTCTAGTTAAATGGGAAAAATAATATATGAAATCATATATATGGGTTGATGTCAAGGTATATATTCAATTAATAACATCAAAAGTTGTCCATGAAGAAGATTTTCAAAGTCTTTTGTGAATACATATACATTTTCCCTTATCATTTGGATGTATTCAAGGTTTATTCTCTACTTTTCTCATTCATTTGACCTATAAATTTATGATGATAAGTAAATAATATAAATTATCGAAATTACTTTTTTAAATGAGATTAATCAATCTTTTTACACTTTAATATAATTATAGGATGATTTATGGTATGAAAAGTGATTTTCATTTCATGGTAGTAGATGGATTCTCTATACAAGGGAAATAAATCTATGCCTTATATAGTATCAATGTATACTTAAGGGAGTATGAAAATGTTTTTTAGAAGATTTTTCTCACAAATATTGACTGGGGAGGAGTTATATTAATAGTATGAAATAATTTTTCAATTTTATATTTTAATAAATAACTCAACCTCTATGTTTTAGGCGGTGTTTAAATAGGTATACTTAACAATCTTGATGTGAAAAATTCATACAAACAAAATTAATTTTTTTTCCTAGTCCTAATTGAAAATGCAAAAATACATTTCACCACATTATTTTTAGGATCCAACCCATCAATATAGATAAAATAAGACCATCCATTCTCCTAGGGCCTTGGAGGTTATTGTCTTTCAATATATTAAAAAACATTTTATTAGGTAATATGCCTTTATAGTGTTTGTGTTTCATGAAGGTGAAAAAAGGAACATGAGTAGAATATTAATCATAACCATCTATTCATCTATCACATTGGTTTCATTTTTTTTTCTCACATATATATTCTTTAGCTTGCATTCCTGTCTTATATAATAAATAATATCATTTTTCACTTGAGGTTGTTTCTTATATGCTTCGTTTATAATTAATTTCATGTGGATGGTTGGATTTTCCTTCCTCCATAGGATTTGACTTCAAATAAACCTGTCCTAACCCTTCTTGTACAACTTATAAAACTAGTATTCATACTATTGAATGATATAAACCACTGTGAATTACTGATCCCTACAAGATAGAGACTCTCAACTTCACATCCATAATAAAAAACAGGGAAATATTTTACCAAAATGAAAAAACCAAAATATTATAGAATAGTAGAATGATAATAATAAGGTAAATATTCCATAACTAAAAACCTACAATTTTAGTAACACCACTAAGGAAAAAATGAATAACCAAGTTACATTTCCATGAACACGACTAAAGGTAAACTATAAAACCCAAAGTTTCATATATATACCCTTTTATTACTATATTATGAGATTATGTAATGTTCATGTATTTTTTTGAGGTTCTGAGTGGTTTTGGAATTTTATTTCAATATTTTCTGGTGGTGCACGATTTGTGCATGGCTAGCAAAAACTCTAAAAATATCTAAGAATTTTTGAAATGGTATAAATTGGACATTGGCAAGGAAACTTATTGGGTCATGGTTTGTAATTTTTATTGAATTCCTATAATAAACCAATAATGGTTAAATATAGTTAAATTCATGATTCGTGCATGATTTTTCTAACCATATGAGCCAACCATTCAAGATATGTCCTTAAGACAATAAAACAACACAATTGGAAGATAGTTTTTTTAAACCGTGTGGCCTAATAATGTTGCATATAATCAACCATCCTTAAAAGTGGATCTAATCCTAATTAGTACTTCATACCATAATTTTTTACATTAATAATCCCATTACATGAATTCACATTTCTTAAAACTCATGAGAGATTATCTCCTTCGACCAGGGAGAGGTCCTTGGGAAAATCAATGTGCATTGGAGGCCCAGATTCAATAATAATTTTTTTGTTAATTCTCATTATTCTTAGATCCAAGGATGTTTTCTCTCTCTATCAATATATATATATATATATTAAAGCTATATATCTAGTCCATTATAGATATATATATGTGTTATGAATGATTTTATGAGGAATTCATGTTGGATTTAGTGAAGAGATCCATAGTTGTGATCAAATATTTATGTTTTATTATGATGTTCATCGTATTTTCAAAATATTTTGAGGTAGGTGGATTATCTATTGACTACACTTGATTTAGAACATGATAGATTAATTTTAATTAAATTATTTATATTAAATGGATTTTAGAACATGGTGTGACTCTTTGTGGAAATATTTTTTGGGGTTGTCTTGGAAATTGTGAAATGGTGATTTTTTTGAAAATACTATTTTTAAAATGTTAAAATGGTGATTTTATGATTAGTATTTGTTTGATACATGTAAATTATTTATTAAAATTATTTAGAAAATATAAATTCTAATAATGGAAATTTTCTTTTGGTAAATGACATGACATGATTCTAGCATAAATGGTTGGGCATGACATTATTGGGATGGATAATTCTCATGAACATCCACTATTAAAGTGGAATGGATTATGGAAATGATGTTGAAATTTATATTGTAAAAAATATATTGTTACTGTGTGTGGTTGTGTGTTTGTGTGTGGTTTTGTTTGTGTACATGGAATAGAATATTTCAAATCAAATGAGAAATGGATTAAGGATTTGTTGATGATTTCTATGGAAAATTGTTTTATGGAATTTTTTTGAATGTTTTTATACATAAAATCATTTTACCAAATGTTCTAACATTATTTATTCTAATGAAATGACTTGGGAATTCATTTTTGAAATCCTATAGAGTATAGAATCACCCCATCCTTTGACAATATTTTTATTTTAAGATGTAATATTTCAAGAAATAGGTAATGGAAAATTACATCAATTATTTAGTGATTCATTTTATAACATGGGTTTAAAGGTGCAGTTTTATAATTGAGCGGGTACGGTTCTTCTAGTGGTTTCACTTTTGAGTTTTTATTTTTGGGGTATTTTTGGTCCTCACAAGGAATTCTCATGGATTCTACATGTACTCATATATGGTCTGTTGGTTTGATTATTTTTTCAGTTGAATTGTGTACTCATTCATCATACAGAGTTCATTTGCATTATTTTTTTGTGTTTGGGATGTTTTATCATTCATTAGATAATATTCTCTAAAATATTATTAAGGCCCTTATCACTTATTTTCATCCTTCTTGTGTCTTAGTGAATTCACCAAAGGACTTGTAACTCCCCCACCACACCTTTTGAAAATAATATGGATGGGATGTTACAAAATCCTACTACAAAAAGAAACTTCATGTGATACCTTGGAAACATACCCCCATATCACCACCAAGTACCCTTTCCCAAATAACTTGAAAACTCCACCACCTCACTGCAACACCTTTCATATTCCCAAATTAGATAGAAAAAGGTTGAAACACCCCCAAGGAAGTGTGTTGGGTGTGAGAAATACAATTCAATTACAATCCCACCCAAGTGTTATATAGAAATTCTTTGTCAACCAACAAAATATTCTCAATATATGAAAAAATAGAATGATAAAATTGTATTTAAATCTATATAGAATGAAAGGTAAAAACATTTCCACTTTAAATCGTTCAAAAATAGATTACATATAATAAAGGTTAAATCATATTTATAAATAAACTATTTATCAAATCATACATCACTTTTCATTTCAAGTATGATGCACAAGAAAATCCAATCTAAACAAATCATAATGATGATCACCCCTAGGGTAAAATAAGTCCAGGATGGTTAGGTCTCTCATTATCCCATAATTAAATATAGGCTTAGTATTCCATGGAAAAATTCCATAACAAAATTGAGCCTAGTGATAGATGGAAAATCCTAAGGATGATCCCCCAATGGTTCTAGAGAATCATGTCCCTATGACATGTGTTCTTGGGGAATAGGGGAACACCCCAAGATTTAAACCCCCTAAAAATAAGGAAAAATCCAAATACTATAACCTCATACTAGTTAACCATGTCTCCAATGTTCTACATTTGTAAAAACATATCAAAGGGCTTATATAATTTCCTAAAATAATTTCTATGTAATTCTTCATCATCAATGTAATGCCTCTAAAAAAATCTACAAACCATATCATGGTGATTTGGAAACAGATTTATATTTATAAAACTAGGGTTAAACCTATCTTATTCGAAAACTACTTGTGTACATATATCATGAAATTCAACAATAATGGAAATAATTATTTGGAAAAATGATAGAATATGAGAACATACGAGGTTCACCAAAAAACGACAGAAGAAGAAACCACTGACCTCATAATTGTGTTTGAATGATAAAAATAATGGGATCCATGCACTGAAAGGAAGTCACTATAAAACATAATTTATTCCCAAATATTATCCCCATGTCATCATATTAAAAACAATTTAATTGTACTGGATAAGGTTGTTTTAACAGAAAAGAAAATAGAGTCAATATATTATTAAAAACTAACTCATAATGGTCCTCTTCATTTCCTAAAATATTTGTAACACCTTTTGAAAAAATAGATACCTGATTTGGAAGTTCATATTTCTGAAACCGATGACACCATGAAATAGTGGATGTTCACCAATCGCATGTTGGTCCTAATCACACCACACCACAAAGTCAAAAAATCCCACCATAAACCATAGAGTATAAAATATCTAGCCATTTTAGACTGGTCACAACATGAACCAAATCCATGGTGAGGCCTTATTGGATTTTCCATATATGGTGATACCATGTGACCTAATTCCAAGACAACACCTTTCACTGGGTATGGGGGTTCTTCCCATGGTGTATATGAACTACTAAGAAAAAAAACAGATTTTTCCATGATGCATTCTAGCTCGTTCTGACCTAAAAAAAACCCTTAGAAATACACCATCACCAACCAAATCATCCCAAATTTAGAAGGTATCATCAAAAAAATCAAACCTATAACATACCTCAATACATGATTTAAAAACATCCCCACTAGAGACCTTTCTATACCCAGAATGTCATGTAGAAATATGAAGGTCCATAAAGTGATGATGTAATTTCTCACTGCCCAATGATTCCCATGTGTATGTATTGTGAGATATCACCATTTCATACATAACCTTCTCCTAAGATTCAACCATCTGTACTAGATCCTCAACCATCAATGTATATAGATCCCTAACTACATCCTATCAACGTAAAAAATGTGATGGGACACTATGATACCTCTTACGTTCAGATTTGTTGATGAAAAGATGAATATAATTCAATAGATATGGTAGAACCAAATGATAAGATACCCATCCATTCCTCTCAGTGATCTCAAATGTTCCATCATATCATAGATCCAACCTCCCCAACCACTATAGCTGATTTTGACCCAAGAAAGGGGAATCATTCAAGAAGGCCTAGTCACTAATTGAAAAATAAAACAGATATCATAAATGATCTACATATTCTTTTCTACAACTAAGAGATGTCAAAATGTTTTAGAATATAACATAAATTATCACCAACATCAATTGAATGATACTTGGTCCCACTATAGAGGCATCACATACCTTTGACCAAAAATAGGTAAACTGACCATGAAACCACACAAAACCACAAAATGTTCTATTCTAATAGAAAAATGGTAACTATTAATATAATTAAGCACAACCAGTACCATATATATTTCACTATATCCTATGAAATATATTAAATAATAGTAGAGAAAATACTCCAGAATCTGAGTAGTATATTTTGTCTCTTAATTCGCATAAAGATGGTTTGTCTAATCAGTTATAACTTTTTCACCATCACCACTAGAAGATATTCCCAAAACTATGAAGAAATCCTATGATCCCATTCCATGGTAATTGTATGTTAACCCTATACAACCCCACATTTTCTTGCATATACAGCTAACCAATGATCATGATCCATGGTGGTGTTTATAATTTGAATGAAATGAGCCTATTTTAAAACTAGTCAATCACTATATAGAAAATTTTAATTACTTAGGGTTTCCATGGTAATAAAACTATAAATACTAGGGATAAATCATGCCATTTTAATACTTGCACACAAAGAGGATAGATAAAACCATATAGATTTTGGTGCTCTAAAATAATCTTCTGTCAGGTGTAATATTGAGATACAAAATTAGTAAGGTTGCACTTCATACATGGTCCCCAGAAATTTCATCTAATGTAATAATACATATTTTTAGTTTCATGATGTATGAACCATGAAGAACCATCAAAATCATGAATTATATAATTTTTTATAGAGAGGGGGATGGAAAATCAGTTCCTAATGTGAATAATTACATCATAGGGGAGAGATCATCCATGAGACATCACCCAAATATATAAGGATGGCCAAATTCATCATAACCAATTATCCTACTACTATTCTAGTAGAATTTACTCATGGATAGATATCTACAAATGAACACTAGTTTAAATAATAATTAAATAATCTTCATATTCATTGAAATAAAAATGAGTAAAAATCCCCATAATATTGCACTCCTTATCTTCAATGATATCCTTATAAGGATATTTATTACTGAGAGAATTTGAAAAACCATTCCCCTTACAAGGGATTTATGATACTTCAACATCAAAAACCTATATTTACTCCACCCATAACCATTTTCTATGGTTCAATTCATCTAATTGAAGAGATAATATATGATTATGTCTGCAATAATTGGGATAATACTTAACAGTGGAATGTAAAATGACAATAGTTGGATAATTTTTATCATATGGATGAATCCAAAAAAAACATTAAACCACAACATGATCATACCATATAATAAAACATCCCAATAGATCATCAGAGAGATAAAACTAAATAGTACAACCATTACTAAGTTCTAAAATGATTAAAATTGGTGCTATTATCGGATTCCATATTAAATCATCAAAAGGGTAATGATACATAACATCCTTGGATAGTTTATCTCATTTATAGGTAAGATAAGTCATAGTTGATTACAACTTTTAGAAATATTTTATAAACCACTAATAATACTAATCTATTCCTAGGAATTATTATATCATAATTTCATTTTGTGGTTCTTACCTCGAAGAGAAAGCCACTAATTTTTCACGACCAACTAAGAGCCCATGTTTTAAAATTATGTTCACTATTAACTAACCTATTAGAAAAAGAAACATTAGTTTGATAACATAAAAGAAAGAGAAAAACCATTATGATTCAAAGAAAATTAATTCATGTTGAACTCATGTTGTCTCTCTAAAATTTAATTGGAAATGATATCACTCTTGAATACCACAATAAAGGTATCGACGTACTAGTTGAACATATAGTCCATCATATGTAGAAATACTATAGGAAAATTATTAAGGTAAATAAAATCATGTGTAATTTAGTGTAGACATACAATCTACTAAAATACATCATCAGTATATATAAATCCATAACTCTGAGCTGATTATATACCTACGCATGATCAATTTATAAATATCACTTTCCCATAATTTTCAAATAAAATACATCATACATAATGGGAAACTGATATGTATATTTAACCTTTACGTATTTTGGCTTCCTATAATATAGGAAAAGGTGAATTAATTAACCATCCTTCTCTAAAAAGAGTATACAAGTCACCCATAGTGATACACATGTATAAAAAAAATACATTCCCTAAATTTCCTTCCAAATGTATCATAATCTATTTCAACTTATTAGGTTTCATATGATAAGAGGGTATAGAAATCCTATACATTATAAGCACTATCTTGATGGAGAAATATAAATCTTTATCTAAAGGAAGACATAATAAGTCATCTAGGAAAATATTTTAAAAATACTAAACAACCAAGGGATTATTTGTATAAGAAGATACATCATTAGGCATAACCACCTTAGTTGAAAATAGATTCCAATTCTCCAGGAGAGTTGGTACTATGCAATTGGACCTTAGATCCTACACTCTCTGAAAAACCTATGAGCAACCATTATAAACATACAACAATACGCACTGATTAAAACCATCATTCTTATTTGAGTGAGAGACTAACCAATACATCCCAATGATAACATAGAAAATATATACTTCAAGAATAATAATGTCTGAGAATAACTCGATGTTATCTATCGAAAGAGAGAATTAAGTTAAATGAATCCCTTATCCTTCACCATTTCAAAATGAAACCCCTACTCCATAAGATTTATTATGGTTGAATAAAATGCACTAGTTTGAATTAAATTTTTATTTATAGAATATGAATAAATATTACATCCCACTATAGCTAGACTCGAATAAACTTCCAATATAATATCCTCTAATATATTAAAGTAATTCACATTAGTGTATTGTTGCTAGAGAACTATATAAAATGAATATTCTAACTATGCCACAATAACATTTAGATATTATGATCCACAACCACATTTATAGTTAGACGGATCCTTGAAGAATCTATGCAGATGACATTGATGACCACCTAAATATTAGGTATTCTAAGGTGTGAGGAAAGTGTTGTAGGTATCCAATGTCTTACCACATTGGTAATAATTCAATGGTGTACTACTATCAACTATTTATGGAAAAGAAAGACACTACTACTAATAGATACCCAAACCAAGTTTATGATTATCATGAAATTTCAACGTCTTTTCATGAGTACCATTAAAATTTCCACTAGGTAGAATGGAAAACTCCATGTGGACAGACATAAATGGTAAATCAATCTTTTCAGTCATAGATATGTCAACATTTTCAGTATAGGTGGTGTAATTCAGAATATAACCATATGATCATATTCTAGGTCGTAATCCTTTAGGGTATTTTTAAGAATTTACATTATCATTCATCACCACCTCAAGAGAAAAATGAACCAATACAGTAAAACAGTTTTTCTAAACTATCACTAAACGATCTTCCTATTGAATAATAAATAACTCCATAAGATTATCAATCATTACAATTTCCATAATGAACAATTGTGAGAAAATGGTATGAATGTATTTCCACTCCAATACCACATATCCATTCCCCTGAACCATAGATCCCCACCATTACTTTCTAGGAACCACATGTTTAAATGTCACATACTTCACCTTGAAAGATTTTGATGTCTCTAGGATGTCAAATGAACGATCAATTTCTTCCTTCTAATACTCAACATAATGGGGATCAGTATAACCCTTAAAATGTATGAGATTATTGAATATAATCATTTATACTCGATAATTGTTTACTCTATGACGTGGTTATTCATTTGAAGCTTTTCTCAGAAAATGAATTAAATTTTAATCCATGGCAAGAACTTCCACCATGATATACTCAATGATATATTGACTGGTGGAGAGATTTCCTTGAAGATAATTATGTATTTAGTCTCATGATTATTACCTAGATTATAAATTAGAGTTTTGATAAAATATACCAATCTAAAAGGATATAATCATAAATTGAATCAATCCTTTTTTACACCTTAAGAATATATGTATAATCCAAGATCTAGATCAAAACCCAATATTAGAGACACACAACCCAACATATCCTTGCAACTTAAAGATCTTAATGTTGATTTATGGCTACGAAATCACTCATGACATACCCCCTAAGTCCAAATAATGTAATATACTACATACAAAACATTAAAAGACATTGAACCTTGCTGATAAACCTACTCTAATTGAAAATTGTCATGACCTGAACATGACCACCAATCGAACTAGGCCCAAAACATAAAAATTAAAAGACCCTAAGTGAATTTATGATCCATACAGGTTGGAAAGTAAAACCTAATAATTCAATAATAAATTAGGAGAATGATTTTCCAAACTAGAGAAGACAACATGGTATATAAAAATAGAAAGTTAACACAAATGGAAATATTCCATAAATAAAAATTGAATGTTCATGAGATACAACCATGGAAACAATCCAAATCCAAGGTATGTGTCAAACCAAAAAACCAAAGATAACCCAACAACCCATAAATACTTTGTCTGATACATTGGAAATATCTAACTATCTCACCACCATTTACCCAATCCCTACTGACATAAAAGTACCACCACCTCATTGTTGGAACATATCATTTCCTACATCATACAATATCATGTCTATACACCCTAGAGGAAGTGTTAAGGTGTGAGAAATAAATAATTATAGGATCTTAGAAAAAAATTTCCTATTATATCTATATCAATCAATAAAAATATGATGAATATATAAAAACCATTACATGATAAATTAATTTTTTAATTTATATGGAAATCATGTTGAAAACATTTTGGAATCAATGTTCTAAAATAGATTCCATATAAAATATGTTAAATAAATTAAAAAACATTTATCAAAGAATGCATCAGTTTTTAGAATAAGGATACTACAAAAGTATAGTTAAATATTGTAAATGAAAGTGGATATTCACACTAGTATATCATAGGTCTCATTTTTGTAGGTCTCATGTACTA
The DNA here is from genome assembly GCA_963277665.1 of Viscum album. NCBI lineage: Eukaryota > Viridiplantae > Streptophyta > Magnoliopsida > Santalales > Viscaceae > Viscum > Viscum album. Next base: position 1,331,873,042 of record OY728141.1, read on the forward strand.
ATGTAATCAAATTAATACATAATATTAAATAAATAAGTCCCTATAATGACATGGCTAAAGGAATAGAAGATGAACTCATAGATGGATCTTCTAAGGTATCAAATAATCAATTCCCTAAAATAAATTTGATTAGTGAATAGAGGAACACAACATATTTGACCCTCATAAAAAATATTTATTATGACCAATATTATAACTCAATCATCGGTACCTAGGGATCCCATGTGATGCATGTGTAAAAACATTTCAAAAGGATTATAACATTATGTAAAATAGTTTCCAAGAAACCTTATTTCTTTATAATCATAGTTTGAAAACCAATTGCATAAAACATTTCACGATTCTGTTGAAGATTTTTTATTTTTTGAAAATGAAAAATAGAAACACCTCCCTCAAAATTAAGTTCACAAGAAAAAAAATAATGGGATCCATGAACCATAAATTAAGGTAACTCATAATAATGTGATAATAGGAACTAGAAATTGATTCAAACATCTTATAATAATTCTTCTATAATCAGAATGTGATTTATGAAGATTAAAGATCAAATACCTCATAGAACTCGATATCCAACCACAAATAAATAATATCAAGCATTTGGGAACCAAAATAATTCAAATAGTACAAAGATATTAGAGAATATGGTTTTTCAAATGAAAATAGGAATCAAATCACCTATGAAAATAATTCAATTGCCAAAATTATTCCCATATCTCCCCCCAAAATAATCTAATTTAACACAAATCATGCCAGTTTATGACACCTCTTTAATTAAACTATGTTCTCTACTTATTCTTTCTAATCCCATGAGACCATTACGAATTAGTAATATTTATATTCAATTTAAAAGTAAAATATAAATTTTCCTCATAAAAATTAATTTCTATAATCACTAAGGATTTTTAATGACTCAATTTAGTCTGCTAATGAAGTGATTTCTCTTAATTTTTAGTTAAATAAAAAAGATAAGGGTGGACCATTCAAGCCTTGTGATTTAATCCTTATTAGACCTGATATAATTATCCTAATTTTTCTATATTATATGGAATTACATATCCATTATATAAATCAGAGTGTATGAAAAATATTTATTTAAAAATATCTTCTTGAATCCTTTATATTCCATGGATTCAGTGTCTCCCTTGGGATTTATATTATTGATCAGTGTCTACCATAAATTAACCTCTCCCTTTTGTAACACATTACTAATGTGACTTTCAATTACATAGTGAATTATATTGTATAGAATATCATCTAAATGGTATCAGTCGAATATTCCATGAATAGGGGATAATAAGATCCACAAAAAATTGTAGGACCTTTTTAACTGAATGAATCATCTGGAACTTTGTATTTCTTAGGAGAAGAGGGATTTACACATGATTGATATTATTATTCATAACATGAGCTATTTAAAAAAGTACTAACATTAATTTCTCAACCTACACTCCCATTATATTAGGAACTTCATTTTGGAAATCATAAAATATCCCATCACATTGGTTGTTGTCTTGTTTCATATTATTCTCATCCATTGACTAAAATAATTGTATAATGAAGAAGTGACTAATTAAAATAATAATAATAGAAAATTAAAACAATAAACATATATTGAATTATTCATAAGTGACATGTGTACCCTAACTTAGGAATTTTTAGGTTTCAAACTAGGTCATCCATGTATGTTTTCCTATTAGGTTATCTAACCTTTATAGTTGTACACTAGATAATTAAATTCCATACCAATATATTAAATCATTAATAATTTTTTATCATATGCCTTATAATAAAATATATTATATCCCATAGGATTTAAAACTAGGAGTACAGTTAGGCCCCCTTTTGTGAATATGGTGAATATAGATTTAACACTGAACCATCATTTTTCAATGTTATTTACCATAGTTATATCTATGCAGGATCAAGAATCAAGTAGTTTTTTCTTAGAAATGATATAATTTATAGGAAAATATATTCCCTATAATTAAAAAAACTTTAGTATATTATCCTTGAACTAATCACTATGGTTTTTTTAATGTATTCTTATCCTAATACCCAAAAATAACAAGACCATGAAATAATAAAAACTATAACAACTTGAGACTATAATACATATTTATTCTAAAAAATTCAATATGATATTCCATAAAATAAAATATAGCAATATGGATTCCCAGTTTATTTTGGATATTAGATACATGATTTAGAAAATTAAACATAACCCTGAACATATTTACTTAATTATCCATTACCTACTCCAAAATATCAGTGATATTATACTACTACATAGGACATCCTAGGGAAATACATAATGTAAAAGCAGTATCAATAAATCATACTAAAGGAATAATAAAATTAATGAAGGATGACTAGTAATACATATGGGAGAATGAGTTTATCATAATAACATAGTAGAGAAATATTATATATATTCCTATGAAATAATCAAATGAAGAAGATGACATAATAATATTATGACAGTATTGGAATGTGAAAACATTATATAGAATGATATCATAAGAAAAATTTAAGGATTCACTATCAAGAAAACATAACATAGTGTTTTGTGCACACTTTCCGAGCATCATACATAGTATCTAAAGAGGTAAAAACAATACTCAATTCTTTGGGAGACTAAATAATTCTAGTCCCATCCATCATAATCAAGACATGTACACTCATATTTATTCCATATAAGGAAATTATAAAAAGGTAATACTCATAAAGAAAACCCCATGAAATAAAATAAGATTCTTAATTCTATCATAGAGTATAACCGATTCACATATCGTAAATATTCCCATAAATAAAAAGATTAAATAATTATTCAACATTAATAAATGGACAAATAATTATAGGATATTAAAATCAATATCATTTGATGTTATATCATAAAAAATTGTGGGGAAGAATGTTTCTAAATGAAACTCTGAAGAATTGTTTTATGAAAAATGTTAAATTAATTATAGATTGTAGGAGCCTAATAATTTCTATAAAACAAAAAAATTTCTAAATGTTTTTCCAAAAAATTTTTTTTATAAGGCAAATTTTTTTAATGAATTATATAGAGTGGTACCTGAAAATAGATAATAAATATAACTGTTCTCTTTTAGTATGTTTTCTTAACTGATGGAATTAAGATGGGTATAAGAAGAATTGGTATTATCTTAAAAAAGAAAGGTAAAATGAAGTATATATATAGAAGGAAAATATTTAATTTAGAATGAATAAGTAAAGGATAAAAGGATATAGGAAAAGTGATAGAAATTAAGAGAATGTGTAACCCAAAATTAATAAGGGTGGTTCAAAAGATCACTTACCTCTGGTCCTTGATTCATTCAAAAAGTTCACTATAATCGCCGAATGATGAAATTAAATTTATTAAATAATTTTTTAATATCATTTTTATATATAAATAATTTATTAATAGTTGTTTATACCAACTTATTATCATTTTAATGATATATCATGTTTATATTTATGTACCTAAGGCTATTTATGTCATGGTTCTAATGTAACATCTGTATATACATAATTATACGAGTTCTTAAAAAATGGATCCAAAATAAAAAACTGTGATTCCATGATATGAATGTAATTAACTGAGTTTAAATGGTTCCAAATATCAATATGTAATCATATATTTGTATGTTTTAATGAGTATAAATTTTATCATTATACAGTTAATTCATTTAGGAGTTTTTTCTTACTATAACAAGGTTATTTGGTATAAATTTTCATGATGACCTTATATCCATTCTTGAATATGAAAAAAAATATAATATAATAATTTAACTATTTTTAATCATAATATGGGAATTTAATTTATTTGTATTGGTGGTTGTGGAAAATTAAATCCATAATTCAAGGAGGTTGTGATCTAACCATAACATTAACAATGTTCTCATTTAAGAATAAAATGAGAGGAGGTTTGATAATGGATATTACATTTATAAAATAATGTTTTATTATATTAGTAATACTTATGTTTTTAAACTTGAATGGATAAAATATATTTGAGGAGGTATAATAAGAAATTAATTTAATGGAATTTGTTGAGCGTAGTACCTATTCTTCTGGATGTTCACTCTTATGATCCACCATAAGGATCTTTATCTTGGACTTTTGGAATGACAAATGATTCTACATTGTAATTAGAGAGTTACATATATATTTGGATATATTTGTGTGAGATAATGTGTTTCTAAATTTAATTTAAATGAGTTGATGTGGGTGCTATTTATATGGGGAGGAGGAGGGTGTTTTAAAATAAAGTGGTATAATAAAATATTATTTCATCCAAACGACATTTATCCCATGAATCAATAGTAAGGGGACTCTAATTATTTATTAAAGATAATAAAAAATAATATTGAAACCTACAAAACCCAATCATATATATTATAAAAAAACAATTATTAATTTTTTAAATATATGGAAATTTAGTATTTCGCCAATGTTTTTTTTTGAAAAATACAAAATAATTACCCTAACCATTTTTGAATCTACTAATTGAAAAAATGAAAAAAAAATTATGAAAATATATTTTTAAATATAATTTTTTTATTTAAATAGAATAATTATTTTTTTAAATGATAATTTTTACAAAACAACAAATTTTGTGGCTCAAAAAAATTACTTGTTATTTTAAAATATTTTATTATTTTTTTTTTCAAATATGTAGTGAATTAAAAAAATTTATTCTAAAGATAATATTATATTTCATATTTTTTAAATTTTATTTTAATTAATATAAAAGATACATAAATATATTACAAAAATATAATTATGTGTTAATTATGTCGAAGATAAATTTATAGTATTTAACATTTATTGTAAATTTTATTCTAATATAAATTTATTTTATATTTACTTCATAAGATACCAAATATATTATTTCACTATTCTATTAGTCTGGATACTATAGTAACAGTTAGGTTACTATTCCTATCTGTCTGTTGCAATGGTCATATGGTATTTATACCCATTTTAAATACCAGTACAGCCAATGTAACTATATATATATGTATTTTATATTGTGTACATCAATTCATGTGAAATTTAATTTTTTTATGGCTCAAATATCATTTTTTCAATAATTTTTTATTTTATGAATTATTTTCACCACACCTTTTAAAAGAAACTATATGATAAACTTTACATAGATGTGGGTGAATGGAATTTTTAACTCATATATAATGCACATGGTTATTCCTATATGTGTATCTCATAGTTTATGTGAGTCCTTGGTGAGATCATGTGACTGACACTTGGGAGTAATCTGGTGCATGGATTCCACATGATTAAGAGTAACCATGTGACTAAATAATGAGAAGGTAATTTTTCCTTCCACTGGTTACTACATGATTGGGGTATTTTTTACATAACCATGCGGCCTAAATATGTATACTATATTTGTATTTTAAAATATTATGTTACTATTTATTTCTATATAATATTTATGGGATTTTCTCTCTACATTCATCTCCTCTTCGTTCGACTAATATACACACATAGATGGGAGATTCCCCCTTCCTCCTGTATTGATTTCTAACACCCTCCACCTATATTGCTATCATTATCCTATGGGAAATTTACTTCTTGAATATATACCCAAGTCGTTTACAGATATCATAACATGATTTTTAATATAAATATAATATAAATTGTACCAAAATATTGAGATGCCTGAGGTATTTATAAGACTAAATTCATAATACATCAATGTGAAACTAAAAAAATATCATTATCTAAATATCTATAATAATCTCATAAACCATTTTTAATCCAAAAACTGCATAAGATAACTTATATAATACATTAAAAAATGGGGTGATATATAAATCCTAGTAAGGTAATTATCTTGATAAAGAATCATAACATTTGAGTAAAAAGGCCTATGATCATATCATAAAATACAAGGCTCGTGAATAATAATATAGGGGAATGAAATAATGGATGTGGAATCATAATAAAATCGAACATGAGTACGTGAAAACAATAGAATACATGAAACTTTCCTATGTAAAGGGTAATGGATAAGATAATGTCACATTCTGAATGGAGTCCCATTTTGGATTAGGATTAATCCCTAATTTGATATATATTTTTCACGAGTAATAAACACTACCCAATGAATTAGAGTTATATATTTGTTCACCCATCATAAACATTATTTTTATTTATGTTCCATATAAGAAAAATAATCATAGTGAATAAATATTAGGATTTTCTATTAAGCGAAATTGAATTTATAATCAAGTGTTATAGCTTAACCAAAATTAATATTAGAATGTTTTCAATGGAAGAAGGGATTAAATAATTTTTGGTAATTAATTGGTCATAAAAATCATAGTCAATAAAAAATGATATCCATGTGAAGTGATGATATGAAAAGAGTTGAGAAATAACATTAGAAATGTACCATTTAAGCATAGTTTTAAGGAAAATGGGAATAGTCTTTAATGAGGGGAAAGATAATATTCATCTCCATAACAAAAAAATGAAATGAAAATTAATTGAAACAATAAAATAATAAATTTTACGAATCATGGATGGTTTATTTTTTTGGATTTGTACAAGAAATGGGTTATAAAATAGATTATTTCAATTTAATTGTCTTTTTTTAATAGCTCAAATTGAGATTGGAACATTTAAAATGTGTATATACTATTCCAGGAAAGGTTCTTTAAATTGGGTATATATGTGTGGGAAATAAAGAAAAAATATAGAAGAAGTAAATAAGATGAATATATAGAGATAGACTGGGGTAAAGAAAGATAAATCAAAACCTAAATAAAATATGGTTATTCAAAGAGATCCATTATATCATGTCTATATTTGTTATTCATTATCACTTAACATATTAAATAATAAAATTAAAATAATTAATTAATTATTTAAGAACCTTTTAAATCTATATATTATTTACAATATTTATATTATTTTCATTAAAAAAAATTCATTGAGATATGAGGTCTAATTAGGCAGTTCCGAGGGAGTTCATTTCATGTTTCCTAGGTCATATCACCTGTTAACAATTATAAAAGTTCTTATAAAAGAAGAATATAAGTATATAATTTAAATAAAACAATATTCATATAATTATTTGAATTTAATTTCTCCCAAATATGCATATGATTCCCAAAATTGGGATGTTTCATGTATTAAAAAAATCAATGTCATATTGTCAGTACATTTAGGTAGTTTTAAAAACCATCATGAACTAGATTAATTTTATTTAATGAAATGGTTATTAATACATTATATACGGTTAAATAAAATATAATATAGTTAATATTATAAAAATTACCCATTATAGTATTTCTATAAATATCCATGAAGGCGGCGAACAAAATTATTTTACAGTGTTTATAAAGGGAGTGAACATTACTTAGTATGAACCACATTTTTGTTTTTGAATCAATTAAATGATGGGTATAATAATTGAATTTCATAATAAAAATATCATATTTTTTTAGTTTGGATAGTGAGATTACTATGTATGGGTGTATATAAAATATTTGGGGGTAGTAAAAGAAGAATAAAATTGAAAAAGGTTTATTTGATAATTTATCACATCCATCAGTTGTCTATTTTTTTGATACCCATTATTAGAAATTGATTGGTATATTGTTGAAACATGGATTTCAAGGATTTTTGGGAGAGATGGGGAGATAAGTTTTATGATTTTTGTAGGGTTAAAAGGTTATAATGTGTGAGGATATGTGGTAGTGTGGTGGTTATTACAAGGGTATGAGAGTGGTGTTTTGTGAATATATAATTCATTATTTTATTATTTTTCAAAAAGACTACAAATAGTGATGAATCTTTTGAATATATGTAAAAATTAGTTCATGTTAGTAAAATAAAATGGTAACTTACATCATCCATGACTCATTTTGGAATCTTTTTTATAATGAAAATTACAGTATTTTTCTATATTTTACTATTCAAAATCATTCAACCCTTTTATAAAAAAATACATTGAAAATAATTTTCATCATTTTGATTCCAAAAGAAATACATTTTATGAAAATTATTTTATAAATATAGGAAATTAATTTTTTAAATAAATTTCGAATTTTCATTTAAAATACCAATTTTAATATTATGATCATTTTTTACCATTTTTGAAATTTCATATGGTCTCATAAAATTAAATTATTATTTTATTGAAATTACATTTTGTTATATAATTATTTTAAAATGAAAAAAAAAATATTATTTCAAAACATTTTATTTTTTTTAAATAAATGTATATAATTTTTTTTAATATATACAAACACTTATTTTATGATTTTGAAATCATTTATTTACATGAATCATAATAAAATATGCCATATTATTATTTTATAATATACCTAAATATTATTTTACACATCCATATGCGATGGTAATAATATAATAGTCATGTCACTATTCCAAACAGTTAGATTACTATTCTAACTGTCTGATTATTTTTACAACAATTAGATTTGTAGTGGTTATATAGGTTCCAGATATTTTATAAATACCACATAAATCATTCATTATTCATTAAAATATAGTTTTTTCTCAAATATAAATATATATTTTCATTTTTAAAATGTATATTTCATTACTAATATTCTTTCCCATTTATTTAGTGTTTTTTAATGAGTTCTATCAATATTGGGGGTCAATCAATTCCAAATTTTCATATTATACATATCTTATTTTTCTATTATTATCGAGTGATAATATTTTAAATTCTTATGGAAATATAAATTCTATAGATGTAATGTAATATTAAAAATAAAAAAAATATTATAGTTTTCACTATATGTTTCTTTTTCTTTATATAAAACCAAATTACTATTTTGAAACATTCATTTAATCAAAGGGAAGTACTGTTGATAAAAATTTGGGTCATTACTTTCTACCCCATATGGAATTTTATCCATGAAATTTCATTTCAACCACTAATTAGATGAGTATACTCTAATTTCATAGCTTCAACATATTATTATGTTGGATATTCTTATATATGTTTCAACCATAATACTTTGGTTTGGTGAGTTATCTTATTGAGTAATTTTTTTATTTATAATATAATTACTTCACAGGTTACTCGTTGTAAGAGAGATCATATTCTAGATATAAAACATATAAAACCAGTACATGTGAGGGATTTGGTATGTACATACTCAAGAGGGATATTGGAACATGATTTTTTTTAAGATATGGTTGGTGGTAGTTATAGTCGATAAATTATAGCTCTAATGCAATCAAGAATATCAAAGGTAACGATGTATATTTGTCTTCAATTTCCATTCATCCTAATTCTCAAGAATATTTTCTATATAGATATTTAGGGGAAATATTTCTCTCCGATATCAAAATTCTTGTCTCATCATTGATTTTCAGGATATCCCTTCGGTTAACATTGACCTTCCTTGATGTATTTCTAAAAGGTCTTGTAATTATCTTCCATTTGATCAACAATTTTAGTTTTCAACAACACCAGTTCACCAACAACATCTAAACACACTAGTATAATAAATCTCTTCCTATAAATGTCTTCATATAGATCGACATATATGGTTGAGTAAAGCAATTATTTTTATGATAAATCAATCCAGGAAATATGTCGATCCCATCCTCCTTTATTTTTATTGAGAATGCTCTCAATATTTACTCATGTTTTCATATATCCCTCCTATCTAGGCCATCAATTTAGGGTTGATAAGACATACTGATGTTCAACTCGATGTCTAGATCATGTTGGAGTATTTTAAAAATTATAGTGGTAAACCTTGGATTTAGATTAGATAAAATTTATAGTGATGTTCCATGTTTCCTCACCACTTAAATTATATATATCTATGACCTTTTATCAGGTTAAAAGTATAACATACCAAGTAGTTATAAAATAATCAATTTTCATATCTATTAATATTTATGAATTATAGGGAAGGATCTAATGTCCCTTGTAGTTATAGAATAATAATTTTTCATATCTATTAATATTTATGAATTAGATTTTAATTTTACTTTAGAGGGGATTCTTTTTCCAATATTTTACCTCACAATCAAAAATTTGTTTCTTCGAAATATATGTTTCACAGAAGACTATGTTATACTAAAAAATAAATTATTAATTTTATTATATTATGTGGCAGTTAAAAACTAACCATTTTATTGGAGATAATGAATAAAAATAACTATATTATGTTTACACATGTTTTTTAATGTTTTTTTACTTTCTTCCAAAAAAATTATTGGCATAAAATAAGTACAAATCCAAATTTAAGGATAAAAATATCTAATATTTTGAAAGTTAGTTTTACCACGTAATGATAGAAAACCATTTTCATTATAATTGTTATATTTTTTAAAATTTAGTATGAAAAATTAAACTTCATATTTGGAATAGGTACATAAAAATTTACATTATTTTAATTTCTGGTATTTTTCTAGTAATATTCATTTTCAATGAATAGTGGAAAATACTACATTTTAATTCAAAACTAATTTTCCATTTGCCTTATTTATATTTTTTGGATATAATTTTAATTGGTTTTAAAGAATAATTAAATATTTTTTATCATTTAATTCAATTTATGTCAGTAGAATAAATTTCAATTTGAAATTGGATATAAAAACTTCTTGAATTTTTGAACGTTTTTACATTAAAAACGTGTTTTCTCAATCAGTCATGGAGGTCAATTTTTAAATTAATTTTAGTCACTTATGTGAATTGAATTTTAAAAAATTTGAAGAAATGGTTTTAATCAATATGTGAAATTTTATCTAAGAGGATAAAAATAATTTTTTTCGAACAATTACATTAGTATTTTATTTACCATAGATAAAGGTAAACGTGGTAATTAAAGGTAAAAAAATATTATAATAATATAAAACATCCCAAACACTTGTACCAATATTTATGTATGATTTTTTTCCTACCAATAAAATAAATGGGCTGAAATTTTGGACTTTGGATGCCACTTGGGCATGATTATGACATTGATAACATTTTATTTAAATTAAAAACAAAGATGTCATAAACATGTCTCTTATTACTAAAACAATTTTAATATGGAGTTATATAAGTTATATATTCGACAATAAAAAGTAATTGTAAATCAATAAAATTAACTATATCATGATACATTATTTTTAATTTTTATAAATTAAATATTTAAAATTATTTATGACACAATGATGATGTCGAAATATATTTGTTAAAGGAAGAATTAAATAATTGATATTAATAATATTAAAAAAAATATAAATTGAAATATTTTATGGAATGGATGAATTTTATAGATGAAATATACATTTCATTGATAACCTAAACTTGTTTTCTCGATGGAATCAAGTAGTTATATATTTTTTTAAAAGTTAAGTGATGAATTGTTTTAAAATTGACATAATTCATATTTTGAAGTATGAAATATTTAATTAAAGAACTAAAATTCCTAAAAATCCAATATTCTGAAGAAAAAAAAGTTGTGTAAAGTCTCCAAATTAAATTAATGATTTATTCATTGGTCATTTTACATGTTATGGTAATTAGTTTAACTCTCAGTGTTTAAATTATGTAATAAAACAGTAATATTTAAAAGGGATTAAAAAATATATATTGATTAAAAAAAATATCCCAAACCTGTATAATATGTATTTTATGAATTAATTTCAGACCATAATCATAAAATATTTAAAATAAATAATCTTGGAAAAATTTGGAAAAGAAAATTAATTTATATTAATTTAATACTTTTCCTAATTCCTAGAATGCACCTCCCCACTCTTATAAAAATGAACTCTTCTTCTTTATTCCTTAAACATCATTAAACCTTTTGGATTATCCATGATCCTCCAGAAACACTTACTATATTCCTTACTGACATTATTAAGGCCTTATTTTATGAATAACACCATTCTTAGAGGTGTTAAGGAGTTAAAAGTGGTGACCATCCAATGGAAAGGTAATGCTTTTTAAGTGTTTCTATATTATTTCTTCTTCCACTTATTTAAAATATCCTCCATTAATGATGTGATAATATCTATAGTATCCCCAATATACTGATATATTATTAAGATAATATCATCACCTAAATAAATATCCACTTTAATAAAAGTGAAACAGAATTAATCATTAATACGTACGTGTGAACTATCACCTCCACGAACTAATATAATTAATCATCGAGGAACATCTTCCATGGAAGGTTATAATGATGGAATTAATGTTGTTATGTGAAATTAAAGACATATTAATCATTATATGATAATAATATATCAATTATGTTCTTACTTTCCATGCACATAAAAATGATAACATCGTTCATGCATATGTGTGAACTATCACTTCCACGATATGATGTGATTTTTTTATTCACTAAATCACTTGTATGAAATATCTAAGTATATTTAAAATATTAATAATTTTTTAATGATGCTATGATAATTTTTTGATGATAATATAAAAATTACCTTATTTCCACAATGATCAATGCAAAATGAAAACGTCACTCATGCGTACGTAGGATCTATTATCTCCAAGATTATAATTTTGTTTGTTTTTCATTACCATTATTAATCGGTTGAGTAAAAAGTATAATTAATTTAACAAATTTATAATTAATTCATTAATTTTATTCTATATATGATGGACTTATGACCACATGGAAAAATTTACATCATACCAAGTTCATTTCTGAACTCAAATACCAAATATTGACAAAATGTCTGACACGAACATAAATAATTAAGTTATTATTTTAAAATCATTATTAAGTTATAAAATGGGGATAATAAACTTGAAAAAGTTTCTCAATCAATTATAAATTTTCCTATGTTTATTATTCTTGAATATAAATAACGTATGAGATTATTTGGACTCAAGTTAATGGACTTCATCTCAATCTCCTTTCATTGAGTAATATTTTGATAATATATACCACTGTATTTTATATAGTGTATAATCAACCCCTTTTAAATATATATTCATTCAAATGTCATCACAAGGATTATTTTTATATGTATCATTTTATTAAATAACAAAAGAAATTTTTTTTAATATATACAATGATAATGAATTTTCCACTGTTGTGACCACTATTACATATTTCGATTCATCTATAAGACATAATGTTTTTAAAAGAAAAATAAATACCATTTTCCATTTTCATCAATTTAGGTACGGAAAATGGTGTTTAGAATGAATTATTTATATCAATATCTTGAAATTATATCTTCTCAAAAAAATATGGAAATGTTAGTTATCCATTATGTATGACTAATGTGGTGTGCTTATGCTTTTGTTCGTGGGAATTTCTTATGTATACAGGTGGTTCCTTGATAAACATAGGTTGGGTGATCCCTTGATAGCATTCCAATTAATTTGTAAATGAGACAAAATTAAACGATAAGGTTTATCCTAAGATATTTAGGGAATATACAGTGATGATTATTCCAAATGTAACCATGAGGGTTACTCCCTATATAGCAGTGAAAGCTATAATGTAAGTATTATATGGTTTTCACATGTAACATTCTTGATTAATGATTGCTAAGAAACCTTTTAAGAATCTAATGATTTCATGAGGTGTGTTAAAGAGAATATGTTTTATGGGTGAAAATATAATTTTGTTTAAAATGCGTTCATGAGTTTAAAATATTCATGGACTAAAAGTTTCATTACTTATTTTATATTCCTTAGTGAGATTTTTGTTCACATCCCAGGTTTTTTAAATATTTTCCATAGTGTATAAGGATGGGTAAGAGAATGGAATAAGTCAAGATTAATGTTATAAAGATTTCAATAAAGAACGAAGAAATCATGTTTCAAATAGTTTAATATTATCAAAAAAAGATTGGGTGTAAAAGTGTCTACAATATAATATTTGAGTTTTTATTTAATTTTTATGGCCTAATTATGAAAAACAATAATCTTAAAAAGATCCTCAAATGTGAATTCTTAAAATAACTCAAGATTATGTAATGTTTGATGCTGACACCTTATAATTGGTATCAATGGTTTTTTTATAAAATTAGGGGATGAGATATTATTAATAGAATATCCCTAAATTATTTTTACATTATGGTCCAATTTAAATGATATAGAATTTGATGATTACAAAGTTAATTCATCTAAGATATGTGTGTTTAGAATGGTTTTCCACAGAAGAAATAGGTATGCTATGATGAGATGATATCTAAAAGAAAACAACGTTCCCAATCAATAAATTGAGATGGTCTGAATCGGAACTAAACAATTGTTTATAGTAAAATTGAATCCAATCGGTGGTGGTAAATGGTTAGGAATATCAGGGATAGTGAGGAGATTGATTATCTTGATTGGGATAAATTCAAAATATTGTTTCATGAGAAATATTTTCCTTTGGTAGATTGACTTTGGATGTAAATAAAATTCTCTGAATTGAGGTAATATGGGGACTCAATGGATACATATGAAACCAAATTATCTCAACTGGAAAGTTATTATCAATATTTCATATGGTTTCTTGATATTAAAATCAATCGTTTTAATCTATATTAACTCCCATGTATCGAAGGGCGTTGGCTTCTCATAGTTAAAAATTTTGGGAAAAAAGTGTTATATGTGTATATAAGGTGGAAATGGTGTTTGTCGATGATCATTTGTTCCTCAAAAATTAGAATAAAAAAGGTCATAATGGCAGGGAAAAGGGACGAATTCATCAAAAAATAAGGATGGTAAGAAAATTAAGTTTACATTTTATTAGAATAGTGGTAAAAAACACACTGGATAAAGTTAAATAAATTCTGGTAAATGATTCCAATGTGGTAAAATGGGAAATAAGGCTCTCCACTACACTACAAAAGATCTAGTTAAAGGAAGACAAAATATTTTATACAATCGGTAAAATGTTTAAAATGTAATGAGATGGGTCATTATGGAAACACATGTCTGATGAAGAAATTGAATAAAGGATATCCACTATACAATAATACGAAAGGTGTGGTAAAATACATTGTAACTATTTTAGTAGATGTTGGGACATTAAATTAAGTGGTATCATGTATATTTTTTGTTTATTTAGATTATGAAAATGTTTTGTTTTATTCAGGGTCAACACATTTTTTTCATTTCTATGAAATTTTCTAGTAAATTGGAAAGACCACCTCATAGAATATATCCAGAACATATGGTAAATACACCTGTGAGAAATATTGAGGCAGAAAATTTATAAGAATATTCTTTTACCTATATGTGGAATGAATTTACCTGTAAACCATGTATTTTTTTCCTCTTATAGACTTTAATGTTTTTTAGGTATGGATTATATTTCTGTTTACCATTCTAAGATTAACAATTAAGCTAAAGAAGTTTGTTTTCTAAAAGAATTTCAGTTTGTGTGTAGGAAAAAATCCTTATCATTGATAACATATCAAGAATCTGAAAAAACTATTAAAATATAGAAGTGAATTTTACCGTGAACATATTGTTGAAATCATTGAAACTGTTTAGATTTATGATATTTTACTGGTGAATGCACATCTTGATGTTTTTCTTGATGATTTTTCAGGAATTATACCTGATCAGGAAGTTGAATGTATTACATACATAGTTCGTGATGCTAATCAAATTTCAAAACCCTCTTATCGAATGGAAAAAATTAAACATTTAGAGTTTAAGAAGAAATTAAAAGAGTTATTATATAAAGGTTTCATTTGTCCTAGCACATCACCATGGGGTGATCTAGTCTTGTATGTTAAATATAAAGAATCTTCAATGAGAAATTTCCTTGATTATAGAGAAATGAATAATATCACTATAAGGAAAAATAATTGTTTTCCTCAAATAAATTATATTTTTGATCAAATCCTGAGAGCATAAATGCAACACCCCATGTTTTTTTTAAATAAATTGAAATTTATGAATCTTTGTTTTCAGTTGATTTTTATAACTATCCTTTAATAATTATTTTGCAACTTCTATGTTTTGAATTTCAAAAAATAGTCATCTACATTTGTGTTCCGTAAGTTATTTAGAGGTTGATAGAACCAATGTTTGTTTTTGGTAAATATTAACATACCCTTATAAATTATAATATGAGTAGTAATATGACCCTAATGAATAGAAAATTTTATTATTATTTTATTACCATAAAACTCTAAGATAATGACATATTGGTTAATTTTCCAATGTGATATAAAAGTACTTATAGTATTAAAATTATAAATTATTGATTAAGAAATATTTTATTTAAAAATTAAATTAATAATATTTAGAAAATTATTTTCAAAAAATGGAGTTCAGTTTTGAATTCTACACTTTGAAAAATAGTTATGGTTAATTTTTGGTATTTTTTTGAAATTCATGAATTTTTTATGAATAGTGAAACACAGTAAAATACTGTATATCCAAATTATCATAAAAATACACTATTTATGTTATCATGAGTGATGTAAGGCCACTTTTTTTGAACTCACATTCCATTATTACTATTTTTAGTCACATGAATTTATATTATTCATAGTCTTCAGGAAGTATATTATAATAATGATTTAAATAATGTAAAATTCTTCCCCTCCTCGACTATAAATACCACCCATTTCCCCCTCTTCATCCCACACCTCTCAAGCCTTGAGAATTATCTAATTTCTACCAAATTCCATGCCCAATCTCCTTCCCAACGTCCAAGACCTGCTGGTTTCAGCCAAAGGCCAGAAACAAATTCCTTAAGGAGGGTCTCAAGGAAAAGAGATCAAGAGCTAAGAAATCTTATTCCTTTTTCGTGTTTTTTCCTTTATTTTCCTTTTATTTTATTATAGTCTCTTAACCTCCTCTTATACAAGAGGAATGAACTCTCTAAAAATAATTTATATTATATATTTTCTCATGTTCATAGAAAACTCATCCTCATTCTTCTTCTCCTCTCCCACTTATTTATGGAATAAAAAAATTTTCTGTGATGTGTCGAATTACTGACATCGTGGATGATGTGATTTAAATTTTCATCAATTATTTCATGTATGGTAATGAAATAAGTTTTATGTTTGAACCAGGTCATACTATATTTATTATTTCTCATCCATGGTTCAGGAATTATTTTGTACACATGGTTTTAATGTATAATACAAATTGAGGTTGTTATTATCAAAAACCACTAAAATGATATAAATGAATATCATTAATGTTTTATCTTATGAATCGCCCTAATTTAAAAATTGAAAATCATAAATGGAATAATTTATGGTTTTGGAAATATGTAACTACCATTCCATTGAAATTTAGGTCTTTCACTTCCAATCGACAAGAGCATCCATCATGAACTGATCATAGAAAACATGTAAAGAAAGCACCCAAAACAATGGAGGGAACAAAATAATAATAATTAATGGGTGAAATGATGTTACAAAATAATCATATAAGGTCTTATAAACATGAATATGTTTTTATAATATATTAATAACACTCTTTTAAACATTATAAAGGAGGTTTAAACACATTTGAAGTTAGAAGAACCTGAGGTAACAAACTTCATGACCTAATTTCAAATCTATCAGTTCCCCTTCTACATTATCCATTATGTTGTTTTAATATTATTGGTGTGATATTTTTTTTATATTATGTTTAATTATGTGTATTTACAGTGTATACAAATGTCCATTCTGTTTTATTAATTCTCACTCCATTTAGAAATTAAGGGACTTCCCTTTAAAAAACCATTTAAAACTCTCTTTAATAAATTTCAAATGGATTATTTTTTATGGGTATGTAATGAGAGGTTTCTCCTTATTTCAAGATACTTTATTACCATGATATGTTTTTTTTAAATTATTTACATTTTTTGAGCCCATTATAGCTCAAGATATGTTGGGTTGAGCACATTATAGCTCAAGATATGACGGGTGAGCCCTGTTATAGCTCTCCAATTTATTTGGTACTCTAGTGATAGATGTTGACAAAGGGTTATTCCATGTGTAACGGTAAATTTAATAGTGATATGGTAACAATTTTCCAAGGAAAATACATAATGTTTTTATGCATATTAGTTTTTATGATAATGGGTTTTATTGTTTTTTATGTTATCAAATGACTAACGCTTTCATTACTTATATCTCCTACTGAGTTTTATCTATATCCCATGTTTTTAAAATGAATTTCAAAGGATATGAGGATGAGTAAGAGGAATAAGGGAGTCATGATGAATGATGTAGAGGTTTGTTAATGAAATCATGGTTTAATCTTTAATGTTTTATATTTTGAAAAAAATGGAAATTGTTTTTAATAGTATCCTCTTGAATGAATATGGTATGTTATGTATGTAAAGTATCCAAATTCCCTAAAAATCTAAACATAAAAACATCCTGAATGTGTAATAATGTATGGTCTTGTGTAAATTTTCATGATATAGTAATGTTTTAAGGTTGGGTCCATATAGTTGGTATCATTGGATGGTTTAGATAAATTTAGGGGCTAAGATAATGTAAAAACATTAAAATGACTAATTTTTAACATATGATTAATTTTAAATGTTATAGAATTTAAATATTACCATGTTTCTTCATCTATGATATGTTTTTTCAGAATCGTTATCCATATAAGAAAAAAGGAAGATGAAGTTGGAAGGCACCAAGAGGCTGATTTCAGTTCGAATCTACAACCCGAAATGGTGGGAATCAGAACCGAGATGTTTATGACAACAATGGGTCAGTTGACTCCATCAATAAATGGTGGTGGTATCCATTATATAGTGAAACATGATCAACCATAAAAAACATGGCTTTTATGGAAAATTTTCTGAGGCAACATCCTCCAGCATTCAGTGGAACCGCTTATCTAGTGATAGTTGAAGAATGGATTAATGCTCTAGAAAAGATATTTGTTGTCATGGGATGTTTGTAAAATAATTAAGTTAACACTATAAATTTAAAATTTGGAAGGTTAATATGATAAATGGTGGTCTCTATTTAATAATACAATAAAAGGATATGATCTTAAGAGTATGAAATTGGTTGATTTTAAGAGTCTTTTTCTGAAAAAATATTTTCCAAAACTATTTGACTTAGAATATAGAAAAAATTCTTACAACTGATGTAGTAAGATGATGATTCTGTGGCAGTATATGAATCCAATTTTACAAGACTGGGCATCTATGTACTATATTTTACTCAGGATTTTGAAAGTAAAATTAACAGATTTTAATCTGGTTTGAAAGAGTTATGGCGAAGAGGTTTGGCCTCATGAGAGTTTAAAATCTAAGAGAAGATTTCTTTTTTGTGCTAAAAAGGTTGATGTGGAGTTTGATAACACATATATTCCACGTGATGATAAGAATAAAAATAGTTCATGTTGGCATGCAATGGGGATGAACCCCTCAAAGATGTATATAGGTAATAAAATGAATTTTTGTTCTTGTGAAAAGTTTGGTAGAAGGCATCCTGGTGAATGTCTTGTAAATTCTAGGAAATGCTACTGATGTGGATATTTTGGACCAATTTCTCATGATTTCAAGGAAAATGATATGAAAACTAATGAGAAGCCGATGGTGAGATTCTTTAACTGTAAGGAATTGAGTCATGTTGTTAATTTTTTTTTCAGAAGCTAGTTACTCTAGTAGGGAATTAGCAAGATATAAAGCAAACGAGTTTGGAATTTTCAACCACACTAGTAGATTTGGATCTATCAAATGTGGTGGTATAAGGTACATTTCTTTTTTTTATAGATTTTGAAAATGTGTTTTTTGATTCTGTGTATACACTTTCGTTCATTTCTGAAATTTTTTTGGAAAATTAGAAGATTCAACCTCATGAAATAAAAACAAATCTTAAGGTAAAAACACATGGAGGAAATATAGTAGAAGAATGAAATTATAATAATTTTCCTATCCTTGTCAGTGTAAAGTGTCTACCAAAAACCTATTTGTTTTTTCTCTAGTAGAGTTTGATGTTATTTTGGGTATGGACTAGCTTTCTTTTTATCATGCTAAGATAGATTATAGAGGAAAAGAAGTTGTTTTTTAGAAATAATTTCAGTTTGTGTATAAGAATGAACCCATACCATTAATAACATATCAGGAAGCTAATAAACGGATAATGGATAGAAAATAAAGTTATATTGCTCATATTTTGAAAGATAAAGGAACTATCTAGATTAATGATGTACCAGTGGTAAATGAATACCTAGATATTTTTACTGATTATTTTTCGGGTGTTATTCATAATCAAGAGGTTGAGTTTACTATTGACTCAGTTCATGATGCTATGCCAATTTCTAAACCTCTTTATCAAATGGACCAAATGGAACGTCTTGAATTAAAAAATATGTTTCAAGAATTATTAAATAAATGTTTCATCTGACCTAGAACTTCTCCATGGGGCGATCCTATCTTGTTTATTAAGAAGAAAGATGGTTTAATGATACTTTTCATTGATTATAGAGCCATGAATAACATTACTGTTAAAAACATGTATCCTTTTCTTCATATCAATGATTTTTTTGATCAACTATTGGTAGAAAATTATTTTTAGAAGGTTGACTTGAGGTTGGGGTGCCATCAGTTGAAATTAATGGATGATTTCATCCTGAAGACTGTGTTTCGTACTAGATATGGACATTATGAATGTTTAGTTATGCCTTCTGGGATAACTAATGCACCTTATCTATTCATGTATATAATGAATATAATATTTCATGAGTTCTTGTATATGTTTGTGGTTGTGTTTATTGATGAAATTCTGGTATATAATAGAATTCAAGGGGACCATGAAAAAAATCTAAGGGTTATTTTGAAAACCTTAAAAGAAAATAAATTATATGGAAAATTCCGAAAGTGTGATTTTCTAGTCGCAACAGAATTATTTTCAAGGGAACATTGTAAATAATGGTGGAATAACATTTGATCCTACAAAAAAAGTGGTTTATGAATGGCCAAAACGTACAAATGTTACATAGATTCTTAGATTTCAGGGATTAGTTGGTTATTACTGAAATATTTTTATAAAAATTACATGGTTATCTAGCCCACTAACTAAGTTAACACAAAAAGGGTTTGAATTTATTTGGATATAAGAATGTGATGTTTGTTTTCAGGAACTGAAGAAGAGATTGTTGAATGCCCTATTTTTTCCCTTGCCTTCTGGAAATGGCGAGTTTGTCAAATATAGTGATGATTCATTGAAGGGAATTGGTAGTGTTCTGATTCAAAATGATCATGTTATTTATTATGCTTCATGAAAACTAAAACCTCATGATTTAAATTATCCCACATATGATTTGGAATCATCATCTGTGGTTTTAGTTTTGAAAATTTTGAGGCATCATTTATACGGAGCCAAATGTCAAATATGTACTGACCATAAAATTATAAAGTATATATTCACTCAGAAGTAATTAAACATGACACAGATAAGATTCTTTGAACTGATAAAGGATAATGATTTCACAATCAATTACCATCCAGGAAAACTAAACAAAGTGGTAGATGTTGTTAGCTGAAAACATCATGCATCATTAACCATGTTGTGTTTGGAACATGATCCCTTTGATTAATGATTTGATGAATTTTGTCTTAGAAGTTATTGGTTTTAGGAATACGTCTGTTTTTCTTCAGGTTTCAGTCTATTCATCATTATCAGACAGAATTCCAGAACCGTAGAAGGAAGATAGTGAGCTATAGAAAAAGGTAGAATTGGTTAAAATGGGTAAGTTTATAGAGTTTAACCTTGATCAAGATTGTGTTTTAAGATTTAGAAAATGGTTTCATATGCCTTTTGATTCCTAGTTAAAGAATAATTTTTTGTGTGAAGATAATTTTTCTCCATTGTCAGTTCATCATGGATGTACTATGTTGTATAGAGACCTTCATAGTATTACTGGTGGGATGGAATGAAAAGGGATATTTCAAAATTTACTATGAAATGTTCGACATGTCAACAGGTTAAGGCTGAGTAGTTGTTACAAAGGGGATGCTTCAGCCTTTTCGACTGACATAGTGGAAGTGGGAGAATATATCCATGGAAATTTTGATGTGACCACCTAAGACTTCTCGATATAAAAATGAAATTTGGGTTATTGTTGATCAGATAAAAAAATCTGCACATTTAATTTCTATTCATGATACAATGCCATTGGATCAGCTTTCTCGACTGTACCTCAAAAAGATTTTCAGGTTACATGGAGTTCCTATTTTCATTGTATCTAACCGGGATCCCATGTTCACTTATAACTTTTGGAAGGTCCTTCAGAAGTAATTGGTAAAGAATTAAATTTCATTATATCTTTTCATCATCAATTAGATGGGAAGTTAGAATGAACAATTCAGACATTGGAGGATCTATTTTGAGCTTGTTCAATGGACTACCATGGTAGTTGGGATTAACATCTTTTATTAGTTGAGTTTCTTATAATAATGGTTTTTATTACAGTATACAGATGGCACCTTTTGAGGAATTGTATGGGAAGCAGTTTCATACTCATTAATTTTGGGATGAAGTCGGTGAAAGAAAGTTGATGGGGCCAGAATTAGGAGAGGAAGTGGCTGAAAAAGTGAAGATGATCCAGCAGCACATGAGGATAGCTCAAAGTAGGCAGAAATTTTATGCAGATAATGGAACGAAAGACTTATTTTTTGAGGTAGGTGACCATGTTTTCCTTAAAATCTCTCATTGGAAAACTGTGAATAATTATGGTAAGAAAGGGAATTTAAGACCATGGTTCATCAGTCCTTTTGAAATCTTGGAGAATGTTGGAATAATTTCATAACGAGTAGCGTTTTCTTCGTGTTTGTCTCAGGTACATAATTTTTTTCATGTTTTTATGTTGAGAAAGTATGTTCCAGATTCATCACATGTCTTGATTCGAGAAGCAGTTCCTCTAGAAGAGAACGTTTCGTATAAAGATAAACCTATTCATACTTTTTATCGAAAGGAACAGGTATTGCGGAATAAGGTAATCCACCAGGTAAAGGTTTGGTGGAGAAACCACATGGTTTAAGAAGCATCATGGGAGTCTAAAAATTCTATAAGGTAAAGTTACACTCATTTGTTCAATGAGAAAATAAAATTACGAGGAGACAATTTATAGAAGGTGGGGATAATGTAACACCCCAAGATTTTTTAAAAAATAAATTGAAATTCATGAAATTTTTTTATAACTTTATATTTATAACTATCCATTAAACAAAAATTTTCCACTTCTAGGTTTTGAATTTCAAAAAATGGTCATCTACATTTGTGTTTTGTAAGTTAATTGGAGTTTGATGGTACCAACTTGTGTTTTGGTGAATAGTAGCATACCCTTATGAATTGTAATATGACCCTAATGAATTTTAAATTGTATTATGGTTTTATTTTCTTAAGAATCTATGATATTGAAATCATGATTAATTTTTTAGTGTCATATAAAAGCAGTTATTGTTTTTAAATTATAAATTTTTGAATTAAGTATGATTTTATCTAAATATTAAATTAATAATATTTACAAAATTATTTTCAAAAAATGGAGTTCATTTTTGAATTCTACATATAAGTAAATGGTTACAGTGAATTTTTGGGATTTTTCTGAAATGCATGAATTTTTTATGAACATTGAAATATATTGAAATATAATATATTCAAATTATCAGTAAAATACACTATTTATGACATCATAAGTGATTTAAGGACACTTGGTTTGAACTCCCACGCCATTAATACTATTTGGGGTCACATTAATTGAGATTATTCATATTATTGAACAAATATATTATAACAACGATTTAAATAATGTAAAATACCTCCCCTGTTCCACTATAAGTACGACCCATTTCCCAATCTTCCTCCCACACCTCTCAATCCTTGAGAATTGTATAATATCTTCCAAATTCCCTCCCTAATATCCTTACCCACGTTCATGACCTTATAGTCTCACCCAAAGGCCAATATCAACAGCCTTAAGAAGGATCTCAAGGAGAAGATATCAAGTGGTAAGAAATCCTCTTCTTTTTCATGTCTTTTCCATTCCTTCCCTTTTCATTTTTTATAGTCTCATACCCTCCTCTTATACAATAGGAATGAAATCACCATAAATCATGTATATTATATATTTTCTCTTTTTTATGGAAAATTCATCATCATTCTACTCCTCCTCTCCCACTTATTCAAGGAATAAAAACATTGTCCGTGATGTCTCGAATTTCCAACATCGTAGATGATGTGAATTCAATTTGCCTTAATTATTTAAAGTCTGGTCATGAAACCATTTTTAAGGTTGAACTAGGTTATAATAAATGTATTAATTCTCATCCATGGTTTTTAATTATTTGGTATACATCGTTTTAATTTATAAAATAGAATGAGGTCGTTATTATGCAAGAACCACTAAAATGATCTAAACGAACATCATTAATGTTTTAACTTATGAATCTCCCTCATTTCCGAATTAAAAATCATAAATGGTATAATTTATGGTTCTAGAAATATTTAACTAACATTATAGTCCAATTTTGTTGTTTCACTTCCAATCGAAAAGAGCATCCATCATAACATGATCATGGAAAACATGTAAATAAAGCACCCAAAACAATGGAAGGAAAAAATAATAATAATTCAAGGGTGAAAGGATGTTATTAAATGATCATATAAGGTATAATAAACATGAGTATGTTTCTATGAGATATTAATAACAGTCTTTTAACCATTATATAAGTTTTTTAAACACATTTTAAGTAAGAAGAACCCGAGGTAATGGAATTCTTGGCCCGATTTCCAATCTTTGGGTTAACCTTCTAATTTATCCATTATATTAATGGGACTTTCCATTTATAATTTATGGGACTTTCCTTTAAAAATCCTTTTGAAACTCTCTTTAATAAATTTCAAAAGAACTGTTTTTTATCTACATGGCATGAGAGGTTTCTACTTATTTCATGATACTTTATTACCACGATATGTTCCTTGGACATTATTTATGTTGTTTTGAGGCCATTATAGCTCAAGATATGCTGGTTTGAGCCCATTATTTCCCAAGATATGTTGGGTTGAGCCCATTATAGCTCAAGATATGACGAGTGAGCCCCATTATTGCTCTCCAATGCATTGGGTACTCGGGAGATGGAAGATGTACAAAGGGTTATTCCATGTGTATTGGTGAATGTAATAGTGATATGGTAAATATGTACCAATTATACTACATGATGTTTTTAGGAAAATGAGTTTTTACGATTATGGATTTTATTGGTGTTTATGTTATCACATGACTAATTATTTCTTTTTTTATACCCCTTATTGAGTTTTATAATCATCCAAAGTATTTAAAATGTTTTTCATAGGATATAAGGATGGGTAAGATAATGAAGTTAGTTTTGATGAATGATTTATAGGGTTGTTAAAGAAATAATTTTTTAAGCTTTAATGTTTTATATTTTGAAAAAAAAACTGTTTTTTAATTGTATCCTCCTGTATGAATGTGGTATGTTCTGTATGTAAGGTATCCTTACTCTCTAAAACTCTAAACTCAAAAAGATCTTCAATTTGTAATAATATATGGTATTGTGAAAAATTTTAATATTAAGTGACATTTTAAGGCTGGGTCCTTATAATAATTTTGACCGAAGGTTGACATGAGGTCGGGGTACCATCAGTTGAGAGTAAAGGAAGAAGACATTCTGAACTCTGTGTTTCATACTAGATATAGAAATTAAGTGTTTTTAGTTATATTAGTTTGGGTTAATTAACTTCTAGAATATACTAACATGTTATAAATAAACACTTCTAATTATGATAAATAGCTATTTTAATTCTATATAGCTCGGTACATTGAAAGATGTATAAGTTATTTTAAATATATAAGATCCATTTGTTTGTGATCAAAGGATCATAAGATCCCCTAAAAGGTGGAGGTCTTTTTTGGGAAGATATTGATCAATGAATGAAGTTGATAAAATATATAAAGCACGAGGAATAGATCAATGAGATGGAGAGGAAAGAATTCTATAAATTGTATTTACATAAATATTTTCCACACACTCGATGAATAAAATGGAGAAGAATTTCCATATCCTCATTAAAAAAATGGTTAATAAATAATTTCATACAAGGAATATATCATAATATGTTCATGATATTCCATTGACATATATAATTCATTTGAAAGTAATGTTGATCACTTCTTTTGGGGAATAATGTTCTGTCTAAAAAATGAATTCTAGATTAAGGATTTTGAAATCACTGAAGGAATTTTCTAATGTTCCATAAAATTAAAAATAGAGATCAGGGAATCTTAAGGATCTCATTATACTAGAGATAACAAGAGGAGAGTGTATTTCAAATTCTAGAAGTGTGATAGAAAATTCTCAGGGAGTCAATAATACAACCGTCCCACTTATCATAAGTGTAGAATGAAGCACACTAGAACTTTCATAAATGGTATAATGAAGTACATTCAATGTGGGAAGTATGGGAATATATATAGTAATTTAAAATAGTGTAAACCCACCAATATGGTAGATTTAAGTAATTATGTAGTCAAAACATAGCCTACTGTAAAAATTTTCCACTAGAAGGAAAAATGACACAATGAATAAATGCACTAATATAAGGGATATAGATGAAAAATAATGAAAAAAATCTCTATAGCCTAGAGTGAAAGCTTGAGATTATGTCATCACAAGTAACGACGAGGATCACAACAAAAAATGGTGATATTTACCCAAGTTATACATTCAAGGATAGAAAAAGTAATAATTAATTATTATTCTTTGAATTCCTTTATATCATTCCTGTTTAGTAAAAATATTCACAAACCACTACAAAAAACTAATATTGAGATACTAGTAAAATTATAAACTTTTGAAATTATTATATACCAAGTATAGAACTAGTACATTTTCCAAGTTAGTGGGATAAATTTTCATCTACGACTTATGATACTATATTTAAAATAAATATATATTATTCTGGGAATTGATTTGATTTACTTATATAGAGCCAATATACATTTTAAATAGATATAAATATCCCTTTGAATTTTGAATTGACCATAGATTCTTTGCATGTTCATGGAGGAAGAAGAAACTTAATTGGTATCTTCATCTCAAGAATTGATATCATTTTCTTGTATGAAAGTGAATCTAGCTTAAATGATTGAGTCTAAGGAAAGGATAATCCTTGATGACATTTTCATTTAATGATAATTCTATAATGTGTTCCCCAAATAATATTTTTGGCCTTACTATTTATCAATATGTTTAGTTCTTCATCGAACGTATTCCCATATATTGTATAATATTATAGACTCCAAATAAATTGTCCATTTTTTGAAATTTTGGAGTTGAATAAGCAATGATAATAGAATATAAGTAAAGGGTTTATAACCAAGGTAATTCAGTTGGGGTTCTCCTGTCCTCTATATCCAAAATAAGGATGGGTAAGTGGTATTCTAGATTGACTATGGAGAGAAAAAAAATATGATGACGAAGAACAAGTATCCTCTTCGATGTATTTATGACTTGTTCGATTAGCTATGTGGAGACCAATACTTATCAAAGGTGGATCATTGGTCAAGGTATTATCAAATGATGGTAATAAAAAAGGATATATACATGATTTCCTTTGATTTATGGGATAAGAGAAACATGTTCATTTTGATTCCATTTATGCTCATTAATTCCACGACAATATTGAATGAATTTATGAATAGATTATTTAGGGATTACCTCAAAAAAAAATTCAAAGTACTTATTGATTATATATTTATCTACTCAAAAAGAATGTTGAAGCATGATGAGCATTTGGATTTTTTACATAATAACTTTAATAAAGAAAATATGATTGAAAAATGTAGTAAATGTGTGTTTTGTTAGGAGAATGTAATAAACCTTGGTAATAATAATAGATTAAAAGGTATATGTGTTGATCAATGAAAAATGAGGAAATTAATGGAAAGAGAAAACCAACCTATGGAATACAAATAAATTTTTTCCTTTGATTATCTAGGGACTATCTTCCATTTGGGTAAAACTTCTCAGTTTTTTCAATCATAGTAACAATGGTAACTCAGAAGAGGATGATGTTTTTATTGAATGATGAATGTGATGAAATAATCATAGTGATGATGAAGAGGATAATCGCTATACTGTTTCTCACATTACCGACCAATGGAGAAGGGTTTCTAATATACAATGATAAATCCAAAAAATGATTTAGGTTGTGTAAGAATTCAAGATGAAAATGTTATAGCTTATGACACACAATAATTTATGATCTATTTGTAGAACTAGATAATAAATGATATAGAATTTTTTGTAGTGATATTACTGTTGAGGATTTGTGACACTATCCTTATAGGAATAAGTCTGACATAAATGGATCATAAAATCCTCAAGTATATATTCACACCAATATAACTCATTTTTCACCAAAAAAGCTGATTCTATATGATCAATGATTATTTTATTTTAATACATTACCATTATATGAAGGTGAAAAAATTTAAATATTCTCTACATATTTAGGATCCTACAACAATTTTCATGAAGAAAATTTCAAGGCATCTAATATTATTGGCCATATAGACGTTGAAAATGGGAATAATAAAAGGATCACTATCCTAAATTTCTTAAATGATTTCTCAATAATCATTTCATGAGTTGATCAAGGATGTATATCTGGTTGATGAGGTACTATAGAAAAATGTTACAAATATTAATGATTCAAAATTTTATAAAGATGGTGTTATAGGCTTTTGAACCCAAATATGTGCCCTATCAAAACTAGAACTATAAAGGTAACATTTGGATAGTTTGCATAGATCATCTGTCTCTATTAAATCCAAAATAACTAATATGTAAAGAGATTTTAAGAAAAATATATGCTGGGATAATATAATAAAGGAGATTATAAAATTTGTATCATTATTATTGGTATAAAAATGTGTCAATAATGAAAAAAGATTATTGGTTTTGTGAAACAACTTCCCATTCTAGTATGTAAAATGGGAAAACATAGTGATGGATTTAGTCATAGGAATCTACCGGTCACCTAATGGAAATATTTCCTTCTAGGTGGTAGTCTATTGCATTTCCAAGCCATCACATTTCATTTTTATCATGCATGGTTTTTCTATTTTACAACATGGTAAGATATACATAAGTGAAGTTATAGGAATACAGGGCGTTCCTCTATTTTTATTAACTAATCAAGATAAGAGGTTTACCTTGAGGCCTTGGAGAATCCATAAAAAATAATTGGTTAAAAAATTGAGCATCAACATTGGTTTCATGAAAATATAGATAGTCTTTATAAAGGATCCCTTCAAATGTTATATGATATGATAAGATAATGTTAGATGGATTTCCATAGATGTTGGTATCAAAACCTACGCATAGTAGAATTACCATATAATATTTTTATATTATATCTTTAAAATGGAACACTTTAAGTCTCTATATTTGATTAGATGATGCAATCAATCATGTTTGGATAATGATGGAAATCAAAAATTGATTATAACTAAATTTATATAATAGATGATAGAGAATGTTTCAAAACCATCAATGTCATATGAAATGCACAAAATGTATACATAAAATCTATATAGACAATTGTATATTATAACTAGATTTTGGGTTCAGTGATAAAGTGTTCCATTAAATATCAATGTTGAAGAAATTAATGATTTATGGGAAGAATGGAATGGTAAGTCAAAGATACATAGTCATGTTCCAGATGTTTGATTGCATCAGAGTGGAGGGATATCAAATAGAACTTCCACTTAACATATTTCATCTATATGATGTGTTCCATGTATTCCAATGATGGATGTTCATATCAGAACCCTCACATGTACTGAATATAAAGGTGGTGCCATTGAAAATGATATTTCAAATAAGGAGAGGCTATAAAATATCATCCATTATAGAGACATGGTACTATGAATTAAGATAATTGACCTGGTAAAATTGCTACATCATAACCACATGTTTGAGGAAATGACATGGAAACTAAAAGTGGGGATGAAATAGAAGTACCTTCATCTATTTTAGTGTTTTTATAAATTTATTTGGTTGAAAATATTTATTGGGGAATTATTTAATGACCCATATATTTAAAATTGAAATTGTCTTTTTAAATGAATAAATTTTATAGTATGAAATAAATTTATAGAAAACAAATGAACTAATTTGGTTTTGAGAAAGTAATAAGTTATATCATATCATATTTAGTATACTATTAAAAATATTATCAATTTTTATTGTATCTATTATAAATTTATCATCAAATTTATATTTATATAGGGTTATGATAAATCCAATTTACATAGCAAAATGAAAGGATATTCATCATTAGTAGTATAAAATCCCATGAATTCAATTTATTTAATCTTATAATAGAGAAGTTATCAATGATAATTAACCTAGAACAATATGAATATGAAATTAAACTACTAAAGAATAAGTGAAATTATTAATATTAGAAGATCATGCTCATGGAGATCATGAAACAAACCATGTTCACAAAACCACCACACGAAAATATCACCATTTCAGACCTTACCCATTGGGAATTATTTAATGTGATAGAAGTATATGTCCTTAGTCTTCAATATATGAATTTATATTTTTTCATTTTTAATTAAATAATGATTATATATTTATTTTATTACATGATAATGATTAAATAAAAAGTTTGATAAAAATTATAAATTTTTCTGAGGAAAAAAGTTGAATTTTTGACAAGTATATTATTTCAATGAAGAAACAATTTTTAATGAATTGGATAATTTTTGGATTTAAATATTGATTTAATAATATATTCATATTAAATATTTTTAATATAGATAATTTTTAATATAAATTAATGATGTATGATGTAATTTTTATAATGGCCAAAAACTGGTGGAGTAAAAAATATATGTTACTTTTAATAAAAGGTGATGTTTGATTTGAAACTATAAATTTTAATATATAGAGATTTAATTTGAAAAAATAAATATAAATTTTGATATAATTACATCGAAATTATCCAATTACTAATTTTTCAAAATTTTCTGATAAATTTGATATTTGAGGTAAAAATTTAATATCGTATAATTATACAGTTTGTATTATGACATCATGAAACTCCAAAAGTTAGGTAATAAATAGTAAATATAGTCTCTAATATGAATAATAGTTTAAAATTCTAATATAATTTTTTTTTATTTTTTTATAAATTTTATAAATCCTCAATGAATCCTCTATAACTTATATTACGTTTTGCGGTTTTAAATTCATTTTTTATAAATCTGATATGCTTTTATATAATCCAGTTTATTATTTAATGTAGTTCAGTTCTTTTCCTTATAAAATAATTAAATAAATTCATCTTTGGCTCTAATAATGGGAAAACAAATGGGATGCTCTTTGGATAGGATTAATCGATCATATAGAGTCTAATACCTATGTTTAGAAATTAAAAAAGAATTATAATTTTTTTCCCTATAAAAACCTTCTGAACCCCAATTCATCCTCACTTAAAAACGTATATCCTGAATTTTATGTAAAATTAAATATGTATAATCCTTTTTCTTATCCACCATTCTCTTAATAAGATCCTCTATTCCTTTTAGAAGAGCACTCCCTATGAAGTGGATCATCTCATTTTTTTATTTATTCAAGCATATTCTATATATTATTACTTTTTATTCCCATTTATTCATGAAGTGATGTGATTTTAAACCAACATATCACATATGTTATGAATTAAATGTTATTATATAACCATTTCACACACATTAAAATCTTCCATAAATCTGTATGCACCCCCGTTATGTTGCAAGAATTATCCTGCGATTTTTGCATGCCAAACATTTGTATAGTGAATATCTATCCCCATTTACAAGGAATGGTATTCATCTAGATGTACCTGTTATTCAATAATTGGGGAATTACATTTATTTAACCCAAAATAATTAATTATAGGACTAAATATTATGAAATATGATCCAATATTGAATGATATATGTGGGACACTTATGCATGAACATGATATGAATATGGTGGGTGGGAAAAAAGTTTATATACATCCAATGCATTGTATATTTTTTATTATCATCAGATGAAATTTATGGTGAAGGGGAGGTCATATTAATCACAATAAGTTATTATGTCTTGATAGTAAGCTTTTCATTACTCTTATAATGCCATGTTTTCTGTTTTCTCCACATTCCCATATTGCCTTATGTTATCATCATTCATCATGCTTCAATGTTATGTTTATGATTCTCACAACTCTTATATTAAAGTTATATTCATTTTTACTCACATGTATTAAATTAACCATGTTATTATTTTATAATTACGTTACTAGGAATTATAAATCACCCTTTCTATATGTATGTCACCTAGTTTTCCCATGAAATTTTAGAAGATCAATGAAATTTATGGGCATGTTATAGAGTTTTATTTTATAAAATGGTATTTATATGTAATTTTTCTATGATATATACCAAAAAAACTAAATTAACATGGCTAAATGATCTTATTGATTTATATTATAATTACCTTTTTATAATAAATCATGAATTAAGGTATTTTAAATATATCATTTTTCATCATACGACACTAGGGTGCTCAATTGAGATAAACTGTACAGTGTGTGACATAAACTAGAAGGTATACGAGATGTTATTATATATTTAGATGAGGCGAATGAAACATTATCATATATAAAGGTGAATTAAATGTGAATTAATCATTGACTATGACTTTCTATTTGTGGAGAAATGATAATATATGATTTGATGATTTGGGGTTGACATACCTCATGTCTCATGGTCACTCAATTTCATTGAAAAGGTAATGTATAACAGTTTATGAATTCATGGGATGATGTTTTTTTACTCACATAAAAAGATCCATTTTTTGGTGAAGAAAAAACTAGTTCCCATTATATCATGAGTATCAATGATTATTTTGTAGAGGTTTATATTTTCATACCTTTTTGGATCCAATGACTCATATTTTTTGTTAATGCAACAATGGAACAAGGGGTAAAACATTATGGCTTGGTGAATGGGGATTGAGTATGACATAGAGAGATGCTTAAAAAATTATTTTAGAGTATATCTAAAATGGTATTTGATGGGTATTCACAAAGTACTCTATATGATTTAATACAAATTTTTCAAATGATATGATTCAAAAACATTCTTGGAAAAAATTCAAAATGAGTCCTGAATATGGTTTTAGAAGTTACTATATATGATATATCAAAATTATATATGACAGGAATTATTAAAATATCTAGTTCAAGTGGCATATTTAATGAGATATGCACTAATATCTAATTAAATATAACGTTCCTTAGGATGTCTATTATCAACATAGTGAAATCTAAAAGGGTATTTTATATTTATATAGTATTTTATTTATAGGTGTATATTTAAATCTATTTAGCTCAATGTGAAGTTAAATATTTTTTGGGAGAAAGAATTTACGAAATTAGATTATATTTTAAAATATTGGATACAATTTAATATTTTTAATATATTATGTAACTCATAGAGATAATGATGCATAAGATTAATGCACTAAGACACATATTAACTGATATGTTGTAATGAATGAGTTAACATGAGAACGAACATGTATTGTCCTTGAGGGACCTATGAAAGTTGAAATTTAATTTTATGGTGGGTGAATGAGTTATAATGGTTAATTTAATATCCATGAAATGGATAACCACTCTTTATTATCCTCTTTAGCGTTCAATGGCACAAAAAAAGTCTTGGAAGTTGGAAAATTATAATCATATAATGAGTGTCAGGTCCAAAAATCATGGATACCTTTAGAGGTGGGAGAACATCATCTACTAATATTTAGATCAATATAATCCATAACAAATGAATATTGAGATTATGGGGTGGTATATTTAGTGAAAGGTATGTAATGTTTATCAGTTTTCTTCACATACAATATTTTATAAATGATTTTAGTTTATCATATACCTAGAGATATTGGGTGACTTGTATACTAAATTACATATTTTGAAATGAATAAAAATTTTTCATCTTCTTAGGAACCATAAAATATGGTCTTAGGCTTCAACCACATTTTAGGTCAAACCCATTTAACCATATACACCAACTTCATTGGTTTAACATATAAGTCCACAGAATCCTCAAGGAAAGAGACATAATAGTTTCTTGGTAAAAACTGAAAAATACCATCATAGGTAAATGAAGATTCTCCACATATATGTTATCTACCTCACAAGGCTAGTAAATATACTAATAATGATGGAAATTGAAATTTATAAAAACATTTCATTTCAAAATCCCACCAAAGGTACCTTGAAGAAATTTATTTTCCCTACCCACTCAGCCTCTCCTATTTAGTTTTTAAGAAAAAGTTAGGTTTATTAAATAAAACACCCATAGTATCGGAGACCCATTCTATGGTCCTAGAATTTTTTTATATTCCAACTATGATGATTGACTAGAGGAAATGTCAGATCACACTAATGTTCCAATGAATATTGATTTAGATGATTTTTAAAAAATTTATAAAGGATTACTTTTAAGGTATTTTAGTACTTTGGTAATATTTAATCCTCACTCTAAAATCCCCCATTATGATGTTAATGAATCCGAGTCATTATTTCCCCTCATTTTGAAATGGAAGAACCTTTTTTTACAGTAATGATATATATTCAATAATATTTGGCCAACCTATATCCTTCATAGATTTTATTTCTGTATGAGAACCATATCAAATATATGGATGAGATACCCATAGAATATATTGATGGTATATGTGGCATTATATTCAGTCTAAAAATATCTATATATATCGATATACTCATATTTAAACTAAATCTCATAGTTCTTTGTCTTATAAATTTCTCTTGGATTTTAGTATTGGTATATGTGTATCCATATCCAACATTCCTATATCCATTGAAGGGTTTATGTTTAAAATAAAACGGATTGATCCCAATATACTGTAAATAACTATATTATTTGGAAATTATGATTTACCTAATCCATTAACATATAATATTTATCTGAATTTTTTTATCACTATGTTACCCTTTATTAGTTTAATAGATTATCACAAAATTATTGATAAAAAAACAAGTAAAATTGAATAAGTGACAATGAGTTTATAAAATATAGATTTTTAATTGCGGTGAAATAGAGGATAGTAAAAAATATATAGTATCTCTCCCTATACAATAATAAGAAAATAAATGAAACATTAATAATTATAATAGGGTTTAGATTTCTCAAAATTGAAAATGTATTCATGTATAATGGGACGAATTTATTTACCACTAGAGACCCACAATCTTATTAGCTTCATCCTTTTCTTGTAGGAATATTTTTTCCATGTGTGATAAAAATTCATGGTTCCTCCACTCAATGTTCTTGAGTAGGATCGCCAATTATTATAGCATTTCTCTTACCATTCCATCATGAGCCTCATATTCTTGAATATTTATTGTTTTATTGTTCACCGAGTCCCAAATCCATAATTAATAATTATTTTTCAGGTCAATCCATTTCATATTCCATACAAATATTCTATCTGATGGTTTTTAATGTCAAATTAGTAGATATATAATTCTTCCATAGTAAATTATAATCATACAGACAATAATTCATAGATGGCAGCATAAATTTTTTTATAATAAAACATTGATGTACCCAAATTTTAATTGAGTTAGAAGCTGCTCACAGACAAGTTAAAAACCACATCAAATAGGGTATTATTTATAATATTATTGTCTTGGTTCTAAGACCCATTTTCACTACTCCATCTTCTATGAAAGTTTTTGGATTCATGTGCAAGTTACTTATATATGTGACTATATAGTTTGGAATAAGATTTACTAAGTAAGGACCTGATTAACTTAGTGAAATAGTTAGTGAATAGACTTCAAACATTGTCCCCTAGTTGGTTATAAGGATTATCAAATAAAAAGTAAAATCCACCAATGAATCAATTTCAACCAAAAAAACATAAAAAATACTGGTGATAAATTCGACAATTTTAGATATCAGTAGTGGATTTATGACCCATTATATATATATAGTATATGGGTGGAAAATTTAAATGATATTTAGGTAACATGACTATCGATTACACTAGTTTAAAGACCTTTTCCAAAATAATAATTGATATATAGCTTTGTGAAGTACGTGGTATTATCACCTATCATATTGGTTGATCGAGTATGCTATTCTGTTAGAACTCAATCCTTGTTTGAGATTAAACCCATGAAATGATTATTATATTGTTATTAGGAAGATATGTAAAATTAATTTTTCCCCTTGTTGCATTAACATCATGTAAAACTAGAAGATGAATTCATGGTTTCATGCACCCTCAACTCAAGTAAGAAGAAAAATAATAAACGTTTATTGGAATCAAAACTATAATGTGAAAAAGAATGGGGAATATGGATAA
Organism: Viscum album; assembly: GCA_963277665.1. Classification (NCBI taxonomy): domain Eukaryota; kingdom Viridiplantae; phylum Streptophyta; class Magnoliopsida; order Santalales; family Viscaceae; genus Viscum; species Viscum album. Next base: position 1,331,909,431 of record OY728141.1, read on the forward strand.
AATATAGTCTAATCCTAAATTAAGGATACTATGAATCCTTAAAAAAAGAAATTATGGTTGAACACTCTTCATATATAAAAAATTCCACTTTAAAATAATATCCTAGAAGGCTCATTATAAGAGGAATAACTAAAATGAAAATGGTTACATATAATGTTAATAACCTCATTTGTAAATAAATATATTTGATACATTCCAAAAATGATGTTTTATTTGCAGTAGAATATGGAACATTGTACAAATATATTATATATTGACATTTAGTACTATAAGTGTTCTTCCACTCAACAATATAGAGAGTAGAATGGTTTTTTGATATGTTATGATGTGTATCCTTATTGGAGACTCTTTTATGGAGGATAAATAAAGGTGAGGAAATGAACATCCATTTTAATTGGTTATATTTATTCCAATAGTTTTTCCATCAACATTTATCCAAATTATCACCAATGAAATCATTCATAGCAGGGAAGATCCACCCATTCTTGCACATAGCGAGGAACGCCACCAAATAGAAAAATGAAGGAATGTTCAACATAATTTAACATCCACATAGGGGTTTTTTAGAATATATACCTAGAATTATAATATGATACATTGAAATATTACTCCATTTTAGAATTTTATATCCTTAGATTCCTAACTCCCAGCCTCATCACATTAATATATTAAAAAACATGCACCAAAATCCATAAAATAAAATTAATCTTGGATGATGGAATTTTCCCATAATTATCTTCTCCCATGTTAAAAAACCCCTTGATAGGAGATATGATTATTTTTCATCCCTATATAAGTATTTTATTGAATTTTAATCATCATATATTCCCCAATTCATTGATATTATCCTATTTTCTAAATGACCCATAAATTAATCTCTACTTCAATATTTGTTAATCAAAATTTTTTATTTTTAAAATGACAATGACTAACCAAATCTGGGAGGATATAATCTATTAGATACATTTTGAATCATGAATCCATTATTCATAAAATAAATCAATCACCTATGGTCATTTAATGAATTTTTCATATATTTGAGGAACATAAAATTAGAGTCCAATTTATCGGAGAAGTTACTACTATGCTGCAGGTGTAATTTTTAGCCCCTGAAACTATAGATTACCATGTTATATAAATAATATGAATGATTAATATTTATTAATAGTTTAGTTATTTCAAATTCTATTATCTGGATTTTGTTCTACTAGTTCATGATATATGATATTTCTTGTTGTGCCACTAAATGAAGTTATCCTATATTGAAATTTTTTATCACTATATATTCTATGGAATATAAAAACCACACTGATATAATATTGTGATCCAATTCATGGTTAATTACATCTCATTAATTAAATAATTCATACATGGGTATAATTTTATATAATTATAAATTTTAAAGATTATATTTTAAAAGATGCTAATGGCCCCATTTTGAGACATGCAATAATATCTGGCTCAGAACTACCATTCCTGGTAATAGATAAACTCCTTTTAGTTGAGTTAATTAAGCTAAAAAGATAATAAAAACAATATATTATTATCCTTGTACATAGAAATATTTGTAAAATAATTCATAATTAATGAGTCTTATAGTAATTATTAATTAAATATTAAAGTGAATTATTTCACATAGAACTTAGCAGATATGATGAAAATTACGTGAAAAAGTGATTCTTACATAACCTATTTTAAGAAAAATGGTTCATATAACAATTGATTTGATTTTTATATCATAAATAATATTATTTTTAGACCTCAGAAGTATAAAAAGTTTATTCATTGGTTAAATTAATTTCTCAAGAATTGGATAGTCTATGACTAAAATAAAATTTAGAGAGAGTGACAAGAATGAAAAACTGTTCTGAAGACATATTAATAGGGGTGGTGGATCCCTTATATGATATGGAGATCCTATACATGCCACATTACATAAATATGGTATATCATGGTTCCTTAATATGAGCTTCTTTAAATAAAGTTCATAACCAATTCCAATTAGGGGAATCGTTTAACACATTAAAAATCCGATTTTCACTTTAAATAAATACCTTAGTTGATGAAATATAGGAAAATTATATTTTCAACAAATAAGCCCTATATTTCTTGTAAATATCTTCCTTAGTTGGAATATAATATTATTCATGATATGTTATTTTTTATACATCCATGATGAGAATAATCATTGGCCACATAATTATTTCATGGTCAAGGAATCAGTTTTTATATGGTCATTAGAATCATACAACACTATATAGAATCTTCATAAACACCTATGAATTTAATGTAATAGGAATCACTAGTTAAAATATGATGATACTAATTCATGATAAAAAAAAGTGACTTCGTGAATACCTGAAATCCCTTGTGTCTTCTTAAATGAAATCACATTTGAGCATCGTTTACAGAGACAAGGTGGTAGTTCTTCATAGCTATGTAATATCTTTATATCCTCGTGTTCTATTAGAAGGAATCAAGGTTATTCTTTACAATATCATAAATACTTCTTGGAAAAAAATACACATTTTTAGTTATGATAAAGAATCCATTATGTATGTGTAATTATGGTTGAACTAAACATATTATGTGACCACATATTTCAGAATGAATGTTTAAAGGTGTTTAATTTAAATATTTGGTATGTAATTTTAAGATAGACATAGAATGGTACAGTGATACAGAAGTGTTTTTTATGTATAATTTGAGAAGAATAATTTTTTCTATGGTATACCCCCTGAGATAGAGATTTCATTTTTAAGGGGTCCTTGCTTTTCAGATGTTGTCAGAGACTAATATCATTTAACATCATGGACTCAACATGATAGGATTTAGGTATAATCATAAAATACAATCTTAATAATACTAATCACATGTAAAGCCTTCATGAGGTATTTTTTATAATTTACTTGTTAAAGGTCTAGAGTAATAATCATTTATGGGGGGATTATCACAAAGATCCTTTATGGGAATGATCCTTGAAACCCCGATACTTTATCAAACCATGCCCCTCAAAATAGATGTAAAATTTTATGTGAAATTTGTTTTCCCTAATGCGATCTTAATGAATGTTCTATTTTGAATTGGAAGTGTAACACCCCAGGTAAATAAAGAATATGAAATTTTTATATTTATCCATATTTTTGAATAAAATATTAATATTACTTTAAAGGGGGTGCTATGCTCGATGGCGTACCCAATACACAACAACGAGTTTCTTGGGAATCTTACGTTGTACTCTAATAATAAAATAATATTATTTTAAATGGTAGTTAATGCCTAGACGTTGTAATGGCGAGAATGAACAGAACTAACTACAAAATTATTATATATTTTTGTCAAATATTTTTACTCTTTACAATAAATTTTAGAGGATTAAAAATGCGAATGAATCCAATTTTAAGCATAGATAGTCTAATATTCTTTAAAAGGTCGATTAACCGCCTTTTGATGGCGAACCTCTTTTAAATCCACTTTTTGACAATTTTATGTGTTATATTTGAAAAAATAAAATTCTTCTTTAGAATCGGCACATCAAAATTTACTTTGTGTAAATTTTTGGTATTTTTCTGATAAAGTTCATATTTTTTAATGAATAATGAAAAATGTTGTATTTTAATTCAAAACCTCTTTTTAATCTAATTTATTTATATGATTAGATTATCTTTTTAATTGGTTTTAATGTGTAAATAGAATATATTTTTACCATTTAATACAATGGTGGTCATTGTAATTAATATCACTTTAAGATTGGACATAAACGATTGTCAATATTTTGAAAGATATTGTTTCATAAAAACACACTATTTGTTTTAACAACGGGATTTAATTATAAATTTAATTAATGCAACTTCTATGTTATTAATTTGGTAAAATAGATATCATTTTTTAATTCGGAATATCAAATATAGCTTAGGGTAAATTTTTGGTATTTTTCTGAAAAACATCAATTTTTGATGAATAGTGAAACCACAAAGTGGTGGTTACAAAATTTGATTTTTCGTTTAAATGGGACTTTACCACTTCTGTGATTTGAATTTCAAAAATCCAATTTAAATGATTTTAATTGTTATGTAAAATGTGGTTCAATGGGATGAAAATAATTATTGATGAAAAGTAACTTTTAAGTTTTATTAATCGTGATTAAAGGTAATTAGTGTTATTTAAGGTAAAAATGATATTATAATAGAATGAAAATATCTTTCCACTATTCCTAACCCTATTGGATGAGTTATGGACGACCAAGACAACCCATGGGTTGATTTTTGGTACCCCATTGAGCCACATGAGTTTGATAATGACATTTATGCCTTTTATTTAAAGTTAAAATAAAAATGTCACAAACATGATTTGTTTTACTAAAACAATTTTTACATGTGGTTATACAAGTCCGAATTTTGACTATAAATAGTCATTAGAAAGCTAAAAAGATTTCCTACATCCTAGTAGTTTTTTTATTATTTTTATAAATTAAATAAATTAAATTCTTTTTTAACTCATGATGATGCAGCGATGACCTCATTATTTAACGATTTAAATAAAATGGAAAGATAATGCAAAATCTAGGACCTAAACATGTCAAAAACCTATTGGATGGGTGGATTTTGAACCCTTATCACCTTATCCTAGAAAAACATCAATGTGGGACCATTAAAATCCGAAAACCATTCGAAAATAAAGTAGCATTTTATACTTTTCCAAGAGTGCCCCTCCTCTCCTCTTATAAAAGGCCCCCACCTCTACCACCTTACCCACACCTCTCAAACCTTTGGTTTGGAAAAGATCTGATCATTTTGTCTCTCCACATCCCTCTACTCATCCTAGAAGCCTTAACATAGGCAGGAAGCTCTTCAAGAAACCCTTTTGGTTCAAACCAAATGGAGTTAACCAATTTTAAGAAAACGTCTTCACTTGTGCTCTTTTGTTTTATTTTTTATCTCCAACCCCCTAAACTCTTTTTATTCATTTATTTTGTAAAAAATACAGTATCTTAAATATACTAGGATGTTGTTATAATATGTATTCGAGATACACTTAGACACACCTTCATCTAATGGTTAAAGAACATACTGTTTCTGTGGATGCCGAATTTCTGCCTCACGAAACGATGATTGTTCAACACTCATATAACACCTTCAAAGGTGGCCATTAAGATGACACTATGTTTATATATGATATATAATATTTTTATGTTTTACTTAAGCTTCTGTATTTTTCATTTGTGGCATACCTTTATGTCTTCCATTATGGGTATACGCGATATCTTCATTTTAGGAAGTGCGGACTACCGCCCCCTCAAAGTGATTTGATTCGTTAATTCTATATGTGGGATGTATAAAGGATGGATTTAAAGTTATTATATATGATTTTATACTGTAATTATAATATAACTTTGTATAATTATTTTTTTCTTTCCATTAAAGTATGAGATAGAAATGAAAGTAGCGTTCATGCGTATGTACGGCTTACCGTCTCCATGAACGGTGCATTTCATTTCTTATCCTCAAATATAATGTACTATTATAAGTACATATAATGGATATATATGATGTATGATATATCTAAAGGATGAATATAATTATGGAATTAAAAATATTCACATCTCTCATTTAGTTTTAATTCCATTAATATGACATATAAATGAAAGTAGCGTTCATGCGTACGTAAGGCTTACTATCTCCATGAACAGTGCATTTCATTTCTTACCTCTAAATGATTATGTAATATTATAAGTACATGTATATGCTGGATATATATGATATATATGATATCCAAATCATGAATTTCATTCTGGATATAAAAAACCTTTGACCACACGAACAACGTGTAATTGGAAGAAGTCCACTTTTGACTTAAGAACCAAATATCGTCAAAACAAAAATTATTAACTTAAATGATTACATAATGTTTATAACATGTCAATAATTGATATAAAAGGAATAATGAACTTGAAAAAGGTTCTTAAGAATGTTGAAATTAACTCAAGTTTATTATTCAGGACGTTAAAGAACGATCGAGTCAAGTGGGACCCGAGGTAAGGGATCCTACTCCTCTCTTTCTTTTTAAGTACGCTCTTTTATGTCATTCCTTTTAAAGATCATATTTCTTGTTATTGGGATGTTATTTTATATTAATCTTACTATAATTTTTATGTTCATATGTTGAGAGACCCTATTCTCTCTCATCAATCCATTTTGGAAGTTTTGAGTGGCACCGTTAGGCTGCCGAATTTTCATAAGAGATCTAACCTCTCTCTTTCTTTTTAAGTACTCTCCTTTATGTCACTTCTTTTAAGCTCATCTTTGTTATGTTTGGGGATGTTCTTTTATATTACTATTTCTATAAACTTTATGTTAATATGATTAGATACCCTATTTTATCTCATCAATCCATTTTTGTAAGTTTTATGTGGCGTCGTTAGGCTGCCGAGTTTTCGTACTGGATTTTTCATCTCACTTTTATTCCCATGAGATTTGTGCTACATTTGCCACAATTTCCTTTTAGTGGTGTATGTACTGCCCATTATTTTAATAATTGTGTAATATACATTCATTTATGAGTATTTACATCAATTTTGTACTGTCCTTCTTTCACGGGGTGTATGTTTCGAAAGATATCCATGTCGGTAAGGGAACCTTTCACCCTCCTCTTTTTAAAAGGCTTCTTTTGTTATGTCTTTTAATTCACATACTATTATGTTGGGATACGTTCTTCTATATCCTTATTGATTTAAATTTTATTTACATGTGATGAGATACACTTTTTATCTCTCATCAACTAATTTTCTTGATTTTGTAGTGACGCCATTAGGCTGTCATATTTTTGCAAAGGAACTTCTTAACCCAAATTTGATTCTTTGGGATAATATTGTACCCCTTGAATATGTCATTATATGAATATGTGTGAATATAATCTGATTGTTTTACACTTAATATCCACTTATATTGGGTGTATTCATTTGTCACACATAATTATGTAATTGATTTATCCTTAAACCAAGGATACCGTCTATGTAAGGGACTTCTTCTCAATCTCCTTTCATTGAGGAATATTTTGTTTTATACACAACATTCTTTTGTACGGTGTATAAACCCTTTGACTTTTACTTTTATATAAAAGGAATCTTTTTCTACGAAGCGTTTTACAAAACGACTAAAATGAATGTTTCTTTTAACGTACGCGGTGACAACGATCTTTTCCACCGCTGCGAGTATTATTTGGTCTTTGGCTTCCTAAACAAGCCGTAATATTTTTTAAAAAATGAAATAAATACCATATACTATTTTATGTATTTTGGTATTGAAAATGGTTTTGATAAAGGATTTTATTTTGTCAATATATTTAAATGATATATTGTGATTGAAATGTGGAAATGTTATCATTCATTTATATTGGTTTTATATGTTATAATTTTATAATGGTACTTGGACATTTTACGGGTGGTTACGTGATAAACCATATGACGGGTGGTGCTGTGAATACCAGGACGGGTGGTTACGTTATAACCTCCAATGCATTGGGTATGGAAGTCGGCCGTATGGCTATTCCATTAAGTATGTATAGAAGTTGGCCGAATGGCTATTCCATTAAGTGATATGTGTGGAAGTCGACCTTATGGTTATTCAACTTAAGTATGTTTATGTCCCATGTTACCTTTATATGTTATGTGATCTTTATATGGGTTTTATGTTAATCTTTTGGTTACATAACGGTAAGTAATGAACTTTTATTCAGTGAACAGTTTTTCCTACCTCGAAAAGGTGAAAATTATTACTTTGATAAAGTATACATGGTTTACTTCTTGTTTTGAAAAACTAACAGTTTTCATTCTTTGTGTATCCCTTACTGAGCTTTTTATGCTCATCCCAAGTTTTTGAAATGTTTTTCACAGGACTTAACGTGGAATAGGGTCAAGGATGGGATCAAGGGAAAGTCATGAAACCTAAAACATGGAACTGGACATGTTTCTTTTTAAGAGTTTTTATTTTATGGAAACTTATTAAAAGCTTCTACTTTGTAATCTTTTGAGATGTAATAGTTATGTCCTAATTCTCTAAAACTCTAAACCTGAAAATATCCTCAATTTGAATTATTCATTTAATTCAATATTATGTAAGGTTTAAGGGCGGGGCCTTATATTTGGTATCAAAGGTCGGTTTAGATAACTTTAGAGGTTAGGGTATTCTTTAAGCATAAGTGACATGACCATAATGGTTAGGATTTCATAAATAGTCCTAGTTTTAGATAAAGTGAACGAGTAAGTATATCTTAGTGTTTATCTTCCTCTTTAGTACATGATGGTTTTTATGATATACTCACACTGACCTTTTTGGTTTTAGTGAATGGATGGATCTAGCAGGCACCAAAGAGACAACAGGTTTGAAGGAAACTGTGGTGGTTCTCTGATTAAGATACTTGATAAAATGGGGGATTCAATGAGGAAACTCATGGTTGTTCTAAACCAACTATCAAGGAGTCATGATCAACCACCTGAACCTTGGTATGTTCTGTAATGCATCATGTACGAGATGACCAATCAATGTGGAAGTTCAGGTAATAATTATAATGGTAACCATTAGAGTTTATATTATCCTTACTTTTGAGGTAATTATGGGTTATTATATGTTATGATGGAAAATGAATGGCATGAGATAAACTTGAGGTTAAAATATATTATGATTATTTTTGAAGATTTTATCTCGTTTTGGGAAATTTTTTAAGAATTATATAGTTTTGGAAAAAGGATAACACGCAGACCGTGTGACAACCCATCGCGTCGGAAAAAGCTGCGGGAATCGAACCACAACCAAAGTGCAATGGGTATTTATCGCCTACCACTGGACTACGTGAAGTCCCTGGTTAGTATGACTTATTCTTTTTAGTTAGGTGACTTTATGAATTAAGAGTAAGTTTATTTTGGGTTTTTATGAAAATGATTAACTTATCATGGAGGATATGTGATTAGGTTAATAACTTTTCAATGCGAGATTTTAGGAGCAACTGATGTTTTTTTGGAGATAAATGTTACGAATTAACTTGGAAGACTATGTGACTAAATCCTTCAAATATTTGGGATTCAATATTTTTTTGGTTTACTTTGAAGATTTTTATGGACAAATTGTTTATCGAATGGTCCTTTTTGACCTTTGGGTTTTGTTGGGCAAATTTTGGAGATTAAGAATAGATTTTCTTTTTATAAAGGGTTATCCTTTTCTGTATTATCTGATCTTGTACTAACCTTTTTGGTTTTGGTTTTGGTTAGAGTCTAAAGACATGGGAAGTGTATAGTTCTCTTTTTTGGATTAGGTGATTCTCTAGAAATTGATTATAGTACTCTTAATGCGAACAAGTCTTCCTAAATACCCATCTTTTGGAGAAAATATGTGTTTGATTAAGGAATCTAGTAAAAGATGAAAGTCTACATGACAAGTAAGTATGTTTCATTATGATTTAGTTAAGCTCAAAAATAAATTCCTCCATGAAAAGTAACTTAAAACAAAAATTTTGTCTATTAACTTTTCCTACTGGGAAATCGAATACCGTTTAACCCATCACAATTTTGTGATTTTCTTGGGGTTAACATTCTCCTAAACATGTTTTCTATCACTCTCCATCAGAACATGACCCTTTGTTTTTTCCTCCATGTCCATATTTTCATACTTGGAATCCTAGTATGGGTTAACTTGGGTGACCTCTGTACTTATATTTCTTTATTTTAAACTAATTGTTTTACCGACTCTTGTTCCGATGTGGGACTTTCAAGGATGTTTCCAAGCTCAATTTTAAAATTGCGGGCACTAGTGCAGAAAACGTTTTTTACGTCGGTTATTTTTTATTATTTACGTCGGTTTTTAGGCGACGTTAATACGGACGACGTTATAAATAACGTTTTTTACGTCGGTTATTTAAAACCGACGTAATATCCCTAACATCACGGTGGTTATCACGTCAGTTCATATAATAACCGACGTGATAAATATGCGCGGGGGGCTTTATCACGTCGGTTATTCCCTAAACCGACGTGATAAAACGCCTGGGATATCGTTTATCACGTCGGTTATGTCATAACCGACGTGATAAACCCTTCCCCTGGCCTATTATCACGTCGGTTATCCAATAACCGATGTGGTAAATCGATTCCCAGGCCTTTTAGCACGTCGGTTATATTAAGAACCGACGTGATAAAATCCCCGGGAACGGTTTATCACGTCGGTTCTAGAAAAAACCCGACGTGATAAACCCCTACCGATTTATTTACCACGTCGGTTATAAAATAACCGACGTGAAAGAATTTTTTTTTTTAAATAATTGCACTGCTCTCACCAAAAAGCAACCAGAAACCAAACAAAAATAACCATGCCAGCCCTCCCCCAAGCCCCAACTGAACCCCACCCTCATCTATACCCACCTAACAACCTGGCCAGCCCTCCCCCACCACATTGGAGCCCCACCACAACCCTTGGACACCCCTCCCATATCCCTTGGACACCCTCCACCCCTTGGACACCCCCCCACCCCTTGGACAGCCCCCCCCCACCCTCATTTACACCCCCAAGACCCCTAGTACAGCCTCAAACACCCATTGGACACCCCTCACACCTTGACAGCCCTCCCAGACCCCTTGGACACCCCCCCCCCTCATTTACACCCAACCAGCCCCTTGGACAGAACTCCCAGACACCTTGGACACCCCCCACCCCTTCGACAGCCCCCCCCCCCACCCTCATTTACACCCCCCGAACACTAGGACAACCCCAAACACCCCTTGGACACCCCTCCCATATCCCTTGGACACCCCCCCCCACCCCTTGGACACCCCCCCACCCCTTGGACAGCCCCCCACCCCCTGGACACCCCCCCGACCCCTTGGAAACCCCCCTACCCCTTGGAAACCCCCCCCCCCATCCCCTTGGACAGCCCCAAACACCCCTTGGACACCCCTCCTATATCCCTTGGACACCCCCCACCACTTGGACACCCCCCCACCCCTTGGACAGCCCCAAACACACCTTGGACACCCCTCCCATATCCCTTGGACACCCCCCACCCCTTGGACACCCCCACCCTCATTTACACCCCCCGACCCCTAGGACAGCCCCAAACACACCTTGGACACCCCTCCCATATCCCTTGGACACCCCCCAAACACCCACCCACCCCCTTGGAACCTCTCCCCCCATACCAAAATCCAGACCAGAAAAACCATCAACAGTAGACCAAAACAAGAAGTAGAGAAAAATTAAACATTCACTTATATAACATTCAAAACTTACAATGTCAACTTCAAAAAAAAACTAAATCCAACCTAAAAGACTATGAAATACACAATTACATTGACAATATTCAAAATTACATTTTACATTACAAACAACTAAAAGTCAATCAAACCTGTAAAATAATTTGACCACTCCACTTGTAAGTGTTTGATATCTTCAGCAGTAAAGGGTTGAGGGTCATCAAAAAGCTACAAAGGAAAAGGATAGTAGTCAACGTGTATAATGAATAAATCAAATTGAAATATTATTAGAAAGAGGAAATCTTACCAGGTCAAAACTCAGAACTGTCCCAGTTGTTATTATTTCATACATAAATCTTAACATGTAATATCCGCATTCGATGATGCCTTGTTGCTCATGACATTTCTGTTTGAATGAGTGTAAATTCAATATATTATTTTTATGTAATAAATCAAAATGTACAAATTATAAATGGATATATACCTTCGCATGTACATATTTGATCTTGTAATTCCTTTTCTTTGCGCTTTTTCGAAAGTGGACCCATGCCCTGTTAGAAAATAATACGAATGGGGTAAATTTAAAATTCATTATAATATATAAAACTATTGTGAAATTGAAACTTACGTTTCCAATATATTCTTAAAACTTTCTCTCACATCATCATGGAGAGAGCATATCCAATAAATTGTTTTCTCCCTAGGGCAAAAAACCCCTAACATCCAATGATCCCTGAGAAAAGGAAATTTAACGTTAGTGGTTTTTTATGTTAAAAGATAATTAACTCTTTGAGAGGGATGTGTTTCATACCTCTCACAAAAAGGCATCATCCAACACTGTGTGATTACATTCTTTTCAAATCTATCAGCAATATAAAGCATTCTTTGTTCCTCATCCAATGCACATGCTTCAGGGGAAATCAATTGTGGGTCCACGAATCCATATACATCTGTCAGCTCATTCCTCTCACAAATTTTATACATATACCTAATACAAAGCAGACATAAGTATAAATTTTTAATAAAATGTAACGCAAGGAAAAGGTGTTAAGACTTACATGATAAAAATTTGCACCACGTTGATGCCCAACTTATCTCAAGTGACAAACTCCATGATATCAGTTTTCATAATCCCCACACATAGTTCACGTCCACAGACATGAGCTTCCATTGTAAAGTCATAATGATCCGCCAACAAATTTGAATATCTTGACAATTTGTCAAGACTGCTAGTATCTGCATCTGATGTCATAGCTATCTGTCTTTGTTGTTGTCTATACAGTATTTCTTTACCTTTGAAGTATTCCTGTAAAAATAAATTGAAAAATATATTAGTTTTCAAATGATAAAACATTAATAAAAATATAAAATAAAAGATATAACATCCATACCTCTATGGTAATGAGTCGAAGAAGTCTGGATGGCCAAAGTAAAAAATGGCCGATACTATGTCCAACTGTCGTCACCTCATCTGTAGGTAATGGTATCCGAGCTGATCTATCTATAATATCCTGTACAGTGACCCTCTGATTCTCTACCTCTAACTGTTGATGATGAACTATATCTCCTATACAATATACCATCCCATATGCAACTATATGATGTTGAGGATCATCAACATACAACTCACAATAATTAGGTAGCTGCGGCGGAGGAGGAGGATCAAAAATGGGGTCCGCAGGCTGAGGTGGGGGAGTGGAGCTACTGGGAGAGGTGGAGTGGGAGCTGCACCCTGAAATTGTCTTTGCAAGTCTGCAAACATTAACTGCACTGATGCTCTAATCTTGTCCTCCATTGTCGCATTAATATTATGGACTTCAGCCTCCAAGGATTCTATTTTTTTTATAAACTCCCTCAACGTTAGAAGTTGAGGAACGTGGCAACACTTTTCTTACCGATACACCTGTCGGATATCCTCTTACACGGCCAGGATGTTCGGGCTTTCCCAATGCCACAGATAAAATATCTTCCCTCCCAGATGGTGTAAATGTCCCCTGTGAACTCTTCTCCTCAAGAGAGTCCTGTAATAATTAATTGAACATTTCTATAATGATTGGAAATATATGACAAAAATAGTAAACTTAAATAAATAAAATAGATATCTTACAATCCTCTCAACTACGAGTCTCGATTCTTCCGAAAGATATTGTCCTTTTTTGCCCTTCCGAGCTCTTTTCCATTTCTCATGTCTAGATGGAGGGGATGGAGGGGCCACCTCTCCAGAGCTTGAAGACTCAGCTCTTAGTTGTTGAAATTTTTCTGCCATCATTTGTTCTTCCAATAATGCATACCCTCCCCGAGATAAACTATGAGGGTATACATTTTTAGATTGGATCTCTTGATGAGCTTTCCTTGTTTGCTGTAAATTAAGAATAAGTAATCATTAACAAAACAATAATAAGATCATTTATATAAGAAAGATTATAAAAGTTTACATTGCCCTTACCAAAAATGATTCTTTTCTTCTACTTTCAAAAAATTCTCTCCATGTGTCTTCATCTATAAAAGGATATATACGACATGGATTCTCACGACTCCTATGACCATAAATGAAATCAGATGAGAGGGTTGATTTGAAATCCCTCCATCTCCTAGCAGCCAACGATAAGCATTTCTTCCTGACTCCTCCAGTGTCAGGAATATCAAATGTCATCTGATAAAAAAGTGGTTAAAAATATTATATATACTAGAAACATTTAAAGAACAGTCAAACAATAGCAAAAGATCTTACCAAAATGGTCTCCCACAGCTGAGAAATTATCGCCTTATCCACACTTCTCCAATCATCATAGAGAATGCTTACTTTCCTCTTAGCCTGAGTTGCTACAAAACCCTTAAAATCTTTAGCATTGGGAACCTCTAGGAAGATCATCCTCATCAAACTCCACGACTATCCTCTCCTCCTTCGTACGGGCAAGTGATAATTTTGGTAAACGTGTGCACCCACGCTTACCAACCTTTGAACTCTTTTTCGTAATAGGAGCATGTGAATGTTCCTCCCCAGATGTATGACCAATATGCTCATCTCCAGAATCATGTGGCTGATCAACTGATTGATCTGTCATTTTCCTTCAAATAAAAAAAACAAACATTAGTTCACAAATAGAAAAGTGTACTATATTACATAATAGTAAACATCGGTAATATGGTAAGCATGTTAAACAATGATAAACATGGTAAACACAGGCAAAATGTTGCCAAGGAGTTGGCATAAGAAAGCTGAAAAGTGGACTCACTGATGCCACCGGCCGGCCGCTGGCTCACCACCGGCCGGCCGGTGGACCAGACAGAGAGCCTTCCTCTCTGTCTAAACCACTGGCCGGCCGCTGGCTCCTCATCGGCCGGCCGCTGGTGATCCAGACAGAGAGGAAGGCTCTCTGTCTGGTCCACCGGGCGGCCGGTGGTGATCCAGCGGCCGTCCGGTGGACCAGACAGAGAGCCTTCCTCTCTGTCTGAACCACCGGCCGGCCGGTGGTTCAGACAGAGAGGAAGGCTCTCTGTATGGACCAGCGGCCGGCGGCTGGCTCAGCACCGTCCGGCCGCGGGTGATCCAGACAGAGAGCCTTCCTCTCTGTCTGAACCACCGGCCGGCCGCTGGCTCAACACCGGCCGGCCGCTGGTGATCCAGACAGAGAGGAAGGCTCTGTCTGGTCCACCGGCCGGCCGGTGGTGAGCCAGCGGCCGGCCGGTGGTTCAGACAGAGAGGACCGGTTGCCGGTGCGCCCAGGACTTCTCCTCTTTACGGTTTTTATTGTTTTATCGTTTTGGTTTGATACATATTTTAATAAGTAAAAAATTTACAATATCTAACATTATATGAAAAAACTAAATGTAAACAAGAAATAAACTTGTGTTACCTGTAATTTTAGGAATTTACAGTTGGATTGTTTTCCCAAATTCCTTCGTCGTGATCGTTCCTTATGGCACAAACCATGTCTTCAACATACTCATCATTATGTTCTGTTAATCTTTCCATGGAAGTAGGGATCTCACATAAATCAGCATCTTCATAAAATTCATCCTCACCAACATATTGGTTTTTCCCTTGTAAAACAACAGCCCACTGCATATCTGATTGATCTACTACATAGAAAATTTTTTTGGCATGTGTTGCCATTATAAAAGAATCAGCTGTGTCTTCCAATCTATTCAGATTAACAAGTGTCATTCCAAATTCATCGTGTCTGACACTGTTGTTACCGATAAACCATTTACAGTTAAAAACGGGAACTTTAATTTTAAAGTAATCAGCCTCCCATATGTCTTCAATCACTCCATAATATGCACTTGATGCCGAAATTGGGTTTCTGTCCTTAGCACTCGAAAAATGCATTGCTTCTGCAAACACCAATACACCACTATTCTGAACTGCACTTCTGTTGTCCTGAGCTTTCGTATGAAATGTATAGCCATTAATGTCATAAGCGGACCATGTTATCACATTTAAAGATGGACCACCCACTATCCATTTTAATGTCTCTGATACATCTGATCTACCAAGCAAGGTCTTTTTAAACCATGGCAAAAAAGTTTTGTTGTGCTCATTCAAAATCCACATTTCTTTCTTCTTTGGATGACATTGTTTCAACTCATTTATATGCAATGTGATATACGGTTGAACATCAGCTATGTTATTCAAGATGTATGATTCTAACTTCTTTATATGTTCAGCTGACAGTGATTTGACTTTCAAGCCACGAATCCCCTTTCCCTCATTATTAACCCGTTCATGGCGAGATGGAGGCAAACCTATGTGTTGCGCCGTAGCCAAGTAACTCGTACAAAACTCTGCTACCTCCTCAGAAATATACTTTTCAATAATGGAGGCTTCAGGTCGATATGGATTTTTAACATATCCCTTTAATATTTTCATATACCTTTCAAAAGGATACATCCAACGAAGATATACAGGTCCACAAAGCCTTATTTCTCGAACCAGATGAATCAGTAAATGCACCATCATATCAAAAAAAGTTGGAGGAAAATACATTTCCAAATGACAAAGTATAAAAATTGCATCCTTTTCCAAAATGTTCAAAGCATTCACATCAATCGCCTTGTTGCAAATTGAATTGAAAAAATAACACAACCTCATTATAGTCTTTCTGACACGGATGGGCAATATTCCACGCAGTGCAACTGGTAGAATTTGTTGCATCATGACATGACAATCATGTGATTTCATACCTATCAACTTCAAGTCTTTCAATGAGACAAAATTTTTTACATTTGAAGAATAACCTTGAGGCACTTTGATATCATGAAGACACTGACAGAAGCTACTTTTCTCCCTCTTCGATAATGTATGACAAGCCGGGGGAAGAAATGTTCGTCTTCCTTTAGGAGTGGGAGCTAACTCCAAACGTATTCCCATTGACAGTAGGTCTAACCTTGCATTCAACCCATCTTTTTTCTTTCCTTTAATATCTAGAAATGTTCCGATCAAAGAATCACAGATATTCTTCTCCACGTGCATGACATCAATATTATGTTTGACTTCATGATACCTCTAATATGGTAGCTCAAAAAATATTGACCTTTTCTTCCAAATATGTCTATCATTACCAGATTTCTGTGTCTTTCCCAATGTCACATCAAGGGTTTTCACCCTCTCAAAATACAATTCTGGGGATAAAGGTTGAGGAGCAGTATCAAATTCTTGTGAGCCATTGAATGCCTTTTTTAGTCTTCTATAAGGGTGATCCATAGGCAAAAACTTTCGATGACCCATGTACACTGTTTTCCTCCCATGATGCAATTGACAATATGACGTCTGTTGTTCGCAAATTGGACATGCTTTATGCCCTTTAACACTGTATCCAGACAAATTTCCATATGCTGGGAAGTCATTTATAGTGAATAGAAGCACTGCATGCAGTTGAAAATATTCCATTTTATAAGAATCATACACCCTAATACCATCAGCCCATAACAGTTTCAAATCATCAATCAGCGGTGACAAGTATACATCAATATCATTGCCGGGTTGCTTTGGACCAGAGATCATGATACTCAACATGACATATTTGCGCTTCATACAAACTTCAGGAGAGAGGTTGTAAATTACCAATAAAACAGGCCATGAACTATGTGTGCTACTGAGGGTTCGGTATGGATTCATTCCATCTTTGCACAAGCCTAGTCTCAGATTTCTAATTTCATTTCCAAATGTAGGGTACTGGGCATCAATTTTCTTCCATTGTGGACAATCAGCTGGATGACGTATTTTTCCATCACATACCCGCTCATCAGCATGCCATCTTAACCTTTTTGCATCATGTGGATTAGCAAATAAATGTTTGAAACGAGGAATTATAGAAAGATACCAAAATACCTTTGAAGGGAGCTTTGTAATCTCTACATCAGCTTGTGATTTTTCTTTCACCTTATACCGTGATGTCCCACATTTAGGACACTCTTTCAGAAATTCATATTCCTTCCTATATATAATGCAGTCATTCGGACATGCATGTATTTTCCTGTATCCCAATCCCATCGGGCATAATTTTTTTTGGCCTTATAATGTGAATCTGGAAGATCGTTATCTTTTGGAAGAATGTCTTTCATCAATTGTAGCAGCTCTGTAAAACTTCTGTCACTCCATCCATGTTTCGCCTTCAGGTTAATCAATCTTAACACCGCCGACAAAACCGTAAAATCTGTACAACTAGGATATAATGGTTTTTCGGCATCACCATATAGACGTGCAACTCTCGGTTCTATCTCAATTTGTTCTGCTACAATATCGCGAATCATTTCTTCAATTCCATCGAAGTTACCATCTTGCGATTCATAATCATCAGTGACATTCTGTCCAGTTTCGCCATGCCAAATCCAAGGGTTGTAACTCGGATTGAAACCATGACAAATCAGATGATCTTTTATCTCTCTACTTTTCAACTTCTTCATATTCAGACATTTCAGGCATGGACAGAAAAAAATGTCACTACTTGGAACATTTCGTTTAGCAAATTCCAAAAAGGCATCAACACCTTCCTCATATTCATTGCTCATTCGATGTGCCGTAATCCAACTTCGACTCATTATTACCTATAACAAATAGCAAAAATATATATATTTTTTAGATAAGACAAATATATGTTTATATGAAAAAAATCATAATTTGAATATAACAATTTTGAAATATAAAACAAATCGATGTGTAAACCCCCCTGGACACCCCCCGACCCCTCTGGACAGCCCCCCACCCCTCCTGGACACAACCCCCCACCCCCGACCTGCTTGGACACCCCCCAACCCTCTGGACAGCCCCCCCACCCCTCCTAAACACCACCCCCACCCCTACCCCCTTGGACACCCCCCTGGACACCCCCAACGCCCACCCACACCCTTGGACAGCCCCCCACACCCACCCACCCCCTTGTAAACCCCCCTGGACACCCCCTGACCCCTCTGGACAGCCCCCCACCCCTCCTGGACACCACCCCCCACCCCCTACCCCCTTGGACACCCCCCTAGACATCCCCCAACCCTCTGGGCAGCCCCCCACCCACCCGGACAACCCCAAATACCCTCTGGAGAGGCCGCCACCCACTTGGACAGCCCCCCACACCCATCCACCCCCTTGGACAGCCCCCCACACCCATCCACCCCCTTGGAAACCCCCCTGGACACCCCACCGACCCCTCTGGACAGGCCGCCACCCCCTTGGACAACCCCCCACACCCACCCATCCCCTTGGACACCACCCTGGACACCCCCCGACCCCTCTAGAAAGCACCCCCACCCCTCCTGGACACAACCCCCCACCCCCGACCTGCTTGGACACCCCCCTGGACACCCCCCAACCCTCTTGACAGCCCCCCACCCCTCCTAAACACCACCACCCACCCCCCTACCCCCTTGGACACCCCCCTAGACACCCCCCAACACCCACCCACACCCTTGTACAGCCCCCCACACCCACCCACCCCCTTGTAAACCCCCCTGGACACCCCCCGACCCCTCTGGACAGCCCCCCGCCCCTCCTGGACACCACCCCCCACCCCCTACCCCCTTGGACACCCCCTGGACATCCCCCAACCCTCTGGACAGCCCCCCCACCCACCCGGACAACCCCAAATACCCTCTGGAGAGGCCGCCACCCACCTGGACAGCCCCCCACACCCATCCACCCCCTTGGACACCCCCCTAGACACCCCACCGACCCCTCTGGACAGGCCACCACCCCCTTGGACAGCCCCCCACACCCACCCATCCCCTTGGACACCACCCTGGACACCCCCCGACCCCTCTGGACAGCCCCCGACCCCTCTAGAAAGCACCCCCACCCCTCCTGGACACAACCCCCCACCCCCGACCTGCTTGGACACCCCCCTGGACACCCCCAACCCTCTGGACAGCCCCCCACCCCTCCTAAACACCACCACCCACCCCCTACCCCATTGGACACCCCCCCGGGACACCCCCCAACACCCACCCACGCCCTTGGACAGCCCCCCACACCCACCCACCCCCTTGTAAACCCCCCTGGACACCCCCGACCCCTCTGGACAGCCCCCCGCCCCTCCTGGACACCACCCCCCACCCCCCACCCCCTTGGACACCCCTCTGGACATCCCCCAACCCTCTGGACAGCCCCCCACCCACCCGGACAACCCCAAATACCCTCTGGAGAGGCCGCCACCCACTTGGACAGCCCCCCACACCCATCCACCCCCTTGGACACCCCCCTGGACACCCCACCGACCCCTCTGGACAGGCCGCCACCCCCTTGGACAGCCCCCCACACCCACCCATCCCCTTGGACACCACCCTGGACACCCCCCGACCCCTCTGGACAGCCCCCGACCCCTCTAGAAAGCACCCCCACCCCTCCTGGACACAACCCCCCACCCCCGACCTGCTTGGACACCCCCCTGGACACCCCCCAACCCTCTGGATAGCCCCCCACCCCTCCTAAACACCACCCCCCACACCCTACCCCCTTGGACACCCCCCTGGACACCCCCCAACACCCACCCACACC
Source organism: Viscum album (assembly GCA_963277665.1). Lineage (NCBI taxonomy): Eukaryota > Viridiplantae > Streptophyta > Magnoliopsida > Santalales > Viscaceae > Viscum > Viscum album. The sequence goes on from OY728141.1 coordinate 1,331,929,656, forward strand.
CTTGGACAGCCCCCCACACCCACCCACCCCCTTGTAAACCCCCCTGGACACCCCCCGACCCCAAATCCATGCACCTATGCCATGGTTGTGTGTGAATAAAGTAGTAACAACTGTAAAAGGGCAACCCATCCAAATGGACACGCCCCAACCCTCTCGGGGATTTATAGAAAACGATGAAAAATTAGTGAAATCATAAAATTACTCAATATTGCAAGTCGAACAAATAGATCTAGGGATGATAAATAAGATTATGGTGCCAAAACGAGTTAAAAGGGTTCGCAATCGAAGAATCTTAGCTAGTTTCAACAAAAAAATCACAACACATATATATTTACTATCCGCGAAAAAAAACGAACGAGTGGGAGGATTACCTGAGTGCTGCGAGTTTAGATGATTGATCCGAGGAGATTAAATATGAGAAACGATGATCGCAAAACGAATCTAAACCAACGAAATGGACGAGCCGATTCGGGTTTACGCGCGAGAGAGACGAGTCGCGACTGTCGAAGGTAAACTCGCGAATGACAATTCACGGGTCTGGGTAAATTTTTAAATGAGTTATCACGTCAGTTATTCAATAACCGACGTGCTAATTGTTTTAAAAACATTTATAACGTCGGTTATTTCAATAACAGACGTCAAAACCTTCCTCCGATTCATTTTTTACGTCGGTTATTTTATAACCGACGTTATAATTAGGGCTCAAAATCCGCGTTTTTTTACGTCGGTTATTCCATAACCGACGTCAAAAACATCTGCGGATTCTTTTTTTACATCGGTTATTTTATAACCGACATAAAAAAGCCTTCAAAAACCGCGTTTGTTACGTCGGTTATTCAATAACCGACGTCAAAGGGCCTTCGAAAACCGCGTTTTTTACGTCGGTTATAAAAATAACCGACGTAAAAAACGAGGCCGCGCGATTAATAACGTCGGTTATAAAAATAACCGACGTTAAATGTGTACCGAACAAAGGTTTTTACGTCGGTTAAGAAATAACCGACGTAAAAAACCTCGTTTTACATATTATGACGTCGGTTTTATATAACCGACGTAAAAAATGGTGATGTAAAAAACGTTTTCTGCACTAGTGGGGGATGCAATTCCCAAAAGGGGGGAAGGATGTAACACCCCAAGTAAATAAAGAATATCAAATTTTTATATTTATCCATATTTGTGAATAAAATATTAATATTACTTTAAAGGGGATGCTTTGCTCGATGGTGTACCCAATACACAACAACGAGTTTCTTGGAAATCTTACGTTGTACTCTAAATAAAATAATATTATTTTAAATGGTAATTAATGCCTAGCCATTGTAATGGAGGGAATGAACAGAACTAACTACAAAATTATTATATATATTTGTCAAATATTTTTTACTCTTTACAATAAATTTTAGAGGATTAAAAATGCAAATGAATCCAATTTTATGCGTAGATAGTCTAATATTCTTTAAAAGGTCGATTAACCGCCTATTGATGGAAAACCTCTTTTAAATCCACTTTTTGACAATTTTATGTGTTATATTTGACAAAATAAAATTCTTCTTTATAATCGACACATCAAAATTTACTTTGTGTAAATTTTTTGTATTTTTCTGATAAAGTTCATATTTTTTAATGAATAGTGAAAAATGTTGTATTTTAATTCAAAACCACTTTTTAATCTAGTTTATTTATATGATTAGATTACCTTTTTAAATGGTTTTAAAGTGTAAATAGAATATATTTTTACCATTTAGTCCAATGGTGGTCATTCTAATTAATATCACTTTAATATTGGACATAAACGAGTGTCAATCTTTTGAAAGATATTGTTTCATAAAAACACGCTATTTGTTTTAACAGTGGGATTTAATTATAAAATTAATTAATGCAACTTATATGTTATGAATTTGGTAAAATAGACATCATTTTTGAATTCAGAATATCAAACATAGCTTAGGGTGAATTTTTGGTATTTTTCTGAAAAACATCAATTTTTGATGAATAGTGAAACCACAAAGTGGTGGTTACAAAATTTGATTTTTCGTTTAAATGGGACTTTACCACTTCTGTGATTTGAATTTCAAAAATCCAATTTAAATTATTTTAATTGTTAAGTAAAATGTGGTTCAATGGGATGAAAATAATTTTTGATGAAAAGTAACTTTTAAGTTTTATTAATCGCGATTAAAGGTAATTAGTGTTATTTAAGGTAAAAATGATATTATAATAAAATGAAAATATCCTGACACTTGTCCAAACCCTATTGGATGAGTTATGGCCGACCAAGACAACCCATGGGTATATTTTTGGTACCCCATGGAGCCACATGTGTTTGATAATGAAATTTATGCCTTTTATTTAAAGTTAAAATAAAAATGTCACAAACATGATTTGTTTTACTAAAACAATTTTTACATGTGGTTATAAAAGTCAGAATTTTGACTATAAATTGTCATTGGAAATCTAAAAATATTTCCTACATCATAGTAGTTTTTTTATAATTTTTAGACATTAAATAAATTAAATTATTTATGACATCATGATGATGCATCGATGACCTCATTATTTAACGATTTAAATAAAATGGAAAGATAATGAAAACTCTAAAACCTAAACATGTCAAAAACCTATTGGATGGGTGGATTTCGAACCCTTATCACCTTATCCTCGAAACACATCAATGTGGGACCATTAAAATCCGAAAACCATTTGAAAATAATGTAACATTTTATACTTTTCCAATAGTGCCCCTCCTCTCCTCTTATAGAAGGCCCCCACCTCTACCACCTTACCCACACCTCTCAAACCTTTGGTTCGGCCAAGATCTGATCATTTGGTCTCTCCACATCCCTCTCCTCATCCTAGAAGCCTTAACTTAGGCAGGAAGCTTTTCAAGAAACCCTTTTGGTTCAAACCAAAGGGAGTTACCTAATTTTAAGGTAACGTCTTCACTTGTGCTCTTTTGTTTTATTTTGCTTCTCCAACACCCTAAAATTTTTTTATTCATTAATTTTGTAACAACTCCAGTATCTTAAATATAGTAGTATGTTGTTATAATATGCATTCGAGCTACACTTACACACACTTTAATCTAATGGTTAAAGAACATACTGTTTCTATGGATGGCGAATTTCTGCCTCACGAAATGATGATTGTTCAACACTCATATAACACCTCAAAAGGTGGCCATTAAGATGTCACTATTTTTATATATGATATATATTATTTTTATGTTTTACTTAAGCATCTGTATTTTTCATTTTTGGCATAATTTTATTTCTTCCATTATAGGTATACGCGATATCTTCATTTTAGGAAGTGCGGACTACCGCCCCCTCAATGTGATTTGATTCGTTAATTCCATACGTGGGATGTATAAAGGATGGATTTAAAGTTATTATATATGATGTTATACTGGAATTATAATATACCTTTATATCATTATTGTTTTCTTTCCATTAAAGTATGAGATAGAAATGAAAGTAGCGTTCATGCGTATGTACGGCTTACCGTCTCCATGAACGGTGCATTTCATTTCTTATCCTCAAATATAATGTACTATTATAAGTACATATAATGGATATATATGATGTATGATACATATAAAGGATGAATATAATTCTGGAATTAAAAATATACACATCTCTCATTTAGTTTTAATTCCATTAATATGACATATAAATGAAAGTAGTGTTCATGCGTACGTACGGCTTACCGTCTCCATGAACGGTGCATTTCATTTCTTACCTCTAAATGATTATGTAATATTATAAATACATGTATATGATGTATATATATGATATATATGATATAAAAATCAGGAATTTCATTCTGGATATAAAGAACATTTGACCACACGAACAACGTGTAATTGTAAGAAGTCCACTTTTGACTTAAGAACCAAATATCGTCAAAACAAACATTATTAACATAAATGATTACATAATGTTTATAACATGTCAATAATGGATATAAAAGGAATAATGAATTTGAAAAAGGTTCTTAAGAAAGTAGAAATTAACTCACGTTTAATATTCAGGACGTTAAAGAACGATCGAGTCAAGTCGGACCCGATGTAAGGGATCCTACTCCTCTATTTCTTTTTAAGTACGCTCTTTTATGTCATTCCTTTTAAAGATCATATTTCTTGTTATTGGGATGTTATTTTATATTACTCTTACCATAATTTTTATGTTCATATGATGAGAGACCCTATTATCTCTCATCAATCCATTTTGGAAGTTTTGAGTGGCGTCGTTATGCTGCCGAATTTTCGTAAGAGATCTATCCTCTCTCTTTATTTTTAAGTACTCACCTTTATGTAACTTCTTTTAAGCTCCTATTTGTTATGTTGGGGGGTGTTATTTTATATTAATATTTCTATGAACTTTATGTTAATATGATGAGATACCCTATTTGATCTCATCAATCCATTTTTGTAAGTTTTATGTGGCGTCGTTAGGCTGCCGAGTTTTCGTATGGGATTTTTCATCTCACTTTTATTCCCGTGAGATTTATGCTACATTTTCCACAATTTACTTTGAGTGGTGTATGTAATGACCATTATTTTACTCATTGTGTAATATAATTTCATTTATGAGTATTTACATCAATTTTTTATTGTCCTTCTTTCACGGGGTGTATGTTTCGAAAGATACCCATGTCGGTAAGGGAACCTTTCACCCTCCTCTTTTTAAAAGACTTCTTTTGTTATGTCTTTTAATTCACATAATATTATGTTGGGATATGTTATTCTATATCCTTATTGATTTAAATTTTATTTCCATGTGATGAGATACCCTTTTTATCTCTCATCAACTCATTTTATGGATTTTGTAGTGACGGCGTTAGGCTGTCATATTTTTGCAAGGGAACTTCTTAACCCAAATTTGATTCTTTGGGATAATCTTGTACTCCTTGAATATGTCATTATATGAATATGTGTGAATGGCCTCTGATTATTTTACACTTAATATCCACTTATATTGTGTGTATTCGTTTGTCACACATAATTTTGTAATTGATTTATCCTTAAACCAATGATACCGTATTTGTAAGGGACTTCGTCTCAATCTCCTTTCATTGAGGCATATTTTGTTTTATACAAAACATTCTTTTGTACGGTGTATAAACCCCTTTGACTTTTAATTTTATACAAAAGGATTCTTTTTCTACGAAGCGTTTTACAGAACGACAAAAAATAATGTTTCTTTTAACGTATGCGGTGACAATGACCTTTTCTGCCGCCACGAGTATTATTTGGTATTTGGTTTAATAAACAAGCCGTAATGTTTTTTTAAAATGAAATTAATACCGTATAATCTTTTATGTATTTTGGTATTGAAAATGGTTTTGATAAATTATTCTATTTTGTCAATATATTTAAATGATATATTGTGATTGAAATGTGGAAATGTTATCATTCCTTTATATTGGTTTTATATGTTATAATTTTATAATGGTACTTGGACATTTTACGGGTGGTTATGTGATAAACCATATGACGGGTGGTGTCGTGAATACCAGGATGGGTGGTTACGTTATAACCTCTAATGCATTGGGTATGGAAGTCGGTCGTATGGCTATTCCATTAAGTATGTATGAAAGTTGGCTGAATGGCTATTCCATTAAGTGATATGTGTGGAAGTTGACCTTATGGTTTTTCCACTTAAGTCTGTTTATGTCCCAAGTTACCTTTATATGTTATGTGATCTTTATGTGGGTTTTATGGTGATCTTTTGGTTACATAAGGGTAAGTAATGAACTTTTATTCAGTTAATAGTTTTTACTACTTTGAAAAGGTGAAAAGTATAACTTTGATAAAGTATACATGGTTTACTTGTTGTTTTGAAAAACTAACAGTTTTCATTCTTTGTGTATCCCTTACTGAGTTTTTTATTCTCATCCCAAGTTTTTGAAATGTTTTTCACAGGACTTAACATGGAATAGGGTCAAGGATGGGATCAAGGGAAAGTCATTCAACCTAAAACATGGAACTTGACATGTTTCTTTTTAAGAGTTTTTAATTTATGGAAACTTAGAAAAAGTTTCTACTTTGTAATATTTTGAGATGTAATAGTTATGTGCTAATTCTCTAAAACTGTAAACCTGAAAATATCCTCAATGTGAATTATTCATTTAATTCAATATTAAGTAAGGTTTAAGGCCGGGGCCTTATAGGAAGTGTTTGGAAATCTTCCCAATAATGGGGTTCATTGGTTTAGTTTAGTAAAGCCTCATAATATAATTATAGAAACCCTAGAATATTAAAATAGAGAATATATTGTTTATATATTTTATAATTAATATAAAAACAATAATTACCATTTTTGAAAAAAAAATTGAATCTATCTAATCTTATTATAATTAAATTATTTTGATTAGGAGTAAAATTTGAACCCCCTCTTGAAGTATGAAATCATGTTCCATAAAACACAGAACGTCACAGATGGAACTGTAGATGCTAGTGTTGAGGTTCCTATCATCTTAAATAATTTATCATCAAATGAAATAAGAATATATTCATCTATGATGTTTTTTTCATTTTTTCTCATTAATGAGTTGTAGGATGTGGATAAAGGTCCCTTATACTTGAGATATTTCTTAATAAAATTCTCTTTGATCTTGAGAGAGTGGTATTGAGAAAATATTTAATTAAAAATAATTCACTAACCCTAAAAAAATGATAACAATTTGGTTTTATACCTTTATCTAAAGAATTAAATATTTCATAAAGAGCCTTAATAAATTTATAAATTACAAATATAACCCACACCTAATAATATTAGGCATAATATTTTTATTTCCATAGTGTTCATAGATAAACATTTATTTTAATGAAAATTTTAAAATAAATTAATCAATATTTATTTAAATGATTTTAAATAAAATATATAATTTATATATTTGACTATAATTAGGATTTAATACTCTATATATCATTTTTGAAGACCTGGATAATAAATATTTATTTCAATAAATAAATATACTTTTCTTTATTTTATCCATAAATAAATAAGTACAAAATTTACTAAACGGTGAATAAATATTTATTAAATATTCAACTCTTATATATTTAAGATTGAAATAACTAGTGATTTAATTTATAATATCAACATAACCGAAATTATTATTATTCTTATATTTTGAAAATAATATTTATCCTATATTAAATTCTAATATAATTTCACTGTGATTCTGGATATACTATGTATGTGTCTTTCTAAGCATATTTCTCAGTGGAATTAATTGATATTTCATAAATTGTATGATTGTAATCAAGAAAGTTGTAAATGAACCCATATATAAATATATCAACATAAAAACAACATAAACCTCATAAAGATACTAAGTATGTAATAAAAACGAATCAAATTGATATATCATCAAGCAAGTTTCATACTTGTTCCATACTCAAATAAAACATATGATCTTACTTTAACAACTAAAATGAACTTCATGACTAGAAACTAAAGACATGGAATCAATCAAATAGTTCTATTTAAAATATTGTACCTAATATATCATCTTTTGGAATGGGAGGGGAAAAATACATTATTTATTTACCTATAAATTCCATACCATTATGGATACACCCAATGTATCTTTATTCACTATGAAAATATATTTTATGGTATTTAAAAAACATAAAAGTACATGATTCATGATATTCATTAATAATTATCTCAGGTCTAATATCCAATAAAAATATCCACATATAGAAATATCCAATGAAATATTGAACATGTTGAATTTATTTTGGTGGGAATGTTTTCATAACTTCCCATATTAGATATTACATAGTGTAAAATTCATGATAAGAAGCTTCAATTTATTATGATCTTCAGGTAGATTATATTAATGAACCATTTATATCCTATTAGATATATGAAAAAAGGCTATAGAATATTTATTTAAGAATATTTTCATATCACATCAAGGTTTTCAGTATAGTGTGGAATTACTAAAACCATTAGATGCGAAAAATATTGTAATGAAATTATTTCATGATTATTATTTAGAAGAACACTAATCATTTAATATTTTATTTTTTCAAATTTATGTATTTGAATATAAAAGTAATTGAAAGTACCAAGTAATTTTGTTATAGGGTACTAACTCTAAAAAACTCGCACATTCACTAGATCCAACTACTATTGACATTGATTATGCTAAATCCTATATGATATTCTTACATAATTAGTAATAATGCCTTAGTAAACAGGGATTAAACATTTTATTTCATGGGAAATCTCTTTATGATGACCACACCCCTTTGATAAAAACTCATTAAGGGGTGATATTTTTTAGGTATGTTCTTCATCCATTGATATTACACTTCCTCCATGGCAAGGAACTCATTTTTAATATTATCATAATTAAATATTATTACTTAATTACTATTAGGAACCACATAAAAATATTGTATGATAATATCTATCGATACTACTTCTTTTTCTAAATCAGAAGCTATAATATATTATGATATTGTTTTAGAATTGATAATAATATTTTTCTTTAATCTCTTCAATCACACATCACCACCATTGAAGAATAAAACATATATTGAATATGTATTTTGAACATTCGGGTCTGTCTCAAAACTAATATTTTTATATCCATTGATGATTATCTTTTTATCCCATCCATAAACTGAGGACTTGTTATAGTATCTCCCATATAATTTAGGATAGTATTAACACCTATATAATGTATCTCACCTATGTGTTCTTGGTATCTTTATATCATACTCAAGGTGTATAAATCTTTATGACTAGTACATTTCATGACATACATCAAATATAATATCATTTAATTTTATAGAATTGTCTTAATCCTCTCTATATATCCCACTAAATTTCCCCCTCTCCAATTGGGTATAATGATACCTTTTCATAGATATATATATGTATTCAATGAGTAATTAGAAACTATCCTATCTTGGACCATTCCATAATAAATTTATCTAGTACCTTCTTAATGTTTGTACCTAGAAATCATTAAAGAACTATCATATATCTATCATGATAAATTATGATCACTAGATTGTAGTTTTCTGCACATAACTCATTCATAGAGTAGTATTTATTTAAAAATTTCTTTATTGAATATAAGAATGGTATCTCAATTTACATCACTAATATATCATCAACATATATTATATAGAAATCAACTAATCTCTCACTAAATTTTTATAAAAATATAGTTCAAACTCATTATTTATGAAACAAAAATTTCATATAGATTGATCAAATAAAAGGTACCATTATTGGTGTTATTTAATCAACCTATAAATGTATATATTCAACTATAATACCTTATAAAATCATTTACATTCATAAATAATTCTAATTGTGTTATATATACATGTTCCACAAGGTTCCTATTAAGAAATGATGTTTTGATATCAATTTGTCAAATATCATAATCATGGTAAGCTAAAATTTCATGTTCAAATTTTATTGATTTTATTATAATTTACTTTTAAAAGATTTTATTCAAAGTTTCAGAATAGATGTTTCTTAAATTATTTATAAACCAGTCATTCATTATAACTATGAAATTTTCCACCAATGTATGCATTCTTTGTGAATAATCTTATTCATCCAATTATTTTTACTTCCACTAGATGATTTGGCTTATATAGAATTTTTTATAGTATATGGAATCATTTTTATTATTCACAGATATTGGCTAATTAAAATCTTTTGATCATCTTAGTAATCCATTTTTGGACAAAATGTTATATTTATCAACTAAAAATGAGTCATTATCCTTGGTGACAAGAAAATAATATCTCTGTATCTTTATAACTTTTGTAGTGACCTTACGTAACACCCTAAAATTACAAAATAAATCTTTTTTATTTGATATCATATGTTACATGAAACAATGATCCTAAACAACCCACAAAAAGGTTTTTTAGAATTTAATCACATTGACAGCTTACGGAACACACAACCCCAAGTCAAAATGACCCATAAGATAGTGTACCATAATAACCTAAAAATAAAATTGGAGGGTATATATATTACTTAACAAATTATGAAAATTTTTGTAATATATTGATAAAAAATACCATAATAATCATTTAGATGAAAAATAAATATTTTTTGAAAAATTTTATTCCTCTCGATGAGTGTCTAGTCACACATTGCATAAATATTTTCAAAATAATTTTTACCAAATATTGGAAAATTTATTTTAAATTTTTATCTCATTAATTATATAATGAAATAAAATTGATCATAGTTTGGTTTTTTGGTATTTTTATAAAATGTGTCATTTTTAATGATTAGTGAAAAATATTTAATTTCAATTGAAAAATTCATTTTAGTTTAAATTATTTTTTAAGTTAAATTATATTTTAAATTTTCTTAAAAAGAACAATAATATAAATTCAATTTCATCATATCCAATTTAATTAATTACAAACATTTTAATATTTATTTTTCATATATATATATATTGTCAATATTTAAACATTTTTTATTTAAAAAAACTTGAATTATCATTGAGTCTATAGTATTAATTTTAGATTAAATTTTCCCATTTATATGAATTGAATTTGAAAAAATGTATTAAATATTTGGAATCGTAATAATTTATTATATATAATATATTGAACATTATTTTGGACCCAAATTAATAGTGAAAACAATAAAAATTAATTATTACAGTTATAGGAAAAATAGATTTACCTGGTTGTCAGACTGAGAATATATTGCTTAAAATGAATCAAAATCTCATCTAAAGTCAATTTTAAATATATATTTAGACATTATAAATTATATTTTATATAATTTTCCTCTATTAGTTCATTTTTACATGAAAAACATGGGTCTTATTCATTCTTTCAAAAATTACAAGTGTGCCTCTCACCTCATTTATAAAAGGCCACCCACTCCTCTATTCATAAAACCATAAAACCATTATTTTCAGTAAATACCTTCCAATATGACTTCCAAAATTCTATATCTGAACTCTATAATACTGATTTTGGATATTATTCAATCTTTGTAAGGATTTTCGTGAAAATAAAAGGAAAATACACAAAGAAGATGTATGTTTTTTCAATGGGTGTATTTATTTTATTTATTTTTACACCTCATTAACTTATTTTTATAACATGAAGATATAAAAAAATTATACTCCATTGAATAATATGTCTTTATGTTCCTAAAATGTCATAACACCTTATTTACATCCATCAAATGGTTTATGAAATCATCATTCATGTGTACAAAAGACTACTGCCTCATGAACTAATGTCGTTAATTTTTTCATTAAATCCTATAACAGTAAATGATGAAGATGGAAATAAAGTATATATATTAAATTTATAATATATTTATTCCCATGGAGTAATTATACCACATATACCTTATTTTACATTCCATCTATTTGGGATAAAATAAAATCACTTGTGTGTACAACACACTAAAAACTCACAAAGTAATGTGATTCATTTTTCACTAACGTTTTACATGGAAAGTGATATGGATAAATTTAATTAATATATTTTATAAAAATTACCTATTTATGATATTCATGAAATATTTATCAATATAAAAAGATAATATATCATTCCGTTTTGTTTAGTGATGTATGACAACATCTTTCGTATATGTCTTGACTCCCACTGTCATGAAGTGGTGTGACTCTATTTTTATATACTCACCACACTATATATATATATTTATATAATAAAAACTAATATGTTATTTATAATATTATTATGATTAAAAAAATAACAAATATAACTTACCTCTTTTTTATAAATATCATTAAATAGTGAAAACATTATACATACATACGTACGACCTATCATCTCCATCGTTGTCACATAAGAATGTTTTCATAAAAAATCATTCATAACTAGTTTTAAATGTAATGTTGATGTAAAAATGTGATAAATTTTTAATTATTATTATTTTATATAAGATATAACTATATAATATTTTTAATAACTAGTTGATTCATGATGAAACACAGATGACAGAATAAGAAAATTAACAACTAAAACAGTGAAAATAATGACAGTTTAATAGCATAAGAGATATAAGATGTTATAAAATGATAATATATGATATTATAAATGTTTAAAAAGTTATATAATAAGTTATTAATCTATTTTAGACCACTATACACGTTTTTAAATAATGTTTATCCAAAATGAAGTGTGAGTTAAGGGACATCATCTCAATTTCCCTTCAATTAGGAATGTTGTAATCTTATGAACATAATTTAAATTATATGGTTTTTATATAGCCCTTTGACATGTTATATAATGATTAATTAATAAGTAATTTTATCTTATGTTCCAATTGGAATTATTTCAACCTATGTGATTTAACATTAACATTACCAAGTTATAATGAATTTAAAAACTCAATTTCTTTGGGTAATGTTACTTATTCATTGTTGTTGATATTGTAAGATTATGTTTATAAGAAATTTTGATTATATTAATTTGTATCTAAACATTTTTATGAGTATATGTATTTTTTATAAATAACTAATTTTTTTATTATTTCATTCTACCATATTATAATTATTAAAAATGATCTTTTTACAATCTCATTATTTCGAGATTGTTTATTCTTGAATTTAGGTTGAATGAAATTATTTGATAATTGTCTAAAAAACCAAATAATTTTCTTCTTCTCTTGTTATTAACAGTGTATTTATTTAATATTACCTTTTTTACAATATTTAGTAATGAATTTTTCTATAACATGTCATTATGAAAATCTGAATTCATTTCACCCATCAATCGGAAATATATTTTCTTATAAACCCATGTTTTTTAAAAATAATTTCAGAAAAGTTTTTAACCGCTCTCAAAATGATTCATTAGATAAATTTTTACCCATTTGACTATAAATTTGTTTAATGGAATAATCATGATTTTTTAAAAAAATATTTCCATTTAGTCTTTATCGAAAATTTGAAAGGAATATTTTTTTTCTCAAACATATAATATACATAATTTGCAACTATTATGGCCAAAAAATGTTTTAAAAATCACATTATATGTTCCAAAGGTTATTTTTGTGGAAAATTAGTTTCATTTTTAAGAAACATTAGTTATAAAATTTGATCTTCAATACGAAATTGATATTTTTATCATGACTATTTTTAATGGTATTTTTATCTTATTTTTATTCCACAATAGAATCAAAATAATCTTACTCCAATTGTTTTATATTGGGTTGATACTATCCTTATTATTTCTATGGTTTTTTTATGATCATTTTGACAATGTAAAGTATTAAAATTCACTTTCCTGGTTTATTTATTATACTAGTTAACTCTCCCATGAAATGTTCACTTTTTTATGATCACTAGATATTAAATTTCCCCTATATATCAATATTTTCTATCATGGATTTTTTTATAACATAAAGAATATACGCTTTCTAAATTCAATTTTCTACATTGGAAATTATTTTGTGAATTATTGAAAAATTGTTAAATCTATATTCCCTGCTCAATATAGATATTTGGTGATAAAAAACATTGTTTATGAATAAAATTTATTATTTGATATATGAGAAATGCTTTTGATATTCAAGAGATTGGTGGGTCCCAATTATAGATACCCCCTCGATGCATCTAATGTATCCTTATATGAATTAGTTGGCATGAGATAATTAAATGGGTTTTTACATATCAATTTTAAATTGTCTTGAGGATAGATATTTAAGCTAGAGGTATCATAATCCTAGAAAACATGAAGTCTAATAATTCAAACTTTTCTTATTTAAGAAGGCAAATATTATTATCCATGTGTTTTTTCTATGATATTATCTCTAGATCCATTTTATTCTAAGTTTATTGATTAAATAGAATGAGTTTTATATTATTTAAAATGACATATTTGATAATCTTTTAATGTTATAATATTCATTTTATTGTGTAAATGGAATGTGATTTTAGTTATTTACAATGCCATATTTATTACTCTATTAAAACTATTTAAATGGAATGTGTGTTTAGTTATTTACCATTACGTGATGATTATGCTCATTGATTCTTGATTTCATTTGATGTATATAGTCGTTATTGAAAATTTTATATCACCCTTGTTTTTTCTTTATGAGGAATCCAAGAAGTGTACTATGAGAGATATGAAAGAATATACTATAGGAAATAATTATATTCTATAAAAAAATTATGTTGTATTCTATGTATTCAAATGTAGTATGTGAATCCTGTATGTATCAGGGTCACAAAGACTACTAAATTATTCATTCATATATGTTGAGATTACATGAATCTTATTCCAATGTATTAAAGTAGATATAAGATCTAGGGTACTAGAGGAGGGGTCTCTCCATCCTATACAGAGCTTGGGTATCTGGAATAACATCTTCCATAAGGATTTTTATAATTTTTTTACATTATTAATTCTTTTGTATCATAATCTTGACTTCATCAATTTCAATTTTCATCTCACTATCTATTTTATAGATGTGTTACCTCTTAAGAAACATGGAATTTTTTTCATTATTAGTATTTTTCTATTGTGTATATGTAATATCAAACTTTTTTCATTAGGATGTCCTGCAAAAAATACACTTCATGCATTAGGGTAGAATTTTGGTTCTATAATTGACCATAAAAATGATTATAATACCTACACATATAAATTTGGAATCATATACATCCTATCATACCGTAAATCACATGATATTCCATTTTCTACATTATTTGTGACTTGGTTTATTTTGTGCACATTATATTGTATATCATATGTCTAAATGAAAATGAATGACTCAAATGACTCATCATCAATCTCACTATTTACAATAGTATATAATTACTCTTTTAATATAATCCATTCTAGTATGGCTAATAAGGAGGATTCAATTGATATTGATTTCAAAAATACATTAAATAGTTGATGAAATCATGGTTAATATACTCACTAAGATTGTTTGAGAGGTGTTTTGTAATACTAATTTCAAGAATATTTTTTACTCCATTCTTGAAATCCATTAAGTTCTCAATGAATTTTGACTTATAATTCCCTAATTTGACAATAATATATAATATAAATTAATCAAAAAAATTATACAATAAGACTATCAAACTCCATAATCAACATTAAAAGGTCTACAAATTTTTTTGAAATAATTCCAAAAGTTCAGTGGCCCTTCCAACCTTTACAAAAAATAGAGCAGTGCTCATTCTACCATGAAAACAAGACTGACATATAATTAAAGGTCTTAGTTAAATATATTGTTAATATCACCCTTGAAATAAATTTTTTTTGCTCTTCTCGTTTACATGACCATGTCATTGATGAAACAAATAGGATTGATACGAGTCACATGAACTTAATTTGTCATAAATTTCAAATAATTGGTTTTGATGATCGAATATATAATAAAATTTAATTAAATTTCACATAGAATAAAATAATATATCTTTATTAAAATAGAATACCATTCTTTTTTTACTATAATAAAAATATACCCATGTCAACATTGGACACTAATATAATTATTTTAACTACACGAGTCCTATAATAATAATTATTCAAAATTTGAATTAAACTCGTTTGTAGTTTCAAAATATATTACAAAATATAAAGTTTAGAATATCTTGATATGTTAGAAGCATAGATATACCAATCAAATATAGAAACCTTTTCATAAATTCATGGTCACTATATTTTGATACAAATGTGAGCACCGAAATTTACATCTAATATCTAAATTATATAAATATAGATATTATATCAAAAAAACTACACCTACATCATCATGTTTCTTCTTAAAAAAGGTGGAGATATTTTTATAGTGGACCTTATTTACAAAATAATAAGACACCACATCATATTCCTTATCATTCCCTTTGAACATCCACCTCTTGGTTGTGAAATTCAACGTTCTCATAGACATGGT
The DNA here is from genome assembly GCA_963277665.1 of Viscum album. Lineage (NCBI taxonomy): Eukaryota > Viridiplantae > Streptophyta > Magnoliopsida > Santalales > Viscaceae > Viscum > Viscum album. Next base: position 1,331,945,561 of record OY728141.1, read on the forward strand.
ACTAGTCTCAGAGACTTTTTCCTTCCTCTTGGCCTTTTTTTACCCTAATGGTTAACTGATTTTATGCTTCATATTACTATTTTCTTTTGAATAAATGTACAAATATTTTAGAGAGTATTTTAAATATTTTTCATAATATAATTCATAAGTAAAGAAGGTATATCTTAGAGTTAGTGAGGAAATTATGAAGTTAGTGAACAATACATTTGGTATCATAAATAATAGAATATTCAAACTCTCAATATAACTGATCATTTTTACTCAATGAGTACCATTTGGCATAGATTTTGTAATATTAAATGTGAAATTTTCCATATAGATCTTATAACTCACATTCCAGACATCTCTTAATAGAGATCATGGAGATTGGATTACATGGTTTATGAATCCATGTGCTTGTGAATCTTACATAAATCACTAAAAATGGAAGATAACATATGTTTTTAGACTTCCAACACATAATATATATGTTTCTATATGATAGTATTATACTACTCACTAGGTTCATTAAAGGGATCATTATCTAGAACTAGCGACTCTAACATGTAGAAGTTTTACCCCAAGTATAGTACAACGTGAATGTGCCTATTCCACTCCAATAATTTCCCACTGGTAATGATAATATCTCTCTTGAATATGAATAAAAGGGATTATTTCAATATTAAATGACTTTAAATTTTCTAAAAAAATAAAATTAGTTTTTTAGTTTTTACTTTATATTAATTACAAATATTATGATATTATAATTTAAATATTATTAGCCACCCAATATTTTATTAAATCCCAATATCCCTTTATATTGGATTTAGAATATATTATCAGTTGAATTATATAATTTTAATGATGCATATAGTATTTTTCAAAACCCAAACACGATCCAAGTAAAGTTAGATAATGTTATACAGGTTTGCGGTCTAGCCAAATGTGTTAACACATAGTTCCATGATACTATGCATGGAATCCCAAATCCTAAAATCCCTATAAGGATTTTTTAACTACATTTTTCTTTGTTATACAATTTTATAAAAGAAATACTACACCAAATTCCTTCTTGGTTTAGTTAAACAAAATTTTTCATTAAACTACCTTTAAAATGAAATTTTCTAGACAAGGCCAAGAGAAATATATTTATTTAAGGTTAAATTTTAAATCATGTAACAATGTATGGTCTAAAATAATATTTACCTGAAGGATTTTATTTATCATATAAATAAATATTATTTATTTAATCCCTTATATGATCATTAATACTTCATATATTTTGTATAATTAATTAACCTTGTATGATAAAATACTTAATGCATAATACATTTATTTTATTTTTTTCTTATCATGATTTTTATTTAATTTAATTAAGTATTAAAATTTAATTTTTAAATAAATTTGAATTATATAAATAAATAACCATGAATTTGAGAAATAAAATTAATATGTGGAATGATCCTGAGATTTTTCAATTCGTTGATATATCATGTTAATTTTAAACTCACCCTTGAAACTAGAGGAATGAATCCTTGGTTCGGGCAAGGCAAGATTTTTATTATTAAACTATTACCTACTTATATTCCTTTTTTAGTTACTCAATGGATTGGTCTGGAACCATATCATATGTTCTTGATCTCCTTTCTTTACTTATTATTAATACCTTAGTGGTGAGGAAACCCAAGGGTTTGTGGTCAGATAATCTAAATCATTGACACATAAGACCATATAGTATAAGGTGAAAAAATGATATACAGATCATAATATTTAATTTAATAAAAATATTTATCCAAAAAACATTTCAAAACATAATTAAATTTAATTTAATGTTAACACATACAGTGGTAGACTAAGCTCATGATCATTAGGAATGCTGTGACTCGTAATTTAAAACTAGATAAAATTAATTTAAAATATCTTATTATACAGATAAATTAAATTAATTAGTAAATAATAATATTATTAATATATTAATTCATTTAACTTAATTAACCATTCAGATAGTATTTTAGATTCCTATACAATAATTTTATTAATATTAATGAATGACTTTTAAATAAAATTAAGTGAGTACATGGAATATATAGGATGTGTTATGAAATGAATCATTCTAATTCTAAATTATGAGAATTTATAGAGTTTATCTATTACATGAAATGTAAAATCACATGAAACCAAATGTGAATAATGTTTCTCATGGTCCTTATATTCATCAATTATTCAACATGGTATTTATACAAAACCAGTTTTCAACAATATTGGCGATTTGTAGTCATCTAAGTTAAGACGTATAGTTTACACAACATTTTTGATTACCTAACACCCATTGAATATACATGGAATGTAAATATATAAATTTTCATCAAGTAAAGAACATATATGATGACCAAACATGTCATTTATATGTATAATTTTTTTAAATTAATTAGATATTATTACTCACAAAAATCTACTAAATCAGTTTGGATCTAATCGATGTGAAAAATCCTTATCACACGATGTATATAGCTACAAACTATATGGATTGGTACTTTTTAATAAATTTCACTACATCTTAACCCTTAATAAATTGAAAATCAAAAATTTTATTTTTATATGAGTTTCTACATGTTAAGCTATATGTACAACCAAGTGTACACTATGTTCATAATGCAATGTTTTGTTTCATGACTAGTAGTCATCACATAAAATAAATAAATTAAACGATTTTCACTATAATCACTAGGTTTTTTTAATTCCCTTGGGGTCAGACCATATGGGGATATATGAATTTAATGTCAGCTACATGTCATTCTCATCTTTTCAATATACATGTAAACTAGTGGTCAATGCACACTGTATAATGACACCATGTTCCAAACCCCCAAATGATGTATTATGATTTTTTTGGATTATCCTTTTGTGTTTAGTCATGGCTTAATAACAAGATTTTTTTTTACACTCCATGTATCTATGTAATGTTTTTAGAATCTATATACCCTCTAGATTATATTTTTGTATTCTACAACTTTTCTTGGCTTATTCCTAGTTATATGAAATAGAAAACGTATAATATCTAAAATTATGGAATAATGAACCAAAAATTGATATAAAAACATAAAATAAAATGAATAATTTATCATAAAATAATAAATAATTATAAATTAATATTTGTCTAATAATATTTACCACTGCTAAAAAAATTCAATGTTGTTGAATCTGGTTGAATATATTTTCATATCATCATTGGGATAAAGAGTTTAAAACAAGTCTTCTATTTAGTTATATATACTTGTTTAGTAAACCTCAAAATTTATTTGTTATAAATTTAGGTGTCATCATAGAGGTTTCAATCATATAGATTAATTCAAAAAATTTTGAAACATGAATCCAATTTGTTGGAAGTATTTTTCTTTATTCTCTTAGTATTGAGTGAGATGTAGTGGATCGAAGAATCTTATTCTTGAGAGTGTTCTTGAGAAAATACTCTATCTTCATGAGATACTTCTATGGAGAGAATATTCTATGAAAAAATGACACACACCTATTAAAATTATACTAGTTGACTTATATCCATTTCTTTTGAAAATTTGTTATTCCACAGTGTCCCATAACTAGTTTATTAATTATATATAGACCTCACTACTTATAGTAATTTTATTAGTAATATATCTAGAGAGTATATTATATAAGGTTTATTTAAATATCAACTCCTAAATTAATAAATATTATTTATTTAATTGATATTAAATAAAATATATCATTTCTATTCGGGCCCTTAACTAAAAAATATATCCTTATTAGAATTTATCAATCACTGAATAATAAATATTTATATAATTTAATAACTATAATCTTATAATTAACTCAATCAATAAATCAATACAAAATTCAATAACTATAAAAGTAATATTTATAAACTATTCAACAAACATGTATTAGAATTTTATAAAAAAGTGATTGAAATTATGAAATCATCATAACCTAGAAAATTATAAAATCATTGTCCTTGAGAGTAATATTTATTTTATAATAATTTTAATTAATAATTAATTGATATTGTTGATAAAATTAGGGTGAGACCCTCTTGGACTCACTCGTAGTGGAATTTGGGGACCTTGCATAATGATCATGATTAGAATCTTGGATATTTCAAGGAACCCATATTAAAATATATCAATATTAAAATAAGAACAACCTCATACAAATGCAAACAATGTAAAATAATAATACTCACTCGATAACCCATCTATTATGATTCATACTTGTTCCATTAGTATATAAATATGAATATCATTATTTTAATCCTTAAAATCTATAACTGTGGTCTTAATTATGAAACTCTATTTCAATTAATGTTCCTGAGATGTCATTGTCCTACCAGAGATGGGTAAATTCCTTTCTTGACATATCTATGAATGTCATATAACTTATGGTGTACCCAAAATATAAAAAATCATCATAAGAATATGTCAACATTGTTTAGGGAAATACATCAAATAAATGATTAATGATTTAATATAATGAAAATAAAAAGTCTATAAACCCATACACATCTCTATAGATAGTAATATCTAATGACATATAAGTCATGAAAAATTAGTATTAGTGGGTTTGTTCTCATAACCTCACACCTACGAGATTACCGATTGAAAACATTATGAGAATAACATTTAATATTTCATGAGACTCAAACTCCAGATACTCAAACATAATTTATGACTTGTTAAATTGATATCAACTCAATATATGATATATATTTATGAACATTTTCATATCATATTAATTAATTCATAATAGTGTGTAGATTTTATAAACTTTAAATGATTAGAATACTCTAAATACATTATTAAATTAATATTATATAGAATAAAATGATTCACATAATAAGATATTTATTATTATTGATGTATTTGAATATATCGATAATCAAAATACAAATTAAGTTGTTTCGAGGGTCCCAAATCATACACATTGGCCCCCTCATAGTGGTCACATTCATTGAATTAGTGGACCAATAGAGGGTCACGTTGTGTGTTAACCCAGCTATAGGTAAAATTTCCTACAAAATATCAGTTATTCCTTTTTGGTAACCTAACTAATCAGTTTTGATCTAAATAGTCTTATTGGATTCTTTTCTCCAAGGATGAACCCCCAAAATAAGATTCCAGAAAGCCATCCTCAATAGCCTCCTAAGGTACAAGAATGAGGGATTTTCATCAATTTTTCCCCCATGGATCATGTATTCTATTAATAGTTTATTATTTTCTGATTTTCCTTCCCAACTGATTAGACCACCATTGAACTTATGATCATGTATCACTGGAAAACAAGGGTCTTAGTCATAAACAGAACAATGTAACTCATCATATATCATTATGTGCTTATTAACTTACCCATATCAAGAATATTATATCCTCTATAATCCAACATACCTTAATTTCATACTCAATTAAATAAAGTTCTATATATGGTCTTTAAACTGTAGGACCCTGAGACACCCTAAGAGGGGATGGGTGAATCAGGGTGGAAATTTTTTCTTTTAAAGAGATGGATCTTGTTCCCATGTTGGTAGGAACTTGTCAAACATGTATGATGAATATGATTAGAAAGTAAACATTCACATGCAGAGAGATGACACCACTTTTTTTACTAGGTCCAACACTAAGGGATACGTCCTAGGAGCATACGCCGACAGGTTGTCGGTCGTACCAAATTCCACTTTTCTTCACTAGTTGCGAATTACAATGGTTTGGGCATAGTCACTTTGTCTCAGGCACACTGCCTTTATAATGGTTCAGGGATAGCTCACTGCGTCCCTTGGGTCACTCCTGTTGACTCCCCCTGGCTCACTGCCTTTGGTGAAGTCCCACTCAGTTTATAGATGTGAAGGTCTCTTCAACACTGCAAAAGAATGTATCCTATATTGTATGTAGATTCTCTGTTGAAGTCCAACTCTCACTAGTTGACTAATATCACTTTTCACCGATGGTATCGGGAAATCTTCTAGCTTTCGTGCAGCTTTAAAAAGACGGGCGTACTTCAACAACAACTGGCGTGATTCTCCACACCGGCGTGCATGTTTCAAAGAAGGCGGGCAAGTGATAACTGGCACGCAAGTCTACCTCAACCTCTTGTGTGACACTCCCTTATACAACTTCAAAATTGAGCGACTCACATTCCTTTTCACCCAAACCGGTTTTGGCATGCAACAAACAACTATCACGCAAAATATACTTGTGCATCCCACAACCACTTATGCGACCACTACACCTGCGTGATGGGAGCACTGAATTTATCTAACTCTAGAACTTCTTTGAAAATGAGGAGGGGTGGTCCACTATTTATAGGAAAACTGGACACCCTGTGAGGTGGCGTGCAATCCTCCTCTCGGTGCGCAAGTTCTGGCGTGCAACTCCAACCGCCCTAGCTTATGTCGCGCTACTCATTTGTGTGACCAAAACAATACTTGTGCGACCCTCTTTCCTTTGCCATATTTTGAAGTTATGATCTTGAATAACATATGTCCTGAAACATTCCAATCCTCCTAGTCACCAGCGCGCAAATCCTTTCTCGGTGCACAAGTCACTTGCGCAACACATGTCTGGCATGCAAATCCCTTTACCAAAAAACATTGTTTTCCCCATTTGATGAATTTGAGGTCCAGAAATTTGGAAAACACTGGAAAATGGTGCCACCTTCAATACTGTAATCTGCATGACCTGTATGAGTACTTTTCTGGAAGACATTCTGAACTTCCTCTGAGGATTGACAACAAACACAAACCATTCTCCAAATCATGCATAGTTGATAATGGTTCCAACAATATCCCCCTTTGGGTTTGTTGGCAATCAGTAAATAAATTCAATAGATCACCATCCACATGGAGATCCAAAATGCAAGAATCAACTCAGCCAACACTCTAAGTCTACGTGAGCAGTGCTAGGTGTAGAAAACAAGAGAGGAAGCTTGAATTGGGTTCCCATGTTTTGGAATTCTCAATGACTCCCAAGAAATTCTCTTATAGTGTCATAGAAGCATTACATGTCCAATGTATTCCTTCTCATCCTATTAGTGACACTAAATATCATCATGTCACAGAAGCTTTACATGCCTGAATTTATTCCTTTCTCCCCCATTGACAATAAACCCAAATTCCGGTAATTTGTTCATTGTTCAGCTCAGACCACACTCCCCTTGGATAGTATCTCCCCCACAAACCTACATTGCATCCATAAACAGATTTAAAACAATTATCATAACTGGGGAGAGGGTATTTTTGAGACCTCATTATGCACTAGGAGGTGGCTGAACACTGATATTCAACTGATGCTTCACAAATATAGAAGTTGACAGTGGCTTGGTCAGGATATCAGCCACTTGCTCATCATTTCCCACATGATCCATTCTAATCACGCCTTGTTCATCTTTCTCTTTTATAAAGTGATACCAAATTTCAATATGTTTTGTATGAGAATGCTGAACCAGATTCTTCGTAAGATGAATTGCGCTCTTGTTTTCACAGTAAATCACTATTGGTTGCTTCACCACATCACCAATATCTATTAATTGTTGCTTCATCCATAGTAGTTGAGTGCATGCCTTTTTGGCGGAGATATACTAAACATTTGTAGTACTAAGATAAGTACTTTCTTGTTTCTTGCTCAACCAGCAAACACATCTATTCCCAATATAGAATGCTCCACCATTGGTGGAATTATTATCCAAAACATCGCCAGCCCAGTCAGCATCAGAAAATGCTGATAATTCACTGTTTCTTCCTGCAGTAAAGTATAATCCATCGTTGTGAGTACCTTGAATATACCTCATGATTCTTTTTACTGCTGCCATATGTTCCTCCTTTGGATTACTCTGAAAGCTGGCTACAACACATGTGGCAAAGACAATATCTGGTCATGTCACTGTCAGGTACAGTAGGCTCCCAATGATCCTCTTGTACATGGTGGGATCAATAGAAGTCCCATCTTCATGCTTTCCATGTTTAGTTCAAACTACAATCAGAGTTGACATCTGTTTAGAGTCTTGCATATTAAACTTCTTCAACAGCTCTCTTGCATACTTTTCATGATAAATGAATGTGTAATCCTTCTTTTGAATCACCTTCAGCCCCAAGAAATATGTGAGATCCCCAATCATAGACATTTCAAATTCTGATTTGATGTGATTGGCAAATTTATCCACTAATTTCTGACTGCTTCCACCAAATATGATATCATCAACATAGACTAGAACCATGAAATGGCCTTCTGGAGAATTCTTCACATATAGATTGTGATCTACTCCTCCTCTTTTGAATTATAGCTTCTTGAGATATGAGTCCATCTGGGAATACCATGCTCATGGAGACTGCTGCAAACTATATAGCGTTTTTTCCATTTCCAGACCATTCTTTCATCAGTACCGAGAACAAAACCCACTGGTTGTTCAATGTAAACATCTTCTTCATGTACACCATTCAAGAATGCTATCTTGACATCCATTTGATATAATTTATATCCTCTTTTGAGTGACATGGAAAGGAAAATCCTGATTTACTCTAGTCTAGACACTGGATCAAAGGCTTCTTCAACATCAACGCCTTCAATATGGGAGTATCCTTTACATACCAATCGTGCCTCATTTATGATAACACTTCCATGCTCATAAAACTTATTCTTGAAGATCCATTTTGTACCAATCACATTGTGACCTTCGAGTCTCTAGACAAGATCCCATGTCTGATTCCTGTCAATCTGATCTAACTCTTCATTCATGGCTTTCAACCATGATTCATCCTTTGTAGCTTCTTCAAATGACGATGGCTTCACAACTGACGGAAATTCAGATTGTGTGTTATTCCTCATCCTTTTTGTTTGTGTGGGTGAACTCTTTTCCCCAATTATGTTAGATGGACCAATCTCAGCTCTAAGATTTCTATTGTGTGGTTCAGGTGCATTCTCTCCCGCCACAGTTTCTTCTTCAGATTCTTCTTCTGAGTCAACATCATGATGTGACTGGTGAGTTTTTTTGTACAGATTCCTCTATTTATATATTTGTATTTTCTCCATGTTCACTTTCTTCCTCACTTTATATCACATCAGCATATTACTTCCTTGAAGCATTTGGGGTTTTCTCTTCAATTATCTTAACATAACTGCTTTCTAAAATCCTTCCTAATTTCTTATTTAAACACTTGTAGGCTTTCTTGTTCATTGGATACCCAAGAAAAATTCCTTCATAAACATTGTCATAAAACTTCCCTTGATTTCCTTCTTTATTCCGGATGAAACATTTTCTTCTAAAAATATGAAAGTATTTCAGCGAAGGATTCCTTCCATGCCACAATTCATATGGTGTCTTCGTTTCTCCAATATAAATCCCTGTTCGATTCTGAATGTGCACTGCAGCTTCAACAGCTTCCTTCTAGTAATGGTGAGAGATACCACTTTCAATCAGCATAATCCTGGCTATATTGTTCACCTATCGATTCCAGCACTCAGAAACTCCATTTTTCTGTGGTGTTCTCACAGCATCTACCTCATGTTGTATTCAATGTTTTTCTAGGTAATTCTAAAACTCAATGGATGTGTATTCCCCTCCATTGTCAGATCACAATACTTTGATTGTTCATATAGTATCATTCTCAGCGATTCTTTGATATGTTTTCATGCAGTCAAGCACTTTTCATTTCCTGAGAATGATCATAACACATGCCATTCTACTGTAATAATCAATGAAAAGGACAAAGTACTTTTCTCCATGAGTTCCTAAAACATTTGTTGGCCCACATACATATGTATGAATTAGATCAAGAAGATGAGATGATCTTTTCTTCTTTGGCCGATATGAACTGTAAACCAGCTTCTCATGAATATAAGCATCATAAGACTTTTCACGTTCACACTTCAGAATGGGGATGTCCATGAATATATTCAGCTTAGATATCTGTTACATGTCTTGTTGGTTAATGTGCCCCAGCCTTCGATGCCACAAATTGTTTTCTTCTTCAGCAGACAAATAGCACGAGTTCACTTTTCTGTCAACCTGATATAAGTTTCTATCTGTTCTATAGCATTTCATAAGAGAATTCCCTGTTTTCCCTTTATAATGCATACTTTTTGATTGGAAGTTACTATTAGCCCTGAATCACAGAGTTTACTCACACTGAGGAGATTGTGATGTAGACCGTCTACATAAAGAACTTCAGTCTTCTTTAGCTCTCCATTGGTGAGAGCATTATTCCCACTACCTTTAATATTCAAAGAACCATCATTACCAAACCTCACTGTTCCATCAACCTTCTTTTAAATTTTATTCAAAAGGTCAGCATTTCCCTTCATATGGGAAGGGCATCCACTATCAATAATCCAGGTGTTTCTGATCTTTGTAGCTTTGAGGGATACTTCTTCAAGATTGGATTTCTCGGTCTTCTTCTTTTCTTCCCATGAGATATTGGATTGAGTATAGGATAATGATGGCCTTCTAATACTTCCCTTCACATAATCTGATTCTTCATACCCATAATCTTTTTCTAGAGGATAAAAACTATGTGTGAGAACAACACCATCATGAGGGTGAGAACTGTCATGTTTCTGAGAGTTGTATGAGTTTCTCATGTCGTACCTCTGCCTGCAATACATAGCTTTATGGCCAAAGTCAGAGCAATGTAAACAGTAACTATAGAATATTTTTCTTTTATAATATAGAGGATATGAAATTGGTATCCTTTGTTGACTTCCCAGATCTTCCCCATTCAATTATCTCCTTGCTTCTTCGAAATATGACATGGTATGGCCCAAATAGCCACATAACAAACACTTCATGAGAGGAAACGTCTTCTCACTTGAATTTCTCCTCATACCTTCTTCTGTGGGATAATAGTACGAGGGTTCCTTTTTCAAAGAGGCTTAAGGATAATCTTCTTTTCATCTTTTATATTGAATTGTGGGCTTCTATTTCATCACTTCCGAAGACTTTCCCACATCACCCACTTTCATCTTGCCGTTATTTTGGTCACCTTTATTTGCTGCACTTGACGATTCTGCCTCACAACCAATTCCACTATTTCCCATACAGGCAGGTCATTGATCATTTAAAATCTTTTAAACTCCATTAGAGCCATGTTTTTCACTCTCCAATATCTCAGCATCTGAGAACCTTCCAAACTGTATTTTCTTCCTTGATTCTTTTGAAATTGAATCTTTTTCATGTTTACTCTTAATAGTAACAACTTCCTCCTCAAGACGCCCAGTAGGCTTGGACTTTTATTCTAGTCTAAAGGTGAGGTCATTAATGACCTTTGCCTTCTCTTCAATTCTCAACTTCAGATCCACTATATCATCATTTATTTCAATTATTTTACACTGTACATTCACCAATTATTCCAGTCATTCAATTTCAGCTTCAAGTTGATCAACATATTTAGTTGATTCATCTACAATTTATTTCCACTTATTGAAACTTTTACATTTAATCTTGAGCATAAAAATAGCATCCTTAAGTTGTAACTCGGGATATGCACTAGTTTTCAACTGATATTTTCTACCAATATCTTCTGATTTTTCAACAGTGGCCATCATGGAAGCATGGTTCATAGTTTTAAATTCTGGTTCTTCTTCATCACATAATTCAATATCATCATCTTACTCTTCATAGACAAAACTCTTCCTATGTATCTTCTTCCCATATTTGAAGTCTCCCTTTTTGAAAAACCTTTTCCGAGGCTTCTCAATGTATTCGACTTCACTTTCATCATCATCAAACATTATTTGGCACTAAGAGGAACTGTGCCCGACCTTTCCACAAAGAAAACATGCCGGAGGTAGCTTACCTTGAAATTTACCTTTTACCTTCATTAGCTTTTTGGCAATGAGAGAAAGAATTTACTTTTCCTCTTCATCTTCACCACTACTATCTTTTGAAATTTTCAGTTTGTCTAAGGCTTTGAATGCCATTTTCTTTCTTACATGAGTCGTGACATATTCGGGTTTGACTCTCATCTCATATGCCACTAGACTACTTAAAAGATCATCTAGAGATTGTTTTTATAGATCTATTTATTCAAGGGCTAACAGATTTTCATTTTACATAGGAAGAAGTATTCCCAATATTTTATTTACAATATCAATGTCTTTGATTTTTTCTCCAAGACATCTAATTGTTCCCAAAACTTCAATATTTTCATTGAATAATGAATATTCGTTCTCATTAAGAAGAATCTTTTGATCATCAAACCTGTTGTGTAGGACTTGTAGTTTTTCTTCCATAACATTTCTATATCCTTCATAAATATTTTCAAGTTTATCCCACATGGTCTTTTATGTGGTGAAACTCATTACCTTTATATAGATCTGATCAGAAAGGGCTATGGTGAGAGCATTCTATGCTTTAGCATCATCATCGAGAATTTTCCTATCGGCATCCATCATAGCCGACCCTATTCGATCAATAAAATGTATACCTTGGACATTGGAAAAAATTACTTCCATTCCAAGGGATCATAGATGATATATCATTCTATTCTTCAAGATCTAGAAATTACTTCCTTCAAAGAGAGGGACTCCCCTGACATTGACTGCATTCTCCATGACGACAAAGGACAGATTCAACACCAGCAACCTTTACCCTCTGATACCACATGTAGGACCCTGGGACACCATGAGAGGGGAGGGGTGAATCAGGGTGGATAATTTTAATTTTAAAGATATGGATCTTGTTCCCACATTGGTAGGGACTTGTTAAAACTGTATGATGAATATGATAAGAAAGTAAGCATTCACATTCCAGGATATGACACATCACTTTTTACTTGGTTCATCACCAAGGGCTACGTCTAAGGAGCATACACCGACAGGTTTTCGGCAGTACCAAATTCCACTATACTTCACTAGTTGTGGATTAAAATGGTTTGGGCACAATCACTCTGTCCCAGGCTCACTGCCTTTACAAAGGTTCAGGGATAGCTCACTGCGTCCCTCGGGTCACTCCTGTTGACTCCCCCTGGCTCACTGCCTTTGGTGAAATCTGGCTTAGTTTATAGACGTGAAGATCTCTTCATCATTTCAAAAGAATGCATCCTATGTTTTATGTAGATGCTCTGTTGAAGTCCAACTCTCACCAGTAGACTAATATCACTTTTCACCGAAGGTATCGGGAAATCCTCAAACGTTCATGTAGCTTCAAAAAAATAAGCATACTTCAACAACACCTGGCGTGCTTCTCCAGGCCGGCGGGCAAGTTTCAAAGACGGCACACAAATTATAACTAGAGCTCAAGTCTACCTCAAACACTTGCGTGACACTCACTTATACAACTTCAAACTTGCGTGACTCACATTCCTTTCCACCCAAATCTGTTTTGGCATGCATCAAACAATTGTCCCACAACTTATACTTTCATGACACACAACCACTTGTGCGAACACTACACCTGTGCGATGGGAGCACTAAATTTCTCTAACTCTCGAACTTCGTAGAAAATGAGGAGGGGTGGTTCAATATTTATAGGAAAACTGGACACCCTGTGCAGTGGCGCACAAGCATCCTCTTGGCGCGCATGTTTCGGCGCGCAACTCTAACTTCCCTAGCTTCTATCGCACTACTCACATGCACAACCAAACCAATACTTGCGCGACCCTCTTTCCTTTTCTATGTTTTGAAGATATGATCTTGAAAAACATATGGCGCACAACATTCCAATCCTCCTAGGCACTGGCCCGCAAGTCCTTTCTCAGCGCACAAGTCACTTGCGTGACACATGTCTAGCACACAAGTCCCTTTACCAGAAAACATTGTTTTCCCCTTTTGATGAATTTGAGGTCCAAAAATTTGGAAAACACTGGAAAACACTGCCACCTTCAATACTGTTATCTACTTGACCTGTATGAGTACTTTTCTAGCACACATTCTGAACTTCCTCTAAGGATTGACAACAAACACAAACCATTATACAAATCAAGCATATATGACCATGGTTCTAATACAAACATAGTGTAATCCCCAAAATCCTAGCTTCACATTAGTCACCTTCCAGGGAAAACATCTTTGGGAAGCATGTGTGTAAGACACACATGTATCCCTTTATATCATACATATTATATGATATTACTCCTTAGGTGTAAGACCAAATAATAACCCCATTAATGGTCTCATCCCCAATGATCCATTAGTGATATATAGACATATAAGAGAAATAAATGTGAACGAACAAACTCTCCCTAAATTGGGAATATTATTTATGATCTAATTTATCCTTAGGGGGTAATATTAACTTAAATTAATCATTTATTAATGGTCTATATTCCCCATGAGTTCCAAATTCATCAATGACAAATATTAAATATGTGGCAATAATTCCTCAATGGGTCTCCATTCCCTGGAGTTATTATACCTCATTTTGATATATTCCCTATGAATTTTGTAATGGTAAATATCACATATGAGTTGAAAAATTTCTCCAACTTCATAGAAAAAACATTTATGATGAAATAAATTGGAATTATCATGCGTAATACCTTCTAGGGAACCCGTTTTTTCCATTTCAAAATGTAGATATCCTCAATGAAGGACGTTATAGTGCCTAAATGGTGCTTAAACATGACCTTAAACTGGGTAACCTAAATTAAATGTGTTGTAATTACCATTATTCAATATTTTTAGGATACATTTTTTTGTTAAATTACAATATACCATAGGTTATAGGCTTGATATCATATAATTTTATTCCACATGTCCTTGGAAAACCCCTTTAAAAATAACTTTTCTTGGTTATATCAATAAAATATTAAAATAAATCACATTGGACTTTGTCACAAACCCATAAATAGTGAGATGGTTTCTTTATAAATCATTAAAATGTTATGTTTGTGATTCCATTTAGGGGGAATTATATGGAAAGCCTCTTTTGGGCTGGATCCCAACTACACAACACCCACCATCTCTTGGGATAGAAACAGATTCAAGGGAACCAAGCTTTGTGGATTTAAATCATAGTCTAATCACAACGAAAATTATGATGGATAGAATATAATAAATATAGAGGTTCATATAAATAAATTATTTGTATCAATCACACGCGCAATGGTAAATAGTAGTAATGTGATTTTTGGAAGGATTCATGATCATATCTTAAATCATTAAGAGATTCCCAGAGTAAAAAATAATTACAAAAAAAGGTGTGAGGTGAACCCAAACAATCATATATCTGATCAATTCAGAACCCAAATAATATCTAGTGATGTCATAATGATGAACTGAAATGATAAAGGGGGACTAGATTGATATAAAACATTATGTAAATGCAGAAATGTCAATTACATTTTCATCGACAAGTTTTTTAAGTATTATGATGTATATTTTCATTTTGATTAAAATATGTTACATATCATTGAAAATTTATCATTTCATACATATCTATATAAAAACCATACATAGTAAGAATTTATTTTAGGTAATCCATTTATATGCAGTACTTTTCTTAATGCCACATGACATAAAATTCATTAGTTTAGTTAAAAACTTTTCAGACAAACTAAAAATAACATAAACTATTCTAATTCATTTTAGAAATATTATAAGATCCTAAAAATCACTTCGAACTACTTCTTAATTATGTTTACAAATATTTACAACCAAATAAATTAATTACTCAGGAATATAATGTGTTCTTCACATATTAACATAGAAATGTATGACGGTCTTGTAAAATATCTAGGTATTTGATATATGAGAGAATGTATGAAATAATTATTATTAATATAATGGTTTTAGTTTTTTTTATTAAATTTATTACCTATTAAACGTCCATTATTGTTTAATTTGTATATTACATAGATAGTGTAGAACCCCATCTCCAGTAACCCAAACCCGATGTCTACATTATTATATTGGCATAAGATATAAGGGATCTCATGTTGAAAGATAATTTAGTTTATTAGTCTTTAAGAACATAATACATTGGTGATTCCCATTATATGTTGGTCTTAAAATATAAAATATAAAAAATGAAAATTTTCATCATTTTTGATACCCATTCACAGATTTCTAATTCACATCTAGGTTAGAGAAAGAAATTTATTAGAGAAAATACTAAGTTAGGGTTAAGTACAATGAAATAAATTATGATTAAATAATGCATAATCAACAAGGAAATTATAATAACTAAAAGACTTTATTTAATCAATAAATTTAGTAAGAAATGCATATATATATAATTTTTAATGAAATAAAATTATGGATAATAACAATAGAATTTTAAATAAAGAAAATGAATAATAATTGAAATAATGATCTTATAAAATAAGATATCTTTACCACCAAGTCCTTTTTGAAATAAATTTTGAATAATGGTTGGAATACACCTACCACCCATTTAATAAGTCTTTCAAACTAGTTTGTATAATGAATATTGTTCATGCATAAATGGGTTAAATAATACTGATCCCCACCCATCACATCATGAAAAATTCATTCCCAATTTATATAATGATCAATTTAAAATCCTAATAAATATGAAATATCAATAAATATCTATATTGATTAGAGGAAATATAATTTTTTGATTTCTATAGTCAATCAAATAACATTCATATGAAAACAAAAAAAAAGTTGAAATGATGTATAGTTTAATAATTAATAATTTACATAAAAAATTAATCATTTCAAGAGGAATTTAATTTCCAATGAATAATGAGGATATAAAATTGAAATCTCTAAGATAATTTTAATTAAAAAAAAGTTAATAAAGGATAAAATATAACCATCAATTCAACAAAAATGATTTTTCTCTAAAACATTAATATTATTGGATAATAAAATAAAATAGAACAAAAACTTGAAAATAAGTTTTCATTACAGAAATTTATTTTTAAATCAAATAAAAATTTATAAAATAATTCAAATATATTAAATCTGTTATAAAGATAGGAAGGCCTATTAACACTTTATACATTAAAAAGAAACATTCATTTTGAATTTTTGTGAAAATTTTGAAAAGGAATATTTCAAAAAAAATAGAATGATTTTTTTCATTACTTTTATAAATTCAAGGACAAAAATAACAATATTTTCAGTAAATGTAATGTATTTTTTAGAATAATTTTAATAATATTGTTATAGGGGAAAAATATTATCATTCAAAATCAAAATAACATAATCTTTTATTAATATTTTTTTTCCTGACTGAAGTGATAACCCTAGGAAAATTTTCCTGTAAATATTCAAAATCGTTAAATATATATAGGATATGAATTTAAATGGAATTATATAAGTATATTTTGTTAGGTTTTATTAACTAATATAAGGGAAACACCATAAAAAGTATATTGTAAATGAAATTATTACGTATTTGATAACATCTAAATCAGAACCCCTTGAGTGATTAAATATTAATTATGAAATTAATAAATATCAATAAAAATATATTCAGGATAAATACCTTAAATAATCAGTGGTAATACCACATAAAAAATAGTTTCATAATACTGAATATGACTCAATGGAGTGAAAATTTGAGATAAAAGGCCTTAACTCATGTTTCCAATTAGTTGAACATGATTTAGACTCATGCATACTAGATTAAAAAATTTAATTAATTTATACCAAAACAAAATTGAAATTTTAAATATCCATCATTATCCTCTTATAACATCATATCACACATTCCATAAAAACATTTTATTATAATTATTGTTTTAGATGTTATCCTTTTTATTTTCTAATGCATTTTTTCTCATGAAATATTCACTCATTTTTCTTTGACTCTGGTTCCATCATCATCCTAATTTATATGATGATATAAATATCAAATATATTAATCAAATAAGTAATTATTACCATCCTTTTAAAGTGAAAATGAAAAATAGATCATGTGGCTTCATGGATGTGACAGTCCACACATATGCCTGAGCGAAAATATCATTTCCCTATGGATTGGAATGTAAGAATGTATATATAATATTTTCATTATAGATTTATAATTATTTAAAAAATATAATATATATTCATTACTTACATTTTTATAACCATCAATGTAAAATTGTAATGAAAAGAAAATTACATTGTTACATGGAGATGGTAAGTCGTACGTACACGAGAAATGATTTCTCTTTCCATAGGATGTAAAAGAGGAGGATATTTTTTAAAAAATACTAACATAAAAATATATTGATGATATATGATATATTATTTCATAATAGTAAATATATATTTAAAGGATTTATAAGTATAGTTAAATTTGAAAGTGTTGAAAAAGATGATTAGATATTATTTGGTAGAATTTCCTTAGATCTCCACTTAATAGGATTAGGGTTGGTATTTTTGGATAAACAAAACCTCTAGAACTTGTGTAATTATTTTTATAACATAAATTTATATGGTTATTTTTATTTATAATTTTAAAAGTTCCATAAATATAATGGAGAGGGGTGTACTTTTATATATGATGGGAGGGGCCCTTTGGGAATTACATAATTTATAAAGTTAATATAAATTACTTTTCATCAATAAATGGATCCAACTTTATATAATTATATTATAAAAAATTTTGTCTTTAAATATTCCCATATAATAAAATTTTTAAATGTTTTATTTTTTTTATCACCTTTATATGTTAGTTTAAGCCCCCATTAAATTTTTTGATAATGATCAGAATAACAATGTTTTCATCACTTTAATGATCAACAAAGTGACCATAAAACACAAAAACCCCATAAATGGACCACGATTGTTATTTTAAAACATATACCATCAATTTTGGTAACAATAAAATTTCAATGAATTTTTAATAATTTAATTAAATAATATTTATTATAAAACTTCAGAAATACCATTTTTGGAATTATTCATTTATCTCGACTTCGAAAAGAACATTACTACAAATGAATTAGATTATAAACATATAAAAGATTAAAAATATGTTATAATTATATATAAAGTTCATATGACATAATAATATTTCTAAATTGTATTAGATTTACATTTTTAAAATCATTATTTTTTTCTTTTTCATTAATTGAATAAATATTATGACATTGTTGCATAAAAATTTAGGGTAATTATACAATCAATAAAAAAAATTCATAATTAAGAAGACTAATTTATAATTTTATAGTTTATTTAAAACAAAAAATAACCATATTTTATCCTTTTGAAAAAATATATGAGATATTAATTTCAAGAATGTGGAATTTTTCCTTTATTATTTTTTAATAAAATATAATGGTCAATATCAAAGAAAAATGAAATAAAGTGTCTATATATTTTTGAATTGGATGAAAATGGGGGAATTTATTTTATTCAACCGGATAAATTAAAATGTTAGAGAAATTTTAAATCCTTACACCAGTTCTGTAACTCTATTTTAGACATTTTATGCTTACCGTGGTTAAAAATACTGACCAAGGCTACTATTCATAATGATAAAAAATAAAAGGGACCTATTTTAGAATATTGATACTAATATTTCATAATTTAGAATTTTTTTATGATTCAATTCAAAAAAGTTGAATAATTTAATTATCAAATTCAACCAATAATATGCAGCAAGAAGTTGTATTCTAGTAAAAATATTTTCTAAATGATAAATAATTTTATAAAAACCCCAGCATAAAATTAATTCCAATTAACATAGATGGATTGTTCATAATATAAATGTACTTATTTAATTATAAAAACATTTAAAATATAAAAACAAAATATTTAAATTCTTAAAATTATAATATAGATTTCAATAAATATCATAACTTTTCCCTATACTTTAAAGAATAAATTTTTTAAAAATATTATCAAAAATATACTAGAAGTTAATTATGACTCGTTGAATTATAAAATTAAGATAATTTTTTTAAAATTTAGTTTTTAAATCCACCAAAATTTAATTATAATTTCCACACACAAAAAAATGTAACAATAATTTTTTAGGAAAATGTATTTTTGATGAAAATTAATTTTTAAAGAAAATTCGTTTTTGAAGAAAAATTATTTTTGAAGAAAATTTATTTATGAAGAAAATTAATTTTTGAAGTATATAATAAATTTAAGATTTTTTTTGAATAATTCATAAAAAATAATTAAAAGTGTAAAGAGTATGACTATTTAAAATATAATTTAAAATTTGTCAAATTCCCTGATAGTAGAAGCCTAGAGTCAGTGCATCATTTAAATATATTATCATAATTACAAGGAAAAAAATCCCGAGGGACTGATTAGTTTAGCATTCTTGGAAAATATATTACACATATTAACATTACATTAAAATTGAAAGCATAAAATGTGACATAGATTGTTTTTTTAGAACACATTTATTCTCCAAGTTTAACACTGAATATCAGTCATAAAACTATTCTTATAATCCTGGGAAGATAAAATATAAGAAATAGGTGAGATGAGATACTTTTTAAGGGTAAACATTATAGCTTAATATTTTATAAATAATCATAAATATTAAATACAAGGTATAAAACTGAAATAAAATCCTTTCAAAAAAACTTGAACATAATATGGCATGAATAAATCATGTAATATCATGTAAAAATTCTCATGGATATTCTAATAGTCTAATAATAACATGTAATGTAAATAAAAAACTCATAGTGAGGGAATGTATAATGTCATATATTATAACCATACCATCAAGGCCTCATTCCAAGACCATAAATAAATTGGTAAAACCATAAATTAGTATAGTTCATGAGAACTATCAACGCATGTAGGGGACTTCTTTAACTGATCTCCAATCTGTAGGGATTTCGTTAAGCGATCCCAACCAATAAAATACTTTTTCCAATGCATTTCTCATATCATAGGGGTAAAATTTATGCAATATAAACATTTGTATTGAAACAAAAATATGAAATGTTAATAACTTAACCCTAAACCTTGAATGGAATAAAAACATAAAATCCATAGTAAAACATATAATAAACCATTCAATCAAATGGTATATATTCTATCATAATAAAACAAACTCAAATAAACATAAAATCCAAAAAAGGATGTTGACATGGATGAATATAATCTAATAATATCATTAAATTTCTCAAGGATAAATAACAAATTTTTTACTTTTAAATCATTTAAAATCAAAAAAAATATAAAAGAAATCATTTATTTTGAAAATAACCTTTTATACTTGTATGTTACACATAAAAACATTATGGTGTCATGATGACTGAAATAACCTCTTGAACCATATAATTTAAAAAACGTTATTTCCTTAATTTTTGAAACGGCCATAAAGTACATATTTTGGAACATTATGGAATAATTCATTTACAAAAGTTTAATAAAAAGTAAAAAATTATTAAAAATGAATTTAAATATTTTTTATAATATTTTTAAATACATTTATTAAAAACATAGACATGGATGATAAATATATCCCACTAAATACTTATGCATAAAAAATCCCAAACAATAATTACATTGTGAAAATAACCCTTACATAAAACCATACAAAGATTCTCTTTTGAAGACATTATAATGTACATAAAAATACACAAAATATTTTCTTTATAATCCTTTTATATTCATATAAATATATATGTAAAATAATATTAAGAATATTGAATTGGAGAAAGGATTGATTTTGTAAACATTCAAAGCATCTCATACCACATCGATCATTTCAATCATAAAACTGATATCATTAAATTAATCTTTAAATTCCCTGAAGATAAATTTATTTATGATATGAAATATAATATGGGAAGTACATACAATAGACATAAGAAATAGGTGCTGAACATGGGATATATCTTACAAAAAATTAAAAGTGAGACAAAATTCCTTTACCAAAATTGAATCATTAGAGTGAGACTAAATGAATGAAATAATTATGTAGGAAAGATATAAATCTACCCAATATTATTGTATATTTAATATAAAATAATCATAGGTATTTAGCCTATATTATTTTTTTAATATAATTAGTGACATAGTTGTTTAAATCAATGAATGGAAATTGAGTTATGATTTCCATTACCTTAGGTCTGATACTCTCCACACATATCCAAAACTCATGTATAATGGGTTTAAAAATATTATTAACTTCTAAAAGAATAATAATATTATTTATGATATCATATATGATTCATTTATGATAGTATATTACCTGTTTATTAATAACATCCATTTTAATACAACATTTCTAGTAATAATGACTTTTTTATCGTATAAGTTTTGACTTATTATTCTTGATAATATTTCCAAGATCCTGATTAACCAAATTTAGGAATATAATCCATGATTTATATATCATTTATATTCATTATATAAATAAATATAATAGATAGATAAATTAAATGGAACACACCATTCATGGAGAAGGTAAGTCATACGTACGCATGAACATTGTTTATGTTTTCTTGTCATATTGAATGGAAGAAAGTAAATGATATAAATATATGTATATATATATATATATATTATTACAGTAGAATTATTGTTTAATATATTTCATAGTTATTCAGTATATTCATTTTTATAATCATTTTGAAAAGGTTTTAATGAAGATAAATCTCATCGCATCGTGGAGACAATAGGCAATACATACGCATGAGTGACAGTATCATTCTATTAATGGGTAAATGGTATATATTTGGAAGGTATATTAATTATACAGAATCATTATCATGTCATATCCATAATTTATACCCATTATATGCAGCATTATACTCATCTAAATAAATATTGATAAACACTAATTTACACTACGACATAGAGACGGTAAGCCTTACGTATGCACATATAGTGATATTGTTTATCGTAGAATGGGTCAAATGAGGAATATGGTTGAACCACAATCATAAAAACACCACAGAATATATTATTATTTTTGGAGTTATTACTTTAGTATGGAAAAAATATAAAAAAATGAATTACCATAAGAAAATAACATTGAAAGCGTTGGTAAAACAATTACCTCTTCTTTATGAGTCTCCTTTTGATTTGAAAAAAAGGCTCCATATGATGAATTTCTACACAATGAATTTCCTATATGATGAGGTGAGGGAATTTTTTAGGATACATTGATAAGGGTTGTCTAAACCCAAATGTCTTTAAATGTTTGAATTAAATATAATTATGGGTAACCTTTTTTAATATAGGGGATGGATACTTTAGGAAACTCCGAAACTATTTATATATTAGAAATAGTATTTTTATTTGAAATAGTTACAAAGATATTTATTTTGAGTATAAGGTGAGTTTTTTTTGAAACAATCTCAACAATTTTTTTTAGACATGTTTATTTAACAAAAGTAACCTTATTGTTTGGCTCTAACCCTTAGTTAAACAATTTAACTCTTACCGTGACAACTTGTCTTTTTTGCACTATAGGGTTAATATACTAGTTATAAAATTCCAAACAAACCGAAATTGGATCATTAATGGAATATTTTTCATTATTTTAGTCAATTTTTATAATTATATATATTTACTAATTTTATAACATTTAATTAAATATTATGTATATTAAAGCATCATTTATGTCAATTTTGATACTATTCATTATTTAAATTTTAAAAAATATCTTACCAACATGATAAATTTGAAACAAATATGTCCAATATGTAACTAACATTTTTAATTTGTATATAAAATTATTTTATGTCATTAAATATTAGAAATTATATTTAATTTAATAAAATTAATTTGATATCTTGATTAATTAAAAAATTAATGCATCATTATTATAAAACCTGTTAAATGAGTTATTTATTCTCTAAATATTAAAAAACAATTATCATGATGAAGATAAATTTATTTTATTTATAATGATTAATTATAGTGTAACTTATCTTATTTGTAACCCTATGTTAAAATTTATTTAGTTATTAAAATTTTAATGTGACATTTTTAAGGCTTATTTTAAAAATATAAAATAAATGTTATCATCTAACAAAAATGGATTAAAAAGGATCATATTTTTGACCTAAGTATTATTTGGATAACAAAAATATCCCATAAAATTAGAACAATTTTTGGGATAAATTTATATTATTATAATATTTTTTTACCATTAACTACCATATTTACCTTTAACTCTAGTAATAAGAATCAATTGTTACTATTCATAAAAAAAATATTTTGAAACTATTAGAACAAAATATTTATACTTATTAAAACTATGTGTGTACTTTTATTGAAATTAAATTCCATAGACTACTAAATTTACATTTAATGTTAATCCCAATGATGGGGCAAGAAGGCGGGTAAAAGAGACACTCAAAAGTCTAATAAATTTTTCTATCTAATTATATTATAAAAATTATTCCAAAATCCTAAAATGTATTAATATATATAATATTTATCTATTGTGAATTTAAAATTAATTTAAAGTTAAATAATTTTTTAATTAAAAAAGATGGGTTTTAACAATAATGCAATATTTTTCACTGTTCATACAAAATTGAATCTTTTTAGAAAAATAGAAAAAATTCACCCTAAGCTGATTTTGATATTATGAATTCAAAAATAATTTTTTTTGGAAAATAAAATATTTATATTTCATAATGTTTTTAATATTATTCATAACCTCTTTTTGAATGGCCATCTTGATAGATCATCGTGTGCTCGAACACAGTTTTTCGTGCAATGAATCATGTTGAATTATTTAAAAAGATATGTATTGTGGAATCATGGGGTGTTACATTGTGGTTACTCATATTCATACCCACCAATTGAATATCTAAGTTATTACAATTAGATGATATTTTTTTTAATAAATATCAATTATTTAAAAGATCAGTGTCGCATGTTAATCATGGTATTAGACACTACAAATTATTTAAAAATAATTACATATTAAAATATCATGTTGTTACATTATACCCTCTTAAATATATTCCACTTTATAAATTTTATCTCATTCATCAATGGTTCAACCATTATTGAAAATAAACATCATAAAATCAATAATAAAAAATATTTTGAAAAGTGAAAGTGGGAAGCATTAACGTTAATGGAAATATTACGCATTCAAAATCCCAAATACAGATAATATCTATGGACTAATAGAGATTGGTAGAGGACATGGTCATGAGAATGTTAATAAACACAAAACCATGTATCAATGGTGGGTAAAAACGCCATTAATTAATTGGATATGAAGCTAAAAGGACTACATTTTTATTTCAATATCCTTTTCCTATAGTGTTGGGGTTACATTACTATCATTAATGATTACATTAAAAAATGTACTTATTTACTTTATTTTTCTATTTTTAATCCCAATTATATCATTTAATGAAAGTTTATCAATTATACATCATCTCTTACACTAGGAAATTGATACTTAAGGTAAAATTTTCATTCCGAAAGTTCTAAAATTATGTTTTAATAAATCATAACATTTATAAAATAATGAAATTTCATTCCTTATTTTTTCATTTTTTTTAATTTTTTTATAATATAATATATCCAATACAGATAAATTAATTATTCACTAAAACCTTATCAATTACCCCCAATGTTTAACTTAATCCCTTCCATAATATAATTTTCATTATGTCCTCTAAAAATATATCTAACAGAATTCAAAGAAAAAAATTGGAATTATTTGATCAATCAATTTGGCCTAGTTCATATTACTTAGCTCATAATGTCACAAGAAAAACATGAGAATACCATGATAATATATTCTCTTAAAACATAATAATAATATTGATTTTGATACAAATACAATGAAAACTTATATAACACCAAAGATCAAATCTATAATATCCCTTGGTCAGAAATTATAGAAATTTTTCATAAATACAAAAATGTAGAAAACCTCATCAAGGATGACCCAAATAACATTATCATGAAATTGATGGACATTCCCTTGGTCAAAAATACTATCTCATTTAAAATATTAATTTTAATCATCAATTTTTCCATAAAAATTATTAACTTATAATATGACTTATATTAAGGGTTATGTTTCCCTTACCAATATCTTCTCCCAAAATATTACCTTACCCATGCGTCACTTTTCTTGGTTATTATTTTTACTAAATATATGATTTCAAATCCTTAAATAAGATCTACTATAAAATAATACTAATAATTTTCATTATTAATAAATCTATAATATCATTTAAATAACACTTTTACAAAATAATTCTCATATCCAAATACACATACACTTCAATCCTTCCACTTCAATTATTGACATGGCATATGTTACTTCTTATACTAGGAATTAACCCATATATTAGGGAATAGACTTGGATAATGTCATGACCCATCCCCTGGGGCCCGTTCCTCGACTAACCCCAAGCCTTCCTTCCATAGGCTAGGGGCTGGCGACTAGCACCAAAGGCGTATTCTCTAAAACTATGAAGGAATTTCCTTTATAACCTGTAAACACATTCAACCAAGCACAAAGAAATATAGGAACATAAGTAAACTGAATTGTGAATAGAGTGTTGAAAGTAAAAAGGTTCCAGAATACAAGGCTAACAGTAATAGTATAAGTACAACTGAAAAAAATACATCTGAAGAAAAAGGAAAGTCAGTTACTGGGTCGTCCTCTGAGGATCCTACCTGAAGGGTAGGTACATATCGCCTCCTCAGCACACCACATCCACCTATCTCCTCTGTGTACCAACATGTTGTATGGTCCACCTATAGGTACCGTCTAGTCCTGGTACTCTCATCCTCAGTCAGCGATGTCTGTCGTTTGCATCCAACATAACAAGGTGCGAGCATAGCCCGCGCAGGGGTGAGTATAACGATACTCAGTAGGGACCCCGAGACTCTCAAGGTCTCACAAAATCCACAACGGATAAAATACAAAGTATGAAATCAACAGATAACTCTACTTAGGAATATTCCCATACATATTCCTAAGTTATCAAGTAATCTGTATCTATCATTAAGAAGACACAAAGGTACTGACTCGTGTCATATGAGGATTTATTCTACGGGTATTATCCAGTAACATTCCCAGTCACAACGTCGAACACCTCAGCTGGTGGATAACTCCTCCTCTATCGAGTACAGTGGGCTTTCCATGTCGCACATAGGCGTTAACCACTAACCTTGGATTGTGGAGGTACTACTCCTGTCGATTACCATGGGTCTGCCGCTTCACCAAGGCGCTCCCCCTCATAGCCTGCTGAAGTACTCCTCCTCTCAAGTATCGTGGTTCTGCCACGTCACAATGGCGCTCCCCAGCATGGGTCTACCGCATCACCAAGGCCCTCCCCAATGGGCCAGTCGAGTCACTCCGGTCAAAATGGTCAGTAGTCATCAAGTCTCAGCCAGTCGTAGGGCTCTTAACGTATCACGTTTGGGGAAACCGCTTCCCAAGCCACATGTTAATACTCCAACTACCCCGAAGTTCCACGAAGAAGTATATCAAAGGTCCGCCATGTCATACAGGTCTCAACGTAATAGAGGGCGCGTTAGTCGGACGCTCGGTCTGTGAGTTATTATCCTTTTATTCTCGGGGGCCCGGTTGGATTCGTGCTCGATCCAACGTGACTGTTACCCATCTCAAATCAAAAATTAGTGGGGTATACTCAAAGGGACCGACTCTTTCCATGATTTCCATTGCCATTGATGGTTCGTCAAATGGATGTCTGAGGCCAATGTTGTCTCCAAAAGAAAGTAAATGGGTCGGAGTGGGCCCGGGTCCGGTTTGACCCGGTCAGACCGACTAGGCCCGACTCGGCCTAGGCCAACCGAGTTTGGGTTAACCCGGCCGGACCCGCTGGGTCTAGCCCAGCCTGTAGTGCGGCCATGCCCACTGGGCGGCCTAGCCCGAGGGGCCACAGGGTCCGCGATGGGCGCGGAGGTCGCGAGGGCCGCGGGGCAGCGTGACCACTGGGCGGCATGGTCGCGGGGCAGCGCAGACATCCGCAGGGCAGTGCGGACAGCCGTGGGGTGGCTCGGTGAATGGATAGTACATCTCAGATGGCGGTGATGGAGGCTCAGTGGATGGAGGCTCGCACCGGTGGACAGGGGACAACGGCTCGTCTCGGCCGACGGCGGCGACACCTAGGCCCGGTTAGCGGCGGTGGCTTAGCGGCATGGAGGGGCGCAGTGAGGGCCTCTTGACTTGGGGTAGTGAGGAGCGGTGTAGGCCATGTGCAGTGGCACAGTTTCCTTCATCGCCTTCGTTGTCTTCATCCATTGCGAAGAACACACAATTCAACACAAGAATTACGGAGAGGACGGGCCATGTTAGTTTGGCTCGTGCTATCTGTATTATAGTGGTAGAAAGTGGATATTATACTTGAATCACAAGAATATCAGTAATGGGTAAGGGAAAACAATTCAAACACCCTCCATACAAGCTTCTGTAATTTAATCTTTCCCAATCCTGTAAAATAAAAACATTCGCGGATCAATCTAAATTAGAGTGTTGATCCGCGTTCGTTGTTTTAAAAGAGAAGAACATGGGAATATAAAATCACTTATAAATAAACCCATGCCTTATTTTTTTCATTTACAAAGATCGTGAGGGAGGAGAAGACGTTGCCGGGGTTGGAAAGACGACCATCGAATGAAGACTACCCACGTTGGAGGAAGTCTTGAGGAAGAATGTCGAGGTCGAGTTCGGCGTTCTTCATTCAAAAAAGAACTTATTTGTTGGCGTTCTTTCTCCAAGAGCTCCTCCTCTCCCCAATTCTATCCAAATGAAATGATAGCCCCTCAAATAATAGATTATGATATCTATTATTTTTGTTGGCATAAAACTCAAATTGGTTTAATTAATTACTTAGCCTAATTAACTGGGGGAGGGTTGGCATAGTAAATTAAAGAGGGTTGGCACTATTAATGTGGAGGAATCTCAAGAGGCTCCTCTGCATTATTGAGGGTGTTGAAGATGGTTTTTCCTCGGGTGGTCCCCCCCCCCCACCATAACCTCTCATGAGAGGTTATGATCAGGTTGTACCCACCACCATAACCTCTCATGGGAGGTTTAGGTCTGGCAGTCCCCACATCCCAACTTCCACATAGAGGTTTTATAAAATAAAATAAAAATAAAATGTTATACAATTTTATTTTCATTCTATTATTTTATGAAAAACCCAAAAACTAACTTCCACCCTCGAGCAACTATCATGGAGGTGAAAATCTCTTTAAGATAATACTGTTGTTGCAAGTTCAACGGTGTCATCATATTTCAATTCCGAGCACTGGTTCAAAAGGTAGAAAAAAACCCGCTCACACATTTACTGAACGTACCTGAAATAAAGTTCAAAAATTAATTATGGGCACTCCGGGTTTCGGAAATACGCACCTTAAATATTCGTAGACTCAAAAAATTTCCATTTAATTAAAAAAATTACATGAAAATTCCGGGTCTTTACAGATAATTCCAATTTATCCTAAAAATTAGACATTAAATTATAAATGGAATATTAGGATGAAAATATAAACCCTCCATTAAATTATTCACTATTTATCAATAATTATTTCTCTATGTCATTTTATTACACACATAAAACATCTTCTGGTTATTTTGAGGCATTTTCTTGAGTTCTTCTTCACAAATAATTTACGTGTAGAAAACATAATCTTAAATTATCCATGGTACTTTGGAAACTCAATTTTTCTCTTATTAGAAATGGTAGGATACTCACCCATGTTAATAGCCTTAATTGTATAAAAACATAGCTGATTAGGCATAATAACAATGTATCACCTTCTCACTCCTCTCTCAATTGTTTTCTTATGAGTAAAATCAATATATTTTCTATCAAAATCAATTATAACATGTTTTCATCTAGTTACAACCATTTTTTAAAACAATAATGACTTGTATGAACAATAATAATCCTATTAAGAAACCATATAATCTATAAAATCATTTATAGGATGTCTAAAACATGAAACATTATTTTTAATATAGAATTCTTTAGGATTAAACTAGTCCATTCATGGTGATCATTTAATCAAGTCATTTATAATGGTTTATAATGAAAATATGAGTTATCCAAAACATTTCCCCTATGAGTTTTGAATCAGGTGGTATGTATGTATACACTCACCATGAACTTGAATGATTGATGATATATAATGAATCCAAGATATTTGTAGTTATTACACCGAGATTCATCTATTATAAAATCAAGATCCACATGTACTATTCATATCCCTGTATTTATAAGAAAGCCAAATAATATATTCCTTTCAAAAACATTAGGGTGTTATAATATATATAGACTTTCCCATATTTTTGATCATAGTTTTAATTTCCCTAATCTATTTTTTCCTAATTCTAATTCCCAAGGACTCTACTAAGCTTTATATGGGAAGAAACGCTAAAACCCAAAATCCTATAACATAGAGCATGTTTATAGATTTTTATATTGAAATAAGATATAAGCAATCTCAAACCCAAAAACTGATTAATTTACTAGTCTACACGAACAAGATACCAATATTATCCCCATTTTATATTTAAAATAAAATATAAAACACAATAGAATATAATATTCTCCATAATTGAAACTCATTCAACGATTTCCTCTTTATATCATTTGAAAATGGAGAAAATAAGTGTTTTATCAAATTCTTATTAGGGGTAATGTAAAATGGAATATATTTTTTGTAAATAAGGCATACTAAATATGATGTAGTAACTCACTAAAGACCCAAGTCATTTAATCATTATGTTGACAAAAAATTCCTCAATTAATAATTCTAAAAGTATAATTATATTTATAATAATAACTAAATTCTCCTTCAAGTAAATTTAAATTGTTGTAATTAATTAACATATAAGTCATTATATATTTACTACTGAGTCTTTGTGGGAATATTTTTTAATCTATGGTAGGAGAACACAAAAATCTCATCATATATGGATGGAAAACTAGTTTTTTTATGAGATCAATCGATGAATTGAGATAATATACAAATATGTTCCCCACCCATCACTGCATGTCCAATGATTTAACAATATAGAAATAGATAAATTTAAATTAATAAACAATATTACTTATTAATAAAATTAATTTCTAAGTAATGGATATTGAATATTAATATTTTCCCAGTCAGTCAATGGATATTTACATTAGAACAATGTATATAAAATTGGTGAAAAATTTAGGAAATAAAAATATACACGATAAAAATAATATATATATTTAATAGGAATTTAATGTAAAATAAAATGTTATCAAAATATATTGAATGTTTGATGAAAAATTTAACGACCACTAAATTAATAAGAGATAAAAAATGACCATTACTTCATTAGAAATATATGTTATGTAATACATTCATGTCTTTTGTAGCATAATAAAATGTGAAAAAATTAATGTAAATTTTCAACAAATATTTTTATTTTTAAAACATCTTAAAACAATTATATTAATTAAAATATAAAAACAATTATGTAAGTAATAATGTCAGTTAATGTTGTATATGTTAAAAAGAAACGTTAAATTTGGGTTTTGGTAATGTAAGTAAAAAACAAATATTTTGGAAAAAATTGAAATATTCCAAAAAAACCTTTTAAAAATTATATATATAACATAAAAATATATTCGATAATTAAAAATGAATTTGTTTAAAAAATCAAAGTATAGTCTTGGAGGAAAAATATACCTGATTAAAATAGAAATTAGATCATCTTTTCATTTAAATGTTTATTTTCTCGAATCAAGTAAAAAATGTTGAAAATTTTGGCAGAAATTAAGAAAAATAAATCAATAGCCATAATAATAAGTAATATTTGTATTTTATAAAGGGTAGATTATATGATTCCTTCAATGAAAATAAGATAAATCCTAAAAAATGAAATTGAAAAATAAATTCTTACATATTTGGTAGGTTTTTAATCATAACACCATAAATGTATAAAAATGATTTGAAAATATAATAATAATGAATAAAAATATATTCATTTTATATATGCCCATTTGGTAGTATATACCCTATATAAAAATAAATTGGTTTATAATACAAAATATGTATCAAGTAGTGTCAATTAAGAAGACATCCCTTACCTCACATTTTCATATAGTGTGACATGATTTTATATAATTTATAATGTTTCCAAAAATGTTATTATATTTTATAAAAACAATAATAATGTTTATAATATGAAATATGATCTTCTTATAAAACTTGTTCACCCATTCATTAACAATAATTCATTATTATCATTGTATCATCTGATGACTACATTATTTTTTCATGAATGTTTTGTCATAGATGTTTCATTCCTTATAAATGTTTTACGGTTATTTAATATCTATAATATAAATTATTATATAAATATCATATATATTAATTAGATCTATCCTTATAACCATAAATGTAACATAAAAAAGAAAAAAAATCACATCACTTGATGGAGGGGGTCATCCCCACGTACACACTAGCGACATTATCTATTTCTAATGGATAGGAATGTTAGAAGGAATACAAGATAATATACTTAAAAAAACATAAATATTTCATAAATATACCATATATTAATTAGTTTTATTTTTATAAAAATTAATGTAAAATCGAGATGAAAAATGAATTGCACCGCTACATGGAGATGGTAAGTCGTACTTATGAATGGGAAATGTTTTCACTTTCTGTTGTAAGTAAATGAGGTGGAAAATGGTTATACAATAATAATAAAATCTCATTAAATTTATTATGTTGGATTTATTATTTTATAAAAGTAAAAATTTATTTAAATTAAGTATTAGAATAAATATATATGAATGTATCCTTATAGATGATTACCTATTTTTTGATATACTTCAATTAGATATCCTCCTCTTGGATATAGGGTTGGTATTTTCAGAAGACCAAAACATCTTGAAATTTTATAAATATTTTTTTTAATATAAATTGTATGAAATTATATGATCTAGTTTTTTCAATTTTTTATAAATAATAGAGATAATTGGTGTTTTTTTTAAGTGATGGTAGGGGAACTCTTGGAATTACATAATGTGTTAAATTAATATAATTTTTTTGAATTCCAAATAGATCCAAATTGATATTGATAAAATAAAATTTAAGGACGAGTTAAAATACTCTAATACAATAAATGTTTAAAAAAATTTAGTTATATTTTCACCCTTATATATTAATTTTAACCAACAATTAACCCTTTAGACAATTTCTGTAATATTTAAAAAATTATCTTTAAGGGTGAATAATATAAATATAAAAGAAAAAATGAAAAATATATAATATAGTTAATATTTCCACACTTATAAAATTAATTTCAATTACAATATTATTTTTAGTAATTATGAAAATTTTATTGAAATATTACTCTTATAAAATATCATTAATGTCATTTTTGGAGATATTTATTTAATTTTACATTGAAAAAAACATAAAATTTAAAAAGTTAAAATATAAAAAATTTATACTTCCATAATATGTTATAATTTTATTTAATATTTTTCTAATAGAATAATTAATTCATATTTTAATACTTCTAATATTTTTTAAATAATTTATTTTATTATACTATTTATTGAATAAATACACTATCAGTGTTGCGTAATAATATAAGGGAATTAATAATTTACTAAAAATTTGATATAAATTTTCAGAGTAAATTGAAAATATTTATATTTAATATTAAATTTTAATACAATACTTAACCCCCTTATATCCTTATAAAAATAATTATAGATGTTTATATCAAAAGAGTGACATATGGTATTTATTACATTGTTAAGATAATATATAGGTCAATATGAAAGAATAATGGCTCCATTTGGCCATAATTTTGAGACATGGATTGAAATGGCTGAACAAAATTCATAAAATAGAATAATTTTATGTTTTAGATAAATTATAAAACCTTATCCCAAGGTTTTTTCCTTGTATTACACTTTTTTCCCTTATCGTCGTAAACAATATTCACCAAGATCACTATTCATAATGATAATGAATAAGATGTATCTATTTACCAAAAATTATTATATTCATAATAAATATAGAATACATTTTTTTAATATGTTTATTCATAGTATTTGAGGATTTTATTTGAAAATTGAAACCGCAAAACATAATTAAAAAAGGTTTTTCAATAACATGATTTTGTAACATTAAATTTTTTCTACAAAAATCAATAAAATAAATTAATTATAATTTCATTAATTAATTATAAATAATATTTATGACTATATATTACTATTAAATCCAATTAATTCAAAATTTATCTTTTTAAATTTTGTAAACAAAAAGAAAATATTAATAAAAATTACAATTTTTAATTATTCAAAAATAATAATTCTTTTCTAAATTTTTTTAAAGAATCACTGGAAAGTAATTTTGAAATTTTGATTTCAAAATTTAATATATGTTTTTTAAAAAAAATTCTAAAATTGGAAGAATTCCCACACATATAATGCAATAAAAACCATTTTTGAAGAAAATAAATTTTTGAAGATTAAAATTACTTCACAAAAAATTGAGTAAATATTTCATAATAATTCACAAAAGATTTTGTTTTTGGAGGGAAAATTATAAATATATTTCATAATGTTTCTACTGATATTTATACCTTCCAATTTAATGTATAGGTTTTCAAATCTAAATAATAATATTTTTTGATTTGTATCAAATCCATTAATGCTCAGTGTTACATGCTAAGAAAGATATTGAACAATTAAAATTATATAAATAGAATTATATCATAAAATATTGAGATGTTAAATTATACCCCTTAATTAAGTTTCTCCATCAACATTTCATTTTTCTCATCAAAGGTACATCCCCTGATGAAAATCTATATCTTATTGAGGGATAATAAAATTACTTTCGAAAATATAATGTGGTAAGCATAATGGTTACCTAAAATATCAAGTATCCATGTTTATATATTTGGAGAAATTATTTTGGAAGATAAAATATAGGAATGGAATATATGAAAAACATCCAATGACTAATCCAGGGTAATAGAGATCACGATACTTAAAAAGAAAACAATAATAAAACCAGAAATCAATGAGGTTTGAAAAGACCATACATTAATCAGAAATGATGTTAAAAGGGAAACAAATATTTCAATATCCTTTTACTATAGTTAATGGATTCTATTATAATCATGCTATGTTACACGCGATAATCTACTTAATTGGCTTTTATCCATTTCATAATCCTAATTATATCTATAATTTTTAATTCAATCATTTATGCTTCATCTCTTACTCCAGGAAATGGATATTCTAGTGGATTTTTTTCCTAAATAAATAAACTTTTGTTTTAATAAATCAAAATATCCCTAAAAAATTACAATTTATTAATTATGTATCTAAGTATTTATACAAAATAAAAATGGTTAAAACAAGTTATAAAATATGGTTAAATAAATTATTCTCCATAACATCAAAAAAAGCCCCCAAATATTCACAAAATATATTCCACAAATAGCAAGCCTTATGACTCATGAAAATATGTCTAACCAAATTTTAAGAAAATGAAATATTATATCAACGGTTTTTTCATAGAAAAAATAACATATCAAATGATTTCACATATAAAACACGTGACTACCTTGATCATATATTCTGTCAAAACATAGTAATAACATGCAATTATGTAAAAACTAATTGAAAAAAATATGTGTTTCCAAAAATTAACTATCTCCCTAATCCTTAAATAATGATACAAATTGTTGAAAAAAATTCAAAAATCCAAAAAATTCTATTATCATAATTACATATGACCCAAATCACTTTATCATCAAAATATTAATTAGTTTAAAGGTCAGTATACTATTGAATTTAAATTATTAGTGTCAATAATACAATAATCAAAAGTAAAAATTATTATCTAAACATTAGGCACATATTAATTGTAATCTTTCCCTTAATCTCGTGTTATTGAAAAATATCATCTTACTAAAACATCACTTTTTACCATTCAATATATACCTTCAAATACTTAATGAAATACCACTATGGAATATTCCTTATATGTTCCATGATTCCTATAAATATAACACCATTGATATAACCATTCTAAAACTTAATTATCAAATAATTGTACATAAAAAACCAATCATTCAACATAAATGATTTACATATGATAGGTAATTACTTTGTCATAGATTTAACCCTTGTATTAGGTAATTTACTTAGATATGTACAATGATCCCCACATAAAATACATTGAACTATAAATGGTAATATAGAATGAACTTCATATCCCTCCATAAAACATTTCAAATATTTAGGAAATTACTTGGTTTATTCCACTATTTTCTTTACATAAAACATTTTCTCATTACCTAGATACAAGTTCCTATGTTATTATTAACACATTCATTATAATAAAGAAAATAAATATTCTTCCCACCATGTTCTTCATGAAACATAATTCTTTTCAGATTAATAATTCTATGAAAATCACTAATGCTGAGATTGTTAATCGTATAATGACATATTTGTTTTGTAATATTCAAATTGTTTCACCATCTAGATTATATTTCATTTGGTTTCTCATCAGGATAATCATTTGAATATTCCTCACATTTTTGGTTCACATAGCTTATTCTAGTTCAATATAGTAACTGAATCCAAATAATCATAGTATGAGAAAAAATAATCATTGAAAGTGACCAGATTATCATTAATCACATTTATATAATTCTTTAGTCCTGAATCCTTATTTTTATTATAATAATACTTAGGTTTAAAATAAGTCATTATTTGTTATAAAATATTAAAATCATTCATAAATATTCACAAAATAAAATTTGAGTTAACCCAATAATACACCTTAAGAGTCCAAAACATGGTGAGTATGAAGGGTACACTCACCATGCACCAAAATTATAGTTGGGATATAAAAAACCCACTTTTTTAGTTTAACTACACCAAGATCCATAATATCCAAAAAAAATTGTCTTGTAGTTTCTAGATAAAAGTGTATTACTAAGAAAAACCTATATTCTATTTCTTACCAAATCATTATGATGTTATCCTTTATTTGTAATTATCATCAATCTCATTCACAAAATTATGTTCAAGAATTTATATTTTCTTAAATCCAGTTCTCAAGGTTCAGACGCAACTTACAATGATATCAACTTTTGAAGCACCAACTCTAATAACCAGAAGCCTATGTATTATTTTTTATATCGAATTAAGATACATTTAATCTCATCCTAATTTAATAATGATTTTGGTCATTTATTAGGACTAGAAACTTGCATGATTCCCATTTTAAATTTGATATAAAATATAAAACTTGACACTAGAAAAATTACAAAATCACTGAAAATAATTTAAAGATTACTTCTTCATACCAGAGGACAAGGAAAAAATATGGGTGATCTCAAATAATTAGTAAGTGTTAAGTAAAATGGATGATATTTTGAGTAAATAACTCATAAAAAATATGGAATGGGAAATAAATAAAAACACTTGTCATTTAATCAATAAATTAAGAACAAAATGAATCCATAGATTATATCGAATTAAATAATATCATGGATAATAATAACTAAATTATCAATGAGGGTAATTCATAATGTTGAAAACCATGATCTAAAACATTGTGATATATTTACAACCAATTCCTTACAAAAATAAAATTTTAACTATCCATATACAAACCCCAAATAACCATTTATCATGGGTGGGCAACATGTCTGACTCATGAGACATTTCAATTCATCAAAGGGATATATAAATCCTAGACCCACCCATCACTAATCCTATAATTCATTTATAATTTATTTAATTGTAAAATTAAATTTATAAACAATATTTTGTACCAATAAATATTTTTATTGAGTTAATAATAAAAAATAACATGAATTCCCTTGAAAATGAAATTATTCATTATTGAAAAACATTGTATATAATATTGGTAAACAGTTTGGTAAAAAACAAAATCTGTAATAAAAAATATAGATATTTAAGAGGAATATAATATACAATTAAAAGTGATCATAATAATGTAAATGTTTTAAAATAATGTTAATTAACACAATATTAATAAGAGATAGTATATGGAAATCTATTCATCCGAAATATAGGATTTCTAATACATTCATGTCTTTTGGAGAATAAAATAAAACTAACAAAAAACATTAAAATACATTTTCATTGAGTAAATTTATTTTTAAAACCATTGAAAATTATACATGAAGATAAATATTATCAAATGGTTATGGGGGTAGGAATTTGAATTAACACCGTATGCATTACTATGGAAAAAACCCTTTTGATGTTTTTAATGAAAAATAAAAAGGATTATTTTAGAAAAAATTACCATTATTCAATTCAAATATTTTTAAATTTCAAGGATAACCTAAAATTTTCCATGTGTAAATAAATAGGGCATTTTAAAAACCATTTTTCAAAATATGTGCATGTATGAAAAATTATCATGTTGTAATGTGAAATATGACCATCTTTGATTTAAAGTATGTCTTTACATTATTCAATTTCCAAAGAAATGTAATGTTGGATAAAATTTTTTAAAATCATAAAATATCTAGTGGATATTAATATAGATGATGAATATGAATGATTGGTAAAAATATTCCATCAATCAATATATATATATACAATCCCAAAAAATGATATTGTAAATTAACGTCTTTCTAATTTGCTAACTTTTGAACTATAGCCCCTTGAAAGAGTAAACATGATTAGAAGAATTATTCAATATGAATAAATAAATATTCATATAAAATGCATCAATTTGTATTTATATACCCACAATAAAAATTAATAGGTTTATAATACCAAATATGTCTCAATGGAGTTAAAATTGAGACAAAATTCTTTACCCGACATTTCCACAAAGTTATTTGAGAATTAAACACCAATGTAGTTGTTTTAAATATGTAATTAATTTATACCATAACCATATTATTTTTTATAATATCTTGTATGATCCACTTATAACATATTATAACCTGTTCATTGATAATATTTTTTTAGTATCATTGTTTCAATTGGTAACTGGTATATATTCTCAATAATAGTATGTCATGGAAGTTCCAACACAAATACTTTGATTCAGTTTCCATAATATAATAAATATAAAAAATTATATAAATATCATATATATTAATTAAATATAGCTTTATTACTATCCCTATAATGTGAAATAAAAAATAGACCACATATCTTTTTAGAAGTCATATTGCACACGTACGCACTGATGACATTATCGTTTCCCAATAGATTGGAAAGTAGGATGATAGATATAATATTAAAATTATATAATAATATAGTGACTTTATTACTATAATATGTATTAATAACTTCCATAATTATTACCATCTAAGAAAAATGATGATGAAACATGAATTACACCAATATACAGAGACGGTAATATGTACATACGTAGGAACCAACGAGGTTTTCACTTCATATAGGATAGAAAAGAGGTTGAAAATTATTGAACTATAGTTATAAAATATCATTATTTTGATGATACTTCATAAATTATACTCTAATTGTCACTCCAAATTTAAAATAAGTTGAAGAGTAATGGAATATGAATTATTCAACAAATATAGTTACTTTTTCTTTAGTAGACTACCATTAGATATCGTGTTTTGTGTCTTAGGATTTTTTGGAATAATAAAACATATAAAAAATATTTATATATTTTTATAAGTAAAATTAGCATGGTTTGGTAGAGTTAGGTTCCTCAAAGTTATTTAAATATATGACAGAATGAGTCACATTTTATAAGTACGGGGAGGGGAACTCTTGGAATTACATAAAGTATGAAATTAATATAAATTATATTCCATGTCTAAAAGGATCCAAATAGACCTAATTTTAATATAAGTGGTTTATGAGTCAATATAATCTAATATAATAAAATTTTGACATGTTTTATTTATTTTTCCACCTTATCAATTTTTTAAAACACCTATAAACCCTTTTTAAAATTACCACAGTATTAATTTTTTTACAATTTAGTGGTCATAAATTTTACTATAAGATGCCAAAAAACCACAAATGGAACATGGTTGACATGTTAATTTTTATATCATTCAGTTGAAAAATGATAATATTTCTATTACTTATAAAAAACATAATAAAATTTTAAATTTCATAAAATATTCGTTAATTTTTTTATAGAACTACTCATATAATTAGATATAAAAAACATTACAAGAAAAAAAACAAATCTTAATATGTTACATTTATCAAAAAAAATATTTTAATAGAATAATTACCCCAAGTTTTATTACTATAAATATTTTTAAAATCATTTATATTATATTTCAATCAATTGAACAAATAATGTATCGACATTGTGTAAAAATATAAAATAAATATTTATTTAGTAAAAAATAAAATGATTAACACAGAAAACAACAAAATATTTTTTTCAAATTAAAATTTAAATGTTAATGTAACAACATTTTTACCTTTTGAAAAAATATTATATATAATAAATTTAGGGGAAGGACATTGGGTATTTATTCTTTTTTAAAATAAAATTAAGGAAATATTGTTGAAAATTTGATTCAGGTTGAAGTATTTTGAATAATTGGATGGAGGAGGATGAAATTAATTCATCAAATAGGATAAATTCAGGTGTTAGATTAATTTTATTTCTATATATCAATTTTTGGAACTTGATATATCCATTTTACCCATTCAAAGGTGGAAAATATACACAATGACTACGATTCATTATGAAAAAAATAAAATAAAAATATTTTCTAAATAAATCTACCCTTTTGATTAAAAATATAAAATCCATTGTTACTTTTTCAATTCAATGGAGTGGAATAATTTATTACAAGATTGAACTTGAAAATTACGACTAAAAGCTATTTTCAAGAAAAAATTCTTTCAAAAATATATAAGATTTTATACCAAAATCCTATATAATTTTTTTCCCAATAACCTTAATTAAATAAATCATAATATATATGAACATATTTTAATATTTAAACCATTTAAAAATATAAAATATAAAATTATTTATACAAAACTTTTGTTTTCAATAGAAAAACATTATTTTCGAGTATTTATTGAAATAAAAATATTCTTAAAATATTTCAAAAAATCACTCTATATTATTTATGACATGTTGATTTCAAAAACATAGTTCATATTATAAAATAAATTTTTTAAAATAGGAATAAATTAAATATAGTTTCCTTGCATAATATGAAATAAAAAAACATTTGTGAAGAAAATTAATTTTTTATGTATAAAATGATATCCCAAAAAATTTATTGAATATTTACAATTTTTTCATCAATGATTGGGTAATGGCCTAAGATTTTTAAATTTTATTTGTTTCCTAAGAAAATATTGGTTTAATTAAATAAGTTTCTACATTTAAAAAATATATATGAATGAAGAAATTTGTATCTCATTAATATATATCATTACATTAGTCGGATACAAAACTAAAGAAAATGACAAACATTAAAATTTGAAAAAAATAAAAAATAAATATGTGAAACTAGGGAAATATGGATTTCCGAATTTTTTAAAAATCATGTCTCCCATGGAAAACACTATTGAAACGAATCAAAATAATAATAAACCAATCATCATATTCAAAAATGAAAAAATAAACTTAGGATAAGTTTTTGTGAATATCGAGGGAAAGAATGAAGTGTGTTTTTTAAAAAAAATACAATTATTGGAATAGTGAGATGACCGTCTTTAAAATATATCATTAGCCAATATAATTGTTGTTCTATTTGACTATTGGAAAATATACCCATTGTTAATAATTTTAATATTGAAATTAGTTTTTATAAGTATTAATGAAAACCGATAATTGATGTAGAAAAGGAGAAACTATGGCCTCAACTAGTAGATTCATGTCATTTGGAGCCAATTTTTAGGAACCTGGGGTAGGGGTGGTGTTACTATGTTTTACCCTTGAAAATAAAAAACTATTATTCAAAAATTGAGTCCTAAAAAATCTTATATATGATATTTTCAAGTTAGTTTAGATTACCACTAGATCAATACTAGT
Organism: Viscum album; assembly: GCA_963277665.1. Lineage (NCBI taxonomy): Eukaryota > Viridiplantae > Streptophyta > Magnoliopsida > Santalales > Viscaceae > Viscum > Viscum album. The sequence goes on from OY728141.1 coordinate 1,331,987,416, forward strand.
AGATCGACCACTTCAAATTACCACCACTACACAACTTACCCTTAGGGTGTATGCAAGTGTAAAAAGGGGTTACATGTCTAGGAATTAGTTACATGATTATTACTTTATTGTTAATAATTATAATTTTTTAGTCCCAAAGTCCATTTTTTTAGAATACATTTTTTACTAAATATAATAGTATGTAAGAGAATTTTGATTATTTAATTATTTGATAGAAATAAAATATAATTGTAATTTTAGAAAATATATTCACTATTGTAATAAAGTGAAGTATTCTGAGTAATATTTTATAATTAAATAGTATTTTAATACAATCTTATTTAAATATAAATTATAAAAAAATTATATAATATCCTAAGACATTTTAATAGTTGATAAAAAATTAATTATGTCATAGAAACTAGTATTCTTTAAATAAATAAGGATTTGAATATTTATAAGATTAAATTATCAAATTTATTGATTTTTTTAAAACTAAATACCGTATTTTAAATTATTATGTTGAAGTTAGGTTAAGGTAATTTTTTGAGAACATTCTAAAACAATTTATTTTCAATGAATAGTAAAATAAGATTTCTTAGGTTTTCAGTCTGTTTTATAAAAATATATTTATTTCATAATGTTTTAATAATTAATTAACCACAATAAACGACCTAAAATACGTTATATTATTATTATTAACCATTTTAATAGCTAGTAATCACTTTCCAAACCAATAAGTGACTTTAAAAATTTTAAAATAGAACATTCGATATAAAAAATATTTTTTGGAAAATCTTCTTTTTCGTGTCCCAATAAGTATTAAAAATGTTTCATGACCTAATGTATTGAAATATCATATAATATTAATCTAAATTAATAAAACATGATAAACACAAAATGGGTAATCCAATGGTCTTCCATTTTCCATAACCGTGATTTCAAATACCTGTATTTGGAAATAATTAAACAATTCCCCACTTTTTTTATAAAACCCATACATTAAACCATTCCATACACTACCAATCCTTCCACTATGTATTTATTGTTTTTTCCTCTAATAGTTTTTATCCATGGTGTCCTTAAGAACCATAACTTCCCTACTGATGATATAGGGGCATCACATCAAGGTAAGGAAATTCTCATTATCTACATTTAAATTCAAGTAATTTTTTTGAATATATTTTATGGGTATGTTAATTTATTTTCTTATGATATTGATAATACCCTTACTAAAAAGTATTGTATTATAAATGATAAACCTTCATTATTTATAATTTTATAATTTTCCAAATCAATAATTTATACATGTTATGCTGCCTAATTTACTTCTCAAATCAATAAAATTTACATAAGATATTCTAATATTCCCAAACCATTTATTTATCCATGGGTACTCAACTATATAATAATATAAATCACTAATTTACTTATTGACAGATATAAAACCCAAATTCTATTTTTGGGGGACAAAAATTATGTTATGGTAAATCATTTAGGAACATACATACCCAACGCTTTTATATGAAACCCGTATTATATTTTCCTTGAGTTATTGAAAAAATTAATTATTAGATCAATATGGTGAAAATAAAATTATGAAATATGATGTATGCCTGATGAGAGAGCTAAAACACAATTTTAATTAATTTAATCACTATATACGACATGTGTTATGTTACCTTAGTGTATAACTTTATAATTTACATTTAATCACCTTAGTGATAAACCATGATGATATTCTCATGAATTCAAAAACATTTTATTATAGAAACACTTCCATGTTATGAATAAATTAATTTTCAGTATGATATGCCTCAAATTCTTATGATAATGTTATATTGTTACACCTATGGTTCTTATATATATTTCTCCTAATCACATTCTTAATGTATCCCTTTTTTATTCCCTTACATGGCTCATTCTCACACCGTTATTTTGATGTATGTCCCAATGATAGGAGATTAAGTTAAATTAACTTATAGTAAACCCATTAACAATCATTGGCATAGATTAAGAGATTGTTTTATGTTTTCATATATTATGTTACTAATTTAAATGAAATGAAACATTAAATGATCCTATATTTTATCAATGTAATGAAATCATTATGTCAAAAAAATCTAGGATTACATATTTGGTATTAGTGGATCATTTAGTTATCTAAGAAATTTAGAATTTAGAGCTTTATTAAGAATCTTATGGATGTGTCAAAATATTATAAAAATACATGAATGTTGGTAAAGTATATATCAAGTGGTATTTAGGAAATGAAATTAATGTCAAGATACTATAAGTGGAAGTGACTCTAAGACACATATATCAAGGGGTAAAAAACTATAAACTGTTATATTGATCAAGAATCGATCGACCACTGGTGCACAATAACTTTCCTTTTTCCGACCTTGTTTAAAACTATTATATGTTATGTTTGGATAATCATATGGTTTTTGTGATCTATAATGAAGGATATATCGAAAATATATTTGTTATTAGAGGCAATTAATGAATACAATATTTTTGAATAATGTTTTAAGCCATAAACATCAATAAGATTTATAATATTCTAAAAGGTAAGATGTTTCTCACTAATATTTTCTTATTTTAGAGAAATTTATAGAAATAGGAGAAACCACGTTACTGATGAGTGAAATGGTCAAAGTACTGAAGGAATTCTGAACGTTATGAAGATGGAATATAAAAACTGATGAGGATGAATAAAAAATATCATGTTATGAATAATAACATTATTGTGGTAGATATATATGATTCAACATGAAGTGGAAAACTTGTCAATATGTCCTTCATGTGCCAATGATAACATTCATTTAGAGGACCTACTGACACATTTATTACTAAACACTATATTTCCAATATAGAAATTTTAATTTCTATACTCCTCTATTTGTAGATAGGGAAATTCCCCTGACTATATAATACTTATATAGGGAAGATAATAAGAAGAGGACACTGATACAAAACATGAATCCAAGAAGAGAGATTGATTATATGGATTTATAAGTGTTAATGAGAATATTTTTCAATAAGTTTTTTCTCTGAACGATGTTAAAAAAAGGCGAAGGAATTAAGAGAGTTTATGTTAATGGAAAGTGAATAACGAGTAAGCAATGAAGTCAACTTTATAAGACATGATCGATACACCTCTATCTTTTTTATAGATTTTAAGGGAAATATTGTTGAATTTATTAGTGGAATGAGACACCATATGTGGAGGAATTTAGAAAATATATTCAATAAAATCTATGATTAGATATTTTTTAGTGTTATTGAGGTTGAATAAGAGTTCGAATAGATGTATTTTTCACATATTTCGAATGAAAATAATATATAAATAGAGACAAATTCCTGGAAGAAATTTTGTCATAGGAGAGGGGTAATGAAAATGAAACTTCCCATTTGAAAAAAATATAGAAACAATATTCCATGGAATATATTTTATTAGATTGTAATGTGATACATGTGTAAAATATATATTCATATATCTCAAAAATATTTTGGTGAGGTGAAGTCTCAGCTTCTCAAGAATAATAAAAAAAGGGATGATAGTGTAGGCCAAACTAAATGTTCAAATCTTCATGTGAGGAATACTTGGTGATTTTTCAAATAAATACCAAATTAGAAGATAATGGAGGGAAACCAAAATAAAAATTAGATAAGTTCAAGGGAGAAATGTTGTGCATTTACTATCATGACGCCTCAAGTAGAGGTTCAAAGTGATGTGGTGGGGGGTACACATATTCTGATCTCAAATCTAGAATGAATATTTTCTATTTATAGTTCTACACATTCCATCGTTTCACTATAGTTTTCAAAGAACATTTAATAAATACCCAAGATTATATAACTAGATTTATAAGTGAATACTCTAGGATATATTATCCTAGATTTTATTGTGTATAAGAACCCTAGTTTTAAATTTTGTGAGTACATTCTCCTTGAAAATAAAATAGTCATTCACATAATAGAATTCAATAGTATACTCGAGATGAAATGTCTCTAAATGTACAATTATAGAATCAATAATAAAAGAAAATAAATTTCCATAGTCTTTAATAGAAACCCTATAGTAATTTTTGAAGTAGAGATATCCCAGCCAAATATTTTTCTATAAGCATATCCCAAAGCCTTCTTTATTGAGATGATCAGTAATGATGGAGAAGGAAAAGAATGTTTAAGAATAGAAAAACTCCCTATAATTAATGAATATATTGATGTATTTCTATAATAGATACATTAAAATCTCATAGATAGAGTGGTAGAGTTCTCCATTGAACTCATACCTAGATCCAATATGATATTGAATTCCACATACAGATTAGAAAAGGTGGTGTTAGAGGCAATGAAAATCAATTGCAAGTTATTTGGGAGAAAGGGTTTATTTGACCATGTGTGTCTCCATTAAGAGAACCTATTATCTTTTAATAGAATAATAATCGATCAATATAGATATGCATTGACTATAGAAAACATAATGAGATCAAATAGAAGAACAAGTACCCTCTCCATAGGATTGAACATTATTTGACTAGCTCCATGGGGCTCAATTATTATGCATGATTGACCTCCAATATGGGTATCATAAATTGAGGGTTATAAACAATATATTCCAAAGTGTACCATTGGATCATGATAATGGAATTATGGTTTTTTATTACGCCCCTTGTCTTAAATAGTTATCCTACTCTATTTAAGGATTGAATGAATTGTTTTTTACAGTGTACTTTAATAAATTCATGGTAGTTTTTATTAACGATATTTTGATATATTATAAAATTGTAGATGATCATAAGGACCATATATGGGTTATATTGAAAAAAAATAAGGAAATGTAGTCTATTTGTAAAATTCATAAAATGTGAATTTCGGTTACAACACATTTAATTCTTAGGGGAAATTATAAGAAGTGAAGGAATCTCTATTCAAACTTCTAAGAGAATAATTATAGAAGAGTGGACATATCCTAAAACATTAACTGAGATTCCTAGTTTACTTTATTTTGGAAGATATTTTTGGAGGTTTGTGAAAACAATTTAATGATTTTATAATCCACTATCCATGTTAACTCTAGAATGAGCTACATTCATTTGATAAAAGATAATGAAAATTGTTTCTAATAACTAAAGAAGATATTAGTGAGTTCACATATGTGAAATCTACTATACTTGATAGAAGTATTATTTTTTATAGTGTTGCATCTCTGAATGGAATTGTGTGAGTTATCATGAAAATGATAAGAATATCACTTATGCATATCAATAGTTAAAGCCTCATGAGTAGAATTTTCCAACACATGACTTGGAGTTATCTGTAGTCATTTCTTAAACTAAATCATTGGATTAAATATCATTATCTATAAAAATGTCATATATACCTATAACTCTACAATTTGAAGTGTATATTCACATAAATTGAATTGAACATGTAACAAAAGAAATGGTTATAGATTTTTAATGACTATAAATATTCAATTGATTATCACCCTTGATTATAAAACAAATTCAATAATTCATTATGTATGAAATACCTTGTTGTGAAGGAAATGATGTAGATTGATGGAGGTCCATTCATCATAAACTTTATATGGATGGATATGGGAATCATGAAGAAATAGATATCCCAAATCACATCCCAAAATAAATTTCAAGAATAACTTCTAGAGAATATTAAGAGAGATCATATATAAGAAAATTTGATACAAAATAAGATAGATGATTTGAAGAATGGGATGTTTCTTGAGTTCAATACTGATGAAGAAGTTATAAAAACATTTCATACATGGCTATGTGTCTCATCTATCCTAGGGATAAAGATGGAGCTGATAGATGAATCTCATAACTCTATAATCATTATATGTATTGTAAGAACTAAAATTTATATAGACCTTTATGGTCATTATTGGTGAGATAATATCATAAGGGAGATTTTACCACACTTCAAGGAGGATGGTGTGTGAACAAAAAAGGGTGGATCATCAACTTCCAATTGTGGTAATGAAACCACTACCCATACAATCATTGATTTGGGAGAATATCATTATGGACTTCATCACTGCTCCCCTAGGAACATCCAAGGGAAGAAATGTGATAAGGTTTGTTGTAGACTAACTAACCAAGATATATATATTCACTTTTACTCAGCAAGATTTCTCTTTTGACCGAATTTTAATGATATAATTTAAGGAAGTGGTGAGACTGCATAGGGAACCACTTGGAATCATTTCATATCACAATACAAGGATAACATAAAGATTATAAAGAAGTATTAAACATCCGATGAATAATTAATTCAATGTTATTATGGAATATCACCCACAAATTGATGGAAAATATGAAGGGACTGTACACAAACATGAGGACATGTTGATAAAAAATCTAAATGGTATTTATTGGTGGATGTGATCAATAAGTGTTATTAGTTGAGTTCTGATACAAAAACATATTCCTATCAAGTATTCAAATAGAACCCTATAATGCTCTATATGGGATGTGATGTAGAACTAATAATTTTTGTTATAAATTGATTGATATAATGATACTTGGGCATAATATTGTGAATGGTATTCCAGAAAAGTTTCATTTAAAACAAAAATATATATAAGATTATTAGAGACATAAGAATATATATGATGAACAAAATTTAAGGGACTTGGAGTTTGTTGTTGGTGGAAATTTTTCCCTTAAGATATCCCCATAGAAGGGATTCATGTGGTTTCAAAATAATGTTAATCTAAGCCCTAGGTACATTGGCTCTATTGAAGTCATAGATCGCATAGGATCAGTAGCCTATCAACTAGAACATCTAAAAAATATGTCATATTTTCATGACATATTCCATATATCTCTCTTTAGAAAGTACATAATGGTTACCACACACATATCGAATACGGAGGTGGAAGAACTCGAAAATGACCTCCCTTATGAGGAGTGGCTAGTGGAGATCCTTGATGGTAGAGGAAAAGTTCTATAAAACAATACAACTCACCATAACAAAGTGTTGTTGAGGAACCATAAGTATGAAAATGAATCCTGGGAACCAGTGGAAATAATGAAACCTGAATACTCTCCTTTATTTTAAATTGAGAATAAAAGTTGACATTTTTGGGATGAAATATCAAAATGGAGGGGGAGAATGTAATAAACCAGTTATTTTAGATGATATTTTTTCTGAGAAAATGTGTATTATATTAAATAATAGTATACAAAAAATAAAGAGGAACAGAAAATACAATTTATCAGTAATAAATACAGTTACATTACTCATCTATTAAACAAATAAAAATTCCAAAAATTACAATTAAACAAATAATCTTAAATAGAAAATCTAGAATTATAATATATAGATCATCCCAATAAACAATAATCATCACCCCCATAAACAACACTATATAAATGAAACAAAATATTAGTAAACCAAACAGAATCTTAGAAAATGAAAATATAACCTTAGGAGGAATTGGATTGAATCATAGGTGAATGAATGTTGTTATTTTGATAAACAACAGTGTGATAGTACGAATAGTAATATGATCGTTGGTCAAATAAGTCCATTGGTCAGTATAACCATTGTCCTATTTTACCATTGCAAACTATACCAATTGGTAATGATTTGTTAAATATAATTACTGTTTATAAGTAATAATTATAATGTATAATTGATATATAATGGAGATATGATGGATTCAACTAGTATAGTCGGGATTTTTGAAGCCCATATATCATAACATTAGTGGGAGTTGGTGTCACTGGGGTTCATCCTTGACGAAGCCCATGCTGAGACTCAATAAGTGAGGTTTTAAAGAAATCCCATATTAGAGAAGTTCATCTTAGGGGAGAATACGAATCATTCAATGTTAGTCGAGCCACTTTATGAAACTACCACTATCACAAACCATGCCCTTAGGACATATGAAATGATAATAATGTGTTACATGTCTAAGACTTTGTTATATAATGATAAATTTTATTTGTTTAAATAATAGGATCATTCCATCAATCTCTATTTTAGAATAAATTTTTTCAAAAAATATATTTTTATGTACGACCACTTTGATAAAGTGATAGTTTGATGCAAACAAAAAGTAATTTTATTTTTAGATAATATAAAAATATTATTATAAACATACGTATTCTGAATAATATTTTTTTAACAAAATAGTATTTTTAAACATTAAAATTTAAATATAAATAATAAAATTATTTTATAATTCCCTAAGAAATTTGTATAAGTGTCATTAATTTTATTGTGTCATAAAAATTTATATTTTTCAATAAATATGGACATTTACATTTAAAGGATAAAATTATAATATTTATAGAATTATTTTTGTGAAATTAATATCATATTTGAAACTACTATATCAAAATTATTTTAGAGTGAGGTATTTATAATTTTCTAGAATACTTAATTTTTAGTGAATAGTAAAAACCTAATTTTAGATTTTTAGTATAATTTAAAACATCCAATTTTTTCATAATGATTTAATAAATAATTAACCAAAATATATTACCTAAATTGTAATTTTATTAATATTAGTTATATTTAAATATATAAATAACATTCAAAACCTATAAGGGACAATCCAGGATCTAAAATAGAAAACTACATTTTACGTATATTATTTTATGGAAAATATAAATTTCTATGTCCAATAAAGGATATAAAAAATTGTATCCAATTTTAAAGGATTCAAATATCATAAAATGTGATTCCAATTTCTATTTCCATTATAAAAAATAGGGGTAAGCCAATGTATTTTAATTTTACAAAACCTATTTTTCAATATTATTAATAAAATCATCCAATTTTACAGCAAATACCCTCCCATTTCAAAATTTACCTTTACTCTCAATAAATCCAACAAGATTTTATTTTATTTTTTCCCCAAATTGTCCCCCACGGTTTCCTAAAGACATTAAAGGTTGATCTTCAATATTTAGATGCAATAATTCAATGTAAGAGAATTCTCATCATCTTCTATACCCTTCATGTAATTATTTTTGTGTACACCTATTAAAGGGTTTGTTTATTTATTTTATATTATCTTTATCATAATAGTAATTAAATAAAATGTTTTTTTAATGGGTGACCTTAATTATCTCTAATTTTCCATTTTCTAAATCCATGTTTTATACCCGTCATACTGCCGAATTTAGTTTCAAATTTATCTCCTCCAGTAAAGAAATTATTATAATGGGAATAACCAAACCATTTTTTATCCAATTCTATTCACCTATATGTAAATATAATTTATGTATTTGGGAATTTCAATATATGTAACCCACATTCCCTTTTATTAGGTTTAAAATGATGTTACGATCAATGCACTATCCACTTACGTACTCAATTATTTCATATCATTATTATATATAACTTTCCTTGGGTTATTGAGAACCTGATATACTGAGATCAATGTGGCTTTCATGAAATAAATACATTTTAACGGTTTTCCCTGGTAGTTCTACAGTTCATTGGGTAAGAAATTTAGTTTCTATTCATGACATGTATTATGATACCTTGGTGAATAACCTATAATTATCCCATTTATGAGACCATAGTGAAAAGCCAATGTGATATGATTAAAAATTCCAAAAAAATTTACCCACATGTCATTGTTATTATAAATGATATTTTTAATATTATATGCATCATATTCTCTTGATCATGTCAAATTGTTATACCACGTGTTCTTATTCATATATCGTTTGATCACAGGACAAATTTCCCTTGTTTATTCACTTAATATGATTATGATCATCCATTTACATTGATGTATAACCCCAAGATATGAGATATATTAAATTTAATTATAGGGAACCCCAAAATAATTATTTCATGTGGACTAGAAGACTGTTTTATGTTTTCTTGCATTTTGTTTCTTATTTCCAAGAATCTATACATTAGATAATCCTATGTTTTTTTCTTGTAATTAAATGTTTATGTAATAAAATGGCAGGATTACATAATTGGTATTAGATAATGGTTATATTATATATATAAATATAGAATTTTAAAAGTATGTATATGTATAAATATATTATAGAATCTAATGATTTAGGTGAATTATTAAGAGATTTGTTTCCATGAAATGAAATGATTTTCTATATACTACTAGTGGATGTGGTTATGGTACAGATGTACCTACGGGTAAGATCTTTAAAATACCAAATTAATCAAAACTCTATCTGCAAATGGTTTATGAAAATGGGCCTTGGTGAATAACTATCTTTACACCCTAATGGGATATATTTTGTTAATCATGAGTTTTTTATGAACCATTATGATGGATATATATAGAATATAATTGTTATTAAAATATATTAATCACTAAATATTTAATCATGATTTTCTAAGACATTAAATTCATTTAAAATTATTTGATTAAAAAATGTAACACATTTCCCACTGAGGATTAATATTTTTGAAAAATAGGGGGAAATAGGAGGAACCATGTAAATGATCAGTGCAATGAATGATTCACTGACATAATTACAAATATTATTGAAAATGGAATTGAAATATTATTGAGGATGATGAATAAAATATCTTGATTTATGATTAATAACTTGAATTAAGTGTAGAAACTTGTTTCACCACAAATGGAACAACTTTTCATTGATTTCTATATGCATCAATGGTCACATTATTTTAGTGGTTATATTGACCCATTGAATTATCATTAATGGATTATAAATATATAAAAATAATTTTTTGTGCACTTTTTTTCGATATATATAATGTTACCCTATATGTATACCTCATAGATAGAGAAGCAGATCAATGGTGGAATATGATTAAAAATACAAAAACAAAGAATGGAGATTGATGGAATGCGGTGGCAAGAGTTCAATAGAATATTTTTTCATAAATATTTTTCCCATTAAAAAAAAGTATATCCTAGAGATGAAGATAAAATTGAATGAATTAATGGGTTGATTTGAAATGAAATTAAAAAATATTTTGCAATAAAATTCAAGATTTGTTATGTATCCCTTGGTAAAGGTTCATATATTATTTAGTGAACTGAGACCCCATATGCAGAAATTATTTTCAAATAGAGACTATTAAATCTATGAGGAGATAATAAGAAGTAAAATAATGTTTTAATTGAAATTTAGAGTGATTTTATGGTCACTTAGTTAAAATGATAAGAATAGAGAAATAGATCCAAACCTAGTGAATAATTTTGATCATGGAAGATAGTTAAAGACATTGAAACATCCCATGTGATACAAATGTTGGGATAAGAAATCATGGTACTTATTTCTAGGGATGGAAAATTTTATTAATTGTGTAATATATTGGAATATATCTCCAAACATTCATTTTTAGGTGAGTCATAAACTTTTCAGCGCTACTAACAATGGGAAGATAGTATAGGCCCAACATGAAGTTGAATGCTTTATGTTTGGATGGATTAGAAACTTATCCGATCAATGAAAATATTAGATGTTAATAGTGGGAACCCACCATCACCGTGAAAATAGACCATGGGAACATGGTTAGTAATATGCATTCATGACAAATAAAGTAGATGCCCCAAATGATGTGTTGAAAGGTACAAAGATTGTTCTTTAATATCTTGAAGGTACATTGTTTGATTCTGGATCAATGAATTCCTTTATTTCTACCATGTTTTCAAAGAATATTGATAAAATCTATGATCTTGTACAAGTAGAGTTATAATTCAAGACTATTAGGGATATTATGCTACAATCAATAGTGTATAGAGGTTCTAGTATTAAATGTAATGATTATAATCTCATAAAAAATATAGTATTAATCCATATGGATGAATTAGAAACTATACTAGGGATGAACTAGCTTTCAAAGTATAATGATATTTTCGACTATATGAGAAAGAAAAACATAAGTAATCTTGAATAAAAAACCAACAGTTACTTTTAAAGGAGTGATGTTCCATTCAGATATTTGTGTAGAATCACATCACAAATCATCCTTTATAGATATGATTCGTGAAGAGGGTAAAGAAATAAAAGTATAAGGATACAAAATTTCCCCATTATTTAGGAATACATTGAGGTATTTCATTAATAGTTAACTAAACCTCTCTCAGAATGATAGGAAGAGTTCTCCATTGAACTCAAACATTGATGCATGCCAACATTAAAGAACCTTCATAGAAAAGAAAATGTAGAGTTGTAGGAATTAGTAAATCAACTTCATTACCTTTTAGATAAGGGATTATTTTGAACAAGTTTGTCTCTATTAGTAACATTTATTTTAATTTTAAATAACAAAGAATGATAAATGTAGTTATTAATTGATTATAGAGAACGTAATGCAATCATAATGATGAAAATGTTCTGTCTCCCAAGGATTGATGATTTATTTGACCAGATATGTGGGGATCAATTATTCACTAATATTGAACTCTGGTTTGAGAATTATAAACTGAGGGTGATTAATAATATATTAAAAATACTACCTTCTAAATGAGATATGGGAATTATGAGTCTGTTATTATAACTTTAGGCTTAAAAAATGATCCTTATATGATTCTTGATATGATTAATAGAGTCTATATGAACTAACATGATAAATTCCTGGTGATGATATTATGATATATTCAAATTTTTGAGGAACATGTTAATCATGTATGGGTTATATTCAAAACACTGGGAAAGGAGAGTCTATAGAAAATGTGAATTTTGGTTATAATGAGTTGAATTCTTTCAGAACTTTGTAACCAAAAATTTAATCTTAGCTGACCCTGACATGAAAAAGGTTTTAGAAGAGTTGCCTCAACCTACAATAATAACTGATATTTTTAGTTTTCATGGTTTATAATGATATTATAGTATGTTTGATAAAATATTTTCATGACATTCCAATCCTATAACCATGTTAAATTGAAATGGAGATATGTTCATATTGATATAGGATTGTGAATAATGATTCTAATAATTGAATTAGATATTTTTTACTGAATCTATGTTAACTCTACCATATTTTAGATTAGAATTTTTGTATTTATAGTGATGCATATCTATAAGGTATTGGGTGACTCGTCATGTAAACTATCAAGGTGGTCTTTTATGATCCTCGATAATTAATGTATTAGGTGGAAAATTATCCAATTCATGACCATGAGGTTGCTATAGTGGTTTTTTTCTAAATATATAGTTGAATTAACTTTATTGGTAGAAAATTGACATATACAAAGAACAACATAGTTATATATATATATATATTCTTGAAAATGGAATTGGACATATGACAAAAGAGGTGGTTAGAGCTTCTTAAAGACTGTGAATGTTAAATTCATGCCCCCCAAGAGACAAAACAATTTGGGTGATGCATTATGTAGTAAATACCCAAATATGTTGGAAATGAAGATTATTAAAGGATATGCACTGATTGGGGACCTAGTAAGGTTGTACATGGGAATCATTATTGAAGGAAAATAATTAATCACATCCAAAATAATTTCGCAACAATCCTTACTAGATAATATCCAGATTGATCAACTAGAAATAATTTTATATAAAACAAGAGAGTGGATATGATGAAAGGGACGTTTCATATGTTCCGTATTGATCAAGAATATGTATTGAAATAATATAAAAGGGAATGTTTATAATATATTATAGAGGTAAAGAAGGATTTTGTGGATGAATCTCATAACTCTAAACTCGATGTACATTCAAGAAGCCCTAAAATGTATAGGAAACTTCATGATCATTATTGTTGTGAGAATATGAAAAGGGAGATTTCCAACCATACTATTGTGTTCTTAGTGTGTCAATAAGTAATTTTAGAGTGACAAAATCCACATAGGATATTGAAACCAATAAACATACCAACATGGAAGTGGGGAAATATCACTATGAATTTCATCACTAGTCTCCCAAGAACATCCAATAGTTTTAATGTGATATGATTTATAGTGGATAAACTCACCACGAATGACCATTTAAATTCTATTCAAGAAGATTTATCTCTTAAAAAAATGTCTTGATACACGTAAAGGAAGTGGTGATGCTATATGTGGTTCCTCATTAAATAATTTATGATCACAATACATGGATCACATCTAAATTTTTGAGAAGTCCTCAACATGCTCTGAATAATTTATTGAATTTCATTATGTCCTATCACCCCAAAACTACTAGAAAATAATATAGGTCTGTTCGAACACTATAGATCATTTTGAAAATAAATTAATAGAATTTAATGGTGGATGGGATCAGCACCACCCAATATTTTAGGTCTCATACAAAAACATATCCCACTCTAGTATTCAAATGGAACCCTATAAAGTCCTATATGGTATGTGATGTACAACTCCTACTTGTTTGGATGAATTTGTTGAGAGGAAGCTAATTGGGCCGAATATTGTGAAATAGATGAAAAAAATGGACCATTCCATTAATCAATATATTAATGATACATAGAATCAATAGAAGAGATGTTCTGAAAACTAATGAAGGGACATAAAATTTGATGTTGGAGATAATGTTTTTATTATGATAACACATTTGTGGAGATTCATGTCATTTAAGATTATATGGAATCTAATCCCTAGGTATAATAACCCCTTTAAATATTTTATCACATGGTATTAGTGGCCTATAAGCTATCAATTCCACAAAATATTGTTCATGTTTATAATGTATTCCCTATATCTATCTTGGGAAATTAAATACCTAATCACTCACATGTACTGAATTTGTAGGTTGTGAAAATGGAACATGAACTCATTTATGAGGAGTACCTAGTAGAGATATTGGACTATATATACAATTTTATACATAAAAAATACTACTAACCATGTCAAAGTGTTTTGGTATAACCGTTTGTATGAAGATGAAACAAGGGAAGTAGTGGAAACAATGAAATAGATGTTCCCTCACCTATTCTCAACTGAGAATCTAAGTTGAAACATCAGGGGTAAAAAAATTTAAATGGTGAAGAATGTAACATCCCATGATTTTATAATGATATTAATTTCCTTAGAAAATGTGTGTTATATTATATAATATTATACACAAAAAATGAGGAAGAAAGAAAAACTTATATAATTAATTAGTATAAATGAATTATTTACCTATAAAACCAATGAAAATTCAAAAAATTTAAATTAGATAAAAAATATTATATATATAATCTACAATAGAAGAAAATTTGAATCCTCAATTTTCAATAATTATTTCCCCATATACAACACTATAGAAATGAATCAAAATATTAGTAAACCAATTGACATCTTAGAAAATGGAAATATAACATTTGGAGGAATTGTATTGATTATTGAGTGAGTTAATGAAGTGGTTTTTATAGGGAGTAATGGGACCATTTGAATACTAATATGACCATTTTTCACATATGATTTTCACTCAATATAACCACTATTCTATTTGAACATTGGGAAAAAGACCATCTGATAATAATTTTAACATTATAACTAGAGTTTATAAGTAGTAATGACAAAGGATAATTGATTTACAATGGAGAAATGGTGGCCTCGACCAGTAGAGTCTTTCCATTTGAATAAAATTGTCTAGAACATGGGAGGGGGTTAGATTAAGTATGTTTCACCATTTACTAAGAGTAATGCAATCTAAAAAAATTAGTATTGAATGAAATATCATATGCGATAAGTTCGTATTGGTGGAAATTACTAATATTTCAATGTAAGATGAGCCACCCCATTAAACTAAAACCATCACCCACCTTAAACTTATCGTGTAAACTGGTGTAGAAAGGGGTTAAATGTCCTTCCATTAATTACATAAAGAGTAATGTTTTTATTATAAACAATGGTTATTCTATCAAACAGTTTATTAGAATAACTATTTTATATAATATTTAGTTATGTAATACCTATTTGATAAATTGATCATTAGATGAAAATAGAATGTAATTGTATTTATAGAAAATTTAAACACTTTTATAATAAACTCAGTTATTTATAATAGTATTTTTCTAATTAAATAGTATTCTAATACATTATTATTTAAATTTAAATGATAAAATAATTTTATAATGTCCTAGGAAATTTTTAGAAGTGTCATAAATTTTACTATTATGTAAAAATAGATTTATTTTCAATAAATAATGATGTTTATATTTAAAATCAAAAATTTTAATATTTAGATAATCTTTTTTATAAAATAAATGTTATATTTTAAATCAAAACATCAAAATTGGGTTATAGTTAATTTTTGAGAATATTCCAAAATACAATATTTCTCAGGGAATAGTAGAACTATAGTTTTAGTTTTTAAGTATGTTGTATAACATTATTTTTATGTAATAATTATGAAATAAATAATTCACCATAATCCTCAACCTAAAATATGTTATTTTATTAATGTTTACAATTTTAATAACTTTTAATAAATTTATAACCATATAAGTTGCTTCCTATTGCCTAAAATCAATTATTTGGTTTAAAAAAATTATTTTGTGAAAAATATAAATTTCTATATCCAAAAAAGTATTAAAAATTTGTTTCAGTTATAATATATTAAAATATCATTAAATTTGACTCAAATATTCATAAAATAGAACTAATCCCATGTTTATGACATTGGTTATTCATTTTCGAAAACCTAGATTTCCAAGACCAATGTTTTGACATTATTAAACAATTCATCCACTTTTCCAATATATACCCACCAATTTAACCATTCCACTTCACAAAAAATTCATAATCCATTATTATATACTCTTTTTTACTCTTAAATATTTCCCCAAGAGTTTCTTAATCCCCCATGGTTTCATCCAAAATCTATAGGAGAAACTCTTAAGGGTAAGGGAATTTTCATCATCTTATATTACATTCAACTACGTTTTTTGTACATATTATAAAGGGTATGTTAATTTCTATTCTTATGATATTGATGAAACCATTAGTAAATATTAATTTTTCATCAATGTGAGATCTTCATTAACTCTCATTTTACCATTTTCTAAATCCACATTATATACCAATCAATTTGACGAATTTAATTCTCAAATTTATCTCTGAAATTAGTATATTGTGAATACCCAAACCATTTATTTATTTATAAATATCCACTTAGATGATAAAATGATTTATTAATGTGTGTAATTACATATATGAAACCCAAATTCCATTTTAGTGGGATAAAAATGATTTCATGTTTAATCCTTTAATAACTTATGTAATGAGTGATTTTATATGAAACCCATGTTTTATTTTCCATAGGTTATTCACAAAATGATTTATTATAATCATTTGAGATCACATGAATAATATATAATAATATTTATCCATTATATGTCAATACTCAATTGGGAAAACAATTTAATCTCTATATATGACATGTTCTATGATACCTTGGTGAATAACCTTGGTAATTTTTATTTATATCACCATAGTGATAAACAGTAGTGATATTCTTATGAATGCATCATTTTTATGTTGTATTAAAAATTCCAGGTTATGATTTATGTTCTCTGTATTATGAAATTCCTCATGCTATCTTGATCATGTTATGTTGTTATACATCATGTTCTTATTGATATGCATCATGATCATATGTGAAATGTCCCGCTTATTTAACCCCTTATCGGGTTCATGCTCCCCACTTTTCATTGATGTATGTCACAAGGATATGTTTTTAGTAAAATAAATATATGGTGAATTCGTGAATAATCCACTCAAATGTATTGAAGAATTTTTTATGTTTTCATATATCATTTTCCTAATTACGATGTATCTAATCATTAAATAAAACTATTTAATTCATGTAATAAAAGGTTTAAATAATAAAAAGGTGGGGGTGTCATAGAATATTTTTTGAATTAGGCCATTATAACAATATTTGATAATTTGGTTACTCATATTAATACCCAGAAATTCAATAAGTAGTCTATTAGTTTTAAATAATATATTTTTTATTATATCTTGATTCACTTAAATCTCGGTGTTGTGTTTTAATAAATCTATGGAACACTATAAATTATTTAAAGGGGGTAATACCTTAAAATCATGGGATGTTATAAATTATAGAAATTTGAAACCCCATAATTTATGAAAATTATTTTCCCCAAATTAATGGTCATCTGTACATGATATAGGTTTTTATAATATGTAAAAATCTACATGGGTAGAATATTGTATATTATACAAATTCAACTCATGAGAAAACAATTGAGACTTTTTATCAATACTGAATTACCAAAGTATAACATATAGAATTTCATATATTAATTTTTATATTTTGGGTTTTGTACTTTGTAAAAATTCATCATACCGTATATTTTAAAGATAACTAAAATGTAAACTTTCATTCAATGATATCATTATCAAACTATCCATGAATATTTGATAATTATCTTGTGGTTGGGTATTTTATAGATCATGTAATCAGTTGATATTGACTATATATTAAAATGGCTCAAGTTAACATTTCAATTCACCCAATCCAATCCAACACAAGTCATAAATCATACTACCAATAACCATAAGTAAGATAAAATTGATGAGGGTATCAAACATAAGCTTTGGGAAATTTTTATCTTATAAATCAAGGAAATGGTGCAAAAAATTCTTATATATATGAAGTATTCATACATTGTAGACTCATGTGAATCATATAAATATATTTCCAATAATAACCATCCAAATTTGGTAGAAAACCAAATTAGATAAAAAAACTCACAATGTAATTATTGATTTTTTAAATTAATTTAATGTATAATATATTAATATAATAAAATGTGAAAAGTGAAGGAGAATGCCAATGTGTACACTAATAAATAAATATTAAAATATTCCATGTTCATGAAAACAAACAAGATATATCTATGTGATCTAAGGTTACCATACCATCACAACATCTTCAATCATTTGAAATTATAATGGAGCAATACCCCATCATTGAATCGATGAACTATTTTCCTACACCAAAAATAATTACACTATATATACATTGTTGTGTGTATATAATATTTTGAAACATTCATAGTTGGATGGTATATTTAATTTATGAATTTAATTTTGTAAAACAAAAAAAATTATACTATTTCTAAATAAATATTAGAATATGAAATTAAATTATAAAAATAAGATAAAAAAACCAAATTTGATACCTTGGGAAAAGTAATAAAACAACTTTTCGAAAAATAAATTAACCATAATGTAGTTTGATAAAAACATATAAATAAAGGTATAAAAGATTATTATTAATGAATATGGATAATGAAAAATTATTTCACCTATTTACCTAACATCCTAAAAAAATATAAAATATAATAACTGTAAAACCATAAAGAATGAATAGTGAATAAACCTAAATTGAAATCATAATAAGTGACTATAAATTAGAATGGTATTAAAAAATTAGTATAAAATTGTTTAACATTATAAATATAGTATATATATTTTTTCATAACATCATTATATTATATAATAAATACACATACATCATAAAGGAGTAATAAGGAACATAATAGAATCTATACTAAAATGAAAAATTCTTAAACAATAATTGTCATTAGGGAACATAATTATAAGAAAAAATTATCATATAATATGGGTCATGGGAATGATTTATGACTTTTTTTTAGATCCATGCATGTGATTGGGTGGAGTCAACCATCAGTCTATGTTATGTTCTTAGGAATACAATATAAGACTTAATGTCAACTACCATCCCCAAAAACTTCCCCTAACAAGAAAATAAACTACTCTTGTAGATATTATATAGTGTATAATATCAGATAGTATTATAGTAACCACTCATATGTACACCTAGAAATACAAGTTTCCCAAGAGGATTTTGAATAGAGGTTAGTAATAAAATCAAGGTATTATCATGTTATTTTTTTATAAAATATAAATTAATACAAGATTTTAATTGAACACAGTAAAAAAACAATATATTTCATAGTTATATCCATTAATGAATAATTTTTAGTACACTATATCAATATTCAAATAAAATTTCACACTATATGGTAAAAATATCAAGGGATTAGAAAACATAATCTAAAAACACATTACTTTTTTATAGATTCTTTTAGTTTTAAATTAATTATAAAATCACTATAATCAGGCCCTAAATATCATTATATATTTAATGGATCAATGTAAATCCCAATTGAATCAATAAGAAACACATCCATCTCACAAATAAAACAATGGTGTCCTACAAAAATAATACAATTCAATGACAATAATTTACCATCCAAACACAAATTTTATTAATTTTCTTTGAAATCATTAAATACCCTACTTTAAAATCAAATATATATTGAAATATTTCGCTAAAAATATATATTTTTAGAAATTGATCAGTAAAATTATTCAAAAAAAATAGAGTTTATAAAATATGGCTTTAGATTCAAAAAACCAATATTTTATAAAACCCCCTCTTAGTAAAATAACAAAAATATTATTCATCTAAATTCATTTACAAAGTCAAGAAAATTCCTAAAAAAATAAGTACTATTTTTTAATAAGTTGGTTATATAATATCAACAGTTAAGTGATATGTCAAATAAATAAAAAATACACAAAACATACCACCCCAATCAAATAAAAACAATGTTCTTTAAAATAATTTTTAATGATTTTGAATATGGAGGGGCTTCACGGTAGAAAATCTGGAAAACCAACATAGTTTAGAAAATCCTTAAATATGGGTATACTGACTATCGAAATTTATTATTTGTGGGAGAAATAATATGAGGGATTAATGACATATTAATTAAATAATAATATGAAATGTAGTTTACCCTTGTAGAATGCTTTAAAATCAAGAGGTGATCAGCGTAAAACCATGGAAGAGAACAGGTGAGTCAGAGAAGAAGCATATAGAAGTCCCCTAAAGGATGGAGGAAATAAATTACATGAGTTCATAATATAGTGTTTTTAAAATAAAAATAAAACTATTCGATAAAAATACATGGTTATGTTACATGGTTACCTAAACCCTTATAAAACCCTTACCTCGCCACAAGAATAAAATTCATCAATCATTCATGTTTTTAAACCCTAAAAAACAATTCCAAAACCATTAATGATGCTAAATTGTCTATATTTTATAAAATCTGACAAAAACCCCATAAACCTCATTAGAATAAGTTATTGAATAAGTAAATACAAATATATTTCATTATAATTTCCAAAATTCTACCAAAAATACCACTCAATTCACCAAAAAATTCATTTAAAACATATTATAACGAAAGTGAAAAAGAAAACTTCATCTATTTTAATGAATGACACCACCAATGAAATTATAACACACCCCCAATGTGATCATAACATGTGAAGTAGAAAGATATGATTTACCTAGATATAATTTGTCATGAAAACTGTATATATGAATGGGCCATCCCACTAGAAAAATGTTACTCTCTTTCCCTAATTATCTAGAGTTGATGAATTATTACAAAACATTGGGATGATAGAAGAAATAATGTCCCGAAAGACTGCTCAGTTTAGTAGCCTTTGAAGTACTAGATACATTTATAAGTTTTACACTACATCATGAAATAAAAACATCAACAACATTTTGTCCCTTTATGAACACACTTATATCCTTAGCCTATCCCTACAGGTCAACCATAAATACTTCTTCACATCTAGGGAAAAACATAGAATGGGGTGAGCTCAGATGCTCAGTAAGGATAAAAATATAGCAGAAACATTCATAAATAAGCATAAAAATTTAAGCCAATGTATTAGACTAAAACAAATGAATTTTAAACTTAAACAAAATCATAATATAGAAAAGATAAAATCAAATAATGTCATTTACTTATTCACATGGATATTCTACTAGTCGAATAATCACATGATACATTAATAGCCAATTTCATAATGATGGAATGCATAATGCCAGACTTTTTAACCACATAGTAAAGGCCTTGTGACAAGACTAAAAATAATATTTTGTCAAGGCCTTATGCCAAGACACTAGTTTTTCTCATGAGACCTACCGATGCATCGATGAGCTATAGCGGGCTCTACCTGTCACTTACTAAGTTCAATTCATTCCACATATGAAAAGTTGTAAATATAACATAAACATTATTATTAAAACTAGAATACGAAGTATCAATACTTTATCCATAAACCATGAATGGTATTAAAATAACACATCCATAGTCAAACATATTACAAAACCTTCAATACAATATGGAATATTTGTATCATAATAAATCAACCTCGATCATGAATAATATCCCGTAAATGATGTTGACATAGTTAAAAATGATCAATAAAAATCATTGAGAGAAATATCCCTTTTTCATGAAATCATTTAAAATTCTCATAATTTATAAAGGAATTCATTTAAAAGATATTTTTGAATCAAAGTTTCCCATTCCACTTTAAAACTTTTGAAATGAATTAACATTTTAAAACATTCATGTCCATATAAATAAATTCTTAAAACCATTTTGAAAACATGGACATTAATGAGAAAGGTTTAGAAGAATAAATCTTTAAAACATTTAAAATGATTTTTTAGTAAAAGTACCCTTAAAAAATACCTTTTAAAACACTTTTAAGAAACATGGACATGGATAATAAATATGTCCCAGTAGATACATACATAAAAACAACCTCGGATAAAAAAGAGATTGTGGAATTAACCCTTACCTTGTACTTTTCCTTTCTCTGGGGTATGTTAACCTATTGTATAATAGTAAAATCATTGTAATTAAATTATACAAAAACTATATACATAAATATGATATCATATATAATCCTCTAATATTTCTTTGGTAATAATATTTTAGTAATATCATTTTTTCAGGTGTTAATTGATCTTTTTCCCTCTATGTACTCGGTTATGTAAGCCATGTTTGTTATGGATAACATGTATTTTATTCATATCAAGAATGATATTAAGTTCTTAAACATCTTTTTAATCATAAAATGAAAATTATTCTTGAATTATTATGATGGGGAATGAATCTCATCGCGTCCGTGGAGACGGTAATCCGTATGTACGAACGAGCGACAATATCATTATATTGATGGTGAAATAGTATGTAATTGGATGATATATCATATATAAATAATCAATAACATGTTATATTTATTATCTACACTAGTTATACTCATTATTATACCCTTCCAAAAAATGAAGTGTTTGAATAACAAACTACACCACGATGTGGAGACGGTAAGCCGTACGTACGCACGTATGTTGACTTTGTCATTCATATAATGGATATAATAATGAATATGGTTGTAAAATTTTAATAATAACATCAAATTATATAAAAGATACAAGGTATATTCTTTTAGAATAGAAACAACAAAGAAATATGAGGTGGAAGAAGAAAAGTACATGAAAGAAGTGATGAGATATTTACCTCTTCCTCGGGTTCTTCCTTTTGATTTGATCAAAAGGGATACTTAGGTTGGCTTTATAACCAAAGTAAGGAATATATAATGAAGGTATGAATGTTGATAGGATTTTTGGGTAGGGTGTGGTCGATTCAAATGGCTTTGGATGTGTGAAATTAAGAGAAGGAGAAGTACCCATTTATAAGAGAGGGAAGGGTCAATTTTGGAAAATCTTGAAATATTATTTTATAATAAAATAATTTTTAGTTTATAATGGCTCCAAAATGATTTATTTAGAGTCTAAGATGGTTTTGGTTCTAAATACTCTGAAAAAATAGGTTTTATACAGGTTTAGGTCACTATATTATCCTTATCTTTTAGATTTAACTCTTAGTTAAATAGTTTTACATTTACCATGTCTCTTTGTATATTTATATTATATGGTTAATAAACATACTATAAACTTACAAGAGAACCTGAAATGGTTCATTATTAATATATATAACATTATATAAGTATTTCGGCCTAACCATAGATATAAAGGAATATTATATAAATTAATAATATAGTATTTGTTTTAAAAACTCAGTTATGTCTATTTTGACACTATTTTGTATTTGGTTTTTGAGAAAATCATAACAACATTAATTTAGTGGAATTCATCAAAAGTCTAAAATTACATTTAGTTGGATATTTATAATATCAATTATTTTAATATTTCATTAATAAGTAAATTACTGCATCATCATTGTGTCATAAATAAATTAAATTAATTAAGGTTTAAAAATTATAAATAAAATAAAATTATGTAGGAAATATTTTTAGCATTCTAATGAATATTTATAGTCTAATTTATCTTATTTATAACCCTATATTAAAAATGTATTAGTTATTAAACTTTGAATTTAACTCTTTTAACTCTTCTTTAAATAAAATAATAATAAATTTCCTAATCTAATCCAAGTGGACCAAAGAGGATCATATTTTATTTCTATGGTTTTTTGTCAAATTATACTTATCCAATATAATTAGGACATATGTTAGGGTAATTATGATATCATTTTTACCCTTAATTACGATATTTACTTTTAACTGTGGTAAATAAAAGTCAAAAGTTACTATTCACCATAAATTATTTTCATCTTATTGAACCACTTTTTACTTACTGATATTAACCGTGTCTCTCGGATTTTTAAAATTAAACTCATAGAAGAGGTAAAATTATGTTTTATGCTAATTTTCAAATTCTCTTAGAAGGTGGGTAAAAGAGGGTAAAAAAGTTCAATGAAATTTTTATATATCTAAACTTATTATAAAAAGTATTCAATGAGTTAAATTGACCTTATATAGGTATTATGTATCTATTTTGAATAAAAATAAATTTATATGAAATAAATAATTATTCTAATAAAAAGTCAGTTTTAACCAATAACATAGTGTTTTTTACTATTCATAAAAAATTGGATGCCTTTAGAAAAATACAAAAAATTCAACCTAAGACAACTTCGATATTATGAATTCAAAAATGACGTCCATTTTGAAAAATAAAATTTATAAAATTTCAAAAAGTGTGTATTAATATTCATAATGACTAGTTTGATTGGTTATGTTGTGTTAGAATCTCGATGTTGTGTACAATGAAAGCTATTGCAATATTCAAAGTGAAACGTACTGTGGTAGCCTGGGGTGTTACAAAAAACAATGAATTTCAATTATAAATTTTATTATATGATAAAATGTGAATAATTAATGTGATATTATTTTAAAATACTCATTATACTTTACCTTCACCTTTGACTTATAATAAAATTATTATAAATTCAATAACTCAATGTTTCATCCTAGGACAAAAACAATAATTCTTGATGGAATACTACATATTGATTACATTAAGATTATTGATCATACTAGATTAGTTGCAATGAATAGTTCAATCAAAATAGAAGAATGAGACCTATTATAGGCCTCTCAACTATTAAGAGTCATATTTTGAGGGTGGAATAGACAAATAACATAACCAAAATGATCATAATACCTCTAAACACTATCCATAAACATAATTTATAATCTAATAAGATTGATGGTCTTCTACTAAATAAACATTTCCTGTCACGACCCATCCCACGGGGCCCATTTCGTGACTACCCCATGCCCGCCTTCCATAGGCCATAGGCTGGCGATTGGCACCGAAAGGCGTATTACCTATAACCGGGAAGGAATTGACTTTATATCCCGTAAACACACTCAACCAAGCACACATCAATATATGAACATAAGTAAACTGTATAGTAAAAAAGAGTGTGTACATTAATTAAAAGGGGCCAGAATACAAGACCAACTGGAAAGTACTAGAAAACTAGAATTCTCCTTTCAACACCCACCAGAGATCCTACATGAAGGGTAGTTACAGCCCTCGAATGGTCATATCTGTGGTATGCCTCGTCTTAGGTCAACTTCTGAGCTACCTCTAGTCATGGTACCCTCGTCCACAGTCAGCGTTGTCTGTCGTCTGCACTAAACACAACAAGGTGTGGGCATAGCCCATGGAGGGGTCAGTAAAATGATACTCATTAGGGACCCCAAGACCTTCAAATAACTCACAAAATCCACAAATGATAAACCAAAAATCATGAAAACAACTGAAGCCCCTGCTTAGGTATATGCCCATACATATACCTAAGTTATCAAGTATACCCATCACACTCACGAGGAAACTCAAGGCCCGAATCCTTGGTCAAAGTACAACTGTTCCCCGAAGGATAGAATACCACAAAGGTAACACCACAAAGGTAATTCCACACATAAGAATACCAAAAAGGTATCACCACAAAGGTAAGTACCAAGAAGGTTACACAACAAAGGTAAGTACCACATAGGTAATGCCACACAAAAGAATACCACAAAGGTATCACCACGAAGGTAATTACTACAAAGGTATTCCTCACAAAACATTATCACAAATTTAAAGACTCAACTCACACCAGGTATAACATAGGTATGGTAGTAAAGATGATGGGATGTAACTACTGAATCATTTTACTCTATTAAGAGGTAGTCCCATGTTGGATCCTAAATCATCGAACCCACATAGGATCCAAGTAAATCATACCCATGTAGGATCCTAGAGTAGTCCCACATGGATTCCTAAAGCATATCCAAGTGAGACAATCTAACAAAAACCCACATAGGATCCCAAAGCACAGACCCACATAGAATCCCTTTCTCATATTACAACCAGCTACAGGGTTCTTGCACTATGCTCATTTGATTCTTGTAGGATCCACTCCTCAATCCACATGTCGATACACCAACTTCAATGAATTCTCATGATGAAGTATCCCAATGGATCTTTACGTAAAGGTGGTCTCAACGGAACTGATGATGCGTCCATCGGACGCCCGGTTTGTAAGTTATTGGTATTTTAGTCCCGAAGGACTTGTTGGATTCGTGTTTGATCCAACCCAGCCATACCATAATTTTCTCCAAAACTCAATTGGGGTAAATCCAAAGGACTATCTCGATCCTAGTTTCCATGTGCCAAAGACGGTTCGTCAAACGAATTCTCATAGCTCAAGATATGGCCGAAAGAATGAAAATGGTCAATGTTTGTCTATGTCCGGTCCGACCTGACCTACTGGGTCCAGCCTAGCCCACGATGGGAGGCCAATGATGGGTGGCCCACGACTGGCCCACGACTGGCCTGCGGCTGGTCTGTGGCTGAGTGTCCTCGCAGTGGGGTCCACCCTAGCCTCCATCGAAGGGGGCGACGCCCCCTGGGTTTCCTGAATGGCTAAGCCGCTCGGGTTGGGTTGCTGACTGGCCCACGCCACGTGGTACCAGTAGCTAGAACATGGGACCCAGGGTCCCGCACAGCTCCATGGTTGGCTAGACTGCCAGCCCACCTGTGTGGCACGGTTGCGCGCCGCGCCACCACAAGTGACCGGTAGCGAGCCGGCCGCCCTACCTCGCCACCACCACCATCTTGTGGAAGGTCGTGCGTTGGTCGTCTTCCTCACTCTGCTGTGGCCGACAGGATGTGGCCCTTCTCCAGCGGCGCGGTTGTTCCACCACCGTCTTCATGGTCATCCAGAGTGCTAGCCGCCACTCCCAATTCCCACCGGTGCTAGTTTCCGTCACCTATCTTTATCCTCCTCCATCACGAAGAATGCGTCAAAAACCACAAAGGATGCTAAGTGGTCGGGCCATGTTTATTTGGCCTACACCCTCCGCATTAGAGCGGTAGCGAGAGGCTCATGGGGGTATATTCAACATAAATGGAAAATAATGAAGATTAATAAAAAACACACTCCAACCTTGATGGTTCTGAAAGAGGAGGCACGAGGAATAAGACAAAGTCGTTGAAGAACCTCGACATTCATTGCATCCGTAAGGGACTTCCGATCCGAGTTCAGGGTCAGTTCCTCGTTCTTCGTTGGAGTAATTTCTTCGTTGGAGGGAATGTTTCCCCACAATTCTCCCAAGCTCCTTTTCCAATGAAATCCCCCCCCAACCAAATTTAAGATCCAACTTATTAAAAATAAGTCTAACAAATAATTAAAGCTCACACATTTAATTAATTATAGTTGCCTCAGTTTATTATTTGGAGAGTTAAGAGGTTTTCCCCCATTTACAGGGGTTCAAGTGGTCCCCACCACCAATTATTTAAATTGGGGGTTTTCTTGCTCGGGTGGTCCCCACCTCCATAATTTTAAAAAAAGAGGTTATAAAAATAAAATAACAGTTGTTATTTGTTTATTTTTATTTCCACAAAAAACATGAAATCTATCTTTCGCCCTCGACCTTATGAAGTCTATGTGAAGGTCTCTATAATTGAATAACATCACTGCGAGCTCAACAGTGTCCTCATAATTCAATTTCGAGCATCGGTTCAAAGGTTACAAAAACCCGCTCACACAATTACTGAACGTACTTAAAAAGTTCAAAAATTCATTCCGGACACACTAGGCCTTGGAATCACGTGCCATCAATTTCCACGGACTCATAAAATTCCCATATAATTAAAAACAAAATTTTAATGGAATTTATAGGTATTTAAATTCTCTCCACCTTAGGACTTTGCATCCCAAAAAGCCACATCACATAAACAAGGGAAACAAGTGGGGGTACTGAGCATGAATATGAGCATCCCACTAACATGTGATCTTTTGAAGGTTCCCGTATTGCCAACGTACACTCACCAAAGTTTTTGATCACCCATGAAGGACTCTCTCCTATCGATCCTCAATCGCTACTGGAACCTCCATAAATGTCTCTCTATCTTCGATGTCCATCTTTCCCCAGTCAATGATGTGTAAAAGGTCATGCACATATCTCCTTAGCTGGGATACGTGGATGACACCATGAACCCGGTGCAACTAAGGTGGAAGATCTAAGCAGTAGGCCACCTCACCAACTTTTCTATGTATCTGAAAGGGTTCGATGAACCTTGAAGATAACTTGTCACCTCGGCCAAATCTCTACAAACCTCGTCGGGGTGAGACCCTTAGAAATATGTAGTCACCATCCTCGAACACCAGAGGTATCCGTCTCCTATCATCATAAGACTTATGACTACTATGTGCAGTCTTCATCTGCTCCTGGATGATCTGCAACTTCTTTGTGGTAGCCCATACCATATCTGGTCCCATGAGTGCTAACTCCCCTAGGTCAGTCTAGCACAAAGGCGATCAATATGGTCTGCCGTAAAACTTCTCGAAATTTTTAATTCCAATTATAGAGTGATAGATATTGTTGAATGAAAAATACAACAAGGGAAAGTTATCCTTCCATCCACGTCTGATGTCTAGGACGCAAGCATGAAGCATGTCCTCAAGGGTCTGAATGGTTCGCTCAGTCTGGCCATCCGTCCGAGGATAGAAGGCGGTGCTCAAATGAAGTTGTGCCCAAAAAGCTTCCTACAACCCCTTCCATAGTTGGGAAGTGAAACATTCATCATGATCGGAGAAAATTGTCGAGGGTACTCCATGTAGCCAAAAAATCTCCTAGACATAGAGGTGTCCCATGCTCTCTACAGAACCCTTCTCTCTGATCGGTAAGAAGTGGGATGACTTGGTGAGTCGGAATGATCACCCAGATATAATCATGACCCCTGGATGAACATGGAAGTATTGTCACAAATTCCTTGGATATCTCATCCCACTTCTACTTAGGGACCTCTAAATGTTGAACTGAGCATGCTGGTACCTGATGCTCTACCTTCACTTGCTGACATGTGAGGCACCGAGAGACAAACTCTGCTACTACATTCTTTATTCTCCACCACCAGTGCTATTGTCAGAGATCCCAGTTCATCTTCGCCACTTCTGGATGTACTGCTAGAGGGGATGTGTGGAACTCCCGTAACACATCCTCCTTAAGTGACATGGGTACCATGGTATATCCTCTAAATGGGATGACATGCTCCCCACCATCAGAAAATAAATCAGGTGTCTGTCATGTGGATATCTGAGCACGTCGAGCCTCGTAGTCAATGTCCCCACACTGCGCCTCCCTGACTCACAAAAAAAGTTAGGGAGTGACTATAAGAGACTTAAGAAAAGTTTCTCAATCTCATTCCACGAAGGATATCCGTAAAATGTTCATCTACTCTATCACCGCACCTAGATGTTGTATAACAGTTCTCCTACTAAGTGCATCTTCTACCATGTTTTCCTTCCCAGGTGTATAGACTATCTCAAAGTCATATTCCTAGAAAAACTCAAGCCAAAGTCGTTGTTTCAGGTTCACGTCCTTCTATGAGAAGACATACATGAGACTGTTGTGATACCATTAGACAATAAAATGTTGCCTCATCAAGTAATGTCACCACATATTCATGGAAAAGACCACTACGGCTAACTCCAGGTCATGGGCATCGTAGTTCTACTCATGTTGTCTCATATGTCGATAACCACACATGATAACTGCTCACTCCTATATCAGGACACATCTGAGCCCAGTCCCCGATGCATCGCAGTACACTATGTAGCCAACACCCTACTGCAGAAGCCTCAAGATGGGGGCACTAGTCAGTCTCTCCCTCAACTTTGGAAAGCTATGCGGGAATCTCTCCGACCACACGAAGGGTTTCCCCTTCTTCATCAATGTTGATAAAGGTGATGCAACACTGGAGAAATCTGGCCCAAATCTCTGGCAGAATCTAGCCAAACCCATGAAACTCCGTACCTTCGTCACACACCTGGGTTTCTACCAAGAAAGTACAGCCTCAATTTTCACTGGATCAACCGCAACTGCAGCCTCTGAGATGACATATCCCACAAAGTGAACTTCTCAGATCCAGAACAGGCACTTCGAGAGCTTACCATAAATATAGTTCTCTCGGATCGTGTCCAGAACTATTTTCAAAGGATAATAATTCTCTTCCTCAGTAGGTGAGTAGATCAGAATGTCGTCGATGAAGACTTCTACAAAGTGATCAAGGTATGGATGAAAGATCCTGTTCATGTGTCCCATGGACACTGCTGGGGCATTGGTCATGCCGAACGGCATGACCAAACAACTCATAATGGTTGTACCGACAATTGAAATTTGTCTTCTACACAACCTCATCTCGTACTCTAAGCTGGTGATAGCCTGATCTGAGGTCTATCTTGGAGAACCATCGTGCTCCCTTCAGATGATCAAATAGGTCGTTAATCCTCGGAAGTGGGTACTTGTTCTTCACGGTTACCTGGTTCAGGAATCGATAGTCAAAAAAATGTCTCAAGCTCTCATATCCCTTCTTGGCGAACAAAATCGGGGATGCCCAAGGACAAACATTGGGTCGGATGAATCCCTTCCCCTGTAAGTCCTCTAGCTGTACCCGCAACTCACGAAGCTCCGCATGAGCCGTCTGATACGCTGGTGAAGATATCGTTCCCATCCCGGGGTATAAGCCAATGTAAAATTCCACCTCTCTGAAAGGAGGTAGACCTAGACCATCATCAGGGAAGACATCCACATATTGGTCCACAACTACTGGATAAATCCGACTCTTCACATAAAAATATTTGAGGGTAAGGCTATCCAACTGATGAGTGATCGGATGCACTCTCTTCTGGGAAAGTCCATCCTATGCTGCGAAGGAGCCCTTTTCACTGGTGGAGGTAAACTTAGTCCCATATTCACAAATACACCTCACTTTTTTTTAATACAATAAACTTGAGCATGGAATGTAGATAACCATACCATACCCAAGATGACATTGTAAGTCCTCAACACCGCTACTAGGAGATCCCAGCCGAAGCTATCGCCTCCTAGAGTAAGCTCACACTGGCAACACCAATGTCTAATCGTCGAATACTCTCATGTAAGAGTCTTTAGCTGTAAGGATTGAGCCAATGGCTCTGTCAGATTATTCGAGCTCTGAATGAGGGTAGTAGATATAAAAGAATGAATGGCACCCATGTCTATAAGTACTATAGCTAAGGTGGAGTAGACACAGATCTTACCTCGTATCATATCCGGAGCGCCATTATCGTAGGACTTTGCTACCTAGAGCTGAGCTCAGCCCTGTCCACCTGCTCCCTGTGGTCAGGGCGGACCACCTGGTGGTAGTGGCGGTTACATCTCGAATCATCACCCACTGCCAACTACACGCCCAGCTCTTATGCCATGTCTATCTGCTCCCTGCAGACCTCCTCGGTCGAACCTCTATCTCTGCCCGGGCAGTCTTTTGACCATCTGCTAATCTTCTGTATTGCGGGTCGGGCAGTCTTGAGCCATGTGACCCTACACGCTACATGCGTAACACTGTCTTCTCCTCCCATGAAGGTCTGTGTCTCTGGTGCCCCGCACTACCGACCCTGAATTCTGCGGTCGTCCACTTGTAGGTCTGGTTCTCTTGGACCCTTATGACATCTGTCTGCTACCAGTTACAAAAGACGTCGTTGCATGACGCTTGATGGTGGGTCTCATTGCTGGTGACTTCTCAACAAGAAGACTCCCCACCAAAAGGGATCGCTCTAACACCCTCGCATGCGTCGGGATGCTGAGACAAATCATCGAAGCCCTGATCTCCCACTTGAGTCCCTAGTCAATGGTTTGGGCCCTGATGAATGGGTCTCACACCATGTCAGTGGAGTATCATGAGAGTTCGGTGAACCTCGCTGAGTACTAAGCCATAATGATGCTCCCCTACCGCAGATGAAGAATCTCCTATATGCACACTACAGGAAGGGTCGCTGGGATAAACTCTGCTCGAAATAGGATCTCAAAGTCTTTTCCAGAGACGTTTTAGCTAGTCATGAACCTGGAGCATCAAGCTCCACCATCTGCCTGTTGCTGCCTGTAGAAGACTAGTGGAAAGGATCACCATGAGATTAGTTGGTGTCCCTACTAGTCAAAAGTGTAACACCCCAGGAAAATAAAGAATATGACATTCTTATATTTATCCTTTTTTTGAATTAAATTTTAATATTAATTCAAAGGGAACACTATTCTTGATGGCTTACCCAATACGCAACAAAGAGTTCCTTTGAAATCTTATGTTGCACTCTAATAATAAAATAAAATTATTTTAAATGTTAGTTAACACATAGCCGTTGTATTGGCGGGAATGAATAGAAATAACTAAAATATGATTATATATGTTTTTTAAATGTTTTTACTTTTATCCAATAAGGGATAAAGGCTTAAAATACAAAAAGAATTCAATTTTAGGCATATATACTCTAATTTTCACTAAAGGTCCACTTATCAACTTTTGATGGCAAACTGTCATTTAATATAGTTTTGGTCACTCTTATACATTCTATTGGACCAAATAAAACTCTTATTTAGAATCGGAACATCAAAATTCACATTTTGTAAATTTATGGTATTTGTCCGATAAAGATCATTTTTTAATGAATAGTGAAAACTGTTGTATTTTAATTCAAACCCTATTTTTAATTTAATTTATTTATATGATTAAATTATCTTTTGAATTGGTTTAAAAGTGAAATTAGAATATATTTTTACCATTTAATCCAATAGTGGTCATTGGAATTAATTTCATCTTGAAATTGCACTTAAACTAGTGCCAATCTTTTGATACTTATTGTTTCATAAAAACACGCTATTTGCTCTGACAGCGGGAATTAATTATTAAATTAATTTATGTAACTTATATGTTTTGAATTTTTTTAAAATAGAAATCATTTTTGAATTCGGAATATCAAATATAGCCTAGGGTAAATTTTTGGTAATTTTCTGAAAAACTTCAATTTTTGATGAATAGTGAAACCACTAAGTGGTAGTTAAAGAAACTGATTTTTTCGTTTAAATGAAACTTTACCACTTCTGTGATTTGAATTTCAAAAATCTGACATAAATGGTTTTCATTAAGAAGTAAAATTTAGTTCAATGGGATTAAAATAATTTTTTGGTGAATAGTAACTTTTAAGTTTAGTAGTCGCGATTAGAGGTAATTAGTGTAATTTAAGGTAAAAATAATGTTTAAATAATGAAATGACCTAGAAACATGTCCTACCCTCATTGGATGTGTCATGGGCGACCAAGAAAATACATGGGTCAACTTGGGGACCCCATGGAGCCACTTTGGTAGGAAAATGACATTAATACCTTTTTATTTAATGTTAAAATTAAAATGTCACAAACATGTGTTGTTTTACTAAAAAAAATTATATGGGGTTATACAATTCAGAGTTTTGACTATAAATATTCATTGTAAAGATAAAAATATTTCCTACATCATAGTATTTTTTTATAATTTTTAGACATTAAATAAATTAAATTATTTATGACACCATGATAATGCAACGATTACCTCATTATTTGATGATTTAAATAAAATGGAATGATAATGTAAAATATAAGACCTACACATGTAAAAACCCTATTGAATGAGTGGATTTAGAACCCTTATCACCTTATCCTCGAAAAACATCAATGTGGGACCTTTACAATCCAAAACTCATTCTAAAATAAAGTAACATTTCCTTGCTTTCCAAGAGTGCCCCTCCTCACCTCTTATAAAAGGCCCCCACCTCTAAACCCTTACCCACACCTCTAAAGCATTTGGCTCGGCCAACCCCTGCCCATTTTGTCTCTCCACATCCCTCAATTACTCCTAGAAGCCTCACTTAGGGCAGAAGTCTTCCCAAGGATTCTTTTGAGCTCAAATGAAAAAGAGTTACCCGATTTAATGGTAGTGTCTTCTCTTGTGTTATTTTATTTATTTTGCTTCTCCAACCCCCTAAAATATTTTTTATTATTTTCTTTTGTAACAAATCCAGTATCTTCAATATAATATGATGTTTTTATAATAATCATTGGAGATACACTTACACACACCTACATCTAATGGTTAAAGCACATACTGTTTCTGTGGATGGCGAATTTCTGCCTCACGAAATGATGATTGTTCAACACTCATATAACACCTTCAAAGGTGGCCATTAAGATATCACTATTTTTATATATGATATATAATATGTTTATTTTTTACTTAAACATCTGTATTTTTCTTTTGTGGCATACCTTTATGGTTTCCATTGTGGGTAAAACACAATCATTTCATTTTAGGAAGTGCGGACTACCGCCCCCTCAAAGTGATTTGATTCGTTAATGCTATATGTAGGATGTATAAAGGATGGATTTAAAGTTATTATATATGATGTATGTTACATATAAATTATTAATATAATTCTGTAATTCAAATATACATACCTCTCATTTGGTTTTAATTCCATTAATATGACATAGAAATGAAAGTAGCGTTCATGCGTACGTACGGCTTACCGTCTCCATGAACGGTGCATTTCATTTCTTACCTCTAAATGATTATGTAATATTATAAATACTTGTATATTCTGGATATATATGATATATATTATATCCAAATCATGAATATCATTCTCAATATAATGAACCTTTGACCACACGAACAACATGTAATTGTAAGAAGTCCACTTTCGACTTAAGAACCAAATATGGAAAAAACAAACATTATTAACTTAAATGATTACATAATGTTTATAACATGGAAATAAGTAATATAAAAGGAATAATGAACTTGAAAAAGGTTCTTATGCAAGTATAAATTAACTCAAGTTTATTATTCAGGACGTTATAGAACGATCGAGTCATGTCGGACCTGAGGTAAGGGATCCTACTCCTCTCTTTCTTTTTAAGTACACTCTTTTATGTCATTCCTTTTAAGCTCATATTTATTATGATTCGGATGTTATTTTATATTACTCCTACTGTACTTATTATGTTCATATGATGAGAGACCCTATTTTCTCTCATCAATCCATTTTGGACGTTTTGAGTGGCGCCGTTAGGCTGCTGAATTTTCGTAAGAGATCTAACCTCTCTCTTTCTTTTTAAGTACTCTCTTTTATGTCATTTCTTTTAAGCTCATATTTCTTATGTTTGGGGATGTTATTTTATATTCCTCATACTTTAATTTTTATTTTCATATTATGAGAGACCCTATTTGATCTCATAAATCCATTTTTGGAAGTTTTAAGTGGCGCCGTTAGGCTGCCGAGTTTTCGTAAGGGATTTTTCATCTCACTTTTATTCCCGTGACATTTATGATACATTTTCCACTATTTCCTTTGATTGGTGTATATACTGCACATTATTTTACACTTTTTTTAGTATAATTTCTTTTATGGGTATTTAAATCTTCATTTTATCACCTTTCTTCCATGGGGTGTACTTTTCGAAAGTTACCCAACTCGGTGAGGGGACCTTTCACCCTCATTTTTTTTAAAAAAGACTTCTTTTGTTATGTCTTTTAATTCACATACTATTATGTTGGGATATGTTATTCTATATCCCAATTTATGTAAATTTTATGTCTAAGTGATGATATCCCCTTTATCTCTCTCATCAACCCTTTTTGTAAAATTTAATGTGACGCCGTTAG
This sequence comes from Viscum album, assembly GCA_963277665.1. Taxonomy (NCBI): domain Eukaryota; kingdom Viridiplantae; phylum Streptophyta; class Magnoliopsida; order Santalales; family Viscaceae; genus Viscum; species Viscum album. The sequence continues at coordinate 1,332,023,595 of OY728141.1, forward strand.
GCTGTCAAATTTAACCAAGGGAACTTCTTAACCCAATTTCGATTTCTTTGGGTTCAACATGTAGTTATTGAATATTTCATCCTTTGAATATGTGTGAATGAATTTTGATTTTCTTACACTTAATATCCACTTATATTGGGTTTATTTATATTTTTCATACATAATTATGAGATTGATTTATCCTTAATTTAAGGATACCTTCTTTATAATGGATTTCATCGAATTTTACATTTCTATTGAGACTTCATTGTTGTTATGTACCAATTCACTCTTATATGGTGTGTATACTGTCCTTTGACATATTATATCATGAATCCCTTTATTCTCATGATATTATAAAGTTTGGATTAAATGTTATTCCACAATTATTTGTATTCAAGAGTCTCTCATTTTGTTAAAAACTCTTTAACAAAAATATCGCTTTAAATGTTTTAAAGATTTATTATACTAAATCTTTATCTTTAATGTCCACGTTTTCAAAATGGGTTTCAGTATTTATTTATATGGACATTAATGTTTTAAAATTATAATTCCAATAAAAGCATCAAAGTGGTATGGGGAACTTTGATTCAAAAATATCTTTTAAATGATTTTTGAATATGGATTGATTAATTCAATATCTCAAAATTACTTATTTTGATTTCAAATGAAATTTTGTTTTTTGAAATGATTATATTTTAAATATTTTATGTGTAATTGTGGTACTTGGACATTTTACGGGTGGTTACGTGATAAATCATATGACATGTGGTGCTGTGAATACCAGGACGGGTGGTTACGTTATCACCTCCAATGCATTGGGTATGAAAGTCGGCCGTATGGATATTCCATTAAGTATGTGTGGAAGTTGACCGTATGGTTATTCCATTTAAGTATGTTTATGTCCCAAGTTACCTTTATATGTTATGTGTTCTTTATATGGGTTTTATGGTAAACTTTTTGTTACAAAATGGATAAGTAATGATATTTTATTCAGTGAAGAGTTTTTACTACTTCCTAAAGGTGAAAGGTATTACTTTGATAAAGTATACATGGTTTACTTGTTGCTTTGAAAAACTAACAGTTTTCATTCTTTGTGTATCCCTTGCTGAGCTTTTTATGCTCACCCCAAGTTTTTTTGAAATTTTTTTTCACAGGACTTAATGTGGAATAGGGTTATGGATGGGATCAAGGGAAAGTCATGCTATCAAATACATTGAACTAGACATGTTTCTTTTTAAGAGTATTTTTTATGGAAACATAATAGAAGTGTGTACGATGTAATCTTTTGAGATGTAATAGTTATGAACTAATTATCTAAAACTCTAAACCTGAAAAGATCCTCAATGTGAATTATTCATTTCATTCAATATTAAGTAAGGTTTAAGGCCTGGGCCTTATAGTTGGTTTCAAAGGTCGGTTTAGATAACTTTAGAGGTTAGGGTATTCTCTAAGCATAAGTGACATTACCATAATGGTAAGGATTTCATAAAGAGTCATAGTTTTAGATAAAGTGAATGAGTAAGTATATCTTAGTGTTTATCCTCCTCATTAGTACATGATGGTTTTGTTGATATACTCACACTGACCTTTTTGGTTTTAGTAAATGGCTGGATCTAGCAGGCACCAAAGTAATAGTGGATGAGAAGGAAACTGTGACAGTTTTCGGAGCGAGCAACTGAATGATATGGGAGGTGCAATGAGAACTCTTGTGTTTATCCTCAACCAACTATCTGGAGTCATGATTGACCACCTAAACCTTGGTGATTTCTATAAGGCATCATATATACGAGAAACAAATCCCTACGAAACTACAGGTAACAATCACAAAGGTAAGTGTGTTCAAAAACCTATGTGTCAATGATGTGGACAGAAAAACCTTGGAAATGTTTCAAAGGGACAAAAATATTCTATAGATGTGGAAATAAAGGTCATAAAGCAAGAACCTTCCATGGAAAAAGGAAGCATCCAGTTCACTCAAGGAAAGGGAAAGAAGTTCTTTCTGAGGGATCAATTGAATGTTTTAAATGTGGTGTACATGTTCATTATTCAAACAAATGTCCTATGAAGATGTTTCGGGAATGGGATCACCAAAACCGTACAAATATTCATTTACCAATACCTAATTCCATTCCAACTAAGGATGAAGAAACTGACAATGACCAATCAAAGTTATGGATTATTTCATAACTTTTGTTTTCCTATTTTGGAATCTTATGATATGATTCATTATTTTGTTTGTAGGAAAGGAGTATTTCAGAATAAGTTGGAAAGGAATGGTTAATGGATCATGAAGAATATTGAATGAGTAAGAAGTCAATATATAAGGGCTTCAAGAGTTATGGTGAAATTTTTAAGAGTATTAAGTCTCTTTTGATGATGGGGTTACATTTGAAGACATTTTATAGTATGTGTAACCCTGATGTTTGATATATGAAAATTTTATTCAAGGAATAGTTATCTGTTCTTTTGTGGACATAGTTATAAAGAACCATTTGGGTTTATATGATCCTTACTTTTGAGGTAATTATGGGTTACTATATGTTATGATGGAAAGTGAAAGGCATGAGATAAAATTGAGGTTAAATTATGTTATGGTTATTTTTGATGATTTTATCTCTTTTTGGGGAATGATTTGAGAATTATATATTTTGGAAAAAGGACAACACGCAGACCGTGTGACAACCTGTCGCGTCGGACAAAGCTGTGGGAATCGAACCCACAACCAAAGTGCAACTGTTATTTATCGTCTACCACTAGACTACGTGAAGTCCCTGGTTAGTTTGACTGACTCTTTTTAGTTAGATGATTATATTAATTAAGAGTAAGTTTATTTTGGGTTATCTATGGAAATTTATTGACCTATCATGGAGGATATGTGATTAGGTTAATTACTTTTCAATACGAGACTTTAAGAGAAACTGATGTTGTTTAGAGATAAATGTTACGATTTAACTTGGAAGACTATGTGACTAAATCCTTCAAATATTTGGGTTTCAATCTTAGTTTGGTTTACTTTGAATAATTTTATAGAAAAATTGTTTATCGAATGGTCCTCATTGAACTTTGGGATTTGTTGGACAAATTTTGGAGATTAATAATATATTTTCATTTTATAAATGGTTATCCTTTTCTGGATTATCTGATCTTATACTAACCTTTTTGGTTTTGGTTTTGGTTAAAGTCTAAAGACATGGGAAGTATATAGTTCTATTTTGTGGATTAGGTGATTCTCAAGAAGTTGATTATAGTACTCTTAATGAGAACAAGTCCTCCTAAATACTAGTCTTTTGGAGAAAATATGAGTTTGATTAAGGAATCTAGTAAAAGTTGAAAGTCTACGTGACAATTAAGTATGTTTCATTATGATTTAGTTAAGCCCAAAAAAATAAATTCCTCAATGAAGAGTAACTTAAAACCAAAAATGTTGTCTGTTAACTTTTCCTACTGGGGAATCAAATACCGTTTAACCCATCACAAGTTTGTGATTTTCTTATGGTTAACTTTCTCCTAGACATGTTTACTATCACTCCCGATCAGAACATGACCCTTTTTATTTTCCTCCATGTCCATATTTTCATACTTGGAATCCTAGTATGGGTTAACTCGGGTGACCTTTGTACTTATATTTCTTTATTTTAAAGTGATTGTTTTACTGACTCTTGTTCTGATGTGGGATTTTCAATAAAGTTTCCAAGCCCAATTTTAAAATTGCGAGGACGCAATTCCCAAAAGGGGGGAAGGATGTAACACCCCAGGTAAATAAAGAATATGAAATTCTTATATTTATCCTTTTTTAATAAAATTTAAATATTAATTTAAATGGAACTCTATGCTTGAAGGCTTACCCAATACGCAACAACGAGTTCCTTTGAAATCTTACGTTGCACTCTAATAATAAAATAAAATTATTTTAAATGTTAGTTAACACATAGCTGTTGTATTCATGGGAATGAATAGAAATAACTAAAATATGATTATATATGTTTTTTAAATGTTTTTACATTTATCCAATAAGGTATATAGGCTTAAAATTCAAAAAGAATTCAATTTTAGGCATGTATACTCTAATTTTCACTAAAGGTCCACTTATCAACTTTTGATGGCGAACCGTCATTAAATATAGTTTTGGTCACTCTTATACATTCTATTGGACCAAATAAAACTCTTCTTTAGAATCAGGACATCAAAATTCACTTTGTGTAAATTTTTGGTATTTTTCCGATAAAGATCATTTTTTAATGAATAGTGAAAAATGTTGTATTTTAATTCAAAACCTCTTTTTAATATAATTTATTTATATGATTAGATTATATTTTGATTGGGTTTCAAAGTGAAATTAGAATATATTTTTACCATTTAATCCAATAGTGGTCGTTGGAAATAATTTCATCTTGAAATTGGACTTAAACTAGTGTTAATCTTTTGATACTTATTGTTTCATAAAAACACGCTATTTTCTCTGACAACGGGAATTAATTATTAAATTAATTAATGTAACTTATATGTTTTTAATTTTTTAAAATATAAATCATTTTTGAATTCGTAATATCAAATATAGACTAGGGTAAATTGTTGGTAATTTTATGAAAAACTTCAATTGTTGATGAATAGTGAAACCACTAAGTGGTAGTTAAAGAAACTGATTTTTTCGTTTAAATGAAACTTTACCACTTCTGCGATTTGAATTTCAAAAATCCTACATACATGGTTGTCATTAAGAAGTAAAATGTGATTCAATGAGATTAAAATAATTTTTTGGTGAATAGTAACTTTTAAGTTTAGTAGTCGCGATTAGAGGTAATTAGTGTAATTTAAGGTAAAAATAATGTTTTAATAATATGAAATGACCTAGACACATGTCCTACCCTCATTTTATGTGTCATGGCTGACCAATAAAATCCATGGGTCAACTTTGGGACCCCATGGAGACACTTTGGTAGGAAAATGACATTAATACCTTTTTATTTAATGTTAAAATTAAAATGTTACAAACATGTGTTGTTTTACTAAAACATTTTTTATATGGGGTTATACAAGTCAGATTTTTGACTATAAATATTCACTGGTAATCTAAAAATATTTCCTACATCATAGTGTTTTTGTTATAATTTTTAGACATTAATTAAATTAAATTATTTATGACACCATGATGATGTAGTGATTACCTCATTATATAACGATTTAAATAAAATGGAAAGATAATGTTAAATCTAAGACCTAAACATGTAAAAAACCTATTTAATGAGTTTATTTAGAACCCTTATCACCTTATCCTCAAAACACATTAATGTGGGACCTTTAAAATTCAATACGCATTCTAAAATAAAGTAATATTTCCTTACTTTCCAAGAGTGCCCCTCCTCTCCTCTTATAAAAGGCCCCCACATCTACCCCCTTACCCACAACTCTCAAGCCTTTGGCTTGGCCAACCCCTGCCCATTTTGTCTCTCCAAATCCTTCTATTACTCCTAGAAGCCTCACTTTGGACAGAAGTCTTCCCAAGGAAGCCTTTGAGCTCAAATGAAAAAGAGTTACCCGTTTTAAAGGTATTGTCTTCTCTTGTGTTCTTTTGTTTTATTTTGCTTCTCCAACTCCCTAAAATCTTTTTATTATTTTCTTTTGTAACAACTCCAGTATCTTCAATATACTGGTATGTTGTTATAAGAATAATTCGAGCTACACTTAAACACACCTACATCTAATCGTTAAAGAATATACTGTTTCTGTGGATGGTGAATTTCTGTCTCACGAAACGATGATTGTTCAACACTCATATAGCACCTTAAAAGGTGGCCATTAAGATATAACTATATTTATATATGATATATAATATGTTTATTTTTTACTTAATCTTTTGTATTTTTATTTTGTGGCATAACTTTATGATTTCCATTGTGTGTAAAACATGATAATTTCATTTTAGGAAGTGCGGACTACCGCCCCCTCAAAGTGATTTGATTCCTTAATGCCATATGTGGGATGTATAAAGGATGGATTTAAAGTTATTATATATGATTTATGTTATATATAAATGATTAATATAATTCTGGAATTAAAATATACATACCTCTCATTTGGTTTTAATTCCATTAATATGACATAGAAATGAAAGTAGCGTTCATGCGTACGTACGGCTTACCATCTCCATGAACGGTGCATTTTATTTATTACCTCTAAATGATTATGTAATATTATAAATACTTGTATATTATGGATATATATGATATATATGATATCCAAATAATGAATATCATTCTGGATATAATGAACCATTGACCACACGAACAACATGTAATTGTAAGAAGTCCACTTTCGACTTAAGAACCAAATATCGACAAAAAAACATTATTAACATAAATTATTACATAGTGTTTATAACATGGATATAAGTAATATAAAAGGAATAATGAACTTAAAAAATTTTCTTAAGCAAGTATAAATTAACTCAAGTTTATTATTCAGGACGTTAAAAAACGATCGAGTCAAGTTGGACCTGAGGTAAGGGATCCTACTCCTCTCTTTCTTTTTAAGTACACTCTTTTATGTCATTCTTTTTAAGCTCATCTTTCTTATTATTGGGATTTTATTTTATATTAATCATACTGTACGTCCTATGTTCATATGATGAGAGACCCTATTTTTTCTCATCAATTCATTTTGGAAGTTTTGAGTGGCGCCGTTAGGCTGCCGAATTTTCGTAAGAGATCTAACATCTGTCTTTATTTTTAAGTACTCTCTTTTATGTCATTTCTTTTAATCTCATCTTTCTTATGTTTGGGGATGTTATTTTATATTCCTCTTACTGTACTTTTTATGTTCATATTATGAGAGACCCTATTTGATCTCATAAATCCATTTTTGGAAGTTTTAAGTGGCGTCGTTAGGCTGCCGAGTATTCGTAAGGGATTTTTCATCTCACTTTTATTCCCGTGACATTTATTCTACGTTTTCCACTATTTCCTTTGAGTGGTGTATGTACTGCACATTATTATACAATTTTTTTAGTATAATTTCATTTATGGGTATTTACATCTTCATTGTATCACCCTTCTTCAATGGGGTGTACTTTTCGAAAGTTACCCAACTCGGCAAGGGGACCTTTCACCCTCCATTTTTTAAAAAAAGACTTCTTTTGTTATGTATTTTAATTCACATACTATTATGTTGGGATATGTTCTTTTATATCCTTATTTATGTAAATTTTATGTCCAGGTGATGAGATCCCCTTTATCTCTCTCATGAACCCTTTTTGTAAAATTTTATGTGATGTCGTTAGGCTATCAAATTTAACCAAGGGAACTTATTATCCCAATTTCGATTTCTTTGGGTTCAACATGTAGTTATTGAATATGTCATCCTTTGAATATGTTTGAATTACCTTTGATTGTTTTACACTTAATATCCACTTATATTTGGTGTATTTATTTTTGTCACACATAATTATGAGATTGATTTATCCTAAATTTAAGGATACCTTATTTATAATGGATTTCATCTCATTTTACATTTCTATTGAGACTTCACTGTTGTTATGCACAAATTCACTCTTATATGGTGTGTATAATGTCCTTTGACATATTATATCATGAATCCATTTATGCTCATGATATTATAAAGTTAGGATTAAATGCTATTCCACAATTATTTGTATTCAAGAGTCTCTCATTTTGTTAAAAACTCTTTAACAAAAATATCGTTTTAAATGTTTTAAAGATTTATGATTCTAAATATTTATCTTTAATGTCAATGTTTTAAACATGGTTTTCAGTATTTATATATATGGACATTAATGTTTTAAAATTATAATTCCAATAAAAGCTTCAAAGTGGTATGGGACACTTTGATTCAAAAATCTCTTTTAAATGATTTTGAAAATGGATTGATTAATTCAATATCTTGGAATTACATATTTTGATTTCAAATAAAATGTTGTTATTGAAATGTTTATTTTTTCAATATTTTATGTGTAATGATGGTACTTGTACATTTTACGGGTGGTTACGTGATAAACCATATGACGGGCAGTGCCTTGAATACCAGGACGGGTGGTTACGTGATAACCTCTAATGCATTGGGTATGGAAGTTGACCGTATGGCTATTCCATTAAGTATGTGTGAAATTCGACCATATGGTTATTCCATTTACGTATGTTTATGTCCCAAGTTACCTTTATATGTTATGTGTTCTTTATATGGGTTTTATGGTAAACTTTTGATACAAAAGGGGTAGGTAATGATATTTTATTCAGTTAAGAGTTTTTACTACTTCCTAAAGGTGAAAGGTGTTACTTTGATAAAGTATACATGGTTTACTTTTTGCATTGAAAAACTAACAGTTTTCATTCTTTGTGTATCCCTTGCTGAGCTTTTTATGCTCACCCCAAGTTTTTTTTTGAAATGTTTTTCACAGGTCGTAATGTGGAATATTGTCAAGGATGGGATCAAGGGAAAGTCATGCTATCTAATACATGGAAGTAGACATGTTTCTTTTTAAGAGTTTTTTTATGGAAACATAATAGAAGTGTCTACTGTGTAATCTTTTGAGATGTAATAGTTATGACCTAATTCTCTAAAACTCTAAACCTGAAAAGATCTTCAATGTGAATTATTCATTTAATTCAATATTAAGTAAGGTTTAAAGGTGGGGCCTTATAAAAATACTCTCACCACGACCTCCATAAATTCCTCAACTGCCTGTGGGTCCATCTCACCCCTGAACCAGGTTGGCCTCTTGCACTGGAACTCATGCAATGCCCTCAAGTGGCATGCACCATCTACTGCTGGGGTTGGTGGCATTGGTGGAACAACAGGTAATTGTACTGTTGGTGCCTCTAGCGGTGCCCCTACTGAAACAGGGCCATGGACTAAGGCCTCGTTGCTCGTTAGGATATCCTCACGTACTATACTCGGAACCCTAGCTGGCTGTCTGTGTGGAGTCATCCTGAAAAGAAACAGGTGCTCCATAGTCAATAGGTTATACCTGGTGAGCTGGCTCAAAGAGTTCACAAATAAAACTTTTCAAAACACACACACAATCAGTGTTTTCATGAACTGAGTTAGAAATCAGAAGTTAGGGTCCTGGTGTATGGATACGTTGGCCTCGACACCAACACTGGATTCCCTAAACTGATAACCACACTCAATACACTTAACACTATTTCCATTAGAAGATCAGAGTCTAATGTTCTAAAAATAGAACTGACTCCTCTAATACCAATTTTTCATGATCTGTCCCCCATGGCCCATGTAGTGACTACCCCAAGCCCGCCTTCCATAGGCCAGGGGCTGGCGACTAGCACCAAAAGGCGTATTCTTTGAAACTGAGAAGGCATTTCTTTTATATCCTGTAAACACACACAACCAAGAACACAACATGATACAAACACATGTAAAATGTATAGTAAAAAAGAATGTGTACAATAAGCAAAAGGGTCCAGAATACAATCCCAACTGGAAAGTACAAGAAAAATGGAAATCTCCTATAAAAACCTGCCAAGGATCCTACCTGAAGGGTAGTTACATCTCCCGAATGGTCATCTCTGCGGTACGCCTCGTCTAAGGTCCACCTCTGAGCTACCTCCAGTCCTGGTACCCTCATCCTCAATCAGCGTTGTCTGTCGTCTTCACCAAACACCTCCAAGTGCGAGCATAGCCCGTGCAGGGGTGTGTATAACGATACTCAGTAGGTACCATGAGAACCTCGAAGGTCTCACAAAATCTACAATGGACAAACCACAAAGCATTAAAAAACTGACAACCCTACTTAGGTAAATGCCCATACATATAAATAAGTTATCAAGTATACCCATCTCATTCATGAAGAAACTCAAGTCCCAACTCCATAGCCAAAGTACAATTGTTCCACAATGGAAAGAATACCATGAAGGTAACCTCAAAAATTAAAGTACCGCAAAGGTAACTCCACAGAAAATAATTCCCCAAAGGTATCACCATGAAAGAATGTACCACGAAGGTAACACCACAAAGGTAAGTACCACATATGTAACGCCACACAGATAAATACCACAAAGGTATCACCACGAAGGTAAGTACCATAAAGGTACACCTCACAGAATGTTACCACAAAGGTAAAGACTAATATCACACCAGGTATATCATAGGTACGATAGTAAAGATGATTAGATGTAACTACCGAATCATCTTACTGTGTTATGAGGTAGACCCACGTAGGCTCCCAAATCATCTGACCCACGTAGGATCCTAGTACAGCAGACCCACGTAGGATCCTAGAGTAGTCCCACATGGATTCCTAGAGTGGATCCAAGTGAGACTCTCAAACAAAGACCCACATAGAATCCCAAATCATATACCCACATTGGATCCATTTCTCATGTTACAGCCATCTTCAGGGTTCCCACAATAAGATCACTTGATTCCAGTAGGTTCTGCTCCTCAATAAAGAGTTTTATACTCTAATATCCACTAATTCCCATGAAGAAGAATTATAAAGGACCGTCAAGTAAAAGGGGTCTTAATGAAACGGACGGTGCGTCAATCGAACACTCAGTCTGTAAGTTATTGGCCTTTTAGTCATGAGGGCCCAGTTGGATTTGTGTTTGATCCAACACGGTCGTACCCCAGCATTATCCAAAACTCAAGTATGGTATATCAAAAGGACCGTCTCAATCCAAGGTTCACTTATCTATAAAAGTTTCGTCAAATGGACACCCATAGCTGATGATATGGATGAAATAATGAAAAAGGTCAAATTTGGTCTAGGTCTGGTCTGGCCTGGTCGGACCGACCCGGCCCGACCCGAGTTCAGCCCTGGGTCTGGCCCTGCCCCCTAGTGCTACCCAGCCCATGGGGCAGTCCGCTGGGGCCTGCGCTAGGCGGCCCGCAGCTGTTCTGTGGCTGGTCTGTGGCTGGTGCGCGACTGGGGGGTCCCGTGGTGGGGTCTGCCCAAGCCTCCACCCAAGGGGGAGGCACCCCCAGGGTTCCCCGAATGGCCTAGCCGTTTAGGTTGGGCAGCTGACTGGTCAGCGCCATGTGGTGCTTGTAGCTGGCTTACGGTACTCGGGGTCCTGCTCGGCTCCCCGACTGGCCGAACGGAAGCCCACCTGCATGGCATGGTTGCGTGCCGCTCCACTACAGGGGGCCCACAACGAGCTGGGCGCCCTCCCTCACCGTCACGGCCCCACGCTGTGGCCCCTGCATGCCGGCCTGTGCATACACACGCCACCACTAACATTCTCTAGCTGGTCGTGCGCCATCCGCAGCCCTCACTGCTCTACGGCCTACGGGCCGCAACCATTCTCCAGTGGTGCGATTGTGCCACCTTTGTATTCGTGGTCGGCCAGAGTGCCATTCACCGCACTTGAGTCCCACTGGTGCTGGTCGCCGGCACCAGTCACTGTTCTCATCCATCACGAAGAACACATCAAAAACCACTATGGTTGTGGAGTGGTCGAGCCATGTTAGTTTGGCCCGCACCTTCCATGTGAGAGTGGTAGCAAGCGATTCGTGGGGAGAGATTCAACATAAAAGAAAATAATGAAGATTAATTAAAAAAACACCCCTACCTTGATTGTTCCAAAGTTCGAGGTGTGGGGAAGAAGAATAATTCAGTGTAGAACTTCAGTGTTCGTTGCTTCCATAATGCACTTCTTATACGAGCTCAGGGTCGGTTCCTCGGTCATCGTTGGAGCAAGTTCTTCATTGGAGAGAACGTTTCTCCACAATTCTCCCAAGCTTCTGTTCCAACGAGATCCACCCACCCTACAAAAATGATGAGCCACCATATTAAAAATAAGTCTAAAAATTCATTAATGTGAATAAATTTAATTAATTGATGTTAGCTCAATTTATTAATGAGGGAGTTGAGAGGTTTTCCCCCATTAAAAGGGGTTCGAGTGGTCCCCACCACCAAGAATTTAAATTGGGGATTTTCTAGCTCAGGAGGTCCCCACCTCTATAATTTTAAAAGGGAGATTATAAAAATAAAATAAAAGTTGTTCTTTATTTTATTTCTATTTCCACGAAAAGCACAAAAAATAACTTTCACCCTAGACCTACTGTGGTCAAGGTGAAGGTCTCTTTAGGAGAATAATGGTGCTATGAGTTCAACGGTGTCCTCATATTTCAATTTCGAGCACCGGTTCAAAAGTTACAAAAACTCACCCACACGCTTACTGAACATACTTAAAAAAAGTTCAGAAATTAATTCTGGGCACACCGAGCCTCGAAATCACGCACCATCAATTTATTTGGATGCATAAAATTCCCATATAATTTGAAAAAATACATGTTATTTCGGTATCTTTACATTTCCCATCATAAAAAATTAAAAAAAATCAGAATATAAGATGAAATATTTCAAACTCTAAAAAAATAGGCGAATCAGGTCTATTTGATCAGCCACTCATTAAAGAGAATTTTTTTTAAGAAAAACATTTATCAAGTAATCAAATAACCAGTAATGAAACAATTCCAATTGTACCTAAAACTTCCTTTGGTCTGACCTTCAATTAATCAATAACAAGTTTCATTATAGATCACTACCTGATGTTTTCATGACCCGTCCCCCAGGGCCCATGACGTGACTACCCCAAGCCTGCCTTCCATAGGCCAAGGGTTGGAGACAAGAACTTGAATGGAGTATCCCTGAAATAGGAATGCATTTTCTTTTAAACCTGTACACACAAAGATTAGGTACACAATAAAAGTAGACCACATTGTAAAACAGATGAATTAAAAGTGTGAACTAAAAGGGGCCATTATACAATCCCAACTGAAATAGATAATACAATAAAAAACAACTCCTGAGATTATCCTCCAATGATCCTACTAGAATGGTAGTTACATCTCGCCATTGTGGCTCTCTGCATCAGCTGGTCACCTCCATTCACCATCAAGTCCTAGCTCCCAAACCTCGGTTAGAGTTGTGTGTCCTCTTCACCAGACAAAACAAGGTGCGGGAAAAGTCTATGAAGGAGTGAGTATAAAAATACCCAGTAGGGACCCCCACGACCCCCGATGGTCTCTCAGAATTCCACAAAAGAAAAACCACAGAGCATGATCTCAATCACATAGCACAAGGAAAGACTCATCTCAAACCAGGTAAAAAACATTAAGAACAGGAATAATGATGAGTATTCATAATGCTAGGTCATCTTATTTTATCGAGAGGATTTTTCTGCAAAACCGCACATGGTCGCTATGTTTTCACCCACAAAGGATCGCTAGGTATTTACCGATAGAGGATCACTATGTGCTAACCCAAATAGGATTTCTAGGTGCTGACCCATAGAGGATCCCTAGGTGCTAACTGAGAGAGGATCTTGAGGTCCTAACCCACCGAGGATCACTAGATGCTAATCCAAAGAGGAACGCTCGATACTGATCCACAATGGATCCCTAGGTGTTGACCCATGAAGGAACTCTATGTGCAGACCCACGAAGGATCCCTAGGTGTTGACCTACTCAGTGGATCACTATTATTTCTTCACATCACAGCCAGCCACTGGATTCATTCACTTAGTACAATTGTTTCAATAGGATTCTCTCAACAAGCCATTATACATATTTCAATCACCAGGAAGTCTTACGTATAGGTAACCCAGTAAACCAAAATTTCATAAGGGTTCCAACGTAATAGACAGACCATCATATGGATGCTCGTTATGTATTTTATATATATTTTAGTGATGGGGGTCCGATTAGATTTGATTCCGATCCAACACGGTCGTACTCCGAATTTTTATGAAACCCATGTGAAGTATCTCAAAAGGAATACCTCATCCTAAGGGTTCCTACTCTTAAAGTGGTTCTTCAAAAGGGCATTTGGTTTAGTAGATATATCCCTTTAAGCGAAACTGGGATGTATTTGGGATAGGGTCTAGTCTTCCCTGGTCGGGCCGACCCGACTCTGCCCAGTTCGGATGGGCCCAGCCCAAAGGGAATGGCCCACGGGCTAGGCCGATTGGTTCTTGGGCTCAGCCTGTTGGGCGTCGGGACTGCATCAGCCCACCCGGTTGGGCGTGGGCCACCATGTGGGCATGGGGGTCAGCTTCCCTACTAAACGGTTTGACTGTTCAGCCTCCTCCATTAGTAGTTCCTATTGGTGCTGCTCCACCTGGACAGTCTGTGTGGACCAATTATCCACAGAACGCACGGGGTGCAGGTCCGCCCTCTGATGCCTCCCTCTTTCATGGTGCTTCGCTGCCATCAATGCTGCCGATGATGTCCAGCCAACCCTTTATCCATTGTGGCACCTTCGGGCAATGCCACTGAAAGAGCGTTGTCGTACGCGCTCTCAAAAGAACTTCAAAAGTGAGTTACGTTGGATGAAACTCCAAGCACAACACTCTATGAAGCTAATGTTTAGTTTACTTGGTGTAGCATAGGGGGCTAACCAAGTTCGTCTCTCAAAGGAGGAAGTGAATTAAAACATCTTATTAGAGGTATTCTAAAAATAAAATAAAAGAGAATAAAAACACTACTAGAAAAGGATGGGGGTTGTTTATAGTTTATGAATCTAGAAGAAGTTTGCTGGAAGAAGATTGTATTTTTTTTGTTTTTAGTTTTGAAATGAATTTCGATTAAAATAACACAACAAGAAGATGTTTTTTTTAGAAATTATTTTAAAAGGCATAATCGATCTAACTCTACCTCTTCATTTACATATTAATCATTATCATTTAAATGAATATCCACTTAATTATGATCCTCTAATTTGTTAACCCTCGAACCCTACAAGAGTTAACTTAACCACAAAGATGGAATTACTTAAACCCTAGGCTAGCTTCGGAACATGCAATCGCAGAACCCTGCTTTGATTGTTGTTCTAAGGTTAGCTTATGGTCAGTGGTTAATTAGAGCACAAATCCATTCTGGAAATGAGGATGAGTTGTGTTTAGGGATTATATTTGAACTCTACAAATTTATCCCAAGTGGTCTTGTATTACCGGTTAAGCTCGCACTCTCACAATTTACACAAAATCTCGACCTCGCGTGTTTTTGTATTAATTGTTCAATTTCTTGCTTAGTTTCTTAAAATTTAAAAACATAATTCATGGATCATATTAAGTGAATTACAGTAGGCTCAATGATTCAAAATAATTAAATGAAGAGGGTAGAAGATAGATCGATCACTAAAAATTACTCTTCCATGGGTGGCGTAATCATCGTAGAAGCGTTTTGCATGTGCAAAGGTTTATAATGGGTATAACCCAATATCGCTTCTACTCAAGAATTCCAGCCCCAAGAGGAAGATTAAGAGAAGAATAAATTTAAATAAAACAGAGGAAAAGAGAATAAATAAAATAAGAACAAAGAAGTTTATTACACAAACAAAACAATTACAACATGAAGGAGAGAAGGAGGCTTCGATGAGAGGATCCTTGCTTCAAGAGCTACCTCTCTTACAATGGTTGGAGAATTTGGTTGAAACCAATTCTCCTCTGCCTCCAATCTCCCAATGCACGAACCAGCCTCTCCAAATGAGAAAATCACTAATTTATAGAGTGGAGGGGAGGCTAGGTTTAAAGTGGTTTCAAGTGTGAATGCAAAATCTCGGCCAAATATTTTAATGCAACTTGCACCGCCCATTTGACCTCCAAAACGCGTGAATTGGCCGGCCATCTAGAAGGATGATTTGTGCCAAATCATGTCCCCGAGCTTTCATCAAAATTTGGGCTCAATCCAAGCCCGTATGTAGAGGATATGGCCCAAAAACAGAACCTATGTTCATTCTGCCGAGTCCAGCCCAACTTTGAATTAATGGCTCCTTTACTCCATCCAAATGCACTCTTTAGCTATAGTGTCATGAATGAAAGTTGTATAAAATGAAGTTAGGAACACTGTTACAAAATTTCAAATTCAAATAATAAATATAAAAGTATTTATCTTCGAAATACTACAGTGCACTATTAAGGGTAAAACTGGAATTTTCACCAAATTTTCAAATGAATGATCAAATCCCAAATATTTTATAAATAAACATGTTTAACACAATGTGAGGAAATTATATCATTTATTATCAATAAAATATTCAATAAAATAGTGTTTTATCAACTCCCCCACACTTACCCTTTTGCACACCTGGGCAAAACCTCATATCAAGTAAACATCAATATCAAATCAAAACCAATTTTAAAACACATATCTTTAAGATCAATCAATTTCACACCAAGAATAAAAAAGATATCATGCCTCATAAAAAACCTTATTTCAGGTTCTCCATTTATATCATTCAATATATTTCCACTTCATTTATCCACCCATGCACAAAACACTTACCTCGCTTGAATTTTCTCTCATCACTCAAATATCAATTTTTTTTGCAATGTCTTTCTCATCCAAACTCATACAAGGGTCACCATAGGCTTGATAGATTCCTACATCGCTACCCGATGTGAGTCAAGGACATATGTTTATCATGAGGACTTTTCAGGGTTGTTCTGTGGCTTTCGGTTGGTAGGATTAAGATGTGAAAAACTCTGAGGCTGAATGAGGAGGGCTTGACTCTTTTAAAGCAAAATTGCATTAATCTAATTTTCACTTAAATATGGTCTTCTCTTCAATCCCCATAGTATCAATTCAGCTCCATCATCATGAAAAGTCATGAAAGGTTTACACCATTCATCATTTCAGCATAAAAAATGTCAATATTCTAAAACATGATTTTCTTGAAAGCTCCAGATGGGCACAGCTTTCCACCTCAATTAGAAGCTCCAGAAAAGGCACAACTTCATTTGTCATGAAAGCTCCAGAAAAGGCACAGCTTTCAATATAATGACTTTCTTTAGCAGCAAACACATCTATTCAGAATTTAATTTTCCACCCAAAGTATCACATAATGTGGTGGCACAACACAAGACAGCTTCCCCCACACTTAAGCTCAACTAGATTATGCAATTTCACTTCAAGAGTTGGTTGGATAGGGAAAATTGGCTTGTAATGTGGCTTAACCTAACAGGCTGTGCATGGCTTCTAAGGGCTACAAGGATTAAATATTCAAGGTAGGCCATTATAAAAAAGGATTCTTTGAAAAGGGGGCTTTAATACCAAACAAATGCCTCAATCATTTAAACACAAGTACCTCAAACCCTCAAGTTTTGACAGGAATAGATCAAATTCTGGTTAAATCAAGTATGGTTTGGCTCTCTCAAGAAGTGAGGTGAATGTAAAGAATATGAAAATAATGGTTTAGAAGCCTCACAGGAAAGTGATTTCAAATATAAAGATAGTGAGATTGGCATGGGATTCAAAATTCAGCGTACTTTGCATGAAATTACTAAATATTTGAACTTGAAACAAAGTCATTTTCAGCATTCATTTATGCTCAGTTTCATGGGATAAATTGTTTCACTTATTGATATGGATTTAAAAATGGTGATGAGAATCATTTCAGCTCAAAAGTTTCAAAAACACACAGAAAATTGTAAAATAAACACACAAAATTTGAAAAAACACACAATTTTTGAAAAACACACAATTTTTTTTTTGGTTTTTTTTAACAGGAAAACAATTGAAATTACTAAACTAAAAGGTTCCCTCCCCCACACTTAAAATATTGCATTGTCCTCAATGTGAACCCATGAGATGATATATGCACATGAAATGCAGAATTTTTAAATAGGACAAATAATATAAAAGTGAAAGGGTTAGGAACAGCCTGATGTGATCAAGTGATGATGGGGTCATGCAGTGTGATAAAATCCACTGCATCAGTAGGATGTCCCTCAATGTATCTCTTCAAACGTTGCCCATTGACTGTAAAGCTCCTTCCAGTGTCCTCTTGTGTGATCTCCACTGCACCATAAGGAAAAACATTAGACACAATATAAGGACCTAACCATCTGGAACGCAACTTACCAGGCATCAACTTCAGTCGTGAACTATAGAGAAGGACTTTCTCTCCAATATTAAACTCCCTTTGTTGGATCATTTTGTCATGAGCTGCTTTTGATCTTTCCTTGTAGAGCCTCGAGTTCTCATATGATGACAGTCGAATCTCCTCAAGCTCTTGAATTTGCAACTTCCTTTGAATTCCAGCTTGGGCCAAATCCATGTTACATTTCTTTATAGCCCAATATGCCCGATGCTCGACTTCCACGGGGAGATGACACGCTTTCCCAAAAATAATCCGAAATGGGGACATACCAATGGGGGTCTTGTATGCTGTCCTATAAGCCCACAATGCATCATCCAAGCGCTTGCTCCAATCCTTCCTATTTGGCTGCACGGTTTTCTCCAAGATTTGTTTCAACTCACGATTTGAAACCTCAGCCTGGCCATTTGTTTGGGGGTGGTATGGTGTTGATGTTTTGTGTGTCACCCCATACTTCCGAAGGAGGGAAGCAAAATTCCTATTGCAAAAGTGTGTCCCTTGGTCACTGATGATGGCCTTTGGTACTCCAAACCTGCAAAAAATCTGTGCTTTGACAAAATCCACAACAACATGAGAATCGTCAGTCCTGGTGGCCTTGGCCTCCACCCATTTACTCACATAATCGACAGCAACAAGGACATACAAGAAACCAAATGAACTAGGAAAAGGTCCCATAAAATCAATTCCCCAAACGTCAAAAATCTCACAGAATAAAATGGGTTGTTGGGGCATCTCGTGTCTTCTTGAAATGTTTCCAGTGTGTTGGCAACGAGAGCATGACTTACAAAATACATGGGAATCATGGAATAAACTAGGCCAATATAATCCTGAGTCTAAAACCTTCCTAGCTTTCCGTTGGGGTCCAAAGTGTCCACCACAAGCAAGTGTATGACAGAAATGCAAAACAGACTCAAACTCATGATCGGGAACACACCTCCTAATGACTTGGTCACTACACATGCGCCAGAGGTATGGATCATCCCACACATAATACCTAGACTCACTTTTTAATTTTTGGACTTGATGCTTCTTCAAATTTACTGGGATTTTAGAGCCAACAATGTAATTAACTAAATCAGCATACCAAGGATGCTTACCTGAGATGGTATAGAGATGCTCATCGGGGAAAGTGTCCCGAAGTGGTACCTGGTCCAAGGTGTCACCCTCTAGTGTGTGAGTAAGCCTACTCATGTGGTCTGCCACCAAATTCTCTGACCCCTTCTTGTCCTTTATCTCAAGGTCAAACTCTTGAAGAAGTAGCAGCCAACGGATAAGTCGTGGCTTTGCATCTGGCTTCTTTAGGAGGTACCTCAAAGCTGCATGGTCAGAAAAAACAACTACTTTAGAGCCCAATAAATATGAACGAAATTTATCTAAAGCAAATATAACAGCAAGAAACTCCTTTTCTGTTGTGGTGTAGTTTGATTGGGCTGAATCTAGTGTCCTCGATGCATAGGCGATCACATGTGAACGTCCCTCCACCCTCTGAGATAAGACAGCTCCAACCGCGAAGTTGGAGGCGTCACACATAAGCTCAAAAGGAATCTCCCACCGTGGGGGCTGTATGATCGGTGGAGTGGTCAGACACTTCTTTAGCTCATCAAATGATACCCTGCATGAATCATCAAAATTGAAGTCAATATCTTTTTGAAGCAATCGAGATAAGGGTAGAGCGATCTTACTAAAATCTCTGATGAAGCGTCGATAAAATCCAGCATGTCCAAGGAATGATCGAACATCACGCACACATGAAGGGTAGGGTAAGGATGAAATGATGTCTACCTTAGATCTATCAACCTCTATCCCATGTTTTGACACTACATGCCCTAAGACAATGCCATGCTCTACCATGAAATGACACTTTTCAAAGTTCAGGACTAGATTCTTCTCAATACAACGATTCAACACATTTTCCAAACTACTTAGACATTCATCAAATGAAGATCCATACACTGTAAAATCATCCATAAATACCTCCATGCAGGTCTCAATAAAATCAGAAAAAATACTCACCATGCATCTCTGGAAGGTACCTGGGGCATTGCAAAGTCCAAATGGCATCCTCCGATAGGCAAATGTCCCAAAGGGACAAGTGAATGTAGTCTTCTCCTGATCCTCCGGAGCTATAGGAACCTGAAAATATCCAGAAAATCCATCCAAGAAACAATAGTGTGTCTTCCCAGCTAGTCTCTCAAGCATCTGATCAATAAATGGGAGGGGGAAATGATCTTTGCGAGTGGAATGATTTAGTTTCCTATAATCAATACACACGCGCCAACTGTTTTGTACCCTCATTGGAACTAACTCATCTTTCTCATTTTTAACAACAGTAACACCACTTTTCTTAGGCACAACCTGAATAGGACTTACCCACTGAGAATCTGAAATGGGATAGATTATACCTGCCTCGAGCAATTTTTCAACCTCTTTTTTAACAACCTCCAGAAGGGTTAGATTGAGTCTCCTTTGTGGTTGCCTCACCGGTTTAGCTCCATCTTCCAAAAGAATCCTATGCATGCAAATGGAGGGGCTAATACCTGATATGTCAGCCAAGGTCCACCCGATTGCCCTGATGTTCTCCCTCAAAAGATTCAAAAGTTTTTCTTCATGTTCAAAAGAGAGATTGTTAGCAATGATAACAGGTAATTTTTCACCACTTAACAAGTATGAGTATTTGAGATTTGGTGGCAATGGCTTTAGTTCCAGTGATGGTGGCTGCTGAATGGATGGAAGCATGAGTGGCGTAGACATCTGTGCACAATCATACATATCATCTGAATGAGAGAACAATGTATCAAATCCATCAGAAAAATTAGCAGCCATATCATAATCAGAGTATACATGCTCAGAATTCGAATATGATTGGACAAATGAACCAATCCCAAGATCAGAAAGATCATGAATTAAAGGGGATGAAGTAGAATGAGACATCAAGTTGGACCCAATACTCATTATTTCATTAAGAAGTGAATAGTCCCCAAGAGATTGGGAATCAAAAATAGAGGGACTATCACATGGAGACTCAGAATGAGAGAGAAAGAATGCTGAGTGTTCCTCTAGTGGGTACTTCATAGAATCCAGGATTTTAAACCTCACGATTTCATCCCCGAATTCCATGGAAAGAGTACCCTCATGAACATTGATAATGGTCTTAGCAGTTTTGAGGAAGGGTCTACCAAGAATGATAGGGGCATGAGAACTTACCTGGTCATCTTCCATGTTTAGTACATAGAAATCAGCAGGGAAGATCATGTCCTTTACCTTTACCAACACATCTTCAAGGACACCAGCCGGATATGTTGTAGCTCTATTCGCTAGCTGCACCACTACCCTTGTAGGCTTGAGCTCACCAATCTGCAATGAAGAGAAAACAGAGTGAGGCATCACATTTATTGAAGCTCCTAAATCACAAAGAGCATCAGAGAAGTGAAACTCCCCTATGGTGCATGGGATGGTGAATGTCCCGGGATCCTTGCACTTTGTTGGCATTGCTAGAGTTGGTGTAATGAGTGCTGAGACATTCCTTCCAAGGTTGGTCCTCTCATTTCCCTTGAGCCCTCTTCGATTGGTACAAAGTTCTTTTAAGAATTTGGCATACCTTGGGATTTGCTTAATGGCTTCAAGTAGAGGAATGTTGATCTCCACACGCTTGAATGTGTCCAAAACCTCCTTTTGCATTGCTTCTTCAGCCATCTTCTTGGTTAGAACAACCCTGTTTGGAAAAGGAAGTGGTTTAGGAGGAACATCATCAGTCTTTTTCTTACCTTTATCTTTCTCCTTGGATTGTTCATCAGTTGGTATGGAATGTGGCTTCTCTGAAGTTGAGGTGAATCCCGGTGGAATGGTAGGTACAGCTGTATCGTTCATTTGCTTCCCACTTCTCAATGTTATGGCACTAACATTCCCCTTTGGATTTGGAGTGGGTTGGGAAGGTAGATTTCCAGAATTCTTACTTACAAGTTCATGGAGGGTGGTGGCAATCTGGCTCATTTGAGTCTTCAACTCCCTCAGCTCCGAACCTTGACTTTTCAGCTCATTCTGTTGATTAAGAACAATTTGTTTCAAAAGATCATCAGTGTTAGAGTCTACCTTGGGTTGGAGATTCCCTTGTTGCTGACTTGTTGATGTTTGAGCTTCAAATCTCCTTTGGGGTTGTTGGAAACCCTGTTGGTAAGGTGGAGGCTGCTGGAAGTTTTGTTGAAAGGGGGGCCTTTGTTGTTGTCCAGAGCCATACCTCATGTCCAGATGATCTTTCCACCCTTGGTTGAATGTTGGATCGAACTTCTTCTGGGGATATGGTTGTTGCTGCTGCTGCTGATATGGTCTCCCAGGGAACACTGCTGCACAATCTTCTGTTTCTTGGAGTTGTGGGCAACAGTCAGTTGGGTGGCTTGTCTCAGTGCAAATACCACAAGGCCTTGAAGGAGGAGGTAAAGATGTCTTTTGTGCCAAAGCAATCTGCCTTACCATAGTTGTCAATTCTTCTAACTTGGTATCAATCAAATGACTCTCAAGAGAAGAAGGACTTACCTGATGTACTCCCCTGACATGTAGTGTACCTCTATCACCGAATTGTTGAGAGTTTTGGGCCATTTTGTCGATCAATGCTCGTGCAGCTACTGGTGTCTTGTCCACCAATGCTCCTCCAGCTGCAGCATCCACCATGCTCCTCTCCATGGGTGTGAGTCCTTCGTAGAAGTATTGGATGAGGAGTTGCTCACTGATTTGGTGATGTGGGCAGCTTGCACACAACTTCTTGAATCGCTCCCAGTACTCATACATTGACTCCCCTTGTGCTTGCTTGATCCCCGATATCTCATTTCGAATGGATGTGGTCCTTGATGCTGGAAAAAATCTCTGCAAGAAAAGACGTTTCAAATCGTTCCAACAAGTTACATCTTCGGGTTGTAAATAATACATCCAATCTTTCGCAGCTCCATCAAGTGAGAATGGGAATGCTCTTAGTTTGATTTGATCTTCAGAGACATTTCTAGGTTTTAGGGTTGAGCAAACCACATTAAATTCTTTCAAATGTTTATTCGGATCCTCACCAGAGAGGCCATGAAACTTTGGAAGTAAGTGAATTAACCCAGATTTCAGTTCGAAGTCCGATTCGAGATTTGGGTATGCAATACAATTTGGCTGATAGTTAATATCAGGTGCAACCAATTCTCGAATGGTTCTATTAAGTTCATTTCCATTGTTTCCAGCCATTGGTTCTTGTTTTATGGTTGAATTTGAATTGCTTCCAATTTCAATGTTCTGATATTGGAGTAATTCTCCAACTGGTTGAATGTTGAAACTTCCCGTAGACTGAGAATGTCTGATTCGTGCCCTAAGGCTACGTTCAATCTCAGGGTCAAGATCTAAGAGATATTCGGGATTAGTTCGTGTCATAGATCCAATAAAAATGAAAAGAAAGAAGGTGGACCATAGTAAAATAAAAATGAGAAGTTTGAGTTGATGGTCCACAAAGAAGTAGGAGAAAATAAAAGAAGAGGATGAAAAATCAGATTGGGTAAAGAAGGAAGAAAGAAGAGAGGAAAATAATAAAATGTAAAATAAAATAAATACCTCTAGTTGGTTGAAATAATTACTTGCCTCCCCGGCAACGGCGCCAATTCGAAAGAGCGTTGTCGTACGCGCTCTCAAAAGAACTTCAAAAGTGAGTTACGTTGGATGAAACTCCAATCACAACACTCTATGAAGCTAATGTTTAGTTTACTTGGTGTAGCATAGGGGGCTAACCAAGGTCGTCTCTCAAAGGAGGAAGTGAATTAAAACATCTTATTAGAGGTATTCTAAAAATAAAATAAAAGAGAATAAAAACACTACTAGAAAAGGATGGGGGTTGTTTATAGTTTATGAATCTAGAAGAAGTTTGCTGGAAGAAGATTGTATTTTTTTTGTTTTTAGTTTTGAAATGAATTTCGATTAAAATAACACAACAAGAAGATGTTTTTTTTTAGAAAATATTTTAAAAGGCGTAATCGATCTAACTCTACCTCTTCATTTACATATTAATCATTATCATTTAAATGAATATCCACTTAATTATGATCCTCTAATTTGTTAACCCTCGAACCCTACAAGAGTTAACTTAACCACAAAGATGGAATTACTTAAACCCTAGGCTAGCTTCGGAACATGCAATCGCAGAACCCTTTTTTGATTGTTGTTCTAAGGTTAGCTTATGGTCAGTGGTTAATTAGAGCACAAATCCATTCTGGAAATGAGGATGAGTTGTGTTTAGGGATTATATTTGAACTCTACAAATTTATCCCAAGTGGTCTTGTATTACCGATTAAGCTCGCACTCTCACAATTTACACAAAATCTCGACCTCGCGTGTTTTTGTATTAATTGTTCAATTGTTTGATTAGTTTCTTAAAATTTAAAAACATAATTCATGGATCATATTAAGTGAATTACAGTAGGCTCAATGATTCAAAATAATTAAATGAAGAGGGTAGAAGATAGATCGATCACTAAAAATTACTCTTCCATGGGTGGCGTAATCATCGTAGAAGCGTTTTGCATGTGCAAAGGTTTATAATGGGTATAACCCAATATCGCTTCTACTCAAGAATTCCAGCCCCAAGAGGAAGATTAAGAGAAGAATAAATTTAAATAAAACAGAGGAAAAGAGAATAAATAAAATAAGAACAAAGAAGTTTATTACACAAACAAAACAATTACAACATGAAGGAGAGAAGGAGGCTTCGATGAGAGGATCCTTGCTTCAAGAGCTACCTCTCTTACAATGGTTGGAGAATTTGGTTGAAACCAATTCTCCTCTGCCTCCAATCTCCCAATGCACGAACCAGCCTCTCCAAATGAGAAAATCACTAATTTATAGAGTGGAGGGGAGGCTAGGTTTAAAGTGGTTTCAAGTGTGAATGCAAAATCTCGGCCAAATATTTTAATGCAACTTGCACCGCCCATTTGACCTCCAAAACGCGTGAATTGGCCGGCCATCTAGAAGGATGATTTGTGCCAAATCATGTCCCCGAGCTTTCATCAAAATTTGGGCTCAATCCAAGCCTGTATGTAGAGGATATGGCCCAAAAACAGAACCTATGTTCATTCTGCCGAGTCCAGCCCAACTTTGAATTAATGGCTCATTTACTCCATCCAAATGCACTCTTTAGCTATAGTGTCCTGAATGAAAGTTGTATAAAATGAAGTTAGGAACACTGTTACAAAATTTCAAATTCAAATAATAAATATAAAAGTATTTATCTTCGAAATACTACAGTGCACTATTAAGGGTAAAACTGGAATTTTCACCAAATTTTCAAATGAATGATCAAATCCCAAATATTTTATAAATAAACATGTTTAACACAATGTGAGGAAATTATATCATTTATTATCAATAAAATATTCAATAAAATAGTGTTTTATCAGCCACCCTCTCACAACTGCTAGTCGTCGGTGTCGTCGCGCTGACAGTGCTTCCTCGTGCCACCAGTGAAGCCCCGGTGGTCCGGTTTTCTTCTCTAGATCACCAACGGGCCCTTAGAGTCATCGCTATCTTTGGGTGTCCCCAGTTCTATCATTTCATCATATTGGTCGGTCCCCCATGAAGAATTCATTCAAGAAATGATGGTGGAAGGTTTTTTCCTTGTTCAGTTCAGCTCGCCCTCTCCATGTTAGCATTATAACAAGGAAAGGGGTTTGACATAATCAAGAGTATATGGAACATAAATTCATAGAAATAAATCAAGACATACCACAACCTAGAATTCATTAAAAGAAGATGCAGATGTGGGATAATAATCTACATTTGTTGGCACCCATCGTTGGTTGGTTTGAATTTCTCTAACAGTCGTTGAAGCTCCATTCTATGTTGGTGGAAGGCATCACTGACAAGGAATCAGATGATCCCCTCATGAGTCAACAAAACCCATGACCATGATTTGTTTAAATAGATATTAATCTCTTACGTTGTGTTTAATATTACAATTCATTAATTAACCATAAGTAATGAGTCAATTAAACACATAAGAATTTTTGTTACAAAATCAAGAAACGAGACGTTGAAGACATTAAATGTATCTCATTAGAATTCTAATGTTGAACTGTGGTCACACCTCTATTGCTCAACGGATGTAAAAATAAAATAAAACAACCATTAGTTATTTTTTTAACTCCAGAAATTAAGTTTTTTGTCCGACTATTCCCAAAAAATTAAGTATCCCTTAAACAAATCCTGACACTGTGAATGTAATGGTGCCCTTAGATTTTTAATCTAAGAGCTGATTCAAAAGATAAAAATCGATGCTCGAATGTTTACTAAACATACCGTAAAAAATTGTTTAAAATTCCGTTCTAGGCTCTCAGATCCTCAGAATCATCTGGCATCAATTTTCACAAACTCAAAATAATCCCAAATAAATTTTAAAAAAATTATATGTTAAATTCTGGGTCTTTACATTCTCCCCACCTTAGGTATTTTCATCTCCAAAATCTGCAATGGAACTATGAAAACAAATGGGGTTACTGGGCATGTATCTAAGCCTCATGCTCCCATGTGCTATCAAGGAGGTTCATGTGCTGCCACCGAACATGCACTAGAGGAATTGATAACCCATGAAGGGCCCACTCCAATCTATCCTATATCTCCACCGAGAACTCTTCGAACATCTCCCCATCATCAATTTTTATCTCTCCCAAGTCGATAACATGCGATGGATCATGCACATACCTCCTCAACTGTGAAATATGGAAAACAATTTTCACCTGGTGCAGCTGTGGGGGAAGAGCTAGGCAGTATGCCACTTCACCTACTCTACTAAGAATCTAGAAAGTCCCGATGAACTTTGAGGATAGCTTGCTGCCCCAGCGAAATCATTGTAATTTTTGTTGGGGTGAGATCCATAGAAAGACATGGTCTCCCTCTTCGAACTTGAAGGGTCTCTATATCCTATCATCATTATACTTCTGACAACATTGTGCAGTCTTCAACTGCTCTTGGATGACCTAGACCTTCTTAGTGGTATCCAGTACCAATTTTGGACCCATACGTACGGACTCCCCTTGGTCATTATAGCATAGAGGTGATCTACATGGTCGCCCGTACAAGGCTTCAAACAGTGCCATGCCGATGGTGGAATGATATCTATTGTTGTATGCGAACTCCAGCAAGGTAAATTGATCCTCCAAACTGTAGCCAAAATCAAGGATGCTAGCATGGAGCACGTCCTCAAGCGTCCATATGGTCTGCTCCGTATGGTCATCTGTCTGAGGATGAAAGGTGGTGCTCAACCATAGCTGAGTCCTAAATGATCTGGTAATCCCTTCCACAACCGAGATGTAAAATGAGCATCAGGATATAAGATTATTTTCGATGTCATCCTATGATTTCATACAATCTCTTGTATGTAGAGGCATCCCAAACCCTCTACTTAACCCTTCTCTCAGAGGGGAAGAAAGTGGGTTGACTTGGTGAGTCGGTCAATGATCACCTAGATGGAATCATGGCCTCTAGATGTATGTGATATCCCAATAATTAAGCCCATGGAGATGTCACCCCACATCAATTCTAGATCCTAAATTGTCCGAGTAAAGCCTGCTAGAACCTGGTTCTCGGTAGTCACTTGTTGAAAATTGAGGCATTGTGAAACAAACGCCACTACTACTTCTTCATCCCTAGCCACCAGTATTGATGTCGGAGGTCCGGGTACATCTTCTCCCTACTAGGACGTACCACCAAAGGGGATTTTTGGTACTCCCTTAACACCTCCACTCATAGATTCACTGGTACCATGGTGAATCCTATGAAAATAATGATGTTCTCCAAAACCTTAGAAAATACTTCATGAGCCCGTGATGAGGATATATGTGCATGTCAGAACTCAAAGTCAACGTCCCAAAGATATGCCTCCCATACTCACTGAAGTTGTGGGGGAGTAATAGTCATGGATTGGATGTATGCCGCTCCATCACTATTCATGAAGGATAACTGCAATATGGAAAGCTGCTTCGTGGCCTCACTCAGCCACTATAAACCAGACCTCCTGCTAAGTGCATCTACCACCACGTTTCCATTCCTAGGAGTGTAGAGTATCTCAAAGTCATAATCCTATAGGAATTCTAGCCATCACCACTGTCTCAGGATCAGGTCCTTCTGTGAGAAGAAATAATGGAGACTCTTGTGATCAGAGTAGATAGTAAATTGTTCACCCATCAAGTTGCACAACTACATCTTCAAAGAAAATACCACTACTTCTAGCTCTAGGTCATGGTTTGCATAGTTCTGCTCATGATGCCTTAGCTGTTGTCAGCCTTAGGTGATCACCATTCGCTCCTACATTAGGACACATCCCAGTCTTGTCCTGGATGCATCACAATAGACTACACACCCAACACCCTCTTATGGTAGCCTCAAGATGGGAGGAATCCTTAGTCTCCGACTTATCACTGGGAAACTCTACTAGCATTAATATGTCCACAGGAAAGGATGTCCCATGTTTATCATAGCTCACAAGGGTGCTTCTACTCTAGAAATGTCAGGTACGAATCTCCGATAGTACCCATCAAACCCCAGGAAACTCTACAGCTCAGTCAAAATCCTGGGTGGCTCTCAGGGAAGCACTGCCTCTATCATTTCTGGATCAACTACAACTATAGTCTTCGAGATAACATGTCCCAAATGGTAGACATCCCGTGTTCAGAACTGGAACATCATGATCTTGCCATAATGTTGGTGCTCTCAGAGTGTATCTAGAACTTTCTGCAGATGAGTGGAATTCTACTCATCTGATGATGAGTACACCCAGATGTCATCAATAAAGACCACCATGAAGCGATTGAGATAAGGCTAGAAGATCGAGTTCATGATTCCCATGAATAGTGCTGTGGAATTAGTCAGCCAAAAGGAGACACCATGAAATCATAGTGGCCATACTGGCATATGAAGGTCATCCTCAGTACGTCCTCATCTTATACCCTAAGATGATGATAGCCAAATCTGAGGTCTATCTTTGAAAACCACTATTCCCCCTTCAGATGATCGAAGATATCATCAATCCTCGAGAGTAGATACTTGTTCTTCATGGTGACCCAATTCAAGGGCAGTTAGTCCACACAAAGCCTCAAACTCTCGTCTGCCTTCTTGTCGAACAAAATCGTGGATACCCATGGAGAAACATAGGGCCTTATAAACCCATTCCTTTGCAAGTCCTCCAACTATACCCTCAACTCATGAATCTCCGTGGGGGCCATCTGATATAATGGTTATGATATCGATGTCATCCGGGGGTACAACTATATGTAGAAGTTTTCCTCTCTATGAGGAGGTAATCTTAAAAAATCATTAGGAAAGACATCAGCATTCTAGTTTTGCACTACAGGATAACTCAGACTCCTCTCGTCAACTATTTAGAGGCTAAGGTTATACAACTGATGAGTGATCGGCTGCACACTCCACTAAGAAAGTCCATCCTGAACTACAAAGGCTCCCTTGACACCGGTGAACAAAAAAAATGGTCCCATCCTCATGGTCACAGCTCACTTTAATCCTAAAATAGTTGATCTGAGCATGAACCATGGATAACCAGTCCATACCAAAGAAGACATCGTAAGGCCTCAACACTTCTACTAGAAGATCCCAACTAAATCTGTCTCCTCCTAGAGTAATCTCACACTACAGGAACTAGTGCGTAATCTTCGAATCCGTTATTATAGAAGTCTCTAAATGTAAGGTTCAAGTCAACAGCTCCATCAGAATCTTCGTGCTCCGAATGAGTATCATTGCTATGAAAGAGTGACTTGCACCGGTTTCTATAAAAACTACAACTAGGGTGGAGTGGACATAGATTGTACCTCAAATCATCTTTGGAGTGCCATGGTCATAGTCTACAGTTTCTTGAATCTGAGCTCATCCTTTTACTCCTACTCTATATGGTTGGGTGGACAACATGGGAGAGGTGGTGGTAGAACCTCAAATCACCGCCCACCGCCTATTGTACGACCATCTCCTCTACCACATTCTCCACCCTACAGACCACCTCACTTGAACCTATGTTGCTATCTCTATGGTCCCTCAACCATATTTTGATCATCCATGTGGGGAGTCAGACATTCACGAGCCATGCCCCCAGGTTCGCCGCCGGAGTAATAGACATTAGTCTTCAGATAACCTCTAATGTCTCGTGAGCTCTGCACCTCTGAACCTGCATCCTGGGGTCATCTTCAAGAATTTTTGGCCCTCTTGAACCTATATTTATTCTTCCTATTTTCTGCTATAAATGAATCAACTATCCATCATCTTGTGGTGGCTCTCACCATCAATTCCTTCTTATCTAGGAAGCTCTCCAACAATAGAGCTCGTTCAAGAACTCCAACATGCGTCAATATGTTGAGTGATATCATTGATGCACTAATATCCCATCAGAGACCCTTCTCAAAGGACTTGGGCCTGAAGAAAGGGTCTTTTACCATGTCAATGGAGTAATGTGAGAGGTCAGTGAATCTCACTGAGTACTGGGCCACTATCAGGCTACCATGTTGTAAGTGTTGAAGCTCTTAAATACGCAGAGAGCATAAATTTTTCGGTACGAACTTTGTCCTAGAAAGGCTCTCGAAGCACAACAAAGGGAGTGTATACTCTCCATGTTTCTGGAGCATCTGGATCCCCCATCTCCTTGTTGCTCCATAGAAGAGGCCAACATCTAGGATCACCGTCTGCTCTGCTGGTGTCTTGACCAAACAAAAAATCTATGACACAACCTCCATCCAACCTCAGCTGCATACAGGTCTGTCTTGCCTCGAAAACATAGAGGAAATTGTCTCTGGAACTCTTGAAACAAAATCAGTCAATGTTCATGATCTACTGGTAGGTCTGGTGTCATCTTCTTCCATATGGGTAGTGGTGTTGCTGGTACACCACCCGAAGGTGCTACCGCCAAAAGAGGGCCTATCACCAACGCCTCATCGCTCGGTGGGCCATCATCATGATATCCCACTAGAATCCTGGATGGATGTCTATGTGGATATATCCTATAAAGAAATAGGTGTTTGAGGATCAATAATTCATACTTGGTGAGCTGACTCAAAATAGATAAAAGGCATAACAATTCAAAAACACATGATATTTTTGTTTTTGTGTATCGAGTCAGAAATCAGAACTCAAGGTCATGTTGTATGGATACGTTGGCCGCCGCACCAACACTATACTCCCAATACTAAAAACCATACTCAAAACAATTAACACTATTGAAACATTGAAAATATCAGAGTCTTTTTTATTCTATGGGTCTAACTTTTTTGATATCGCTTTATCACGACCCAGCCACCGGGGCCCATTATGTGACTATCCTAAGCCCGCCTTCCATAGGCCAAGGGTTGGAAACTAGAATTAAAAAGGAATATCCCTAAAACTGGAAGTCATTTCCTTTAAACCTTTACAAATTAGGACTAGGTACACAAAAAAATTAAATCATGTAGTAAAACAGATGAAGTAAAAGTTTGAATTGAAAGTAAGGGGACAATATACAAGCCCAACTAAAATAGATAATACAATAGAAAAAGAAAACAACTCATCAGATCATAAACCAATGATCCAAACTGATGAGTAGGAACAACACGTCACTGCGGCTCTCTAAGTCAATCTGTCACCTCTTTGAACCTTCTGATCCTAACTCCCAATCCTCGGTCAAAGATGACTATCTTCTGTATAAGACACAACAAGGTTCGGGAAAATCCCGTGCTAGGGTGAGTATAAAAATACCTAGTAGTGACCCTGAGACCCCAGATGGTCTCTCAGAATTTCACAAAGGAAAAACCATAAAGCATGATCTCAATCACATAACAAAAGGAAAGACTCAACTCAAACTAGGTATAAAAAGTAATGAATATGAATAATGATGATTAGTCATATAGAAAGATCATATTATTCTATTGAGAGAATATTTCTACTATACTTCACAGGGATGCTATGTGCTGACCCATAGAGGATCGCTAGGTGCTGACCCACAGAGGATCGCTAGGTAGTGACCCACAAAGGATCACTAGGTGCTGACCCGTAGAGGATCGCAAGGTACTGACCCACAGAGGATTTCTAGGTGCTGACCCAATGAGGATCGCTAGGTGATGACCCATGGAGGATCCCAAGGTGAAGACCCAAAGAGGGTTGCAAGGTGCTGACCCACTAATATGATTACTATTCTTTCATCACATCACAGTAAGGAACATGATTCCTTCACTTAGTACGCTTATTTCTGGAGGATCATCTCCATAAGCCATCAGTTGTTTTTCAACCACCACAAAGTCCAAATAAAAGGTATCCCAATGAACCTCTATGTCATAAGGGTTCCAACTCAATAGACAGTGCATCAAATAAATTCTCGGTCAGTATGTCATAGGCATTTTAGTGTCGTAGGTCCTGTTGGATTCGAGTCAGAACCAACCCAGACATACTCCAACATTATCCAAAACCCAAGTGAAGTATTTCAAAATGACTTCCTTATCCTAAAGCTTCAAGATCCATAGGCTTTTCATCAAATGGACGATTGGTTTAAGAGATAGAGCCCTTTAAGTAAAAATAGGCCGTAAGTGGTTCCGGGTTCGGTCCGACCCGGTCAGACCGACCCTACCCTGCCCACTGGGCCACAAGAATGGCCTGGCCATCCCGGATGGGTGAGCCCCTTCGGGCCGCTGGACTTACCAAGACCACAGGCTAGGCACGGCCCGCTAGCTAGGCGTGGGGGTCGGCTACCCTCCCGAACGGCTCAGTCATTCGGGCTCTTCCATTAGTGGTGCCAATTTCCACCGCTCCACCTAGCCAGTCCGCGTGGACTGGTCATCTGCGGGACCCAAATGGTGCGGGTCCACCCTCTTCCATGGGTTAGAGCCATGACCCTTCTACGTGGTGCACCGCCACTATCAATGCCATCGGTGAAGGCCGAACACCCCCTTAGTCCATAGCGGTGCCTTCGGGCGCTGCCACCAATCTCTCACAGCCGACAAGAGTCAGTGGTCACCACCGGTCACTGGTGCCGCCACACCGATGGTGCTTCCATGGGCCATCGGTGAAGCCCCGAAGGTCTGATTTTCTTCTTGACTACCCTGACGGGACATTCAGGATGTTGCCACTATTGTGTGGACCCAGGTTTCATCTTTCCACCGTATTGGTCGGTTACCCACAATGAGAGCAATCAAGAAACTTTGGAGGAGGGAATCAGTCTTGTTTTGTTTGGCCGGCACCCTCCATGTTAGCATTATAACATGGAAAGGGGTTCAACATCATCAAGAGTAGAAGAAACATATAACACTTAGAAATAATTCAAGACAAACCCCTACAAGGAATTCATTGGAAGACGATGCAGATGTGGGAGAACAATCCACATTCGTTAGCACTCATCGTCACCCATCGTTTTCTAGTTTGAATTTCTCAAACGGTTGTTGAAGCTCCATTATACATTGGTTGAAGGCCTCTCCGGCACTTCATCAGAGGTTCCTCTTGGGAGTCACCAAAAACCATTCCCGTGATTTGAATAAATAGATATTAATCTCTCACATTTTGTTTAACAATATGATTCATTAAGTAATTGTAATCAATGAGTAAATTAAACACATAATCATTGTCATTACAATACCATGAAATGAGATGTTTAAGTCTTTAAAAGTCTCTCATTAAAATTATGAAATTTCTATATAGTCCCACCGCCATTGCTCAATGGTTGCAAAAATAAAATAAAATTTCCTTTAGTTATTTTATTATTATTTTTACAAAGACTAAAAATTAACTTTTTCGTACAACTTTTTTCAAACAAATTTATGATCCCTTAAAGTGAATCACAGTGTTGTGAATTCAATGGTGCCCTCAAATTTTTAATCTGATCACAGGTTCAAAAGATAGAAATCACCGCTTTCACTTTTACTGAACGTACTTTAAAAAAAGTTCCAAAATCCATTTCTAGCTCTCCAGGCCTCGGGAACATGTGCTCTCAATTTTCACCGACTCGTAATAATACCAAATAATTTTAAAATAATTATATGGAATATTCTAGGTCTTTAAAAATTTCCATCTCAATGAGAGAATTTATTTTAATATAAGGTTAATTCACAATGTTTAATACTCTAAGTTTATTTTAAGATCCATTCCTTTTGATAGAATTTCATTTATAGATTTTTAAGGGATGGCCTAACTAGTCACATAGATGATTTTTTTGATCGTTAGAACAATGTTCCTTTTAATGTCCTATTTCATACATTTGAATCATACATGGGAATTTATTATTATTAATGGATTTATAATACAATGGTTATCCTATCATACACTATCAACACATTATTTTCTAGTCTCACCATAATTCTAACACTTCTAAAATGAATAACCATAAATACCAATTATGTGTAGATGTTTCAATATTTTTCATATGCTATCTTTCAAAAAATCACTTCTACTATGATAGAATAATATAATTATTCAATATAATAAGTCTCCGCCAACCAAATAACTACATATTTGGGTCATGGGTGAAGAATTACATAATAAAATTTGATCTTTAATGATTCATTAGAAACTCTGATCACCTGTAAAAAGAACTAGTATAGAAAAATAGTCAGTACACTCTATCATTCTTTGATCATTATTCTAGAGACCTAGAGATTCCTTTGATATATCAACCATTAATTCCCCATGATAATACAATGAAATGAAAAAATTTCCTGAAATATTTATATTATTTTTCCTTATTTAGAAGTGATTAAATGATAACCCCCATTATTCCTGACTTAGTCCCTTGTAGAAGAATTCACATTAGATATTTTAAGAGGCTATAAAAATTCATAGACACATTTGATCAAATAAAACAACTCTATTAACTCTAAAGGACCTTTTAAAGAATTTAAAATTGGTATGTTTATCTTTACAAATCATTAAACATTCTCCATAGATCATGATGAATCCTTATATACAAATCTATTCAGAATCTGAATAGGGAAAGTAAGTATAAATAGCACATATATACCATTAAAATGACTATATAATAAAAAATACTTTGGAAAATAACCTCTGAAATTTACTAAAACCAATCAAGGAGGTATATTTTATATTAAAACAATGTATGGAACTTGATAATGAAATTCCCTAATATACAAAATATAATAAATAAGATATATTTCATCACACCCACATTAGAATTTCATTAAAATCTCATTTATAAAAAAATAATGATATCTTATAAATTAATATAATAAACCATTCATATGATAAAACCCACCAAAATAGGTTATGTAAAAAGTTATGTAAACCCAATTTTTACATTAAAATGATTTTATAAATGTCGATTAATTTTTTTAAATATCATCATGGATATATTGATGTTACTTTATAATAATTATAAAACTCAAGAAATTGGAATTGTAAATAAATGAAACATCAAAACAATAGTATAATTTAAAATCATTCTTTAATAAATTCATGAATTTTCAGAAAGGCACATTATAAAAAAATATATATTTTGAAAAGTAACCGCCATGGTGTAGTTATAAAACAACAAATATGACATAATAAAACAACACTAATACTTTGATAAATTCTATTCAAGTTATCTGAAATAAATAATGAACAATAATAAATTTAATTTGAATTCATAAAAATATTATAAAAATTAGGAGAGTTTTTAATAGTATATGTTTTTATTTCATGGTTTCACAAAATATGTATCATCAATGAAAATCCATAATAGATTCTTCTGGAACTAAATTCATGGTGTGTCCATGTTTTAGAACTTGTGATTGGTAATTCAATGCCCTTTATTTTCCCAATTTTCACTAAAAACATCCATATTTCCCAAAATAAAATACATTATATCCTTATAAAACATAAGAAAAATAATTCAAATAAAAAAACAAAAAAACATTTGAATAAAAATCCTCAATACAAATAAAAAATTGAAAAATCCATGGAATCTCAAGGTTCAAAAATAAAAGTATGGGATAGAAACTTCTTCATAAACTTTTCCTTAAGTCCCAGTGATACTATCTCTTGATTACCCAAACCACTTAAATGAGAAATTGGATCTTATAAAAATTTTGGGGAAGCATACATAGTTTTATGATCACATCACTTGAGAATCCAACCATAAGGCCCAAACGGTATTCCTAATCTCTATATACTTGAGACAGGTTCTAAGTCTATCATAAACTCACTTTGTATATGATTTCTCATTTTAAAAATATAAAATTACGAATAATATTCCCACATATAATTCATTATGAATATTCATACACTGACCAGTCATTATAATCCATCAAATATTTTTCCATTATAAACAAATAAATGAGGTGTAAACATATAAAAAAGATAAAACATCTCATAATATAATTATAATAAAAATATAATAATGTTTTTAAATGATTACTCAAAATATCAAAAAGATCAAAATGAATTAGAAGACTAAATTATCAATTAAAAATACACAGAAAAATAATATATGAGCCTAAAATAACCAAAAAAATTTGTGTGGACCAAGGTCACCACTAAATCCAATCATCATAAATATTCAAAAATGTTAACGTAACAATACTAAACAAAGATTTCATGAAATATTTACCAACACAAAACATTACAAGACTACATATTCACCAATGTGTATATAGTGGGCATGAGCATATTTCTAAGAGGAACACTCCAATAATTAATGACATTTATTTTGTAATAGAAAAAGTATATTGAAGTTTTAAACAAAATTTAACAAATACCATTTAATAAGAATATTTCATGAAAATAATAACATATATTTCTCAAATTATGAAAACAAATACAACACATTTACATGAGTGAATGTAGTTAGGTATGTAGTTTTCAAAAATCATTGTTAGTAAATATAGAAATAATATTTATTTATGAATATGGTAATAAAAAATAAATTCCCTTTTTCCTTACTTCCCAAAATATTTTATAATTTATTTGACACATGCCCAAAATAATGAAATGAGAAAGCACAAAAATAAATATCATAATAAGTTACTATAAATGTGATTAAAAAGGTGAAAATATAAAACTGATTTATTTTATGACTCTTGAATATGTAAACATCATCTAGTAGGATCCCTAGTGTAAAAAATAATGTCACCAAAAATATCATGGATTGTAATGAATTATAATAGAACCAACATGGGAATAAATATTTTTAAAACATTAATCATAGTCCATAATAATCATATAATAATAAATTTCTCATAATACGAGTCATGGATATAACCCAATGTAATAAATAGAGAACATTATACAAGATCTTGTTGAATAATTTGTCCCCTGTAACGAATTACTAACAAAATAACCTTGTGAAATACTCTCAACTGGCGAATCTAATTAATAAATTCCATGCCAAGGAATACAAAGATTGAGGGGATACTAGTTATCAAATATTATTAACTTGTATAACATTATAACCTTGAATTCAAACTTAGTTACCCAGTGATCTCATTTAATTTGTTGATGATGGTGAAAATTCTAATCGTTGTAAAAAATATATATTATCACTCCAGCATATCATGTAATATCACATCTCACATATGAACATCCTTCAATGAAACGACCTTTTTTATAATGATATACAATGATAAATAAATTATATCACACAATATAATTACTCATATAATCCATAAAATAATTGATAAATGACATTAATGAATTTTAACACATAATGTAAACTATTTTTCAATTTTTCTGAAAAAGTATATAATTTCCACATAAATATAAAATCCATCAAATCATTATTTTAATATCTTTATAAAATAAAAATATAAATAGAAAATATCATTTAAATAAAAATATAACTCAAACATTATATTTATAATGATCGTGTCTAATAAATATAATAATATAATTCAATAACATTTTTTACTATTGAACACACCATTATTTTTTTAAAAAACTAGAAATCCTGAAATATCCTTTTCAAAATTATATACACATATGAACAAAATTTTACACTCAAATACTTTTATAAAATAGAAAAAATACATTATTTTGAATACCTAGAGTTCATGATATATTATATATGAGTTAATGAATCAAATTCCATAGATAAATCACATTATATTAAATATCATGAATTGAATTCAACGAATCCATTTGTAATTTTAGAAAAAATTATATATATATTAATATTTTATATGATAAATGAGTTTAGAGATATTAAATTTCAAATTTTATGAAATATATATATAATTAAATAAAAAATCCTACCACAATCAATGAAAAAAATTTACTTCAATAAATGATGCATGAATATGATTAGAGAGGATATTAACACCACATAAAAATTAAAAAACCCATCATTTAGATAAGGTAAATATATGTGATTAGTGATTAATAGATGTTTAGAGTAAGGAAAAGGATGAATACGAGATTTGAATTATTGGAGGAGAAGATAAAAAGTATACAATATGGGATTAGCTTCATGGAACACATTGAAATCAAGATGAGATCACGGTGTAACTAGGCAGGAGGAGAGGGGAGTCAAATTATAATACCTTAGAAGTCCCGTAATTGATGAAGGAAATAAATTGAATGGTTAATTACCCCAAACCATGGTGTATATATTGATTATAATTATATAATTTCCATCAAAATCACATATTCACTAAATGAGAATCGATAGAAAACAACAAGTAAGATCCTTTCCTTGTATATAAGCTACCAACCATGTAAATTATAGACCATATATTTAATATATTCAAATAAAAAAATATTTATTATTATCTCACAATTTAAAGGGGAGACTGAGAGTGAGATTTAGGTATTAGAGATAATCTCATATTTTGAAATATCAATAGAATAAGAGCAAGTATATTTTCAGGATATAGGTCACCTAATTTAATAAATTTAAATCATTGAATAACTAAGGACCGAATGTACAAATAATTTAATAAATAATTAATGTGTAATGATTCTATAGTGAAAAATTTTATAATATATATTATTTGTTATATGTATACCTTTCAATCAATAAAAATTTTAATTCTTATTATAATTAATGTTAATTATTTTTTAAATACATCATCATATGAGGCTATAATATTAAACAATATAACTAATATAGAACCCAAATAACAAACTTGTGTATAATAATGACATAAATTTCATATATTAAGTATTCATATCTCACTAATATATATAGTATTTATTAAATAATTTGATACATATATTAATAAAACATTCATTCCATCATTCTATTTCATTAAATAGATATAATCCTTATATATAACTCACATGAATTTATATCATGTATAATTGTTTTAGAAACTATAAAAAAATGTTTTGAAAAATACCTATAATTATTTGAATAATCTATCTTACAAACTCTCTCAATTTTGCGAATAATGTTGGACATAAAAAATTCACTTTCACATAGCCTTATGTATGCCCATAAGTTCCTTTATATCTTTGGAAAGGATAATTAATTCATAGTTTAGAGTCACAAGAAAATAGTTTACCCTATGAAATGGTATTTTATTATGATTTTTTCCAAAGAATTTGATATGTTCTTTATCGAACCCATTTATCATTATATAAAAGTACCCAATATAAATTTTCATGCATATTTCATATTAATACAATCATTTTTTATTGGATATCATTTTTAGTAATTTTATATGAAACAAGTAAACCTTATATTAAAAAACATATCCATTACATATTCTCTCAGTTAAATTAGGAAATAATACTGATAATATTACATGTAACTAATCCTGGGTATATTATCTCAACATATGTTACTCAACTATGTACATTATTATAGATACCAAATATATCTCATTCTTGATCTCAAATATGATTCCCACTATAATAGAGGAAACCACATAGTTATGTAATATCATGAATATGAAAAATACCATACTCAACCACCATTGATTAGACCATCCATGATTTTATATATAATAATTGTATCACACTATCAAGGTATACTAGTAGGGAAACATGTTAGCTTCTTACATTGGTTATTATAATGAAATACACAAAACATATATACGAAAAGAAATATCTATTAAATTCTATATGGTATTCTCATGTGGCTTACTTTATGAAATAACTCACACTTGTATCACAATAGAAAACTATGTATCTCCATATGATATACTATTTTAAAATATATTAATATATTTTCCCAAAATATATATTTCCATGATAATAATTTATTAGGTAAAACTAGTAGGATTATCTTTGAGCGTTTATTTTCCATTATACTTTCATGTTCAAAATATAGTTTTCCCCATAACCATGTCTTCATATGTGAAAAAGAGAAATTTTTTCTAATGAATCGCATGTGAGAAGGTGACATATGACATGACATGGTATCATATTTGTAGGAGTTTTGTATTTGTCCTACTATACATTTATTTTATTGATTTTGGGTTGGGAACATTAGATGGAGGGTGTGGAAAGGGGGTATCATTCTTTATGATGGAATGGAGAGGAATGTAGTGTTAAAAATTTACCTATATGGATGAAAATAAAGATATAGATGATATAATTGATGTTGACAATGAAAAAAATGTGATTTTTTGTTTGTTTATGATTCAATTTTCCATATTAATTAGAAGAAATATATGATATACACATATAGAAGCATAAAAACATGGGAAAATGTTTCATGATGAACAATTTACAATAATGTGGATCCGAAAAGGATAGGGTCTCTCAACCACATGAAATTATTATACAGGGAGGAGGTGGATTTGAATCCTTCATGTTAATATATATATATATATATATATAATATGTATTAAAGGAAATAATGGTCATAACCTAAATTTTAAAAAATGTATCAAACATGAATAAATATTATCAACTATATGAAATTTATAAATACATGAAACATTTATATATTAAAATGTTTTTTCATAATATTAATAATATTTATTAATGAATAAAAAATAATAGGCACTTTTAGAATTTTTTTAAAAAAAATTAATAGAAAATGATTGAAAATATTTCATTCACCTCATTACTATAAGAATTAACAAAGAATATGTGAAATCACATATAACATATTCAATGCTTTTAAATTTTAAAATAAAAAATCATTCTATTTTTTTACCTATAGGAAACATTTGGGTGATAGTATCATTAAAGCTTTTTTTTAGATTTAATAGTAATGTTATATATTTTTCTATTATGTAGAACAACATTCTGATAAACAATAAATTCTAAATTTAAATAATTTCCTTCCTCCAATTTATTGTACTATATTTTTTATAATCAATAATAATGAAAATGTATTCTAACATACTGTTTTCTCATCTATGTAAAAAAGAAAACTTAAAATTGAGACATTTTATCAAAATATACTCATATATTTTTTAAAATTTTTCTTATTAGTATCTGAGTTTTTATATTAAATGTTTTAATAAAATCTCATAATTATAAACTTTATAAATTAATAATTTAAATAAATTTTGTTGTAACATGAGTCAAAAAAATTTTCACAACATCTAGTGAAATTGAATCGTCCTTCTCTTAGAAACCTTTCTTACTTATTAGAGTTAAATTTCATAAGTACCAATTTCCCTTAATAGTTTGATTAAAGGTATATTATTTATTTAATAATAAAAATACATCAAGACACAAACCCATTGTAATTTTATATAATATTAAATGGATCCATAAGTATATTAGGAATATGAAATAATAAGAATTTATTATTATTTCGATTGATATTAGACATAAAATATAGACTTTCTAGTTCTATATACTTATAAATGTAAAACTGGTAGATTCCTAATACATATCTTATATGTTTCCTTTTATATTACTTTATATAGAGAATAGTTTTGTGTAAACACTTATGAAGGACTTAATATTCATAGTATAAAACTATTCCCCTATTTAAAATGGTTATTGAACTATAATCTCAAGTAATATGTATCTCAATATAATCAATGTATCAAAATTAATATATAAAAAACATATATTTTCTTTTTATCCCCATAAAAATTTCATGGTTTAAAAATATCAAATTTATATTTTCTATTATTCTCATTAAACAACATCAGTCAAAATAAATTAGGTAAATATATGTTTTCCCATTATCTCTTTTACTAAATTTATCTTTATTCGTGTTTCATAAAAAATCAATTAATAGATAAAATGATATACTCAAAATTATCCTACCAATCCATCTCATAGAATCATTCTCTATGGAATCTATTTATTTTACATGAAAAAAAAATTCACAATGAGGTATAGTTAAAGTTAATATAATTTAATTTATTATTATAATTTTTTTTATATATTACATTATTTATATATATAATTAATAATTTTGTAATCATAAGTTTAATATCATAAATTATTTCTTTAAAATAAAAAAATCATGTTGGTTAACATGAAATAAATTTCCTTCATATTTAATAAATATTAGAAATAATCATTTTTATTTATTATAGACATATAGTAATATATATTTTTTAAAATATAAAACCAATACATAAAGTAGATATAGTTAACATTTATAAAATTTCAATGAATCAATCATAGAATTATTTAAATGAAGAAAATTTAAATATACCTTATTCAATTATAATCTATAAAAATATTTATTTAAATCTATTCATATGATTAATATAAATTTTTTATCATATAATAATGAGTCAGAATTTGAGAATTTAATTTTTATAAAATTCTACTCCATTTATTTATAATTATTTATTCATTGTTGACCACATTTCTCAAATTTTTATACGAATGAATGAAACTAATTTCATTAAACCTATCAATAAGTTTATATTATATTGATAAATTAATTTGGGTTTAAATAATATTATAATATATTTTGCAGTAGAGTATCATGATTTATATATATTCAATTAGAAATTTTATAAAATATACTCTCAGAAATGTGATAGGATATATTATTTTTTAGGCTTTTCTGCATGTATCATACATTCATCCTCTAAGGTAATGGATTTTCCCCATGATTCTTATAGTCTAATATTTTCATACTATGAAACAAACCCCAAACCTATAAACTGAGTCACCAATTCTCACAAATGATATTTGTATTATTTTCAATCAACCTAATCATATCATAGAGCTCTAGTGAACCTTTTTAATCCTTATTTGTTTCTGAATTAAAATTTCAAATTTATTTAGGATGAAGTATCATGAATCCATAAATATGTCCAAGATTATATTCCATTTATCATAACATTTTATTTGGATATAATTTTATGGGTTCTCTTATATGTAGTGTTAATATAGTTTCCACTTATACTTGTTCCGTTAACATGATCTATCACTTTATTGTTTGTTTGTTCTTTTTCTATACAATTTCATGGATTAATGGACTTTATTACTATTTACTTCATCTAAAATCATTTGTTCATTGTTTTTTGTATTTATAGATTTTCATAGTAAGGAAGTTGTGGATTTTGATGTTAGTTTTTAGGGTTTGAAAACCATTATAATTTAATTACCCTGACCCCAATAGATCAGAACTAGTGTCTACATTCACAAATTTTGACTAGATACAAGGAATTACATCCCAAAGTACTGAATATGTTAGTACTCTTTGTAAACCAGATACATAATTTAATTTTACATTCATTTGAAAACATAACATACACCAAGATTCTTCCTTGATAAAACCATTATTACACTTATAATATCCCTATAAATTAGTCAAAAAACTATCATCTTATTCCGGGGAAATAAAACATAAGAAATATATGAGGTCAAACACTCAGTAAGGGTACGCATATATTGTAATATATCATGAATAAATAATCATAATCAGTATGTTAATGTCAATGAAATAAACACATAATATTTAAATATAAATTTGAACATAATATTGAAGGAATACATGATTATAAAATAAACCCATCTAAATAATCTCATAAACATAAACTTTTCCTTGTATATTATCTATAATATAATAAAAACATGGAATTAAATCAATAATATTATAATATGTAAATGAATAATTTGATAAATCTAAAACAAAATTTCATGTCTTCTCACAAAAAAGATTATTTTTTTTGGTAAAAACGTATATATTTGGTCAAAATGTTTTTTCTAATGAGATAAGTTGATGAAACGATTGAATATCTAAAACTGGACCCCACTAGTAACATAATAAATCCAATTCATTCCTTATATGAATTGTGTGAATCAAACTCAACATAATCATTCATATTGAA
Organism: Viscum album; assembly: GCA_963277665.1. NCBI lineage: Eukaryota > Viridiplantae > Streptophyta > Magnoliopsida > Santalales > Viscaceae > Viscum > Viscum album. The sequence goes on from OY728141.1 coordinate 1,332,067,593, forward strand.
ATATTTATATATGAAATGTTAATACTAATCTCAATCAAGTAAACATTATCATCAATAATTTTGAGTAATATGGTGAAGGTTAAAAAAAGTATACATCTTTAGTCAAACAGATTGCATACAACCCAAAGAAATAATAAATTTTATATCAACACAACATATCCCTAGTGTATCATAATTAAAATGATGTGTTGATTCCGTTTATCAATTTAAATTTAATAAGAATGATATTAATTTTTTTATGAAGATAACATTTTCACCCTAATTTTTTTTTAAAGTAGGAAAAATATTTTTCTTATAATTTTCCTTTAAAATACCAATTTTAATCATGTAAACTATTTATTAAAACATTGAGTTTTCATGAATAAATAAAATTTTGTTTATTTCATACACATTAGAATAAAGATTAATTAAATATTTTAATATAAAATACTAATGGTAATTTTTTGGAAAATTACAGGAATATTGTTTAACTTTTTTAGAAAAAAATTTACAAATTAGTAAAAAATTTATTAATAAATCAATTTTTAATTGATAAAGATACTTTTTACAAAATTCATTGAAATCATGGTTTTTGAAATAAAAAAATTTCCACTAAAGAGAGAAATGAAGTCAGATTTTCATAAATGCATTTTAATAATCATTTTAGGTACCAATGAATGTATAAATAGAGAAATTACTTGAAAAGTTCATGAATAACTAAAGGATAATGAAATGTATTTAGTTTATTATTGAAAAATTAAATAATTCCCCAAAAGTTGTCTTAAATAGAAACATTTCTGAAAACTGATGAGATTATCAAATAAAATCTTACCACATTGGTAACATTGGAATCAAAATATCCATGATAGAAATAGTATAAAATGAAAAAAATCATTAAAATTAAGATAATGGGATTCATGAAATAACATCTAAAAGGTAAATTATATACAATTCACAAAAAATAAGTGTTTAATATAGCATATGTGTCATATAAGTAAAATTGAGACAATAAACCCTTACCTCATTTTTTACTTCATTTGTTTTTGTCCAGGCATCATTTATAATAAATGTATGTTTATTATAAATCTATTAAGAATCCATAATCATATAATTCATACAATATATTATTTTATCATATTTTTTTAACACTTGTTTAATAGCAAATATTTTTTTTATTTTCAGAAATATGATCACCTGCCAAAAAATTGGGGCCCTTTATTAAAATAACAACCAAAGATCAAACAAGTATAAAATAAGGAAAATTACATCTATCCCTATGAAAAAGAAAGACAAAAACTGATGGTAGATGATCAAACCAAATGATATTTTTCCTATGAGCACCTTTGTTAGAATTATTTTTAACTGAAGAATTTCCCTCCTAGAAGACATGACATATGATATAGTAAATAGATGAAAGAATATTCAAACTATTAATCCATTGATTAGAAATCCACCATAGAATATGAGAAGATGCAGATATGATAGTGTGGAAAATAATAGTGGAATCACACTCCAAAAAAATCATGTTCATACCTCTCTGTTTAGCTTGATCCATAGAAATGATAACACTAAGCATCTTAGCTTTTAAATATGATAAAATTCCACAATATCCATAAAAACGGCCATCCATATCACCCAGACTATTATGGAACACAACCCCAAAACTTGAAGGTCCTTGGTTACCTCTTGAAGCACCATTAGTGTTGATCTTAGTCTAGAAAAAAATAATGAGGTTTCAATAAGACCTCCATAGAACCCATTGGAGGCTTGAAATTTCCACTAATCGTGATACATCTAAGAACATATATGTCTTGTATTGAATTCAAATAAAAGACTTTCTGAGGGTCATTAACATTCCAAAGAGCAGCAATAATTACAGTAATATTTTCCTGTGATTTGAAGACAAAAACATGGTGGAGACACCTGTTCCTCAACATCCAAATAATTTTGACCAATTCCATAGCAGAAACTAAGAAAATCATCAATATAAAGGGAGAAAGTGTAGGCATAACAGACCTGCTATGAAGTCTGGATATGAAATATAATGCAGCTAGTGGACTTAAAATATTATTTAAGAGATTTTTTTAAAATAGTTGAAGCTATTACACAACTCATGAAAAGGTGATCCAATTCTTCATGATGCTGATGACAGAGGATGCATACTGACCATGAAGAGATTCCATGATCTTGAACAGAATTATCAGTGGACAATTTTCAATGCATAAGCCTCCAAAGCAGATTAAACCAAGAGGGAGGAAGAATGTTCCTTATCAAATTTCCTATCTATTTAAGACCCAAATTTTGAGAACTGGTATGAGAATAAATTGCATAGAGGATAGAAAAGCAGAAACGTTTGACTCTCAGATGAAGAAATCACCAAAAGAAGAAAAATAATAATCATTGACATCCTTTTTAATATGATCAGGAAAAACATCCATATCTATAATATGATCTTTTATTGAAATTTCAAGGTGAATGTTAGCAACATCCTAGATAAAAGGATCCAAGAGAAGAGAACCAATCAAATTAGACCTCTAGAACTGAAGTGAGTATTCCCTATAGATAGACCAATGTTCATTTATATCAATGAGAGAAAAAGTGGATTTGAGGTAAGGCCAAACCGAGGTGTCCAAATGGGTAAATAACCCATATTTGAACTTTCATAGGAACCTAGATCTCAAAAAATAAGTAGCTTCAAAATTTTCATTTACAAGATATCAAACAAACGAATATTGTTGGAATTTAATAAATAAAATGATATTTTTAATTCCAAGTACCACCATATTAAATGGTTTGCAACAATATTTCCAAGACACAGTAACTAATCTTCTTTCCAAATTGCTAACAGTTTAGATTATGTTCTTAATAGACACATTAATTGATTTTATAAGCAATTCAATCCATTTATAAACCCGTAAAAGTGTAGAAAAATTTATATATAATAATATCCTTGTCCAGGAAAACACGACCTACCATGGAGAGTGATTTTAATTTCCAAGATGATAATTAATTTTTGATCTGACAAAAAAATTCAGAGAAGAAACAATCCTTTGAACTACCCCAAAACATAGGCACACCATGATAGGTGAAATGAATAATTCCTTCTCTAATACCCATGTGATTTATAATATCAACTTTTCGAACATAGGAGGTATTTTTACCATATAACATGATGACAAAAGACCTGATCATATTGAAAAGGGGTGTTCTTGATATTTTTATTGTTTCTCTTGTCCCCTTGAGCGAATAAAATAAGATCATCATCAATAAATAATATGTGTGGGAGCATAAAGACATCTACCTGCACCAACGGCCTTTAACATTCCATTAGTAGCCATGATGGAATGTAATCTACTAAGACAGTCTTTAGAGATGGAGAAGATAATTGCCGAGAGGGGATCACCCTATCTTACTCCTATGGAACAAGAGAAATAACCTTCTAGATATCTATTCACAATAAAAAATCACAATCATATTCAAAAATATTATTCATAAAAATAATTTCAGTATCTTCAAAACCAAACATGGGAATTATTTTGAAGATATAGTCCCAATCCATCATGTCATGATCCTTTTTAATATCATGTTTGAGATAAATATTCTTTCCTTGGATAGGCTTTTTGATAATATTGACACACTCTGACGAAGAAATGATACTTTCTTGGATGGACCTCCCTTTGATAAAGCCAGATTGATTATATGAAATAATTTTACTAGAGATAGGCACCAATCTACTAGCAAGAGTTTTTGTATTAACTTTGAATAGAGTATTGATTAAATCTACATGCCTAAAAAGGTGGATCTCATTTGAATTATCCTTCTCTAGTATTAAGGCATGGAATTGAGCATTTAAGACTTGAGGAAGTTGTACTCCTCTAAAAACTAAATGAAAAGATTGAAAACATCATCATGAATAATATCCCAGTAGGTATGAAAAAAATGATTTCTAAATCCATCAGGACCTGGGAAACTGTCAAACTTGAGATGAAACACTGTAGCCTTAATCTCTAGTCCAAGGTAATGGAAATGCATCTCGAATTATCCCCCTGATTAACATGATTTTGAATAACACCATCTACATGATCAGCAATAATGTTTTAATAATTAAATAGGCCTTTAAAATAAGAAGTAATATGCTCATAAAGATCTTATCTATTATCAAAAATTTATCTCTACTCATAAGAAAAGAAATTGGTTGAGTGATTTTCCTAAGTCATTGGGGAGAGTTAAAAAACATAGAATTATTATCCCCATCCTTGATCTAGTTATCCTAGAAAGTAGATTTTTCATGTAATCATTAATATAGAGGAGGTTATTGAGTTTAAGAGTCAAATACACTTCCAACAAGATACTACCAGGGAAATCATCATGAGTACACTACTACTGAAAACTCTGAAGGGAGGTTTTAGGATTGAATATATCATTATCATGGTGAATAAACCAATCTTTGGCCAAATTTTGAGATTAACCCTGCATGTCTTTTATTTGAGGATACAAGAGAAAAAATTACTCCTACAACACACTGAGCCCCAAGTATCGCTAACAAGACTATCAAAATCAAGATGTAAGATTCAAGTTTTATTGAATCTTAAGAGAAAGTGAGGATTATAACCTTTATAGTTAAGATCAACCATGATAGAGTGATGATAAAATTTGAGCCGAGAAAAAATTCATCTATGAAATGGATTCCCAAGAGCATAAGGAATACTCGTTAACAAAATACTTATCAAGTTTATGAGAAACTACACCACTGTGATGTCATTTATACCAAGTGAAATTTTCACCAAGATGATTGAATTCAATCTTCTGATTTTTATCAATTGATACATTGAACACCATTGAACAAAAAAAATTATTTAGAGATCCCATTTTTTCAGTCGCGATAAGAATTGATTTGAATTCACCAAAGATGATCCCTGATCCCTCAACGATGTTTTTCAGAGAAGTGATATCAGACCAGAGTCTTCTACGATCCAGACATTTGTTACTAGCATAAATTAAAGAACAAAAATGACTAAATCCCATATTAGAGATAGAACATGTAACATGTTGAGAACTTAAGCCAACCAAGAGAGGAATGAGACAATAACCAAAAATTTTGAACAACTGACAAACTTCTTCTCACAACTATAAAAATAAATCCCATATTTTTAAGGCTCGAAATTATATTTGAAAAAACTTTTTTGGGTTAAGATAACCCTATAAAAACATGTATATGAAGCTGAATATGAAGCTGAAGAGACCTGACTATGGCTTCATTAGCTGGGGCCCGGAAATTCTAGAATAAAATCCTCATTTGTAACCAAATTTGTGATAGGTCCCCTTCTTATTCCCATCCCCCTCATTATTTATGATGATTTTAGGGGGTCGACCAACTTTCTTTTTAGGAATAACTGGAGTTTTAATCAAACTTTTGATGTCTACTAGCTCATTCTTCTTATTTCCTCTTCTTGGAAAGCATTAAGGTCAACTCAGCCCACAGATTTATGAAAAAGGACATTCTCTTCCTATCCAGATTCCTTAAAACCTGTTTTTTATTGCACTTGATTAGTAGAAAATTCATCCATGTCTGAGGAATGTGAAACAATGATAGGTAAATAATTCATTCCAGAACCATATTCCATAAATTTTATTTCTTTAGTAAGTTCATTTGGATGATATCTTACAATGATCATAGGGGAAACACTTGGCTTAGTCACTTGGTTCAATGAGATATGTGTGGTCACAAAAATAGAAATAAGTGAAATGTTTGAGAGATAAAGTCCCTATTTCATCGTTGTAAATAAATTAATGATTTATTTAGTAGTATAATTGGTTAGTGAGTTCTCCTCTAAACCCAATTTCAGGATGTAGACCAAATCACTAATATCATAAGAAATTTTCGAAGCCAATATATCATCATAATTATCACCTCCAGAAGGCACTTAGATCATTGGGAGATTTGGTGGACATGGAGTTGGAGAAAGGTTATCTTATTCCTTAGTAACATCAGCCCAAGGCTTATTCCAAGAGACCCTTAATTTGGGGGAAAGACCCCATGCCACTTTCTCCATAGGCTATTTTTTCGACTTCTTCACAAAGTTCACCCCTTTATATTTGTGAGATTTTATGATTTCTTTCCATTCATTAGCTTTAATAGGCACCCTTACCTTATTTTGAATCAATGTACAAGTTTAAATGGAATTCCACACAATATATAAAATGTAATATAATGGAGGAATACACTCTAACAAATATTTGACTTCAATTTGGTGATCATTTTCAAGAAGAATAATTGATTTTGGACGTTTATAAGGCAAATTGGCATCCATAAGAATTTTAGCATAAAGGCCAAGATCACCTTACAACAATATTTAATCAATCTTAATAAGGGTTCCAATACAAGAAGAATGATCATTTGGAATTTTTGGGGTTCCAATACACTAAATTTAACCCATGAATTCTAATCCAAATTTGGGAATTGGATTGTTTCTGATTGGAGGGATCAATGTTTCCTTCTCACTCTACGATTCGAAATAGACCTGGTTTGAGATGAATATTTCTAATAGATTGAACCATTTTTAAATCATCCCAATTCTATAAAGAAATATGTAAAAAACTTTTTCCAATTTTGATATGATTTCTCATGCTTATACCTCATTAGATGGAGATCTGATTTTTAGTATCATCAAATGACCAAGGCTTATCCCCTCTTGAAAGACTCATTCACCCTAATAGAATGAATATGTAGCTTAAATCTCTATTATAGGGCATCTAGATCCACCACCACCAAGAAGCTACCATCTTAAAATTTATTAATATAAGATGGATTGGGATTATTTGATTTAAAGGGATATTGAACACTTGAAGGGGCCTCTGTGAAAGAAACACCAAACTTCATGTGAGAAGATGGTATGCCGTACTTACACATGAACATTGTTTCACATTTCCTCAAGGGATGGAACAAAACAAAATTAAATATAAATTAACATAAAAAGAACTATTATATTTTTTTGGTTTTAATTTATACTATTCATACCCATCTTTATTTCTATCCATGTAAAAAATTTAAAAACATTTCACATTATTGTGTGTATGTGGTTGCCCACATGTACGCACAAGCGATGTCATTGTTTACCAATGAATTGAATGGTAAGAATATATTTGTGATATTATATTTATATAAATATGTTTAGCTAATAAATATATTAAATATTTAAACAAATTTATCATTATTAAATTTCATGTAAATAATTAGAAAAAACGAATCACGTCGCTTCACGTGGTAGTAGTTCATTGTACACATGAGTAATGTAATTATATCCCCGCACAGACCGAAATATAATAAGTTATATGTAATATAATTATTAAATAAGTATAATAATTTTATAATTATCATATAAATATTCTAAAGTCATAATTATATCTATCCTAGAAATGTTCTGAAGGAAAAACTGTTACATCAGTTCGCGATGCAGTAGTCTATCGTACACACGATCAAAAGATTCATTTTCCATTTGATATAAGAGGATATGGATGTAATTTATTATATAAGAAAATAAAAAATCAGTAAATGGGATATGTTTTTGTTCTTATATTATCGTCATTTAATGTTATTTTATGGATGTGTAAGAATAAATGATACCGTTTCATATGATAATAATTTACATTTTCTTTGAATAACTCTTTTAGGTTTACAACTAAAGAAATCTTAGATTGAAATTAGGTTAAAAATAAGTCCTTTAAGATTTTTTTAGAGGTGTAAGTGAAGAATTTGGGCTGGAATTTAATTATACCAATAGTTCTTACACTATAAATAGGAGATATGCATGGGTAGCCTTTTATAAGTTGTGGAGAAGACACACTGAGTATTTTTGAAAAGTAAAATTAACACCAATGTCTATATCATGAAAAAGGACTCCAAAATGGATTATTTATGATTATTATTGGTTTTAAAGTCTAAATATGTCAAGAAATTTGGATCTAACACGTTTTATGTCATTTTATCCTTTATCTAATAGTTATACCCTTTCTTAACCCATTTTACCTTAACCATGTTAATTAACTTTTTACATTTTTCAAAATTCATTATGGGAAAAAATATGTTTAAAATATTAGATAATATAAATTATTTGTATTAAAAATAACTAATGAAGTATTCAAAATTAAATTCAACGAAGTGGATGAATTCAAATTAAAAATAAACCAAAAAATACATCAAAAATTGACTTTTCTGAAGAAAAATACTGAAAGCGTAAAATGTTTAAATCATAGAATTAAATATGAAATTGTTTAAAATTACTTATATTAGTTAATTTTTAATATTATTTAACTAATTTAAGTTTAAAATTAATTTATTATATAATTTAACATTGTAGATAATTTAAATGAAAAGAATGTTGAATGAAAATCTGTATTTTCCACTTATCGTCAAATAATTAATCTTCTCAAAAAATTAATATAATTTTCTAAAGGGTAATTGTAAAATAAATAATTAGTAAATAATAATTTTTTTCTCAAGTAAATTTTATAAATATTTTGAGAATCAGTTTAAAATTACGTGTGCATATCATGACTAAACCACCTTTTTGGAAAAATACTGGTTTACAGAAAACAATACGTTTTCTTTAAATTGAATATTATATTTTATCTAATTTGTAGACATCCAATGAATTTAATTTAAAAATGTATAAACCATATAATATTAAAAAAATTTGTTATAACTATTCATATCTACTAGTTTAACGACTAAGTTATAATTATATTTTATAAATAATAATATTTTAAAAAAGTATCGCCTTTTGTTCAAACCAATTGTTGGGTTCATTACTTGATACTGAAGGGAATGAATTTATATAAAATGAAATATTTCATAATGTATCATGGTGTTACATTTTATTTTAATATTTTTGTTTCATGTCATGTATATTTTCATATATTATAACCCTCTTTCAAAATATCACGTTGTAACATGTAATTCCCTTTTGTGATTTTTTTTCTAGACATAAGTGGTTTTTTTATTTATTTGTTAGAATATTAGTGAATTGATTTATTATATTGATATTGTAAATTTAGCATGTTGGTGATGTAGTTGATATCATCAATGTGATTCAATATATTTTTAAGAGATTATTACATGTGTAACCATCTATGTCTTGTAATTGAGTTCATCCCCAATTTAATTTTTTCTTATTTTTTTAATTCTATGGGAATCCCTAATGATGGTGATGATTCATATTAAATTATATATATTTTTCTCTTGTAGGGGTTTTATTTGAGTCTATTTAGTTTAAATTCGTTGGTTCATCATATTATTATGGTTGAGGAGTGTTGTTAGAGCCATTGTATTCTAGGATGGTGTTTAGTTTTGTAGGAAATCCATTTCTGGTTTAAAAATATAACATAAAGTCTATAGAGGAACAAATTATAAATTTAAAGGGTTTCTTCAATGTTGTTTTTGTTCAATAATTTATAATTTGAAGGTATGATAATATGGGGGTTTTGGAGATGTTTTAAAAAATTATGAAGGAAGATGAAGGTTTCCCTTAAAGGGGAGTATGAGGTAAATAAATAAGAGTATATATACTGCATTGTTGATGCAAATATCTTCATATATTGTTCCATAAGGGTACTCCAGACCATGTGGTGAGTTCATAAAACCCTTGACCATGTCAGGAGGTATCCAATCATGAATTTAATAAGTGGTCTCATAATATTGTTTTCTATTAAACACTTTAGATGGTGTTTTATTATCATGGAATGTTCAGGGTGTGATAATATTGACTCTCTTTGGTATTTGAAGGTATTTAATGGCCAACATGGGTGATATATAAAGATAGGTTAATAAAGGAAGTTCTCATTGGTCATACCATGAACAGAGTGCATGAAAATTATTTATAAAATTACTAAAGAGTAATTATGGTGGTTAGTGTGATTCTTATTGATATATGATAAAAAATACCCCAACAAACGATTCATTACCCTTCAAATAAGACATTGAGAATCTCCACAGATTAATATAAACATCTATGAGGGAATGGATCATTTATTAAGTATGGTAGGTGTGGTATGTAAGTGGGATCTGTTGATGAATTTAGTGGGAGTAGAGCTATTTATAAAGGAAGTATGTGAGTCATGGTTTATAAATTGGAGTACATAGTCTATAGTTCTTGAATGTGGAGTTTCCAATTAATACATCCCATTTAGGAAGAAAACTCATGTGGATGATCTGTAATGTTAAAAGTGTGTTCTGGAATGGGGGAATTTAATCTGTATTATATATATATATATAAGGTGAAAAGTGTTCAATATGGTTACATCACATATTACTATTTTGGGCACATTTATTCACATGAAAATATAATGTGGGTATATTTGAGACTATAGATTACATTAGAGAATCAAATTCAATGTTGTATAGATGAAAATCATAGTATACACTAATAAAAAATATATGTTAACAACATATTACTAAAATTATGAATAATTCATCATGAGTAATTCATAAAGAATGGATAATGGAAGTTATCTGAGGATGGAAATGTGCTATCCTTGAATTCATTATAATCATAATGAAACTGGAATATTTTAACCATGGAGGAATAATTATAATATAAAAAATAAAGATAATTTTAGAGTATTGTAGTATGAATGATTCGTCATTATGTTATGATCAATAAAATATCCCTTAGTGGTGAACCTTGTAAAATTAAGGTTTTTTATGTTGTTTATATATTTGTGTGTATTTTGAAATAAAATTAAATCTAGTAATTCTAATAAGTTCCTAGCAACATTTTTACATGATCCTTCAAATCACAATCAAAATATTTCACCCTTATTTTCACCTACCCTCTCAAGTTTTACCAAGGTATAACAAGTTGAATCAAAGCATTTGATTTTAAAATTAAATTTATCAATATAGATTCTATGATATTGAGTATTTTATAAATTATAAAGTTGTTCTTTTATTTTATAGAAGAAACATCCATATTTGGATGAACATAGTGAAATCAAAGATTTTATTTCTTAGGCTACAAGATCCATCTACTATATTACATGGGTTGGATGTCAGTTATGTGATAAGGCATCACCGTACTAAAGCTTAAAATAAATCATTAGATTCTAATTCCATTGTTCAAAATTATTTACCTAAAGATCTGTCAGATGCGATCGATATAATGTTAACATGGTTCAGAAGTAGCAAGCCCAAATGGGAGATATTACACAATATATTATAATGTAATAGTAATATGAAGTAGGTCAGGATACAAGTCCCCATATTATATTTTATGATTTAAAAATGAGTCTAGATGACATTGATAATAGACTCTTCAACATAATCATTGATGTTTTTGAATCTATTGAAGGATGTAGTGAACAGATAATGGATATAAATATAGTTAGGAATATTGTTTTGGATGATACCACATTTTTAAAATGAAACTGTCTCGTGTCCATAAGATAATGATTTATCTATTTTTTATCTAGATGATATTTTAAGAATATTGGTGGGTTAAAATACGATATATAAGATAGAAGGGGAAAATAATTTATTTTAAAGGTGGAAATTTAATAATTAGAGAATATTTACATTTCTTAAGGGGTAATGGTTAAAAGGTTGTGGATGATGAAACTCTCACAATTTTTTCTACAAAATATAAAATTTTCAACTGTATATTTGAAGAAAATATACCCATTTATTGTTTCCAATGTGATAATATTTTTCAAATTGCATAAAGGTAACCAATAATATTTTATAATTATTAAATTTAATAAGAAGGTACATATAATCAATAAAAAATCTTCACTCATACAATAGACTATAAAACTAGGAGTTTATCAGGAATGAAAAATCATAGAATTTTATTTATGAGAAAATAAGAAAATCATAATGACATAATTCTTGGAGAATGAGAAATAGAAATCATATCATTTAAATATTATGAATTGAGAGATAATATTTATATAAATGAACAAAAACATAAAAATGTTGTTTAACATGAAGGACTTGATGATCTGATGAAGGAACATGGGAGACATCCAAAAGAGATTGAAAATTAATGAGATAAATATTGAATGATTAATGTATTTTTTATGAATATTATGGATATATGGATCATCTAAAAGTATATATTGATTAACTATAAGAAGAGTTAAACAATCTATTTTATAGTTAATAATACTGAGAATAATTCATGTTTTTTATGTTAAAGAATACATAATATTCTAAGGTGTTCAACAATCTTAATGAATGAACATTAATTATAGATAATAGGATTGAGATCCAAGAAAAATACAATGTATTGTTTAGAGAAAACATTTAATTCTCCATGAAATCAAGTGATTTAAAAAATAATCTTCACTATGGGTGGTTCATTGATGGATAATTTATATAATGGTTCAAGAGAGGTTGTAAAGGACTTAATAACATTCTCGAAGCATAATAACCTATAATATCATGAAAAAAATAGAATCTAGTGTAATGTCGAGACCTCAAAAGTATAAATAGTGATATATCTGAATTAGGAAAATCATTTGGTTGCTAAATCTAGAAAAAAACCCAACATCAAATGAAGTTTGAAAAATGATTTATTTGACCAAATTAAATTATAGGGTTGACAATAATCTTTTCTTCTAAGGTTATTTACCCTAAATGAGGTGATATTTGAAAGATGGTTAAATATAGATTAATGAAGGAGAGAATATTTTTCCTTTTATGAAGTTTCTATTCTATGGCTACCTTGACCAACCTATGTCTTATTTTGAAGACGCGATAAGCTATTTTTAAGGGTAATATCTTGTTAGTAATCAAATGATAATGAATCTAAGTCCTTCATTAATATGATGAAATAATTTCAATGGATATTATATTCATCACTATATCATTGTCCATAAATCCATTGACTGTAGGAAGATAGTAAGTGGAAACAAAAACTAAAACGCTCATAAAAAAACAAACACATGTCAGTTAAGAAATGACCTTTAATAGAATATGAACTATTTATTAGAGGATGAATAAGAATGTGATTTAACCATGCATGCTGAGGTTAAATTAGAGAGGAAATATTTTTCCTTTACTCAACCATATATCTCATAAAAGGAATTGAAAAGTATTTTGAAATAAAAAATTATATAAATTTCTCTCAAAGAAACAAAGAACAAAAAAACATGGATTCATGATATAAGGGATTCATCTCACATGAAATTAAATTTAAATATCTTGAAAATTTTTGTTTCATCAGGATTTGAGGCACTTTCTGGAACCCTCATTGAAGTGGGTTTTTTTGGACTGATGGTTAATTGTGTGGGGGTGTCTATGTTAGGAATAATGAAAATAATGTTACCATTTTTTCTCTTATAGTAATAACCCAATGGTTCCCTTATCCATATATAGGTAAATACCTACATTCCAATGGGTATCAGTTATCTAGGTATTGATGCTCAATGACTCTTGGTGACTTGAATTGGTTGAGAGGATAAGTGGATAGTCTCGTTGCAACCTTTGGTGGGGATATTATGTCGTACTCCATGACTCTCTTATAGGCATAAGATATTTTTGTAAATCTCCTCCTAATCTTTATATGGAGACAATTACCCAATCACGATGATCATGGGTTAATATTTATTTCATTTGAATAATACTGGGGTTTCTCTAGTATATCCATCTGTATGTATATGAGGTTATCCATCATTCTATTAATGGTAAGTTTCTTATGAGATGTTTCCATATAACTAAGAGCTTTGGAATATATTTCCATGTAAGGAAACAATTTTATATTCGGAGGTGCAGATTGGGACATTATAAGGCATCCTACACATCTCGATTGTCATAGGAATCAAAACCCTCATAGTTATTTAAACCCATGTTGTTTAATGTTATACAGAGTGGACATATGGGCAGACACTAAGGCACTAGATTTTTCAGCTTGAGTATGAGGAGATAGCTGGTGTATCTTGTTTATGGAAGGAATTAGAGTTTATTTAGTTTGATCATGCCCTTAGTAGTGTCCACAAGGTAGCTTTCCTCATATGGGGGGATAATATAATGAAATGCATTGGGTCTTACATGCTGGAATTCCCCCGACTTGTGGAGATTCATGATTCTAATGAAGGGTTAATTGTGGATCCCAATGCCTGCATGAGCTATGATTGGTGTTAGAAACAAGGTTAGACAATATATTAGCCTCATGGTATATAAATTTGGGGGCTCATATACTAAGATTTCCCCTAGAATGTTTAATATAGAGATCGAGTCTCAAAGAGGCGTCCTATGTATCCTGATTACATTAGGAATTAGAGTCATCTTAGTTTAGTTAAATGGATGTTTATTTGATCTTGATCCATAACAATGCATTCTACATATCCTGGTTAGGTATGGAATTAGATTTATCAAGGTTCGGTTGATTGGTAAATACAAACTAAGGTTTCCCTTCTCCTCATAATGGTTTAAGATGTGAGTGAAATAATCGTTTTGACTCCCTAAACCAACATGAGTAATGCTCGATGTGCAAAACAGGTCAAATAAAATGATCTATTACACTAAATGGGGATACAAGACTTATGTACATGGGTGTCTCCTTAGGGGCTTGATTTGGGGCTCAGGGCTCATTGAGGCATCCTACGTATCCCAATTATTTTTGGAATTGGATACATTGTAGATACCTTTTTTCCTAAATCCACTGTGGGATTAAGTAGAATGATCAACCCATGGGAGTGATTCGGTATCAATGGTTGAATTGTTAAAGACAATGTGTATGTATCCCAATGGATGTTTATTTTAGCTCAAGAGTTTGGAAGGTGTCTCTTCTATCTTGGTTATGGGAGGGATCATAGTTATCATAGTTTTGTTGATTGGGGCTTACATCATTGAGTTTTACCTATTGATTGGGGCTTATACACTGGGGGTTCCCTTATCCTTTGGTCTTTCACACTGAAGATGAATGAGGTGATCAAGTCCTAGGTTACCCTTTCCCTTTGGTCTGCATTCATACCATACATGCATTGACTCTCTAGTTGACATGACTTTGTTGTCTGGATGGTATATTAGAGAATGTTTTCCTAGCATGTCAAAAGGTTGTCATATGATCCAGTTGACTTTTTGAGAGGACTTCATATGTACTGTAAAACATGTATAAGTGTAAAGTCGTGATCAAGGATAAAATTTCTGATGGTGATTAGATGACTTAGATGGCTTACCCATGAATCAATCGCATGGCCTGGTTGGCTTGTCTAATAGGATTTCAGATGATCTAGATGACTTTCTAGAGTGTTAATATGATAAATGAGTCACACATATGTAGGGAGTCGTAAGATTCAATGTGACATGCCTTTGAGGGTTTCGAATGTCCTATATGACATGTATGTAAGAAATTGTGATACTTGGATGGCGTTCCTAGAGGACATCGAAAGAGTCAATTGAATGCATGGGTGCTACTATGGGACTCAGTTGTGATGAACTAGTGCTATTATATGAGTTTGGAAACATGTGTGAATATAACCATAAGAGTTGAACAATGATCCTATATGGTCTCATGAGATCTTGTTGGAAAGCCTGTGAGGTGTCGTATGACAATATTGTACATGTACGGGGGGCATCACATGATCCTAATGGTACACTATATGAATGTCGCGTGATTTGAGAGACTTGTTATGGTGATATTTCTTTCTTAGAAAGTTCATGTAAAGCACATAAGGTTCTGTGTATATGTCATTTTTCTAATGTATTCCATTTATGAGTCATTATTCTAGCCTTATATAATAAGTTCAGTAATTTTTTTTATTATTACCTTATTAAATGCCTCTCATGGTCTAGAAAATGTACGAGATATCTTTAGAACATCCTTCCATGTGTCCTTCATGTGATATATTAATGATCATGTGAATTGTGTTATATCATATTCATGATCACTCTGACTTTTATCCGGTGTATTACCGGAAAAAATATTTTCCGAATGCAAAATCAACCGATCTGATAAATCTTCTTTGCTTCTTTGGTGTGTTGATGCGCCTAGATTCGAACAATATAACCATGCATCTAAGAGTGCTGAGGTGTATTTTT
The DNA here is from genome assembly GCA_963277665.1 of Viscum album. Taxonomy (NCBI): domain Eukaryota; kingdom Viridiplantae; phylum Streptophyta; class Magnoliopsida; order Santalales; family Viscaceae; genus Viscum; species Viscum album. Next base: position 1,332,083,608 of record OY728141.1, read on the forward strand.
ATGCTTTAATTGTGAATTTATCGGCCTCTACACCCCTAGTTTTTTTAGTTTTTGTGGTGTATCAGGTGACAATATTGGATTGAGTGAGTGAAGGTCTTTTTCACAAGCTTCTTCAAGATTATTCTATTGTGGATCACTTTGAGGTTTCCACCTATCTTCTAGAAATCACAAGTCACCACATCAACACATCCTTTATTAGATTATTGAAAATTAATTATGACTTGTTGAATAATTTTGGTTATGCTGAAGGACTTTTTTATTATCATATTTACATGTACTAATGCCTTAAAGAGACTAGGATTCCTTTTAAAAGACCTGCATGCTATCTCGAGTGACATGTATGAGACATTCCATGAGGCAAAGATGAATTGTCCTTAGAACATCACGCGCATTTTATAACTGCGATAGCTCCCACCTCCTCTCTTTTTATTCCCATTTTTTATTTGAAAATGGTTATGGATTATGTGAAATTTTAAAATTCTCATAGAGGATATTTTCTCTATTTATTAAAGATGCTTATTGTGACAAACCAAGGTCCTATGGTGGTGAATGAGTGTTTCATAGAAAAATCAATATGATTGTTATTAGGAGCCAAAGGGAGAGTGCATTGTCACCTAGAAATACATGAGGCTCTTCACATGATGAGGTTGACAAGCCAAAGGTCTTTCACGATTCTTGGGGGACATTTCTCTAGAGGCTCATGTTGTCTTACAGATCACTAGTGACATGTTTCATGATGTTCAATGACCACGAGAGTCTATTCCTCCACAACCTTATTTTCATTATTTTATTCCACAAAGGCTCGAGGTTCCTGAAAATTCACTTAAGTTGTTTTTATGGTAATTATCCTTCCCAATGGTGAAACATCTTATAATCCCTGTTCCCATAAATGGATTTTCCCTTTTGAAAATTTTCAAATTGTTTTATGAGGACTTTTGTATGGGTTTTTAGGTCCTTGATAATAATAAAATGTGGGTCTAGGGGAACATTTTTGGCTGCAGCCTCATAACCACTAGATGTATATAGTTCCTTTAAAAGATGAAGAATGATTCATTAGAAAGGGCTCCACATGATCAATTTCAAGCTATGCACTACATGTGGAATCTTTGAGTGACCTGTTAATGATAATGCCATCATGAGTCCATTAAAGGCTTACAAATCCCATAGGTATCATCCACTTTCTCCTTCGTTTTAGTTTTCAATAGAAAATAATACCCATGTTTAGGAATTCCTTCCGTTTTGAATTTACTGTTGCTAATATGGTGATTGTTAACCCCCCCCCCCTCAAGAGTGACATATGTGGGGACAAGGTATTGATTAAAAGGAAGGTAAATGCCCACAAAAGTATTTTGTGGTGTCACGAGTCAGTGCCTTTGGTGATGTATGGTCTACATGGTGATGCTCAGTATTCCATGTAATTCCTTGAATATAGAGTGAATGAGGGATGATTCATCCACCTGTTACCATTTCTCTAGGTCTCTCTCACGTTTCCTCCTTTTTATACTACTTTTGAAAGACCTTTTCACAAGTCTTGATCGTGAAGCCTCATCACAATCATTTCTCAAAAAAATTTCCCAAAATATTTCTTTTTCTAATGTGCTCATTAGAACTAGCTACAAACAATATTTCTGTAACATTTTAAACATCATCTATGAGGTTTATGATTCTCTTTAGTATTTTGAATGATATACTAGCTCAGTCATATGATTGATCAAGGACTGTGTGACTCACATGACTCTACTTATGTCATGTTATTGAAAGTATCCAAAGGGGTCATGCGATTGTATGATTCATTGAGGGTTTTATGTGACTTGGGAGACCTCTAGGTGTTAAGAGATTCAGGATATCCTTATGTGATTTATAAACCCCCTTTTGATTCTTGAAATGAACATGATGCTACTAGATTTTTTATTTACATGTTTCTAAAAATATTTTATATCCTCTACCTAACATATTCCACTTACATATTTTCATATGGATTCTGGTTCTCACTAATCTTCCCCACTTACGGCGAATCAAAGGGGCATGATTTATTGGAATCAAAATGATGACACTTGATATCAATGAGATTTAGATAGAAATATTTTAAAAAAGTTTATCTCTTTTTAGCTATGGGTCGTACCAACTCCCTATGTATGGGTTCATTTTATTGGGTGATTCCATTATTTCTCCACCAGATTTCAATATACCGTCTCACTGGATGTATGTTTTCTCCGAATGCATAAAGAAGGAAATTGTTGAGGGTGGAACACTGGTTGGGGTATGACCCTAGGGTACATATTATCAACTGTCCTACTCTCATTCGGTCCCATAAAGTCATGACTTCACTAAAAACATATTTCTCAGATTTATTCTAGTATTCTTTCCTCCTATATGAAAAATTTGGGCAATAGACGGTACTCAAAATGGCTTCTTAGTACATGCGATATTTTCAAGGATGAGTGGGTATATAACTTATGGTATAGGAAAATATTATTAGAGTTTATTGATAATTTATACAGGGTTTATCTTTATGAATATATGTGGATCTCCCAGCTCATCATTTATCACCATCTCGACCATCTTTGAGAGATAATTAGCTTTTGATGCCAATGGACCAACACAATTTATTTGTCATATAGTGATGTGGGAATCAGCATATGAGGAATATATCATCTTAGCAAAATACCTCCCCTTCGAAAAAAGTATGAAGAGTTCCTCCCAACTATAGATGTCAAGGATGATCCCTCGTAGAATCTGGTATTGATGAGATACATGATTACTATTGGTAAGGAGAAGCTGAAAAGGGAGTTGAATATATGCTTGCATATCTCTTTCAATGGAAGGATCTATATTTTCCTATGTATTTTCGAAGTTAGGGTGGCTATATACATCCTCATCATTTCCCTTCTCAATAAGTCTATAGTAGTGAAGACTCTTATTGAGACATTTTTGAGGCTATAGATTATATCTTGTTGGAATATTGTGTTAACATTGAGATGTCTAAAATAATGTGACTGGAAGGATTTGTGGCTATGTATTTGAATGTGTGGATTTTCCTAACTGGGGATACATGCTCAGGAATCCGATTTAGCATATTGGTTATGGTGACATGGATTGCAAAAGGATGATGTCTCAATTTGGAAGTACCAGTCCTTGCATGCCTTTACCAATTCTTTGTCTATATTCAATAAGGTAGCACCCCTCACAAGATCATTGGTCCACTATAATTTATATTTGGATGTATAGGGGATCACATTAATTATTATGAATACTAAAATTCCAGATAGATCCATAATGCTTCATCCTTCCCTAGACTATTGAATATATCAGGATTTTGGTCCATTTCTTTAAGCCCTACTGAGGTTTAAGATGCATTGATCCTATATAGATGATTCAATTTTACTCTATTTTGTACACTGGTAGGACCTATTAGTTATAACGGTGGATATTCCCTTGATGAATGGTCATATATGATCTCTCTTTGAGATGGGGTTCTCGTAGCCAGAGTGTGTGAGCTAGTTATCTAAAAACCTTATGCACCTTATCAATTCTCTCATATGTTTGTATGTATTCAAGGGATCTCCCCTCTTCCTGTGGAAAATTTTTAGGGGAGAAATATACTATAGTCATCCACCAATTTTGGATGATGCTATTATGTGATGATATTATGTCCAAGATCATTCTTCCACCAATTGATGCTTCCACCCTCCTAAACCAGGATTATGCCTAAGTATGTGTTGTAGATTACAAACTTGGGGTGCTATCTATAGTCAATCATGTGGAAAAACATTTTTCTTCACCAAAACCACTTTATTTATCAACAATAGAGCTGGATGAAGACCAAGGAGTGAATTAAAAGAAGCCACCTCATTACATTTTTTGATTATTCTGAATGAGAAATGGTCTCTGTTGATGAAGTTAGTCCTCTAACACTAGTTATGGATGTTGTTCCTCTCAATAGAAGATAGTAGGTTGTTTCTCCTCCTTATTTCCAACAGGATCAACTGTTTATTCCCCCCCCCCATACCATTCCCATCTCATTGTCCATGGAAGCTCATACACAATGTAGGTGTATTTGGAAATAGATACATTAATTGATTAGTGACACTCCCTTGGAAATGTTTTGTGACTAGGGGACTACCTCCATCAGTTATTTTATGACCTGGGGGCTATGTGGTTTTGATTTCAACCATTATATTATATCATGATGAAAATAATATTGAATAAGTGAAGTCTCACCACCCAATAATGATATTTTCATGATCTTATAGATGAGGCTCTCATTGTTAGATAGATGAGGGAGATGTCAGAGGCATTGGATCAGGGCCATAAGTTGATATATGAAATGAAAACTCTGATGGATTCTTAGACTACAAATATATGGAGATGTGAGGAGATTGTTTCCCCTATGAGAATAGATATTTAGACATCATCATCCTCCCTATCTATTACTCAGAATAAGGTTGAAATTTTGACTACTTTTTTTGAGATTCTCTATATTTAGGGAGGAAGAAGAGGTGGCATGGAGGGTGATGATCTAATATTCCTTCAATGCTTCCCGATATACACATATTGATAACACCATCAGAACTGATCGACTATTATCAAAGTTTGAAAATCATATTTCATTCTATTTTTTATGATACTTTAGAGAGACACCAAAATGTAGAGATTCCCCCACCCTTTTTGGAGAACATGAATGGAAAATTTATCTAATCCATCTATACTACTATCTATTTTTCTTTCCTCTAGGGTGTGGATAATATCTCACTGCTCTAATATTGTTAGAGTTTCTAATTCTACCATCCTTTTATTTTATATTGAATAAAACAATTCTTATTATTGAATGTTTAAATTATAACTTCTTCCCATTGATATATTCATGGGAATTATCTCCAAAAAAAGATCCTTTATTGATATTATGGTCTAGATATCTTGAAATCACTCTATTTAGAAAACAATAATCTGGCAGGACATATGTCTTAGAGGGAGAGTGTTCTATCCTTTTATGAAGAAGATAAGCTTGGTAAGAGATGCATTATTTAAAATAAGTCCATTCAATGATCCATATGAGCTTTTGTAGGTTGAATCTCTACTACTATTCAAGTTCGGGCCTTTTATCTTAGACCTAATATTGATTTAGTTTAGGGTGTTTTAGCTGGGACCTGCTAATGCTTTAGTTTAGAGTATTTTAGCTCATACATACTATTAATTTAGTTAATGGTCTTTTATCATGGACATGATATTGTATAGTTTAGGGAATTTTTTCTCAAACATGATATTAATGGTTATGGGATGTTTGAATGCATTCTAGGAGTGAAAAAAAACACTCTAAGGTGTTGGGTGCTACGATGGGGTTGATTGGGCTCACAAGGGTCAGAATGACCTTTTCTGGAGTGACACATTTGGTTGATTTCCATAGGTTCATTTCCATGGTCCATAGGCTTACATAAATAATCATGAATAGGGTCCCTTGAATCCAGTTATATTTTCCAGGGGCTATAGGATATTTGTGGAGATAATATCGCTTATAGGGTGAAATGCACAGGATTCTAAGTCCTCTGGGATAGTTGGAATATGGGTGATGTAAGTCACAACCCAAATGTTTGAGTCATTAATATGAACTTTGGAATACATTCCATGTATGTACTATGACATTGTGAGATTCCGGGTGTCTTCAAAATATTGATAGGGATCCTAAGGATTGATGCACCTTTATCATAAGTTGGATATTATTTTAGTTTTCAGGTAAATTTACCTATTCATCAGTAGTTTAGTCCTGAAAAATATGATCTTCATTCCTCTTTATGGTCCGTGAATGATTTGTGAAAACTCAAACATCCACATGATGAATTTCTGGTGTGGGGGTAGGATATCTAGTAAGGGTTTGGCACCCTATATAAATTGGGTCATTAATTAGGAAGATCAAGACCTATTACCCATGGCTCTTTGAGGTAATATATTCAGGTCTATTGTGTGAATATATACATGATATTTTTATGATCCGTTTATAATTTACACTTCTCCCCAAAGAGATAATGTTGTAATATTTTAATTTCTAAGATCATTGTATCCAAATAAAGATCATGTGGTGGGTACTTATGTTCATAGACTTCCAATATCCTTGAATTTTAAGCTATCATGTTGTCGTTTTTCATTAACACACAGCCCAATTCCTTCTTCAATGAATCTATGAATATTATAAAATTTTCTCCACATGTAGTTAGAGTGAGAACATGTGTATTGTAATCCTTCTTTTTTCCTCCTTCAATATATCTTCACACGCATCATTCCAAGAAATATGTACATGTTCTGAATTATCATGGGTTGAGGGATTGAAAATAGCAAGAAATTTATCTCAAATTGTTGATAATGCCCATATAATCCAAGAAAAATATGAATATTATTCATATATGTGGGCCTCATACATCATTCATTTGCATTTTATTTTTAAGGGGGAACCAAAATCCTATTAATTGTGATGATATTCACCAATAATGAGAATTCCTTCAACCAGAACTCACATTTGTTGTATTTTACATAATGAATCTCCTTTCACAAGGTCATTAATACAATAATTAAATTCTCATCATGCTCTACCTTGGTTTTGGAGAATATTATAATATCATCTATAAAGACTAACACTAATTTTTCAAGGTAATATATAAATGCACTACTCATCAAGTCCATGAATATTCTTGGAGCACTAGTGATTCCAATTTAAATTTTAAAAAATCATTGTTCTCTTACCTTGTACAAAAATCCCCCTTGGAGATATCCTCCTTATTCACCCTAACATGGTAAAACACATACCAGAGATCCACTATAGACAATTAATTTTCTACACATACCTGATTGAATAATTCATCAATCCATGTAATAGAAAACTTTTTCTTTATTGTTATGTTATTGAGCTCATTATAATCAATGAAATCGTGTATTGAACCATCCTTCTTTTTGATGTAGGGGACTGGTGCACCCCACAGTGATGAACAATGTAATATGATACTATTATCAAAATTAACTTGTTGTTTTTTTTATATCATTATGTTCCAAAATAACCATTTTATAAAATGTATGTTATAATGGTAACACACTAGGTATATGATCAACTAAAAATTAAACCTCTCACCTATGAGTAAGACTTGATAATTTCTTAGGAAACAAATCATCATATTCCCTCAAAATGGGTATGTTTCATAGGATTATTTTTTCCATAGAATCAATAATTTTAGGTATATATACTTTTTGGTTTTGTAATAATATTCATTCCTAATATGTTGAAGCCAATTAAGATTCATCCTCCTCCTTGAACTTCTACAGAATTAGTGGATGAATTGAAATAAAAAGAGTGATTTCATTCTCATGTAAATTTATGTTGGTTTTATATAGTTAAATCCCACTTATACTCATAATTAAATAAAATTATACTGCAGGGATTATGAAATGGTTTTCTTGGATGATCAACTAACCAATTGTGATTGAGGAGAAATTATAAACTTTTGATGAAATAATTTCCCCATTTTCCATTTTCACGGATAGCTCTACTTATATTCATTATGAAGGTGTTTGAAAATTTATTATAAAAATTCCTTATATGATGTAATGAATATATACCAAATTAAAAATTACATGAGCTATTATCGAATCAATTACTTTTATACCTATCACAACTTCATTTTTAGGATCCAACTCAGTGGTTGTGATAGAATAAGCTCAACCACGCCACCATGGAGGATGCTTTTCTGACTTCAAAATACCCTTATATTAGTCTATTGGTAATAAATGCTCCATGGGTTTTTTAGTTTTAGAATGGAAAAATGTGTTGAGGTTTGATCAAATAATTCCATTCTTCTGCTTCCTTAGTGGATTTCGCTTATTGGTTATCGCTTGCTAGTTTTCCTTACATCCCACACTTAATGAATATCCTTATTCCCCTTAAGGAATTTCAATGGTGTTATTTCTATACATTTGACAAGTGTGATGTTGAAATTTCATTACACCATTATATTTCCCCATCACAACATTAAAATTAAACTGCACTTTCCACTTTTTATCCTGATGATAGCCTTAAAACTCACCGATGACCATTTCTACTTTGAGAGAACATCAAATAATTTCCTCACAGCTATCAAAGTATCTGATCACCATGGATTTTCATATACTAGGTTTTATCCCACAAAATAAAATCCCACATTTCATTTTAGGGTAATGAAAATGTTGGAGGCATATCATATAAGACTTTTTATGTTTTCCACATACACCTTGATTGATTCAATATCTTTCTAGTTGAGGGTAATGAAATATCATTCCATTTTATAATGGAGAGTGTGAGGAAAATATTTATCAAATGATATTTTCTATAATTTCTTCCACCCCATCATATCAATAACTTCCTCATCCTTCATATTCTTGATCAATGTCCATCGTCGATCAGTTCTCCATCTATATAATAAACATCCAGTAGAATATTCTCTTACCCATAAAATTGAATGATGGAGAAGATATTACCAATTGAGTAGATCCATACTTCTCTGATTAAGGTATCAGATGATCAATTGAAATTCAAATTCCTTTTTCACAAAAAGTTATCAATAACATATTGTTTTATTTTATTGAGATTTATAAACTCCTCTGGATCCAGGTTTCTATTCAAATCCTGAGTTAGCTGAGGGAGTATCGTCATATAGTTTCCAACTCCTACTCCCATTGGGTTGGAAATATCTCTGGGGAAATCATCATAGTGCCCATTGCATTTATAGTTTACCTAATTCCTTATATTTATAACCATTTCCTATAATATAAATATACTTATGGATGAATATTTTTAAATTATTTAGCACATAAATGGGAATCCAAAGATATTAATGGTATAACAAGTAAATTTAATATATTTATGATTTAATAGTCTTTCATCTGTGTTTTCCATTATCTATTTCCTAAAAAATAATTATTGGAATTTTTTATTTACATAATAATGGTTTTTAAGGAGATTATGAATTTATCAATGCATATCCCCTAAGAGTGTAAAACTAGGTGTGTGTGAAGGCCCATGGTAGTGAACCAATTCATGGTCGATTCAAGCTCAATTATGTGTTTTCATGTTTTACTACTATGTACATATGTACCAGATCCACATCCATGTGTAGTATCCATACGTTGACATATTTATTTTATAAGACACTTAATCTATACATATAAATATTTAGGGATGTATTATTACGATAAGCCTTATCCCAATGAATTTTACTATAGTTTTCTAATCCTAATCCAAAAAATAACAATTTTTTTTGATACCGACTATAACAAAACTTAACTTTATTAGCCCTAAATTCATGATTAATTACGTAAAAGTGCGCATAATAAAACCTAGATGATCAATAAGTCTAGTTTCAATAGAAATTAGGTACACAAAATAACATCTTGAAAATGTGTTACACCTAAATTATTTAAAACTTCATTAACATTAATTTAAAATTCAATCAAATTTAAAACTGTATTGGATAAATTGGGGACATACATAAGAAATGGGTGATATATAAATAAAAATATGAAAATAAAATTAGAATAATGTAAAAATGTTATATAATAGGAATATCAATGGGTAAAAAAAATATTTGGAATCATTACCATGAATAGTGATATATTATCTAACATGATAATCATAAAGGAAACATAGGATATGTGGAAAAAACAGAAAATACAACATCATAAACATAAGTCAACTACAACATCCAAGAAATTATGATGGAAAAATTCACATAAAGGAATTATGTTTAATCAATGTCCCAACATTAATTTTTAGATACTAATCATTAAGGAATGCATAGGAACACTATATAATTCTAAGTGCATCCATCACAATCATTTTATTCTCATGCCTAAGTGTTCCACATATATCATAAAACATGGATCCATTCATAATAATATTTTATTCAATAATAAAGGATCATTGAATAAATACATGTTAGTCCAAATTTATATAATTATAAGTATACAAAGGTGAACACCCTTGACAACAAATGAGTATATTTTTTACTACACACCTGTTTTTCCATGGAAAACCATAGTGAAATTTAAGCAGCATAACCATGTCTCATTAAAACTCACAAAATGGGTTGATGATAGGTAATGCGGTCTATAACAATTTTAAAATCAAACGAGAAGTAATAAGGACTTGAAATGAACATCCCAATATTTGGAACTAGAAATAGAATGGATAATATAATAATGAAACCTGAATAGAATAGAGAAGGTGAGGATATCTGACTTGAGTGTGTGAATCCCAATGCTTAGGTTGGGATTCTTGAGAGCATGGGGTGCCTTGGAAGGAATCTAAATAGGTTAGGGAAGATTATGGATGTTATCTAAGGATTTTTTGTGAAGTGGATTGGGAGATTGGATGGGTTTATATATGAAATAATTGGTGGATTCTTTATCATTTCTCAAAAATAGGTTTTTGACTTTATATAATTAAATAATCAAAATTAAAAACCATACCATGGATTTTTACAATAGTTTTTTCCCAATGGGAGTGGTTATACATATTTTATAATTAAATGGTACTAAATTAATAATATAATAACATTACTTACGTTGAATTGAGTCATAATCTTAACAAAAGGGTTTTAAAAATATAAATTTTATTAATGTTTTTGGAGGATTCATAATGGATTAATAATATTTAAAAAAATATAAAATAATATTAATTAAAAGTTAAAAAATATATTTTGTCATGGATTCATTTTATGGTATTTATTACATCAATTTTGTTTCATTATGTTTTCATAATAATAATAATATATTTATACGGTACTTATTTTTTATACAAAAATTAGACTGTCTTCAAAAATTATGAAAAAATTCCTCTTTGGATAATTTTGAAATTATAGTTACAAAATTAATATTATTTTTAGAAAAACAAAATATTAAATATGTGAATTTTTAGTTTTAATATAACAATTGAAATTTATTTTGAAATGATGGGTTTTTTATAATAACATTTTTCAAGCTTTTATAAAAAATATAGTGAACTTCATAAAAATTATATAATCATTTTTTAATAAAGATTACATGATATTAATATTTTATTAATGTTTATTTTATTTTAAAATCCATTAATTAATCAAAATAAATGTCTTAATTTTAATTGAATGTTAATTAAAAATACAAATTTTTTTATTATTGTATCAAAATAAAAATCGTTTAAAAATTAAAAAATGGGATGAAAATATATTCATTATTCTATAAAAAAATTACAAACACATAACTCTAGGTTATTGATAAATATCTTGTTAATACACCAGAAAATTACCTAAAACTATGGTGTGTTATGATGATATTTTAACAGGGTGGTTCGGCATACCTGATTGGGGTTGGGATCTTGATAAGCTTGAAGTTCACCTATAAACAGTTTTTCTCATGCATAAGTTGTTGGATCTCAGCTTGGGCTTGGTCAACAAAAAACCCCAGAGATGATATCTCCCTAAAAAAACTCAGATATATGGGCTTCATTGGTTATGGTCCTACTATTTGAGTCTGTCACATTTTTTGACTGTGTCAATTGCATTTAATAAAATCCCATATTTATAATAATCTTGTGACAACTGTTCAACGAATATATTATCACTGGTAACGATGATTAACAGTATTTTAATTTTGATAGTATATAACAAAACAAAATAATTTCATGTTTTTTCTATAGTCATAATATATAAAAATAAACATTAATTAAAACAAAAGAAAATTTTAATTTATAACATTTCAAGTCGTTATGGTGTTTTTTCAATGTTACATAATAAAGGGTTAAATAGGTATGATTTAATTTATCATGGTAGGCATCCCTAATATATCATCACTTTGAATGGTTTTAAATGAAAAATATATTTCTATAGGAAAATGAATTTCAAATTACACATAGTATTTATAATTTTAAAGGATTTATGAAATAAATGATTTAATTGAATATTGATAGAGTTTTTGGAATAAATGATATGAAATGAAATTATCTACAGAAAATAAGATACCAAAAGTAATATTGATCATTTTTTATAATTAAAACATGATAAATTATTTTATTTTGATTGATATTATTTTTTAATTTTTAGAATTGGTCGTCTAGGAGTGATCTGGTCAAGAATGGGTGAGGAATAGTGTTTCAGAGCATGCTCTTATAGACCTCTAATAGGAGAGAGTGATTATACAAGATATACAGGGGTCCATAAATAATGGTGATCATGATTGATTCATGTATGATGATAGGGTTTTTGAGTTGATTATATATTAAGTAATTTATAGGTTACATAGATCTTGAGAAGGCAGGGGAATGAATTGTAAAAATGAACAACTTATTCGTATTATTATGGACCTAGAGACCAAAAAGGTTGTGCATGGTTTCCATTTTCCATAGGGGCAAGCTTTGATGTATTGTGAAATTATTGATAAGGAATTTAAAAAATATATTTTCTAATTTGGAAGAGATTAAATAGGATTCACAGTGATCATCACTTCATAAAGGATTTAAAGTAAGATAAATATAAAAAAATTATGTATTTTGAGTGATTTAGTTTTTTTAATAATGTAATATTCATCATTGTTCACTGAGTCTGTGAAAATGTATTAGATATTTTTATGAATGAAAATATTAATGCACGTAGATTTGAGAAGTGGAAATTGTGAAGATTAGGTCAATGATTATTTTTATAAAACAATCTATCTATGATAAGGTAGTTAGTATAATGTATCTTATGTATATATATAGTAGAAATTTAAAATTCAGGTTATTTTCATCCATGGTTAGTTGGAGGGAAGAATCCCTCTTCATGATTAAAGTGGAAGTGAATGATTATAAAGTGAAAATAAAATAGAATTATGATTAGGATTCCTACATATGTGGACTATTAGAGTTATTTTAGTGTAGATAGTTGATCTACTAGATATCAATTATATGAATACTTGTAACACATAAAATTATAGAAGTGTGGTGGACCAATTGAATATGTAAAATAATTATTTCTCTTGGAAATTAAGTGATGGTGTATCATTCTAAGAATTTTTTATAAAATATGACTAGGGATTTACTACAAATTATATGTTTGTGAGTTACAATAATGTTGGAAGACCTCAATAAGAGGATATGTGGGAACCTCAAAATAGTCAATGAAATATATTTATGACAATGAGTGTTCAAATGGAGGTTGGGTTTGATGTAGATCCATCTATGGTGTGTGGAACCATGTTTAAGTATTTTACTAGGATTTATATATTATTATATACTATATCATAATATTAATTTATCCATGAAAATTTGGTTGATGTATGGTTGTTGTACATTGAGTTGGATTCCGATTACTTGAGGATTGGAACTCTGTTTGGAAGAGAACTGATTGGGAATTTATGTGTCAATTTTTTTAGATTATGAATAATAGTGTAAAATCTCATGGGACTTTATGGTTAATGAGATAATGATGTATTAAATAATCATTTTGGAATAATGTTTGGTTTTATTTAAATCTCAAATTTATAATACTAATGATACAGTATTTTTTAAGAAACTGATGGAACTATCCACACATTCAAAGGAGATAGGGATACATATGAAGATAAGGAAGGGTCTAATGGTGGGAGATATTAGATCCTATTATTCTTAGTTGGATGTATTAATTTATAGGTCTATATAAGAGAATAATCCATCAATACTTATAATGGTGGTGGATTGCTATCCAAATATTTTATCAAAATGAATTTTCTCAACTACCACTTAGGAGAGGCATGATATTATATATTCATTTGACTCATTAGATGAGACCATAATCATATCTATTTATTCTTATGGAAGAAAAAAATTTTTAGAAGGTAATGGTGGATTTGGATAAACTGGAGTTGAAGTGTTTCATTCAATTGACTATTTCCCCTTTAGTAGACTTGATTTTAATTTCAAATAAAGATGATGGTTTCTTAATTGTATGTATTGACAATTAAAATGTAAACCAATATTTATTATATAATATTTATTCATTTCATAGGATTAGTGTTCTATCTAAATTTTTTAAGTGAGCTCATTTTTTCCATGATCCACATTCAATATGATTATCATTATCCCTGGATGAAATAAAATGATATTCCTAAAAAAGATTTTTTGTTATTTAAATGAGTAGAATGAGTTTTTGGATATTCCTTTTAGAGTTACCAATGCACCAGTGGTTTTTATTATGTTAAATAATATGATATTACATAGTCACATGGACTCTTTTTCTATAATCAACTAGTATTTTTAAAACATTTTTTGAAATAAATATTAAGAGTGATAGCTTTCTACACACGCAATAGAAAACTAAAATGAGACATGATATTTTTATAATTATTAAAATTGAAGAATAATAAAAGCTTTAGAAAAATAATATTTTATCCAATTAATTAATTAATATAAAATATTACTATTAAAACATAGTGTTCGCAAAAGGTATTTTTCAATAAATTAATTTTTCTTCACATATAATTAATATTTATTTAAAAGAAAAATATAACAATTATAATTTTACAATATTAAATTTATTTTAAATTCCATTTATCTATATTATCCACATTTTTTTAAATAATGTGTTTCTATGATAATATTGAATAATAGTTTCCTTAATAAAATCAAAGCATTTATGAAAATGTCAAGAATTAAGTGTAACTTAAAAATATACTAAATTTTTTAATGATAAAATATATATTAAAAAGTAAATAAACATTTACAAATACTATTATGAATTTATAAAAACTATATTTTGAGGCATTATCAAAAAAGTTCAGTAAAATGAATCATTTTTGTCCTATATTTTAATTTTTTTAAAATTCTGTTTCAACTTCCATTGAAAGGAACAAAAAAAATAATTTTTTATTCAAAACTAATAAATATAATGGATACATATATAATTGAGAGTTTTATCATAAAGATAAATTTTAAGAAAAAATATAAACTTTTTTTAAAAAATGGGTTTTTTTTCTATCACATATGAAGTCATTAAATTTTATTTTTCTTAAACATTAAAAATTTATTAAATAAAATAGATTAAATATTTATAATCATTTGGTAAAAATTATCTAATATGGTCAATTTTATTTTAATTTAATTAAAACAAATTACTTTGATAAAAACTAGTTACCATATCTGAAACTACGAAGGGTAAAAAGGGTAAACTGATGGTGTGACAAACAAAACATATTAAAAAATGTTTCTAACCAATTGGTTGAGGTGTGTCTAGAAAAAAGATTATTTCCAATCCATTATTTTATATTTTATATTTTTATTTCGTTTTTAAACATGGATTATATTTATATTAAGTAGAAATATTTCCCAAAATTTCATTCTCACTACTTTTTAAAGGGGACACTCACCACCCCCCTCCCCCCGTAAGAAAAATAAAAAATATATGTTTTATAATTTAACTCTATCAATTTTTCCTTTCAAATAATCCCATTTCACTTTTATTTTCATATTTCCACAACAATTTATCCTATTCCAACTATTTACATGGAGTCCTCCAAGGGATAAATCAAGTCCTCAATGTGTGTACTAATGTTTTCCAAACTTCTTTTATTTGGTATCTTATTTTTCAAATCCTAATTTTATCATTCCAATATACTTACATCGTTATTGTTTTTATAGTTATTTATCTTATTCAAAAGGATTAAATGTTAACTACCATACCCTTTTTTTCATTAATAAAAACAAAAATGACATTTGTTCATATGCAGGCTGATGATATTGAAAAGTAAAATTTCTTATTTTTCATAAATATTATTTAACATATATTAAAATTTCATGAACCCACCCATGTTACCATACTACCAAAAACATTGTTTAGTCCTAGCATGGACCTAATAGAGTTTTTAATCTTCACCTCTAGTAATAATCCATTATACATCAGAAACTACCTTTGGTAATTATTTTTCCACAAAGAACATGAAATAATTTGATAATGATACAAAAAATGTTGTATACCAAAACATGAAAATTATGTAAAACATACAATCATAGAGGAAAGCATGTTAAGAGATCCGTATAAAAAATAATATATATAATAACATAAAAAACTAACTCAATGTGACATGAAATCACATCAATACTCTAATGGTCGGCTAGTGAACCAACATAGTACTACCTTGTTGTGCCTTTCCATTTCCTTTATCAAAGTAAAAATGATCTACATAGACAAAAATGTATATATTGGGTGTTAAAATGTACTTAATAGGATCACAAAATTTCTTATGATGAATACATTATAAAATAAAATAATTATGCTTGATTAATTAACGATAATTTATGAGAAATTTTTTTACACATTTAAGTGCAAATCATTGAAAATCACAGAATTTCTCAACTAGTGAAACCTTAGAAATAAACATGTTTCAAATAATTTACATAAAATTTATAATATAAATTTCAATGATAATAAATTGATACAACTATTTCATGGGTAAAATTAGTTCAGGGTTAGTGGAGATCCTTAAAATATTTATAGAATTAGTAGGAAACCTGGTGTGCACATTACCCAAGTAGAACAGATATTGGGGGTAAGAGTTCACTCTAAGAGTTCTTACCTTTTAAAAATTAGGCCTAATAGTGCACACATTACCATAATAGAACATGTATATAGTGTAATATTTCAACCCTAATATTTTATCCCAACCTCATTATGGATCATTTTTATGTTTAGAATATCAAAATCAATTTAATAAAATTTTATCTATCAACCCATAAGAATAATTCTATAAAACAAGTAATATTAACTAAAAACTAGAGGAAAATACCTAAATAGAAACTTAATAAAAGTCCAAATTTTTTACAAAAAACCACTTCAAGTATTTAAAAAATTGTAACAATTCAATGAGAATGATATTAGTGTTCCTATAATAAATCCATTTTTTAAAACCACATATCTTAAAAAACACACAATAAATAAATATGAATGGGGTTCAAAATCAAATAATTAATTAGTAATATAAAAATTAATGTAGGATCATAAACCATTGATTCCCAATCATACATCTCCAAATATTCATCCTTTAGAAAAAACAATGAAATGGAAAAAATTATCCCCATTAATCTCAAACAACGCACAAAAAATATTGGACATATAGATAATAACTCTCAATTAAACATAAAATATAAGAGTAATACAATTATAAACCAAGATATAAAAAATCACATCATTAATAAGGTTTATCCCTAGAGAAAAACAAGAGGGATATAATGAAGAAAGATATTTATGATCAAAAAATGGATAAACATACCAAAAGAGGTTCTCATGTCTTATCAACACATCAATCTATGAAGGATTCACACCACAAAAGAAACAAATGTGGAATGAGATACCCTAGTTTATTGTAAATAAAATTTTTATTTATAGAAGAGGATTAGGAAACAAATAAAAGGACTTTTGTGGGAAAAATTATAGATTTTCCCTATATAATATGGCTCAGATCAGGGGAACTGGTAGGTTAGTGACTATTGTAGAAATAATATAACCATTACCCAGCATACATACCAGTCCATCACTATTATAGTTTTTAGTACCTAATAAAACTAGTATGATGATAAAATTAATCCCTCCATATTTTATCAACCACCATAAATTTTGGTGGAGTAAGGGTGATCCATAAATAGATGTAGCCATCTCCCCCTCATCAAAGACTCCCACTCCCATTTAATGTGAGTGTGGAAACCATGTATCTACCAAATATATACTGACAGAATTAAATTTATTTACATAACATTAACATGATAACCATTAAATAGAAATGATTTCTCATTCAATGATATGTCAGGTTCTATGTTGAGGTCTTCCCAATTCAGAATATGGGAGGGGTTAGTGTGAAACCCCTAGTTTTTAAAAATAATTTGAAATTCATAAAACACTGAGTCTCTACATAATGAAACATTATTTTAAGTATAAAGAGGTAAAATATCTGTTAAATATAATTTTTCTACTTTTAGGATTCAAATATCTAAAAACATACATATACGGTTGCGGTCAGTATGTGTTTTGAAATCTTATTAGAAAAAACTAATTTTTAGTGAAAATTAACCTACCCTAATAAAAATTAATGTCACCATTATGAATAGTAATATAACAAAATTATTAAAATCACCACCAATGAATGTATATCTAATAATTTATGAGACCTTGATTAATTTTTCAAGGTTTTATGAAATTTGTTATAATTTTAAAATTTTTATTCTTCGAATAAATTATGATTTTGTTTAAAAATTAAATTTCTCCAATTTAGAAATTTATTTTGATAAAATGGAGTTCATTTCTGAATTATACACATTGAAAAATAGTTAGGGTGGTTTTTTTTATTTTTCTAAAATACTCGAATTTTTTAGGAATAGTGAAATATGGTAATTTACCGTATATACACATTACATGTTATGTAATATATTCCAAGAATCATGGTTGATTTAAGCACCCTTTGTTTGAACTCAAATTTTCTATTTAATATTTTTTTCACATGAATCAATACAACTCATAGCCTTGAGAAAAAATCTTAAACAAATGATTAAGATAATAGAAAACCCCTCCTCTCCTCCACTATAAATACCACCCTCACCCCCTCGTCCTCTCACACCTATCAATATTTGAGAACATTCTAAATTCTTACCAATACCATTCCCAAGGATCCTCTACAACTCCTAGTTATACTGGTCTCACATAAAGGATAAAACCAATGGCCCAAAGGAGGATCTTAATGAGAAGAGATCAAGAGGTAAAATTCTTCTTTTTTTTGTTTTTTTTCATTTCTTTTCATTTCTTATACTCTCTTAAACTACCCTTATTGAAGATTTTTTGAAGCTATATTATTATATATATTCTTTATTTCTGTAACGCCTCAACCCCAATTACCTAGAGTCGGTGCATTATTACATAACATTGGCATGATCACAAGAAAGGTCAAATCTCGAAAGACCGATTAATTTAGTAGCCTTGTAAAAACAAGATATATTCATAAAGTTTTAAATTACATAATAAAATTAAAAATACAACAATATAGTCTCCATAGTACACACTCTTATCCCCACATACTATCCCTACATGTCATTCATAAATTACTTCTTCACATTCTGGGAAAAATAAAACATAGAAAAGGGGTGAGCTCAAATGCCCAGTAAGGATAACAATATAGAGGAAACTTTCATAAATAAGAATAAACGTTTAAGGCAATGTATAACTAAAACAAAAGCCTTTTAAACATGAACTTCAACATATTATGGAAAAAAGAAAATGAAATAATTCCATTTACTTATTCACATGGATATTCTACTAATCGAATAATCTAATGCAATATCAATAACCACTTTCATAATGATGGAATGCATAATGCCAGACTATCATAACCACATAGCCAAGGCCTTGTGCCAAGACTACAAATAAGATTTTGTCAAGGCCTTATGCCAAAACACTAGTTTGTCTCATGAGACCTACCTATGCATCGAGGAGCTATAGCAGGCTCCACCCATCACATATTAAGTCCAATGCATTCCCATATGAAAAGGTTTAAACATAACATAAACATTCATAATAAAACTAGCATATGAAATGTAAATACTTCATCCATAAACCACGAATGGTATAAAAATAACACATCCATATTCAAACATATCACAAAACCTTCAATACAATATAGAAGTTATGTATCATAATAAATCAACTTCAAATAAGTGTAAAATCCATCAAAGGATGTTGACATAGATGAAATCAAAACTCTTTGTAGAGAAATATCTCTTTCTATTTTGAAATAATTTAAAAGTAATATATTTATAAAATAAAACATTTTCTTTGAAAATATTCTTATAATCTTGTAAGGGAAGCTTCGACGATTTTATAACGGCAGAAGATAACCGCACCCGCCGTATAAGTTAAAAAACATTCTTACCTTAATTCTGTCGAAAAGGTTAAAAAGGACTTTGTTTGGAAAAAGACGGAAATATTCATTTATAAACTTATTATAAAAATTCAAAAAGGGTATAAATGAATTTAACCCATATTCTATAAAATAGTAATAATGTTTTGAAAAACATTTTTAAGAAACATGGATGTTGATGATAAAGAGATCCCAGTAGATTATTACGTATAAACAACCTCGGATAATGAAGAGATTGCGAAATAAACCCTTACCTTGTACTTTTCCTTGGTTGGGGGTAGGTTAAAATCCTATATAATAGTGAAATAATTGTTATTAAATTATACAAGAATCATATACATTAATATGATATCATATATGATCTTTTAACATTGCTTTGTTAATAATATCTTAGAATTATCATTGTTTCAGGTGTTAACTTACTCGTTTTCTTTTATATGTTTTGTTACGTATGCCATATTTATTATGGGTAGGTTGTATCTTATTCATATACAGAATGTTTCTAAGTCCTTAAACATTATTATTAATATTAAAATGAGAATTAGACTTGAATGGATACGATGGAGAATGAATCTCATCGCGTTCATGGAGACGGTAGTCCGTACGTACGCACGAGTGACAATATCATTATTTTGATATTAAAATAATATATAATTGGATGTTATATCATATATATAGAATAATTATCATGTTATATTTATTATTTAAATGAATTAAAAATCATTATTTTACCCATCCAAATAATAGTATATTGAATAACAATTACACCACGACGTGGAGAGGGTAAGCCGTACGTACGCATGTATGGTGACATGTCATTCAAAGGATGGATAGAATACTGAATATGGTTGTACCATATTTATAATAACATCAAAGTATATATAATATACTGGATTTATTATTTTATAATGGGAATAACAAAGAGAGAAGAAGTTGAAGAAGAAATGGATTTGAAAAAGGGTTGTGAAAACATTACCACCACTTCGGGTTCTTCCTTTTCATTTGATCAAAAGGGCTTCTTATGTTGGCTTTATGATCAAACTAATCCCTCTTGGTTGTATTCAGGGAAGTTGAGATAGTATTTGGGCAGGGGTTGTCCGAACCAAAAGGCTTTGAAGGTGTTAATTAATGAGAAGGGGGAGTGCCCTTTTATAAGAGGGGTGAGGGGCACCTTTGGAAAGATAGAAATATTATTTTATAATAAATTCATATTCGGTTTCTAATGGCTCAAAAGTGGATTATTTAAAGGTTATGGTGTGGAGGGGTCTAAAGCCACTCAACCAATATAATTTAGATAGGTTTGGGTCATTATATTAACCTTATCTTTTAGTTTTAACTCGTTGTTAATTAGTTTGACACGTACCATGTCACTTTGTATTTTTATATTATATAGTTAATAATCTTACAATATACCACCAAAAGACCCCCAAGTGGTCCATTAATGATACACCTATCATGATGTAAGTCTCTTGGCCGAACCGTAGATTTTTAGGAATTTAATATCAACTAATAATATAATATTTGTTTTAAAAACTCTTTTATATCAATTTTGACACTATTCAATAATTGATTTTTGTAAAAATCATAACCGAATGATTACTTCCAAAAACGTTAATTAAATAAATCATAACATGTCATATTATTCTATAAAATTATTTTTATTTATAAAAAGTCTCAAATTACATTTATTTGGGTATTTATAATATCAATTATTCTAATTTTTCATTAATTAGGTAATTACTGCATCACCATTGTTTCATAAATTAATTAAATTATATAATGTATAAAAATTATAAATAAAATATAATTATGTAGTAAATCTATTTATCTTTCTAATTAATATTTAGAGTCAAAAATCCAACATATATACCCCTATGTAAAATTTTTTTTTCTAAAATATATATGCTTATGTCATTTTTGAATTTATTTTAACTTAATTAAAATAAAGTGTCCCTATCACCTACAAGTGGCTCCATGGGGTCCCAAAATCGACCGAAATATGACCATGGTCGGAAATGTATCCACCAATAAGGTTAGGTCACATTTTAGGGTAATTTAGTATTGTTATAATATTATTTTTTTACCCTTATTTCCAGGATTTACCCTTTAACCATTGTAAATAAAATATTTACCGAAGTAATTATTCAAAATTTCTAAAAAAAATTTACCTATTTACATAATTTGGACATCCTGATTTAAAATATGGAATCCATTTTTCAAATTCAAAACATAGAAGTGGCATCAATTAATTTAAAATTAATTCCCTCTGTCAAAACAAAAAGCGTGTTTTTAAGATATAATAATTATCAAAAGATTGATACTTGTTTATGTCTGGTTTAATTGTGAAATTATGTCCAATGACCAACATTGTATTAAATGGTAAAAATATATTCTTAATATACTTTAAAACCACTCAAATTCATAATTTTTCACTATTAATTATTTAGATTAAAAAAGTTGTTTTTAATTAAAAATTTAGTAATTTTCACTATTCATCAAAATATTCAAGTTATCCGAAAAGTACCAAAATTTTACCTTAGGCTAAATTCGATATTATGAATCCAAAAATGAAGTCCATTTTGAGAGATAAAATTTCTACTATTTTAAAAAATAGGTATTACTATTCATAACGGCTAGTTTGATTGGTTGTGGTGTGTGTTAGAACATGATGTTGCGTACAACACACGCTATTGCATTATTCAAAGAGAAGCGTACCGTAGAAGCTTGGGGGTGCTACATTACCCTCTCCTTCAAATAATTTTGTCCTCTAAATTTCTATAATACTACAGAATGAAAAGACTCGGGTGGTTCTTCATCATATGTTCCTCGGGTTCCCACATTGCCTCTTCCATCTTATGGTTTCTCCACAAGACTTTTACCAGATGAGTCATCCGGTTTCTCAGTACTTGTTATCTCGTATCAAGAATACTGAAGGGCTCTTCGCAATAATATAGATCGGGTTCCAGTTTTAATTCCTCATTGGTGAGTACATGCGTTGGGTCAGGCATGTATTTCCTCAACAGTGATACGTGGAACACATCGTGAATTGTGGAGAGATTTTGCGGCATTGCCAAATGGTATGCTACAACCCCAATTCGTTCTAGAATTTCGAAAGGTCTGATGTACCTGGGACTCAATTTACCTTTCTTACCAAAACATATGACTCCCTTCCATGGAGATACCTTCAGGAAAACATGATCACTGACTTGAAATTCCAAATCCATCCTTTGATTATCGGCATAGCTCTTCTACCTACTTTGAGCTACTTTGATATAGTTTTGGATTACCTTCACCTTTTCCATCGTTTCCTCCACCAGTTCTGGGCCTACAAGTTTTCTTTCACCAACGTCATCCCAACAGGTTGGTGTGCGACATCTCTTTCTGTTAAACACTTCATATGGTGCCATCTGAATACTCGAATTGAAGCTATTTTTATAGAAAAATTCTACCAGAGGTAAATATTGATCCCACATACCCTGAAATTCAAGTGAGCAGGATCTCAACATGTATTCTAAGGTTTGAATAGTTCATTCTGATTGTCCATCTGTTTGAGGGTGGTAGGAAGTGCTCAAATGAAGTTCAGTATCCAAGGCTTTCAAAAGACTTTTCCAGAATCTTGAAGTAAAACGGGGATCACGGTTAGGAAAAATCAATAGGGGTACTCCATGAAGTCTCACCACTTCATTAATATATAGTCCTGCTAGACATTCCAGTGGTAGATCTTCTCTTATAGTAAGAAAATTTTCTGACTTGGTAAGACGATCAACAATAACCCATATTTCATCGTTCCTTCTAGGAGTCTTTGGTACCCCCATGACAAAGTCCATCGCAATATTGTCCCATTTCCACTCTGGTATGGGAAGAGGTTGCATGACTCCTCCAGGCTATTGCCTTCTAGCTTTCACTTGTTGACAAACCATACATCTTGACAAAAAATCAGCAATCTCCCTCTTCATGTTGTCCCACAAAAAATGTTCCTTCAAATCTCTATACATTTTGGTGCTCCCAGGGTGTATAGAGAAATTGGAACTATGGGCATCATCATGAAATTCCCTTTTTAGATCAGGTATATCGGGAACACAAAGTCTCTTCCTGAATTTCAAAATTCCTTCTTCATTCACAAATTCTCTCAATCTCCCACCATTCACATCTTTAATCTTGTTTTGAAATTCTTCATCATCGGTCTGAGAACTCTTAATCCTTTCTAGTAAAGATGGTTTGGAAACCATTTGAAAAAGCATTGATGTTTCACCTTCCTTTGTTATTCCCATGTCCATCTTTACTAGATCCATGAAAATTGGATCCCTTTCAATTCTCATATTGTTCAAAACTCCATGATATTTTCTACTCAAAGCATCTGCCACCTTGTTTTCCTTCCCCGAGTGGTAGTGTATCATGCAATCATAATCCTTGAGTAATTCAAGCCATCTCCTTTTCCTCATGTTGAGTTCTTTTTGTGATAAAATATACATCAAACTCTTGTGATCAGTATAAATCTCACATTTTTCACCATAGAGGTAGTGCCTCCATATCCTCAAAGAAAATATCACAGCTGTTAACTCGATATCATGAGTAGGATAGTTTTGTTCATGAATTTTCAACTATCATGATGCATAAGCAATAACCCTATCATTCTGCATAAGGACACAACCAAGTCCTTTCTTCGATGCATCACTATAAATAACGAACCCATCATTCCCCGATGGTAGAGTCAATATAGGAGCATTGAATAATCTTAACTTCAGTTTTTCAAAAAATTCTTCACACTCTTTCGTCCAAACAAATTTAACCCCTTTACGTGTGAGCTTCGTTAATGGGATAGCCAGTCGGGCAATATTCTGGACGAAATGTCGATAATAACCTGCCAAACCAATAAGACTGCGTACCTCAGTTATACTCGTAGGTTATGGCCATTCTTGGATTGCCTTGGTCATAGAAGGATCAACAGAGATTCCATCTTTAGAGACAATATGGCCAAGAAAAGAAATCTCATGAAGCCAGAATTCACACTTGCTAAACTTCCCATATAATTCATGTCTTCTCAGAGTCTTCAATATAATGCGCAAGTGATTTTCATGATCTTTGTATCTTTTGGAGTATACCAAGATATCATCAATAAATACCACTACAAAGTCATCAATATATTCCTTGAAAACTCTGTTCATCAGATCCATGAATACAGAGGGTGCATTAGTCAATCCAAAAGGCGTTACTGTAAACTCGTAATGCCCATACCTGGTTCAAAATGTTGTCTTCGGAATGTCTTCCTTCTTCACAGACAACTGATGGTATCCAGATCGAAGGTCAATCATTAAAAATTATTGAGCTCCATGTAGTTTCTCAAATAAATCATCAATGCGAGGTAGGGGATACTTTTTCTTTATTGTCATAGCATTGATCTCCCTATAGTCAATACATAACCTCATAGATCCATCGTACTTTTTAACGAAAAGAACATGGGATCCCCATGGATAAACACTAGGGCGAATAAATCCCTTAGTACACAATTCCACTAGTTGTTTCTTTAGTTCAAATAATTCTATAGTGGCCATTTTATAAGGGGTCTTCGATATAGGCCTTGATCGAGGAATTAAATCAATGGAAAACTCAACTTCTCGTTCTAGAGGATGTCCAGGTAAATCTTTCGGAAACACATCTACATATTATTTTACCATAGGTACATCCTCTATTTGAACATTCCTTTCCTCACCCACTGTAATGTCATCCTCTTCCTCCCCAATAATTGAATTTAGTTGAGCTACAGGGGGTGGATCTAGATAAGAACTAGTTGGTGATGATTCTTCTCTAAAGATAAGGTGTTCCTTATCATCATCATAAAAAATCGTAACCTCCTTCTTCTTACAATAAATCTTTGCATCATGGTCCGAAATTCAATCCATACTATGGATTATATCAAACTTAATCGTAGGTATGACGATGAGATTAGTAGATAAAGAACATTTATGTGCTCTAATGGGGACTGATTCACAAAACTTTGTTGCAATGATACTTCCCTTAGGAGTTTTAAGTGACAACTCTCTTGTTAAATCAAATTGAAAATATCTAATTTTCATAGAAAACTGGGAAGATATGAAACAATACGATGATCCAGAATAAAATAATGCATTTTCTAAACTTGAGGAAACCATTAAATTACCTGCCACCACGTCTTTCGGAGCTTCTACCTCAGCAGTAGTGATAGCATAAGCTTGGCCTTGATCCCTTAGCCTTTTCTGAGGTAAGTTCCCCTGACACTTAGGACATTCATTTGCATAATGTCCCATCTCCCTGAAATTGTAGCATTGTACATTGGTAGATTCCTTCTTCCCCTTGCAATCACAAGATTGGTGGCCTTTTTCACCACACTTGTAACAGACCCTCGTTCCTTTTAAGAATGTAATGGGGTGTTTCTTCCCACATTTAGCACAGGATGGATATTCAACATTTCCCTTCTTCCTCTTATTTTCATTCCCAGATTGATCAACAGATCTCTTCTTCTCTTGCTTTGCTTTAAAGTCACGAGACTTAGAGAATTCCTTTTCTGTATTGATAGAACATGAGACAATATCTTCGTACGACGAGAAGGATTGTGAGAATAATGATCGATGGAGAAATGGTTTTAACCCATCAAAGAAACGATCAATATTACATCGTGGGTTAGGTATATAATCTCCAGCATACCTTGAAAACCATGTAAAGTTAACCTCATAATTTTTGACATTCTCATCCTCCTTTTGTCTCAGACTCAAAAATTGTCTTTCCATATCATCTCTATGGTCACGAGGAAAGTATTTTTCTAAGAACAGATCTTTGAACTCACTCCATTACATATTTGATACTTTATCATCTTCCTTCTTGTTTTGAATCAATGACCACCATTGATCAGCATCTACAGTGAGGCGATAAACTGCCATGATAACTTTTTCCCTTTCACTACTTCCCAAATCCTGAAATATTTTCTCTATGGAACTTATCCATTGGTCAGATACTAATGGATTTGTACTCCCATTTAATGTTGGTGGTTGCTGCCTCATGAAGCGATCTAACATTGATCCTCCACGCTGTGGATCAGGGTGCTCCATACGGCTAAGGTTATTATTTATAACCTGAGTGAGTTTTCCCAGTATGGTGATTAGTTGATCAGCACCAGTGGCATTACCAGCTCCACTATAATTATCTTGAGCAGGATGGAAATCCCAGCATGGAGTGCGTGCATTGATACGGTTTCCATTTCTTCCACTAGGCACCATTTCTATACAGTGGTATAAACTAGATCAGTTTATGAATCAAAATACATAATTCCATACTTATAAAACACTTAACATAAATTGAACTATTTATGGATATAATCCATAATCATAAAAATGTTTTCTTTGAGGATGTATATACTCATAAACCCTTCATAATTATTTGTAAAGAAAATGAGATTTATCCTAAGCCTGTCCCTTGGGAGTGTCGTAACCAAGAGTGCAGCAAGGCCCGTTGTCGTGCACCAGTTCTCGTTCAAGTCTAGCTCAAAGTGGCGTTTTTGGGTTTTACCCCTAGGTACATCTGTGCCAGAGCTGCCTCTACCTGCTCATATCCAGACAGGGATGTATTTCTCCGAAATCTCACAAAATCTCTACAATACCAAAATTATAGGAAGTTCTTCAATACTAATCCTCAAAGTCTGTCTTAGGTGTATGTTCTCTAATTAGAGTTTACCTAAATCTAGCTTCCACGGTTTGTACTAAACCTCCCTCTGATGCCAACTATAATGCCCCGACCCTAGTTACCCAGAGTCAGTGCATTATTACATAACATTGGCATGATCACAAGAAAGATCAAATCTCTAAAGACCAATTAGTTTAGTAGCCTTGGAAACACTAGATATATTCATAAAGTTTTACATTACATCATAAAATGAAAACTACAACAATATAGTCTTCATAGTACACACTCTTATCCCCTCATACTATCCCTGCAGGTCATTCATAAATTACATCTTCACATCATGGGAATAATAAAACAAAGAAAATGGGTGATCTCAAATGCCCAGTAAGGATAATAATATAGAGGAAACATTCATAAATAAGAACAAACATTTAAGGCCATGTATAACTAAAAAAAGCCTTTTAAACATGAACATCAACATAGTATGGAAAAAATAAAATGAAATAATGCCATTTACTTATTCATATGGATATTCTACTAATCGAATAATCACATGTAATATCAATAACCACTTTCATAATGATGGAATGCATAATGCCAGACTATCATAACCACATAGCCAAGGCCTCGTGCCAAGACTACAAAAAACATTTTTTCAAGGCCTTGTGCCAAGACACTAGTTTGTCTCATGAGACCTACCGATGCATCGAGGAGCTATAGTGGGCTCCACACGTCACATATTACGTCCAATGCATTCCCATATGAAAAGGTTTAAACATAACAAAAACATTCATATTAAAACTAGAATATGAAATGTAAATACTTCATCCATAAACCATGAATGGTATAGAAATAACACATCCATAGTCAAACATATCACAAAACCTTCAATACAATATAGAAGTTTTGTATCATAATAAATCAACTTCAAATAAGCGTAAAATCCATCAAAGGATGTTGACATAGATGAAATCAAAACTCTTTTTAGGGAAATATCTCTTTCTATTTTGAAATCATTTAAGAGTCATATAATTATAAAATAAAACATTTTCTTTGAAAATATTCTTATAATCTTGTAAGGGAAGATTTGATGATTTTATAACGGCAGAAAATAGCCGCACCCGCCGTATAAGTAAAAAAAACATTCTTACCTTAATTCTGTCGAAAAGGTTAAAAAGAACCTTGTTTTGAAAATGACAGAAGGATTCCTTTATAAACATATTATAAAAAGTCACAAGGGTATAAATGAATTTAACCCATATTCTCTAAAATAGTAATAATTTTTTGAAAAACATTATTAAGAAACATGGATGATGATGATAATGAGATCCCAGTAGATTATTACGTATAAACAACCTCAGATAATGAAGAGATTGTGAAATAAACCCTTACCTTGTACTTTTCCTTGGTTGGAGGTAAGTTAACCTTCTTTATAATGGTGAAATAATTTTTATTAAATTATACAAGAATAATATACATTAATATGATATCATATATGATCTTTTAACATTTCTTTGTCAATAATATCTTAGAATTATCGTTGTTTCGGGTGTTAACTTACTCATTTTCTTTTATATGTTTTGTTACGTAAGCCATGTTTGTTATGTATAGGTTGTATCTTATTCATATCTAGAATGATATTAAGTCCTTAAACATTATTATTAATATTCAAATGAAAATTAGACTTGAATGGATACGATGGAGAATGAATCTCATCGCGTTCGTGGAGACGGTAGACCTTACGTACGCACGAGTGACAATATCATTCTATTATTATTAAATAATATATAATTGGATGGTATATCATATATACAGAATCATTATCATGTTATGTTTATTATCTAGATGAATTAAAAATCATTATTATACCCATCAAAATAATAATATATTGAATAACAATTACACCACGACGTGGAGACGGTAAGCCGTACGTACGCACGCATGGTGACATGTAATTCAAAGGATGGATAGAATACTGAACATGGTTGTACCATATTTATAATAACATCAAAGTATATATAATATACTGGATTTATAATTTTATAATGGGAATAACAAAGAGATAAGAAGTTGAAGAAGAAATGAATTTGAAAAAGGGTGGTGAAAACACTACCTCTTTTTCGGGTTCTTCCTTTTGATTTGATCAAAAGGGCTCCTTAAGTTGTATTTATGATCAAACTAATTCCTCTTGGTTGTATTGAGGGAAGTTGATAGAGTATTTGGGAAGGTTTTGGCCGATCTAAAAGTCTTTGAAGGTGTGAATTAATGAGAAGCAGGAGTTCCCTTTTATAAGAGGGGTGAGGGGCACCTTTGGAAAAGCTAGAAATATTATTTTATAATAAATTCATATTCGGTTTCTAATGGATCCAAAGTAGATTATTTAGAGGTTAATGTGTGGATGGGACTAAAACCACTCAACCAATATAATTTAGACAGGTTTGGGTCATTATATTAACCTTATATTTTAGTTTTAACTCTTAGTTAATTAGTTTGACACTTACTATGTCACTTTGTATTTTTATATTATATAGTTAATAAACATACTATATACCTCCAAGAGACCCCCCAAGTGGTCCATTAATTATACACCTATCATTATATAATTCTCTTGGCCGAAACATAGATTTTTAAGAATTTAATATCAATTAATAATATAATATTTGTTTTATAAACTCTTTTATGTCAATTTTGACACTATTCAATAATTGATTTCTGTAAAACTCATAACAGAATGACTACTTCATAGAAAGTTAATTAAATCAATCAAAACATGTCATATTATCCTAGAAAATTATTTTTATTTATAAAAATTCTCAAATTATATTTATTTGGATTTTTATAATATCAATTATTCTAATTTTCATTAATTAGGAAATTACTACATCACCATTGTGTCATAAGTAAATTAAATTATATAATGTCTAAAAATTATAAATAAAATATCATTATGTAGTAAATCATATTATATTTTTAATTAATATTTATAGTCAAAAATCAAACATATATAACCCTATGTGAATATAATTTTGCTAAAAGATATATTCTTATGTCATTTTTGTATTTATTTTAACATAATTAAAATAAAGTGTCCCTATCACCTACAAATGGCTCCATGGGGTCCAGAAATCGACCCAAAGATGCCCATGGCCGGACATGTATCCACCAATAAGGTTAGGACATGTTTTAGGGTAATTTAGTATTATTATAATATTATTTGTTAACCCTTATTTACTGGATTTACCCTTTAACCATGGTAAATAAAATATTTACCAAAGTAATTGTTCAAAATGTCTAAAATTAAAAGTTACCTATTTACACAATTTGGAAATCCTGATTCCAAATATGGAATCCGTTTTTCCAAATTAAAAACACAGAAGTGGCAGAAATTAATTTAAAATTAATTCCCGCTGTCAAAACAAAAAGCGTGTTTTTAAGATATAATAAATATCAAAAGATTGATACTTGTTTATGTCCAGTTTAATTGTGAAATTATGTCCAACGACCAAAATTGTATTAAATGATAAAAATATATTCTAAATATACTTTAAAACCACTCAAAGTAATAATTTATCACTATTAATTATTTTTATTAAAAAAGTTGTTTTTAATTAAAAAATTTGTAATTTTCACTATTTATCAAAATATTAAAGTTATCCGAAAAGTACCAAAATTTCACCTTAGGATAAATTTGATACTCTGAATCCAAAAATGAAGTCCATTTTGAGAGATAAAATTTCTAAAAATTTTAAAAGTTGGTATTACTATTCATAATGGCTAGTTTGATTGGTTATGGTGTATGTTAGAACTCGATGTTGCGTACAACACACGCTATTGTATTATTCAAAGCGAAGGGTACTGTAGAAGCTTGGGGTGATAAAATTTATATCATGTTTATGTAAAAATTAATCATTATTATTACTCTCCTCTTACAATTATTGTAAAAATAAAATCCCTATCCATGATGTGTCGATTTACTAACATCATGGATGATGTGCCTTTAATTTTCTTTACTCTTTTAAATGATGGTTGAAACCCCATTTTAAAGGTTGAAATAGATTTATATGTTCTTTTTATGACCTACCATAGGTTCTTTAATTATATTATATCCATAATATTAAAATTATATGATGAAACAGGTTCATGATTATCGAAGAACGGCCAAAATGATATAAACAAATAACAATAATGATTTATCAAATGATTCATTCTCATACAATATAACCAAAATGACTTAAGTAATAATTTAATATTATTGGAACATATTAACACCATTTATTTCCACTTTTATATTTTTTCACCCACTCAAAATGAAAATCCTCTATGAACCGATCATGGAAATTAGATAAATCGTGGACTCAAAACAATAGAAATAACAAAATATTATTAATAAATGGGTTAAAGGATGTTATAAAATTATCATATAAGTTGTTATAAATACTATAATTATTCTATAAAATATTTATACTATCTTTTTAAACATTATATCTGAGGTTTAACATGTTTCATGTAAGACAAACCTAAGGTAAGGGAATTCATAAGCAAATTTTCGTTCATCGGGTTAACCGAATATTTAATTTATTACTTGGTACTAAAATTATTTTTGTTATTATTTTTTATTAATATTAAAATTACTATGTGGAATTATATTTTATTGTCATTTACATTAATTATATTAATTATCACACCAATTATATGATATTTTTAAGGGAATTCTCTTTAAAAAACCCTCTTTTAACATTCTATTTTAAAAAATTAAAAAAATATGATATTATGTAATTATCCATGTTTTATCATTAAGTTCGCATACATGGTAATATTTTATGATAAAGGGTGTGACTAATATCTCACTTTAATTAATTGGGAATGTGTAAGTTGTAGGTCGCCCATATGTTTACTCCAAATGTAACCGTGATGGTTACACTATAAGGTAGCTGTAAGGGTTACATTGTAAGGTACACGTGAGGGTTAGAAATAATAAGGTAGCCATGAGGGTTAAAATATAAGTAAGAAATTAACCAATATTCCTTTATGTATTTATATATGATCTTTAATTCTTTATGGAAATCTCATGTTTCACAAAGTAAGTATATATGGGTGAGAAGTATGTCTTACTGAAAATTATTTCATATGTTTAAAAGTATTTATGGTCTAAAGGATTATTTCATTTTTTTTATATCCCTCACTAATATATTCAAACTCATAACATTTTTTTAAATGATATTAACTAGTTATAAGGATGTGTGTGATAAGAAACGAATTAATGTTAAATGTTTTGAATATTTTTCAAAGAAATCATGTTTTTGTTTTGTGTTAATTTTTTTTTGTTTTGAAATAAATGTATACTATTTAAATGGTACACATTTTGTATTATTGTGGGATGATATGTATGATTTAGGTACTAACTTTTTAGTACAATAAACTGAAATGATATATGAGAAAGTAAAAAAATTAAAATCTAGTTGAAATAGCTAGATTATGTAATTTTTTATGGAGGTTCATTATTGTTGGTATCAGAGCATAGTTTAGATAAATTTTAGAGTTAGTATGATATTAATAAAATACTATAAATTATTTTTACCTTAAATTTATGTTGAGTTGGTATAAAATTTATATATTACAATTTTTCTTTAACTAAGATATGTATATTTGGTTTTTTTATAGAAGAAATAGGAAAGATGATGTTGGAAGGAATCGAGAGGTTGATATATTTCCAAATCTGTAGCTGTGAATAGTGGGAATTGGAATCAGGTAGCTTGTGATAGTAATGGCTTATCTGACACAGGAAATAAATGGTTGTGGAATCCATGAAATATAATAACCAAATCTACCACAACGGAATATGATGATAATGGAGTATTTTATGAGGCAATACTCTCCTTTTAGGGGATATTCTGACCCAGTAGAGGCTAAAAATAGATTAAAGACCCTAAAAAGACATTCAATGTTATGGGATGTTCATATAAACAAAATTTTAGTCTTTCCATTTATCATTTTTAAGGCAAAGATAATAACCGGTGGTCAATGGTCAACAATATCAGGGATTGTTAAGAGATTTAAGCGTTAGAGTATGATGAATTTAAAATTATTTTCCTTGAAATATAGATTCCTAATGTAGTTCAACATAGGATGGAGAAACAATTCCTTGAATTGAGGAAAAAGGATGAAGATTTAGTGGAAGTGTTTGAAGAAAACATTACCCATCTTGAAAGGTATGCTACAAATCTTATTAGGGATCTTGATAGAAAAATCAATTGCTTTTACTCAGGATTGAAGTGAAGATACCAAAAGGCATTGGCCTACCGAGAATTCAAAAGTTATGATAAAATTGTTTGATGTGATTAGAGGGTATAAATGGAGTTTTCTAATGATCACTTATACTATGATTACAAATAGAAGAATAGGACTAGATGTAAATTCATGGGTAATAATCAATCAAAGAAATCTTATGGTAATGAAGTCTAGTTTCTAGTTTGTGAAAGGTTTGGTAAAAAAACCTAGGGAATGACTTTCCAAATCCAGGAAGCTTTTTCATGTGGTAAATTTAGACATATGGCTTGTGATTATAATGAAATGATAATACGATTAATTCTAATAAAAAAACAATAAAGTGTTTCAAATGTGGTGAGATGGTTCATTATGAAAATGTCTACCCAAATAATGATCTGAGTGGTGGAAAATAGCCATTGTATAACCAGAAAGGTGAAGTGAGATACTTTGAGACTATGTCAATATATGTCGGGCCATCCAATGAAGTGGTATCAGATACTTTGTTTATTTACTTATGTTTTTTAAAGTT
This sequence comes from Viscum album, assembly GCA_963277665.1. Taxonomy (NCBI): domain Eukaryota; kingdom Viridiplantae; phylum Streptophyta; class Magnoliopsida; order Santalales; family Viscaceae; genus Viscum; species Viscum album. The sequence goes on from OY728141.1 coordinate 1,332,117,950, forward strand.
TGGTTTGATATAGGGTCTACATAGTCCTTTATTTCTGAGAAATTTTATGTTAAATTGGAAATATCCCCTAAAATGAGACCATAAATTACTGTTAAAACACCATGGGGAAATGACATAGAATTTTTTTTAAGAATCTTCTGATTATAATATATGGGAATACATTACTTGAAAACCTAGTTGTTTTTTACTTAGTAGAGTTTAATGCCATTCTGGGTATGGATTGGTTTCTTGTTTATCATTCTAAGATTCATTGTATTGCTAAAGAAGTTTTTTTTCAGAAATAGTTTCAGTTTGTATACAAGAAAGAACCCACACATTTGATAATATATCAGGAAACTAAGGAAATATTGAAAGATATAAATGAAATTTATCTTGGTCATATTGTCGAAAACAAGATAACTGTTATGATTAATGATATGCTAGTGGTAAATGAATACTTTGATCTTTTTTCTGATGAGTTACCCAGTGTTATACCAGATAGAGAAGTTGAATTCTCAGTTGAATTAGTTCTTGATGAAAATAAAATTTCAAATAACCCTTACCAAATGGATCAAATTGAAGTTATTGAATTGAAAAATCGGTTGAAATAGTTTCTTTATAAAGGCTTCATTTATCATATCACTTCACCATGGGGAGCTCCAATTTTTTTTATTAAAAATAAAGATGGTTCCATGAGAATTTTCATTGATTATAGAGATTAGAATAACATTACTCTTAAGAATAATTATTCTTTGCCTCACATCGAGGACTTGTTTTATCATGTCCACGAAGCTCGGTATTTTTTTAAGATTGACTTGATATCTAGGTACCATCTGCTAAAGGTAAAAAATGATGACATTACAAAAACAGTTTTTCAAATAAGATATGGTCATTATGAATTTTTTTATTACCCCCTTGAGTTAACTAATGCACCTGATGTATTCCAAAATATTATGAATATAATATTTCATGACTTCTTGGATATTTTTTTTATTCTCATTGATTACATTATTGTATATTATAGAATTAAAGAGGGGCATGAAAAATATTTTATGGTTGTTTTTGAAACCATAAATAAAATGATGTTTTATGGAAAATTCAAGAAGTGTGAATTTTGGTTGAAAAAAATTTCTTTCTATGGTTATGATGTTTCTAAATGTGCCCTAAATATTGATCCTTCTAAAATGAATGTTGTTGAAGAATGGCTAAGATCCAAAAATATAACCAAGATTTGTAGTTTTCTTGATTTGGCAGGCTATTACCAGAAGTTTTTTGAAATCGTTTCACGGTTATCTTGTCTACTGACTTTGTTAACTCGAAAAGGAGTGAAATTCACCAAGACTATATAATGTGATGATTGTTTTTAGGAATTGAAAGTAATATTGGTGAATGCTCTAAGTTTTACCATACCTTCTAGAAATGTCGAGTTTTTTATCTACAATGATACTTCGTTAAAGGTACACTGTAGTGTTATGATGGAGAATGATCAGTTAATTTCTTATGCTTCAATAATAATAATACCTCATGAGTTAAATAATCCCAAACACATTTTTGATTTAGAATAAATGGTTTTCTTTTTAAAAACATGGAGGTATCATTTATATGGATCCAAATGTGAAATATATACTGACCACAAATGTTTTAAGTTTATATTAACTCAAAATGAATTAAACATGAGGTAGAGAAGGTGGCCTCAATCGAAAAAATATTATGAGTTAATAATCAATTACCATCTTAGAAAACCAAACTATGTGGTTGATTCCTTGAGTTGAATACAACATGAATCATTAACTATGTAACATCTTGAACAAGAACCATTGATTGATGATTTAATGAATTTTTTATTGGAAGTTGTTGGTGTATAAAATTCCTCTATTTTTTTATGTTCTAGTGCAGTCATCATTGTCAGTCAGAATTCAGAAACTATAGAAAGATGACCGGGAGATACAGAAATAGGAATAATTCGTTAAAATGGGTTAATATCTCAAATTTAACATAGAGAAATATTGTGTTCTAATATTTGGAAAAAGATTATGTGTGACTTGTGAGTCACAATTGATGAAAAAATAGTCGTTCGAAGCTCGTAATTGTCCATTTCAAGTTCATCCTGGTAGCACAAAGATATTTAGAGACCTTAGAGAGTATTATTAGAGGTATGGAATGAAAACAGATATTGTAGATTTTACAGTTATTTTTTTGACATGTCAATAGTTTAAAGTAGAGAGGAAATTATAGAAGGGAATGATTTAAAATATACCAGTGAGAGAGTGGAAATGGGAAAATATATCTTTGGTCTTCGTTGTGGGACTACCAAAATACATATCTTGGTAACAATGCAATCTGGGTTATTATTGATCGGCTGACTATATCTACTCATTTTATTCCTATTCAAGATACTATGCCTTTGGATAACCATTATCAACTATTGCTCCAATATATTATCTGGTCACATGGATTTCCTCTTTCCATTGTATATTACCATGATCCCAGGTTCACATCTATCTTCTATAAAGGCCTCAAAAGTTGTTGGGGATAGGATTAAATTTCAGTTCATCTTTTCATCCTCAATCAGATGGGCAATCAGAGTGGATGATTTAGAATTTCAAGGTTATTCTTAGATCTTGTTCAATGGATTACTGGAGATTTTGGGATTAACATATTTTTTATGTTGAATTTTTAAATAAGAACATTTTTCATTCTATTATAAAGATGAATCCTTTTTGGGCATTACAGGGGAAGTAGTGTCGAACTCTAGATTTGTTGGATGAATTTTGGGAAAGAAACTTGATGGGACCATAATTAGTGGAATATGTTAATGAGAATGTGAAAATGATCCAACAATACAGTAGGATAGCTCAGAGAAGGCAATAAAGTATAGAAAATAGCATGAGGATTGACTTTTCTTTTGATGTAGGTGATCATGCTTTTCATATAATCTCACCATGTAAAAGTGTTTTGAATTTTGTTAAGAAAGGAATGTTGAGTCCATAGTTCATTGGACCATATAAAATCCTAGAGAAAGTATGACAGGTTTCCTACCAAGTATATTTGAATCTGATTTTATCTTAGATACACAATGTTTTTCATGTTTTGATGATGAGAAAGTGTATTCTAGATTCATCTCATGTTTTGAGCCTAGAAGCAGTTTATCTAGAGAAGAAACTATACTATGGAAAGAAAATATTCAGATTCTTGATCAATGAGAACATGTATTGAGGAATATGGTAATCCACTAGGTAATGGTTTTTTCCAATAACCATATGGATGAAGAAGAGAAATCTGAATCTAAAACTTCTATGTGGGAAATGTACCTTCAATTATTTAATAAGTATATAAAATTGTGAGGGCACAATTTCTAGATTATGGGGAGAATGTAACACCTCATAGATTTGAAAATAAATTGAAATGCATGATACACTGAGTCCCTACATATTGACACGTTGTTTTAAGGATATTTTTGTAAGATATAGGATAAATATAAATTTTCCTATTTTATGATTTGATTTTTGATAAATGGACACACATGGTTGTAATCAGTATCTTTTTTGGAGTATTATAGGAAGAACATAATTTTTAGTGAATAGTAACCTACCCTTATGAATATTAATATTACTCATATGAATAATAACGTGACCAAATTAATAATAAACTCACCAATGAATTTATTTCAAATAATTTATGAGACCTTGATTAATTTTTCAAGCTATTATAAAATCATTTATAGTTTTAAAATTGTTATTTTTGGAATAAATTATGATTTTATTTAAAAAATAAATTTTATCATATTTAGAATATTATTTTGATGAAATTGAGTTCATTTTTATAATTATAAATGTAGAAAAATGGTAATGGGGTTTTTTTGGATTTTTCTAAAATGCTTAAATTTTCAATGAATTGTAAAATATAATAATTTTCTGTATATATACCTTATATTTCAAATACACTATTACTAGAATCATGGATGATGTAAGAACCCTTTGTTCTAACTGATATTCTTGGTTTACTATTTTGGGTCACCTGAATCGTGATTATTCATAGTCATGAGAAAAAATATTAAACTAATTGGAATAGTGGAAAACCCATCCACTCCTCCACTATAAATATCACCCTCAGACCCCTCTTCCTATCACACATATCGAGAATTGATAATTGAATAAATTTTTTTCAATATTTTTCCCAAGGATTATCCCCATGTTAGAGACCATTTTTCTCACTAAAAGGATAAACAACAGTCCTTAAGGAATATATAAAGGAGACGAAATCAAGAGGTAATAATCCTCATTCATTATCTTGTGTTTTCATTTCAATTTTTTTTCTTATACTCTATTCAAATCCCCTTATACAATAGGCAGGAAATCTCTTGATTTATATATATTCGGTATTGTTATCATGTTTATGGAAAAATTATCATTATTATTCCTCCCCTCTTCCTCTTATTCTAAAAATAAAAACATTGTCTGTGATGTGTTGATTTACCAACATCATGGACATTATGTCATCAATTTCCTTTACTTCCTATAAAACTAGTTGAAAAATCATTTTATTGGTTTAAAGTGATTGTAAATTATATTTTATGACCGCTATTCTGTTTTAAAATTAACATATATTCATAATATTAATGGTATATGGTTTAACTAGTTTGTGATTATCGAAGAACCGCCAAAATTATCTAAACAAATATCTCTAATGATTTATCTGATGATTCATCCTTATACAATATACCCAATAAAATTTATGGAATAATTTAATATTATGGAAACATATTAACACCATTTAATTCAACTTCTAGTGTTTTTCTTCTATTGTCAAAAAATTCCTATACGAACATAGCATGGATATCATGTAAAGAACAAACTCGAAATAGTGGAAATAAAAAAAAATATTATTAATAAATGGGTCCAATAATGTTATAAAATTATCATATAATTTTTTATAAACATGATTTCACTTCTATAAAATATTAATAACACCCTTTTAAACATTATAAATTATTTTTAAACATGTTTTATGTTTGAAGAACTTGATGTAAGTGAATTCTTAAAAAAATTATTTTCATTGGGTTAACCATCTATTTCCTTGATTTTCTTGTACTATGATTATAATTGTAATTAATTTTGTTCAAATTATGTTTTATAATGTGGATTTAATGTGTATACACATATTCCTTTCATTCTATTAATTCTTTCAGTAATTATAAGATATTATGAATGGACCCTTCTTAAAAAAAATTCTCTTTTAAAATTATATTATACAAAATTCAAAAGCAATGATTTTTTGCCATTATCATTTTTTATGATTATGATATGGTCTTTTTAATTTTTAATTATAAATTGTGGGACCTATATCTACCTCTAATTCATTGGTTATGTGTAAGTTTGAGGATTCCTATATGGTTACTCCCTGTGTAATTGTGATCGTTACTTCATAAGGTAGTTGTGATGGTTACATTTTACGGCAGCTGTGACAGTTTCAAATCATAGGGTATCTATGGGGGTTATAATATAAGTAAGTAATTCCCCATGATACCCTTATTTTATATATATGTTCTTTAATATGTTATTAAAATCTCATGCATCGTAAAGTATATATATATGGGTGAGTATTATTTCTTTGTGAAATTGATTTTATATGTTTATAAGTATTCATGGACTGATGGTTTCATTACTTCTTTTTATATCCCTTACTATGATTTTTATTCTCATACCACGTTTTTGAAATATTTTCATATGTTTTTGGGATCTGTAAGAGAAATAAGGAAGTCAATTCAAATTTTAGGAATGTTTGTTAAAGAAGTCATGTTGTTGTTTTGTGTTATAAATTTTTTGCTTTTAATGAAATGGATACAGCCATAATGGTACCCACATTATATTATTTTGGGTTGATATGTTTGAGTTATGTCCTAAAATTATAAAACTCTAAATAAAAAATATATTTGGGAAAGTAAATAAGTAAAATCTAGTTGAAATAATTTTATTATATAATGTTTACAATAAGTTCATTTTAGTTAGGTTGACACATTTTGAGTTGGGAAACTTGGATAATTTTGATAATTTAAGGAAAATGAGGTGGTAAATCCTTTTAATAAACAAATATTAAACCACATTAGGAGGAATAAAATATTATCAAATACAAAGGAGTGTTCTTAGATTTTTTATGGTCTCTATAGTATATAAATAGTCATAAAATTCTATAACTCTATTTTTTCAGTTCTCATGGAATCAGCACAATGAGAGAGGACATAAAATGAACACATTGAAAAAAATACAATATCATTACACCCTAACATCATAGTTCTTATATGTTAAGATCCCAATCAACATATATTCATTTTTTAATCCTTCATATCCTTAGTAGGAAAAATACCACTAAGAGCAATAGAAAATGCATTACCCATTCTCTGATTATAGGAAATGTCAATGTTAAATGACAATAGGTTCCCCAAATATAACCTCTATCAAAGGTTAAAATGTTTTTGGGATAATATTTTCACTAAACTATATTGGTAAAATTAATTTATCAACTTATTCATGATAAGATTGTGATTCAAAATTTTAATTTAATTCACAGTAGCAAGAAAAACTAAATCAAGTGCGGGGTAATTCCTATCTTGATGAAAAAGACGATGTGACACATAAACCAGCACCTGACCCCCTAAATCAGGATGCAACTGAAACCTATAAATTAATCATTTTAAAATACCATTTATCCTTGTAAAACTGATGGTAATGTCAAAATTTCTATTAGGCTCTAATTTTAATTTCTTATGATTGGATACCTGAATCTTTGATTCCCATAGGAACTTCAACCCCCTTTAGGATATAGAATTAAATAGTGAATAAAACACAAAGAAATATTGTAAAAGTAACATAAAATAATCCAAAAACATATGAATATTTTAATATCAAATAATTATGTGGTTATTATAATTACATGACAACCATCACTTTTTTAGGATCAATATAAATACCATGTTCTGAAATTATATTCCTTACGAATTTAACATCTTAGATATAGAGTTGAAACATTGATAATTTTTTATATAAGAGGAAATCCCTTGGGACTCCTCAAACATTCCTCAAGGGACACACATTAAATTCTTATTTGATTGCGTAAATTTGGATTTCAACAAAGAGAATTATAAAAAATGGATCAATATTTTTTAAAAAATTGGCATAATAAATTAAATAAGGAATTAATGTGCATTGGACATGCCAAATGGTTTTATAATCCACCTCATGTGGTAATATCTTCTGTGAATATGGTTTTTGGAACACTAAGAACTGTTGTTCTAATTTAATTATAACTAGTGTAAGGATTACTTTTAGAAAACCATATTTTCACTTTCAACTGATCTAAATAATCACCAATTTTTATCAATGGATATTTTTCTTTTATGGTAATTTGATTATGATTTTTGTATTCAATCCATATCTAGATGTTTAATTCATACTTTCTATTAAATGGAGCAAGGGTTTCCCAATGTGAAACACTTGAGCATATAAATCCCAAGGCACTAAAAACATCCAACAAAATTTTTAGCGCTTTCAACTCAACAAGAGGAATATCGTAAGATTTAATTGATATCATCTGATTTCATGGTTCTATGTTGATCGAAAACAATAACCCTCTATATAAAAAAACCATAATAGTCATTTGGGAGATCGTTTAGAAACCCACTATCTACTATAATAATATATCTAATGCAATATTATTTTTTATATATTCAATTGTGGTAAAGTGTCAACTTACCTAGATTTGGGGGTGGTGGTCCCACCCAACTAGATTATATATCACACTAAACATGAAATTAATGGGATCTCACATTAGGACCAGTGAAAGATAACAATCAACGAAAATAATCAATCTAAAAATTTTCAGGAAACACTGAATCCTTCCCGATAATAACAAAAAATAAGTCTATGATAAAAATCAAAAAAATCCAAAACATGCACAAGATAAAATAAAAATATAGAGAATTGATGACCTTAGGAACCCTTTTAAAAAAAATTCATAAAGTAATCACAACTTCCATAACTATGTTTTTGATTTTGGATGGAATCATTATATGATGAGCTATATGTGTTGAAATAAATGATTTATAGGAACCTATATTGAATAAGTTCGCACCAACAAAAATTATACACCTCTTAGTTATAGGACTCATATCAATATCTATTGGATACTTTTCTAATTCAGTTAAATATATTTCCCAGAGGTCTATGGATCATACCCTATAGTCCATAAATCCTATAATAGAACTGAAAACCCTCTTGGTGTCGATGATCCTAGACTACAACATGAAAGAGAAAAATCATGACACATTATCCATAGGAGAACACTATATTAACAGAATTTTCAATCCATAAGAATCATTGTACAAAAACACATCATGTGCCAAATATGAGGAAAATTGTGAGAAGTCATACCACAAACTGCTGATGATGCGACTATAAAATACTTCTAAAAATCACAAGTACTGTTTCCCCTATAATACCTGATTTACATCCTTCTATATATAAAATAACCACTCGAGATACCATTGATGTTTAGGGGATCTCCAGTCATCCATGAATTACCCTCTAGTTCAATCTCTTACAGAAATACCATATCCACCACCTCAACACAAGTGGTTATATTTATCATGAATAACTATAAAAATATATTAAGATGTTAGACCATATGAAACTTGGGATCCTTCATCTTAAAATTAGACACATCCATATGGTAAAATCATGATATATATATGAAATGATTTGTGTAATACATGATTGTATGATTTCCTCTCACAAGGAGGAGGAAAATACTATATTTCAATATGTCCATAGACCCTGAGTACAAATACATTGTGTAGTTGGCCTTGATGCCTTTCCAATCCATGATTTAAAGTTTTATATGCCAAAATAATGATTCCCATGTTGATTCATCCCAATAATTTCATAATATTTTATTCTATTATGATGAATATTAGCTACATATAATAATAATACATGACCAATAACCATAAATGTTTAGTGTCTTCAGAGACTATATCTATGATAATATTATTTCATAAAATATCTTTAAAATCACCAAAAATGTTCATCCCTCATAGTAAACATACCAAAAACACCATACATAAAATCTTTATTAATAAAATAGGGTACTGAAACGTAATAATGGGTAAGAATATATTCTTAGTAAAGGGTAAAAGTAATATAAAAAACCAATAAGAATTACTCTGAATAAAATGAGAATAAGGGTATAAGAAAATTATCGTAACTTAAAATAATCACACACATTTAGTTGAAGACCATTAATTATTAATCATGCCATAATGATTAATAAAAATAAGTTTTATGGGTGTATAATAAAAATTAATGATTTATGATGCATGAGAAAATATCATAAGCATAATATTTTGGAATAAACATAAACATATAAAATCACTTAATTAATCAAGTTTCACACCTAATACTATAATTTTTTGCAATGTCCCATGATAGAAATAGAAACCCTGTAATATCTGACATTTATTAGGAGTAAATTTCATTCAGTTAATTCAATCATCTCTTAGATGTTTATAAAATCAATAATTTCATAGGATTTTATTAACTTTGTAATCTATTATGAATTTTTTTAACACTATAATCATTACCCAATTCAATGAATAGATATATAAATGTGGGCTCACATATCCAATAATAATAATCCTTTCATATGTTTTCCATAAGATTATAAATCATTAATTATTTTTCATAGAGTTACTAATGGAAAATAAATGGGTTTTACAATAATCCCATCATCACAATCATAAAAAATACATATAAATAATAAGTATTTTGTCTTAAAAACATATCCCTAGTAAATCATAAGTAACATAGATGGCTTTTATAATATGTAAAAATTTTAATTAATGATCTCTGAATGTTTTCTTGTGGAAAATACACTTTTTATTTTCAAATAAATTATTTAACATCTAATTTTTTCCCAAATATGGTGGAAAATTTATATTTGATCATTATTGTTAAACGCCAAGATGTTATAATAATTTTATTTCAAAATATTTTTTTTATGTTAGTTTTTTTATGCAGAATCATTTTAATCTTATGTTACACACATTAATGAGTTAGCTCGCATTACACGCATGGCCCAACTTTACCGAATAATAGTATATTAATAAAATATTATTATTTAATATGATATATAGAGTTGGCATTAAATAAGTGTTTATGAATAGTATTAACAATATTTTGAATTTCATATATTTCATATAATTCTAAAATTCACCTTATGTGTTTCATAATCATAATATAAGAACAAAATCAATTGTTTTTGGAAAAAATAAGTACTTTTCAAATAATAAAGTTTGGCCACCTTTTGATAGCACATCCATTTTAAATCTAGTATTTGAAACTTTTTTATTTTCATTTTTATAAAATAAAATTTTTATTTGGAAGTGGGAAATCAATATTTATTTTTTATAAAATTTTCGTATTTTTCTGATAACATTCATATTTTGAAAAATAGTTAATACTCTATATTTTAATTCAAAAAATGATTTTTTAATATAAATAATTTATAGTGATAAATTATACATATGACTTGTTTTAATTTATAATTAGATTATATTTTTATCATTTAATATAATTTTGGAAATTGTAATTTTTTCACATTAAAATTAGATATAAACACATGCTAATCTTTTGATGGCTTTTACTTCTGAAATCCTTGTTTTCTCATTTTAACAAAAGGGATTAACTTTAAATAAATTAATGAAACTTATATGTTTTATATTTTGAAAAATATATTCCATATTTTGGATTCATTGGGTCTATATTATGTTAATAGGATACTTTTATTTTTTGGCATTATGAATAGTGACTTTAGTAATATTTTATTACCACAGTAAATGGTAAGTCAGGTAATTGAAGATAATATTAAAAATATAAATTTCCTTTTCACCTGTAAAAATCATAACGAGTGACTAAATTATACTTTATCATCTATGGTTCTAAATGGAATAAGTTAATGGGCACTTTCCCCTGAAAATGACCTTAATATTATTAAAATCAATGAATTTGACAAAATTCCACACTCTCATTTTATATAATTATATTAATTTTAATGTAGGTTTAAATAGGATATAAAATCTAATATAGGAAGTATTTGGAAATATAAATGAATTACCTAAATCATAGATATTTTTTTATAATTTTTAGAGATTAAATAATTATCATTAATGATGACATAATAGTGATGTAGAAATTATTTAATTATTTGAAATAATAAATAAATGGTTTTAAAAATATTAAAAGAAATATAAGATGAATTAATTAAGGTAATACATGAATATTATAGGCTACTTTGACATATTATTAGTATATTAAATATTTTGGTTTGAATTTATCATCTTTGTAGTGTCTATTTAAAGTCAAATAAATGAATACTATTGAAATTGACATTATTGATATTTTATAAGTATAAGATATTATTAAATTACATTAAAATCAAAACAATATTTAAAAAATTAAAATTAAAATTTATAAGGTCTGAAATTATATAAATTATACAATTATGGACAATTTAACCCACATATGTTAATATTTAGAACCATTTAATATTTAGCTTATTATTACCATGATTAAAATTAAATATATTAAATAAGTTCAAATCAAACTGATAAGGTTACAAATCAAATAAAAATATGTCTATGTTTTATTTGATTAGAGGATTTAGACCCTTAATCTTATTATCTTTTAAATAGTCCCCTTTGGAGTCATTTGAATTTAAGAATTAATTTATATTAATTTAATAGTTTTGTTATTTCTTAAGGTGCCCTTCCCCTCTCCAATAAATGGGAACCACTCATTCTCTATTAATCACACCACTAAATCCCTTTACCTCATAAAAACCTTACCAAATTTATCTCCCAACATCCCCCACATAAGCCTACATTACACACATTGGGAAAAATCCATCCTTTGGAGTCCTTTTGTGCAAAGAATAATATGATACCCAAAAAAGAGCTAATAGTTTTGTCACCTCTTTCAAAGTTCTTTTCTTATTATAATTCACATTATTATGTTGTTTTCATATCAAAGTAATAACTAATGTGTAATACATATACATAGATATTATTATAATCATGGGAAAACCATATTACTCATTACATTCATCATACGAATAAAAATATCACCATACATGTGTACATACGACTTATTGTCTCCCAATCATGGTGTAATTTGTTATTCAACACTACATTAATTGAATAGATATAATGGAAAATATAAGGGATATAAAATATTAATATAACATGATAATTATTATTTATAATTAATATACCATCCCATTCCTTACCATTTAACAATAAAGGGAATGATATCGTTGCTCGTGTGTACGTACGATCAACCTTCTCCACGTCGCGGTGAGATTCATATTCGATCTTAAAAATTAAAACATGATTACAAAATTTATATAATGATTAAAAATAATAATTATTAACATAATTTCATTATTTAAATGAATAAAATACATCCTATTCATAACAAACATGACTTACAAGGCCAAATAGGAATAGAAAAAGGAAACTGTTAACACCAGAAATAATGCTAATACTGAAATATTATTAAAAAAATGATCAAATATGGTCATAAATGATATCATAAATATGTATATGGTTCTTTTATAATTTTATATCATAATTTAAACATTATAATTTGTGGTTAACACACCCTCTACTAACGAAAAGTACAATGTAATGGTTAATTTTGCAATCTCATTGTTATCTGAGATTGTTTATACATAAGTATTTGTTGGGAAATATTTGTCATCTATGTCTATGTTTTCAAAATGAATATTTTTTTGTGCTTTATTTAATAAAATATTTAACTAAAACATCATTTTAAATGTTTTAATGGGGTTTTCATCTAAATCATTTTCATTAATGTCAATGTTTTCAAAATGGTTTTAAGGATTTATTTATAAGGACTCAATATTTTCGATATAATAATTCCTATAAAAAAGTCTTAAAGTAGTAAAAAAATTGTTTAAAAAACCTCTTTTAAATTTATTCTTTTATAAATTATGTGACATTTAATTTTTTTAAATAAAAATATATATTTCTCTCAAATATTTTAAGGGTTTTATTATATAATTTTAATCTATGTCAACATCATTTGTAGTATTCTATAATTAATTGAGGTTGATTTCATATGATACAAACATCCATATAATATTGAATGTTTTATGATATGTTTGAATATAGATGTACTATTTTTATACCATTCATGGTTTGTCAATAATTTATTAACTTTCCTATGTTCGTTTTAATATGAATGTTTTTGTTATGTTTTACCTTTTTAATATGAGTAATGTATTGGACATAGTATCTGAAGGGAGGGGCCTAAAATAGCCCCCCGATGCATTGTTAGGTCTCATGATACAATCTAGATATGGACTTCACTAAGGCCATGACCATTTATTTTCATATATGGATTTGGCTGAGGCCTTAACCACATATTTTTAAATAGCTTGGTTGAGGCCTCAATGTTATGTTTTAGATGTCTAGAATTATGAATTCCCTCATTATGAGACTAGTAATAAAAATAACATGTTATTATTTTATTATTATAATATCAATATGAATGTTTAAATAGCATTATTTTATTTAATAATTCCATATTATGTCCAATATTTTGTCTAAGGGCTTGTGTTTTAGTTTTATTCTTGTCTAAATATTTATGGTTTTTGAAGGTATCTTCTGCTATTTTGTTTAAACTTAATGAGCATATGATCTCACCCCTTTCATATGTTTTACTTTTTCTAGATTATAATAAGTGTTTTATGATTGATATTCTTGGGTAATCTATAAGAATAATGGTTTTCTCCAATAAGGGACTATGTTTCATATTCTGTTTTGAATTGTAATGAATGGTTCATGACTGAAATATATTTTCCAAAACAACTAAACTGATCGGTCATTCATGTCATGATTCATTGTAATCATGACAATGTATTAAAATAATGCACTGGATCTAGGATTTTGGGGTCGGAGAATTACATATGGTATCATAGGATGTTTAGAAACAACCATGAGAATTATATTTAGATAACATAAATTTGGGATGAAAATTATAAGATAGACATTGAGGATAAACAGAGGAACATTATAAAAATTCAGTAATGCAGATATTATGTGGGTATTCTATGAAAATACATCCATTTCTGGATACTATAATTGAATGTGGTTTTATAAAAAAAAATACCTAGGAGTAAAAACTTTGACAATGTGTTTTAGGCTTTACTCAGGGTAACCTATTACCCAACAACTGTCCATAATACAAAACTGGTTTTACACTCTTGGGGGAAAAGCTTAGGATAGTCCAAATTTTATCTACAAACCATTATGAATAATTTAAATTTAAATATTTCCCCAAATAGACCATGTATATGATTATGAAAATATAAATGCACAAATTTGTCGATTTATGTTATGTGTTATACTGATTTAAAATTATGTATTCAGATTAATAACCTAATCTAGTGTATGACATGTTTTTGAAATGGTGCTTAGTTAAAGAAAAGGAAATTGCGGCAGGCATATAATCTATGTAGGGATTTACCTCATATGAATGATAATGATGTTATAGTAGGAGGTGAAACTAGTAATGATCATATTATAAGTAAACCAAGATAGCTGACTCATGTTATAAATAATAACCTTGTCCGTATAGAGCACCCTAATCTAAAACATATAAAATATTGTATGATCGCTTCATGAGAAAACAAGCTCAATCATTCAATGGTACAAAAAATCTATTTTTATCTGAGAAATGGATACGATATTTAGAGAAGATATTTCTTTCTTTGCGAATTAACGAAAAGGAAAAAGTTTTTATTGATGTTTATCCTCTATTTGGAGATTCAAATCAATGGTGATTATTGATTAATAACACAATGGAAGGTGAGGAAATAACAAACATGGAATGGGGGGAATTTAATGAACTATTATTAGAAACATACTTTCCTCATGAACAACGTGGGGATATGGAGTGAAAATTTATATGTTTGAGGAAAAAGAAGAATGAGACTATTTCATAGTTTGAAGGCAACATCTCAATGTTAGAAAGTAATTATACATTCTAACTACGTAAGGAATCATGTAAGATTAATCGATTCATTGATGGGTCAAACCCATTACACCGATGATAACTGGTATCCCAAACATCCTCATCATATGAAGATATAGTCTCATGTACTATCAAGATAGAAAATGAATTTTCTATGTCTTATGACTTGATGGGAAAGATAGAGAAGAAGTGAATTTTGTAACAAGAGGCAGATAATGGGAAGAAGGGAAAGAAGGATTTTCTCACATGTGACAATTGTGGAAGGAAACATACTAGGGACTTCTTAAAAGGAAAAGGCATTTTCATTATGTGTGGTGAGAAAGGCCATCATGACAATGATTATAAGGGAAAGAAAGAAGCTGTAAATGTGCAATACAATAATTGTAAATAAATGGGACATTATGCCAATGATTTTCCAGATCAACAAGGAAATATTGATCGAAGAAGTAAATGGATCAAGTGAAATATTATGTTGTTACTATAGTAGATGTTGAAAAATTAATGTATTTATGTTTTTATATTCAAGAATTATGTTATTATATTTTAGTTATAAAAATAATGTGATATATAAGTATTGTGTTGCAGTACTTCTTCCTTAAGGACATGGAATCATGAAATATTTCATTAATGATTTTGATGTTATAAAGTTATTTTTTAATAAGAGATATATTACATTGTTTGAATAATTTTATGTTACGAATGATTTTACAAATTTAGAGAACCTTGGGGACTGTGAATTTGGACATGCGTATTTTGG
The DNA here is from genome assembly GCA_963277665.1 of Viscum album. Classification (NCBI taxonomy): domain Eukaryota; kingdom Viridiplantae; phylum Streptophyta; class Magnoliopsida; order Santalales; family Viscaceae; genus Viscum; species Viscum album. The sequence goes on from OY728141.1 coordinate 1,332,133,793, forward strand.
TAAATTCATAAGATTTGGAATGGAGTAAGTTGAAATTTGGATATTTTTTTTAGGATAAAGTACCATTTATTGGGATAAACATATTGTTTTTAGTAAACATATAGAGGATTTGGGAAATAATAATGGGCCCTATGATTTATTAATAGTTCATCATGTGTTAAAAAATATTTGTGATGTCTCGGACTCGGCTGCCCATCAACCCGAGCCTTGAACCCGGTTGGCCACATGCCCCCTGGCTCATCTCCCCATAGGCCAGGGGCTACCGACTAGCAGTGGGGGTGTAATGGTAAGTCAGTGTGGAGACTGTACCCCCATGTCAGAGTATACAATGGAATAGAAGAAGTGTAAATAGATAGAGGAAGCACAACCAATGGATAAATAGGAGAAAAGGTAAAACATACAAACCAAGAAACAGAATTAGGAAATCCCTGATAGATATAAAAAAGACTCATAGGCAGTGTCTGATACAAAATGGATGCATGGAATTATGAAATAATAGAAATAGAAGACAAGCATGCTAGGCAGTAATACAAAAAGAGAACAAAATTAGTCCACGAGCATCTCTAGACAAGCTCGATCCTATGCTCTGGATCTCCAGCTAGAACATACATGTATCAACAACCGGACGCTGGGCCTTAGCCCCTACTAGTACCTGCAGTAGTAAAGTCTACACGGGTGCCCAGGAGGCCGCCCGGGTAGGGTGTGAGACAAGTCTCAGTAGGCCACCACCAATGGTGTCTAGGTGTAATCCTAACAGGTGTTCGCATGCAACAATGAGTAATATACTGCAAGTAATCAAAGAAAAGTAAATAAACAACCCCCACACTCAGGTTCAGAAAGGACACCTGGTGGGTCTACCTGCTTCAGCTCAAGGCTGGAAATCTGAACAAGTCACCAGAGTATAAGTACATACATATAGGTTATCACTAGCACGAGGTAAGCATGCCTCTCATCCATAAGCACTATATCTAGTGTGGGGTAGAAATGCCTCCCACCCGTAAAGGTTATATAGGAACGAGGTATAAATGCCTCTCATCCTCAATTGGTGTAGCTGGTGTGGGGTAAAAATGCCTCCCACCCATAAAGGTTATATAGGCATGAGCTATAAATGCTTCTCGTCCTCAATCGTTGTAGCTGGCGTGGGGTAAAAATGCCTCCCATCCATAAAGGTTATATAGGCACGAGGAATAAATGCCTCTCGTCCTATTTCATAGAGTTTCATCTGGCACGTGGTAAGAATGCCTCCCACCCAACACACGAAGATTCATTTTGGCACGGGGTAAGAATGCCACCCGCCCAACCACGGATTATCACAAGAATGTCAACACATCAAGTCATAACCATTTTCATCACATTATATAAGGCATTACATATTATATCATATCACATTAATAAATCATATAATTTCCATCTTATAATGTCTCAAAAGAAAATCATGGAATATACACATTTTATTTCATTCAAGGGGTTCAGGCTATCTCATCCTAGCCAACCTCTAACCAAGTCATATCATTTGCCTAACATGGAAAAAGCCCTTTCAAGACATATCATTTAGGTTCAATGTTGAGAAAGGGGAAAATCTCAAGGCATAACACCTATGGTTGGCCACTCCTGGTCCATACCTCCTCTAAACGCCCTAACAAGGTTATATTCATCAATCCTATCCAACACGGGTCATTTAGATAGTAAACTATCAATATAAATAAGGGGTTGGGGAAAATACAACCCACGACATGACGTTATAAACCCAAAGAGATCGATAACCCAAAAGGAGAACACATGACCCCCTACCTTAGGGTTGTAGGCGTAGGCTCACTTAATATCATCCTCAGATTCACAGTAGATTGGGAGAGATCTGAGTTTTTGTCCAACGACCTGGAAATAGGGCATATGAGCATGCATCAAAATAACACAACGGTAGGAAAGATTTTGTGAGGAGAAAGGGGTGCGTGAGGTTAGCCTTACCAAGGGTGATCCAATGCCTTCGACGGTTCTATGAACGGACACTGGGGGAAGAAACGGAAAGACAAAGAGTGAGGAGAGGGTTTTGGAGCTCAAAGGAGGCTCCCCTCTAGTTCTATCCACAGGTAGAAGAAAGAATGGGTTTTAGGTTTAAATATTATGAAGGGAAAAATTGTAAATTTTTTCCCAGATCCGGGTCACATGGTTTAGGCGCACGGTTTACCAAATTGTACGCAAACCATGCACATCCCACTGCCTCTGGAATGTAGAGCTGCATGGTTTATCCAAACTGTGAGACTTTACTATTCATGTCATGCGCAAATCGTGCGCATCTCTCTACCTTCAAACCGAAGGCCGCACAGTTTACCCAAACTGTGCGCAGGTCATCCGCAGGCCGTGTATCCCTGTCTGTAAGTCCATTTCTCCAACTCCCAGGCTCCTAACAAGCCTATGACACTCCCCTAACCTTCCTTAAGATGTTACAGACATGAAAAAAGCTTAAAGGAAAGACATGAAAGCAAAACGAACGATCTGTACCTTTTACAAATAGTCAGGTCATTACAACCTCTTTTTTTTAAAGCAACTCGTCCACGAGTTGGCCTTTTAAGTGTAAAGAGGTGTCACTAGAGAAAAGCTCTGACCATTGAGATCTTATATCAGCCTCCCTCTCCTAGGTATCGTTCTGTACCTGGCTGTGCTGCCATAGCACCCGTACAAGAGGAACAGACCTACCTCAGAGTGTCTTCACGCTCCGGTCGACAATTCGCATCGGATACACCTCGAAGGAAGCTTCCATATCCATTTCAACCTCATTAGGATGAAACACATGAGTCATATCTGAAAAGTACCGGTGAAGCTGAGATATATGAAAAACATTGTGCATGGCCTGATATCTTTGTGGAAGTGCAAGCTGGTAAGCTACTGGTCTGATCCGCTTCACCACCTCAATGGGTCCTATGAACCTCAGCTAAAGCTTAACCTGCTTCTGAATATGTCTCTGCCCTAACCTGGGCGAGACCTTCAAGAAAACCATGTTCCTGACCTCAAACTCAAGAGGTCGTCGATGGTTGTTAGCATAAGACTACTGTCTTAACTGAGCTGTCTAAATACGCTTCCTGATAAGATGTATCTTTTCGGTAGTCTCCTACACAAGACATGGTCCTAAAAAAGTTGCCTCCCCTACTTCAAGCCAACACAAAGGCGAGCGACAAGGCCTACAATATAAGGCTTCATAGGAAGCCATCTCAATGGGAGCCTGGAAGCTATTATTATAACTAAACTCGAGAAGAGGAATGTTTCTCTCCCATGAACCTCCAAAATCGAGAACACATGCACGTAACATATCCTCTAGCACCTGTATAGTGCCCTTAGTCTATCCGTCAGTCTGTGGTTAATAGGCCATGCTCATAAGTACCTACGTACCCAAGGCCTTCTGTAAACCCTTCCAGAACCGAGACGTAAAACGAGGATCTCATTCCGAAACAACTAAACGAGGTGCTCCATGGAGGTGTACTATTTCCTTAACATACAGCCTTCCCAATTCATCAACCATTAAAGTCTCCCACACTAGTAAGAAATGTGTGACCTTCATCAGACGGTCGATGATAACCCATACTGCATCATTTCCATGGGGTGACCTGGGTAATGAAGTTAAAAATTCCATAGAAACATCATCCCATTTCCACTCTGGAATGGACAACAACTTTAAAAGCCCAGCCAGACGCTGATGTTCCGCCTTCACTTTCTGACAGGTGGAACAACGCGTGATGAAACTGGCTATCTCCCGCTTCATGCTAGGCCACCAATACTGTTGTCGCAAATCACAATACATTTTGGTGATTCCTGGGTGAACTGCCCATGATGAGGCATGAAAATACCTTATCAGCTCCTCTCTGATGTCTGATGGGACCCATACCCACCCACGGAACAATAAAAGATCACTCTCATCCATGGTCCAATCTGTAGATGCATCGTCAGCGACACATTCTCGTCAAACAAGGCCATCCGGATCCGATAACTGTCTAGCCCTGACCCATTCCAAAAGAGTGTATTTCACCGCTAAGGCTGAGAGAACGGTCTGACCCTGACCTTCCTGAACCTCAATGTGCATCTCTGAAAATAGGGCCATCAGCTTCCATTCCTCATCAGATTTCCAAACTACTTGTGACTGGATTTTCTGACTCAGTGCATCGGCTACCGAATTTCGTTTCCAAGGAGTGTAGGACAGTTCGAAATCAACAGATTGCAGGTACTTTACCCACCTGCATTGTGAAGATATATTTGTGGCTTTTTTGGTCTGTCAATACCAAAAAGCACTCTCCCAACAAATAGTGTCTCCAACAGTGTAAGGCATGTGCAACCACTATGAGCTTGAGGTCATGCGTCGGATAATTCCTTTCATGAGGCTTTAACTAACAATAACCATACGCAATGACCCGCTCTTCCTGCATCAAGATAGCTCCAAGCACAATACCTGACATGTCACAAAAGACCGTATAATCTCTGCCTAGCTCCGGCAAGATCAATATCAGTGTTGAAGTTATCCTTCCCTTCAGTTCCTGAAAATCTACTTCACAAAGTTCTGACAAATCGAATCTCACCCCATTTTTGGTCAAAGATTTAAGCGGTGCTGCTAGGCATGAAAAGTCTTGAATGAACCACCTATAATACCCAGCAAGCCCCAAGGAACTTCTGATGTCAAAGACGTTCTTGGGCTGATCCCAGGAGATCATATCACTCACCTTATCAGGGTTAACTGAAACTCCAGGCTTCAAAATAATGTGACCCAGGAAGTGAAGCTTATTTATCCAAAAGTGGCATTTACTGAGCTTAGAATAAAGCTGTTGCTCTCGTAGGGTATTCCGCATGATCACAAGATGGGTTGCATGGTCATGTCTCGAGCATGAATAGACTAAGATATCTTCCACAAATACCACCACTAAATTATCAAGGTAAGGGTGAAAAATCCGATTCATAAGAGCCATAAACACTTCAGGTGCATTCGTAATCCCAAACGGCATGACTAGGTACTCATAGAGACCATACCTGCTCCGAACGCCGTGTGAGGTATGTCTGAAGTCCTATCACACATTTGGTGATAGCCTGACCTCAAATCTGTCTTTGAAAACACCTTCTCTCCTCAGAGATGATCGAAGAGGTCATCAATTCGAGGTAAAGGATACCGATTCTTAATAGTCAGGTGATTTAACTTACGGTAATCCACGCAAAGACGAAGGGTACTATCTGCCTTCTTGACAAAGAGGACCAGTGATCCCTAAGGAGATGTGCTGGGATGTATAAATCCTTTTGCTTCTAGGTCCTCCAACTAACTCTTGAGCTCTAGAAGCTCCTTAGGTGCCATCCTATAAGGAGGAATGGTCACTGGTGCTACTCTTGGTACAGGTTCAATGGTAAACTCCACCTCTCGCACTGGAGGTGGACCAGAGAAGTCATCAGGAAAGACATCTCTAAAGAGCTATACTACAGGAGGATAAGAAGTGGGTTGTAACCCTTGGTCATCGAGATAAAGACTAGAAACCTCTGCTACGTCAACACCCAGCTTCTGTTGTTCGGGTCCTTCTCATGTCAGACTAAGATCCCATTCTCCCTTATGCACATGTTTGTCGCCCTCTGGTGATGTAAACATCACCCTCTGACGATAGAAGTCAATGCGAGATCTATAAGGAACTAACCAGTCCATCCCAACTATTACATCAAAACTTTTAATCTCCATAACATACAAGTTCCAAAGGAAAAGGTAACCGCCCACCCCAAGGGGACAATTCTGACAATAGCGAATGCCCTCTAAACGGACACCTAAAGGGGTATCTAACATGATCTCACCATTGTATGACTCATCGTCGAGGCCTAAACATCCAATAATCACCTCCAACCAGGACTTCGCAGCAAGTGGTCCGCCATCTCCCGTAAAAGTAGGAGGATGTTGCGACTAGAACTCGCGGGTCAACTCTGCCATACTCTGGGTAGGTTGCACTCCACCTTGCATACTCTGCATCAAATGCAAAAATATCTAACTTAACTGGGCATCGGTGCCAATCTCAGGAATAACAAGAGGAGCCACGGGTGGATCGACAGGAAGATCAATTGGTGGATCAGGGCCCGCCACCTCAGGAACGTGGTCGTCACCGCCTTCAGCGCACAGGACTCAAGGACGTCGTGGAGGCATAATGCTATGATGCCAAACAAACGTCTTAGAAAAGGAATCCAATAAGTTAATGGTTGAACTCTAGAATCTAGGACAGGTACTAAGACTTCTTACCCCTAAGATCACCTATCCTTACACATAGGAAAGATTAAAAAATCTCACAACTGTTCAAAATGAACTTAATCCAGTGATATGGCATTTTCCAGCCAATAAGGGCCCACACTCTTCATGAACTGAATGATGAGACACACTTGGATGTTATTTCTCATTTACCAAAACTATTCAAGCATTTTAATTTCTTTTAAAGCAAAGGATTGGTTTAGTTGGAATGTCATTTTCTAATCCATAAGGGCCCATACACCTTATGAACCAAAGAGTGACACCCACTAAACCACCTCATTCCTCAATTCACAACATGCAAGAGGGTTAGCACAATTGCACACATATTGGCAAGGCATGGAAATAACCAACAAGGAATGCTCGTAGAAAATTTAGGCGTGGCATGGAAAAATTCATGACCTAATCATGTTGTGCCTACCATGATGCATGTTCTAATGTGTAACCCTCATTTCATCGGGTCAAACCATGAAACAAAAATTTCAATCTCGCCAAATTCATTAACATCACAAATCATGTGAAGCACCCAACAGTGAAATATTATCAATAGTAAATAGCAGAATCAATAACAACATAATTTAGGCAACTTGGTCTTTTACCCGTACATGGGTTCGCGACGCCCAATCACTGCTTATAACTAAGTCCCTATGTGTTCCCATTTTCCAATTTATTGTCTCCAAATAGTAAATAAAGGAAGAAAGAAAACCCTCTGATACCACTTTGTGATGTCCTGGACCCGGCTGCCCATCAACCCGTGCCCCGAACCCAGTTAGCCACATGACCCCTGGCTCATCTCCCCATAGGATAGGGGTGCCAACTAGCAGTGGGGGTGTATTGGTAAGTTAGTGGGGAGACTGTACCCCCATGTCAGAGTAAACAGTGGAATAGAAGCAATGTAAATAGATAGTAGAAGCACAACCAATGGATAAATAGGAGAAACGGTAAAACATACAAACCAAGCAACAGAAGTAGGAAATCCCTGATAGATATACAAAATCCTCATAGGTAGTGTCTGATACAAAATGGATGAATGGCATGCTGATACAATGGAAATAGAAGACAAACATGCTAGGTAGTAATACAAAAAGAGAAAAAAAGTATTCCACGAGAATCTCTAGCCAAGCTCGATCCTCTGCTATGGATCTCTAGCTAGAGCATACATGTATCAACAACCGGACATTCGGACTTTTCCCCTACTAGTACCTGCAGCAGTAGAGTCTACACGGGTGCCCTGGAGGCTGCCCGAGTAGGGTGTGAGACAAGTCTCTGTAGGCCACCACCAACGGTGTCTACGTGTAATCCTAATAGGTGTTCGCATGCAACAATGAGTAAAATACTGCAAGTAAGCAAAGAAAAGTGAATAAAAAACCCTCCCGCTCAGGTTCAGAAAGGACACCTGGTGGGTCTACCTGCTTCAGCTCAAGGCTGGAAATCTGAACAAGTAACCAGAGTATAAGTACATACATATAGGTTATCACTGGCACAAGGTAAGCATGCCTCTCGTCTATAATCACTATATCTAGTGTGGGGTAGAAATGCCTCCCAACCATAAAGGTAATATAGGAACAAGGTATAAATACCTCTCATCCTCAATCATTGTAGCTGGTGTGGGGTAAAAATGCCTCCCACCTATAGAGGTTATATAGGCATGATGTATAAATGCCTCTCGTCCTCAATCGTTGTAGTTGACATGGGGTAAAAATGCCTCCCACCCATAATGCTTATATAGGCATGATGTATAAATGCCTCTCATCCTGTTTCACAGAGTTTCATCTGGCACGGGGTAAGAATGCCTCCTACCTAACACACGGAGATTCATCTTGGCACGAGGTAAGAATGCCTCCCGCCCAACCACGTATTATCTCAAGCATGTCAACACAGCAAGGCATAACCATTCACATCACATTATATAAGGCATTACATCTTATATCATATCACATTAATAAAGCATGGAATTTCCATCTTATAATGTTTCCTAAGCAAAGCATGGAATATACAGATTTTATTTCATTCAAGGGGTTCAGGCTATCTCATCCTAGCCAACCTCTAACCAAGTCATCTCATTTTCCTAACATGAAAAAAGCCCCTTCAAGACATATCATTTAGGATCAATGTTGAGAAAGGGGCAAATCTCACGGCATAACACCTATGGTTGGCCACTGCCGGTCCATAACTCCTCTAAATGCCCTAACAATGTTATATTCATCAATCCCATCCCACACTGGACATTTAGATAGTAAACGGTCAATATAAATAATGGGTTGGGGAAAATACAACCCACGACATGACTTTATAAACCCAAAGCGATGGAAAACCCAAAAGAAGAACACATGACCACCTACCTTACGGCTGTAGGCGTAGGCCCGCTTAATATCAACCTCAGATTCGTAGTAGATTGGGAGAGATATGAGTTTTTTTTCAAAGCCCTGGAAATAGGGAATATGAGAATGCATCAAAATAACACAATGGTAGGAAACATTTTCGGAGGAGAAAGGGGTGTGTGAGGTTAGCCTTACCAAGGGTGATCCAACGCCTTTGACAGATCGAAGAACAGACACTGGGGGAAGAAACGGTAAGAGAAAGAGTGAGGAGAGGGTTTTGGAGCTCAAAGGAGGCTCCCATCTGGTTCTGCCTGCGGGTAGAAGAATGAATGGGTTTTAGGCTTAAATAGAATGAAGGGAAAAATTGTAAATTTTTACCCAGATCAGGGTCCCACAGATTAGGCACACGGTTCACCAAACCGTGCGCAAACCGTGCGTATCCCACTGCCTCCGGAATGTAGAGTTTCATGGTTTATCCAAACCGTGCGACTTTAATATTCATGTCGTGCCCAAACCGTGCATATCCCACTACCTTCAAACCAAAGGCCACACGGTTTACCCAAACCGTGCGTAGGCCATGCGCCCCTATCTGCAAGTCCATTTCTCCAACTCCCTGGCCCCGAACAAGCCCCAAAAACTCCCCGAACCTTCCTTAGGATGTTACACACATTAAGCAAGCTTAAAGGAAATACATGAAAGAAAAACTAACAATCCATAACTTTCCCAAAGATTCAGGTCGTTACAATATTCATTCCAAATATGAATTTCCAGGTGTAAGGGATGAAGTGAAAATAGATCGAAGCACAACCAAAGGGTGAGATTATTCTTATGAGATGTAAAGAAAAAAATTAAATTCTTGCATAATATTAATTCCTTGGGAACGAATCCAGAAACAAAAAATTATATCCTTGTAATTTTATTGATGAATAAAATGATTCATTATATCATTTTATATTTCTAGACTTATTATTTTTAACTTTCTTCTAATTGTGTTCCCTGTCACTCTCAATCAGAACATGATGGTTTTATTATTCTATCATGTCCATATTTTCTTACATGGAACCCTAGTATGTGTTATCTCTGTTGACCATCATAATTCCCTTTCTATGTTTTAAAATGGAGGTATAAAAAATCCATTTTCTGATGTGGGATTTCTGCAATGATATTTTGAAATGAAAAACCTAGGATTTCCAATCCCAAGTTTAAATTGTGAGGACACAATTTAATGGAGGGCAGAATATAACACCATGATACTTTATAATATTTTTATTTATAAATAATTTTTTTCTTTTTTGTTTTTTTTATGAAACATGATATTAAGAGTATTCTACACACAATAATGAGTTGAATTTCATTACATACAAGACATAGTTTTACTGGACAATAGTATATTAAAAAAATATTATTATTTAATATAATATAAAACAGAGCAGTTAAATTATAGGTTATGTATTGTATTAACCGTATTTTATATTTTATATATTCTATATAATTTTATTATTCACGTTATGTGTTTCTTATACATAATATAATAAGAAATATCATTATTTTGGAAAAAATAATTATTTTTCAAAAAATATAGTTTTGCATCATTTTGATGATGCACCCACTTTAAATAAAATATTTGACACTTTTATGTATTTCCTGAATTCCCGGAAGGCCTTATTATTTTTTACTGATTTTTGATAACCCCCCTTTCAATGGAAGAGGAGGAACCCTTACAAGGCTCGTTGGCTTAGAAATTACAAAGCCCATAGGGTTGGAGACATTACAGGACCCGTAGGTCTTAAGGAAATCATACAAACTATGACTAAATGAAAATGACCATCCCAAATATCTGTATCGTGATTAGCTCTCCACCTTTTCATGACTGTTCGTCTTGCATGTCCATGTGTAGGTCCACAGGCATGGTACCAATGGTAAATTCCATACCCTCTCATTATTCCTAAATCCGTTTATCCCATGCTCTTGGTGAATGTGCCCTGCTCTTGAATCCTCTTCTAGGTTGGTTCCTTGTAGAATCTGTCTTTGCAATTGTATATCATGTGGCCCTAAAGGCCTTTATGTGGCCTGAAGACCATGAGGTGGCCCAAAAGCCTTACTGACCTAAAGTCCTTGGGTGTCCCGAAGGCCTTAACGACTCCATGCCCAAACTGGTGGCCCAAGGTGAATAGTTCGGGCTGCTATAGTACCAAACAATGCCTGCTACAGTACCTACTACAGTACTATTACAATACCCCGGAATTATGCCTCTGCCTGGTTTCAAACCTGGGTCTCATGGACACACATAGAGAGACCTCACCAACTAGATTGAGGCTCATGTGCGACACTTTTATGTATTCAATTTCACAAAAAAAACTTTTTCTTTGGAAACAGAACATCACACATTAGTTTGGAAATTATTTTCTTGTTTTTCTGATAACATTCGTATTTTGATAAATAGTGAAAAATACTAATTTTTAATTGGAAACAACATTTTTAATAAAAATAATTTATAGTGATAAATTATACATATGAATGGTTTTGATGTATAAAAAGATTATATTTTTATAATTTAATATAATATAGGTACTTGGAATTATTTTCACATTAAAATCAGATATAAACACTTGTTAATCATTTGATGGTTTTTACTTTTGAAAAACTCATTTTCTCATTTTGATAATCACGAATAATTTAAAATTTTTTACAAAAATTATATGTTTTAAATTTTGAAAAACTGATTCCATATTTGGTACCAATGGGTCAAATTTTTTTTAATAGGATGCTTTTATTTTTGTGTATTATGAATAGTAACTTTAATAATTTTTTATTACTGTGTTTAAGGGTAAATCGTGAAATTAATGGTAAAATTTATATTTTTAATTACCATAACACCTATCCAATTCCAAATAGATTACTAAATTAGACCCTTATAATCTACTTTTCCTATTTTAATCACTTAATTTCTACTTTTTCTTGAATATTACTTTAATATTATTAAAATCAATGAATTTGAAAAAATTCCTCTCCAAATTTTTATAAATAAAATTATTTTAATATGGGGATAAACAGAAGATAAAATTGACTATAAGTACTATATTGAACTATACAATAATTAACTACATCATATAAATTTATTTATAATTTTTAAATATTAAATAATAACAACTAAGGATGACTCAGTAGTGATGGTGATATTTTTTATTAATAGAAATATAAAATAAATTGTTTTAAAAATATTAAAATAAATAATATTTGTACTAGTTAAGGTTCTCCAAGAATTCTATAGGTTACTATTACATGTTAGTAGTATATTAATTTTTTTTAAGTTATCTAAATTTTGGTTCTTACTTAATGTCAAATAAGTGGATAGTGTCAAAATTCATACTATTGATATTTTATAAAAATAAAATTTTATTAAATTATTTTAAAATAAAAAAAAATTATAAAGTGAAAATTAAAATGCCTAAAATTTCATAAACGGTCTAATTATGGATACTTTACCCCACATATGTAAATATTTATAACCCTTTAGTATTTAGAATATTCTTACAAAAATTAAAATTAAATAGATTAAATAATAATAAATAAAAATGATATGGTTTAAAATAAAATAAATAAATTCCTAAATTTTATTGGTTGAGAAGATTTTGAACCATACACTTATTATCATTGAAATAATCTAAATTGTGGCCATTTTATTTTAAAAATAAATTTATATTAATTTAATAGTTTTTGTATTTCAAAAGGTGCTCCTCCCCTCTCTTATAAATGGGAACCTCTTTATCTCTTTAAATCACACCTATAAATCCCATTGAATCAGTCAAAACCTTACCATTTCATCTCCCTACATACCTAAATTAGTCCTAGAGGCCATAATTGGGGTTGAAATCCATCATAAGGATTCCTTTTGTGCATACCAAAAGGAGAGACCCAAAAAAGAGGTAATTGTTTTTTCACCTCTTTCAATGTTCTTTTCGTATTCTACTTCCACTATCTAGTTTTTTTACATATCAAAGTAATGAAAACATTACCTTTCATAAAATGAAATTTTATTATAAACATGTAAAACCATATTCCTTAATTTATCTGACATATGAATGACAATATTACCATGCGTATATACGTACGACTTATCGTCTCCACATCATAGTTTAATTTTTTATTCAACACTACTTTAATTGGATGGATATAATGGTGCGTAAGATGGATATAAATAATTAATATAACATTATAATTATTCTTAAGAACTAATATATATATTCCAATTCCGTACCATTTAACAAACAAGGGAATGATAGCGTCGCTCATGCGTATGTATGACCTACTGTCTCCACAACATGGTGAGATTCATTCTCCACATCAACAATTCAATAATAATTATAAAATTTATATGATAATTAAAAAAAATTATAAACATAATTTAATTATATACATGAATAAAATACATCTTATTCATAACTAATATGACTTATAAGGCCAACCATGAATGAGAATACAAAGCAGTTAACACCTAAAATAATGGTAATATTGAAATATTATTAACAAAATGAACATATAGGGTCATATATGATATCAACTATATGTATATGGTTCTAGTATAATTTAATAACATACATTAACCATTATACAAAAGGTTAACACACCCTCGACTGACATAAAGAACAAGGTATGGGTTAATTTCACAATCTCATTGTTTTCTGAGACTGTTTATGTGTAAGTATTTTCTAGGACATATTTATAATCCATTTCCATGTTTTTAAAAGGAATATTTTTATATTTTTATTTAAGGGACCCATTTACTTAAACATCATTTTAATGATTTAAATGGGTTTTTTTCTAAATGTTTCTCATTAATGTCTATGTTTTCAAAATGCTTTTAAGGATTCTTTTATATGCACATGAATGTTTTCAAATGTTAATTTATTTCAATTGTTTTAAACTGTTAAGACAAAATTTGATTAAAAAATATCTTTTAAATGTATTATTTTATAAATAAAAAAAAATTTAATGCTTTCAAAGTAATAAATTGATATTTCTATCAACAATTTTTAATGATTTTATTAGATTATTTTCATCTATTTCAACTTCCATTGTTGGATTCTATTTTTAATTGAGTTTGATTTAGTAAGAAACAATCTTCTATATAGTATTTAATGTTTTATGATTTGTTTGAATCTATATGTTATATTTTGATATCATTCGTGGTTTATGTTTAATGTATTAACATTTCATATGATAGTTTTAATAAAAATGTTTATGTTATCATTCGCCCTTTTCATATGTGGAATATATTGGACATAGTAAGTAATGGGAGGGGCCTGCTATAACACATCGATGCATAGGTAGGTCTCAAGAGACAAACTAGATATGGAATTTTTTGAGGTCTTTCCCATCTATATATATATATATATATATATATTTCTAAAGACATAATCATTTATTTTTATATGTCATAGTCGAGGCATCGATGGTTTTTTCGGATGTCTGACATTATTAATTTTCTAATTATTAGAGTAGTTGTTGAAATTACATGTCATTATTTGACTAGTATAATATCAATGTGATTTTTCAAAAGGAAATATTTAATTTATTATTGTCATATTAACTCCAAGTTTATGTTTCAAAGGAAACTATTTCAGTTTTATACTTTCCGTAAAGATTATGGTTATTTACAATAGTTTTTAATATATTGTTTAACATTACTAAACATCTGAGCTCAACCCATTTGTATGTTTTATTTTACTAGGATTCAAAGCAGTGTTTTATGATTGATATGCATGGTTTGGATAGAATAATAATAGACATCTCAAATAATAGTATCTTTTGTGTATTATTTTTTTAATTATAATTAATGGTTCGTGTATGAAATCTATTTTCCAAGTCTATTAAACTAATCAGTTATATGGGACTTGATTCCTTGAAATCATGCAAGTGTATTAAAATAAATCACTAGCTCCATGCCTTGGGGGTTGGTGAGTTACAATAATTATGGAGTCATGTAAGGTAATATTCAACTAATTAGGTGCCCATGATGCTGGATAATTATGTTCATCCCATAACTGTTAGAAATAAGGTATTTATTCAAAACTTGTGTAAAAAGTACCTCATTTAGAAAATTAAAAGAAGATTTATTTTTAAAAAAAATTATAGAAATTAAATCATATGTGGAAAAGTAATTTTAAAACCATTTTATTTTATAATAAATATTCTCAAAAATAATTTAGATAACATAGTTATGGAGGAGAATCATTCCCCATCAAATGATAGAATAAAATGATGGATTTTCTAAAAAAATTATAATCCATTCAGAGTACCAAAGAGGGGAAACTATTACTAAAAAATAAAATTTTCAATAAAATAGAATATTAAAAAATAATTTGGATAATTAGGAATGTATTGTATAATTTAACTCAATATAAATTCAATCATAAACAATCATTATTAAAATTAGATTGAAACATAAATCCCTTACCTAAAGTCTTATCCAGTTTCATATGCATTTAATCCTATTGTATAATAAATATATATTAATTTTGCATATATTACAAAACTATATATATGCGTAAAAATAATATTTTCATTCTAAAATATTGTTACCCATTTATTAATATTTTTTTATTAAAATCATTATTTCATGTGATAACTGCTTCATTTTTCATGAATGTTTCGGATCAGAAATCCCTATCTATATACATTGATCATGGTTCAATCATCACCAAAATTATTATAATTTGATATCTTTAATATTTATTGATAATATAAAATTCTATAATAATTATTATAAATTAGAGATGAAAAATGAATTACGACACATCATAGAGATTTTAGTCCATACATACAGATGAGTTATTTGTCCAACTTCACTGGATTGAAAAAAAGTTAAAGTAAATAATAATTCAACTTTATAGTAATAATATAACAACTTTAATATGTCACAACTATTTTTCAAATTGATCATTATATTCATTAGTTTGAAATGGTGATGAAAAATTAAATGTATTACATTGTAGAGGAGATAATCCATATGCATGTACAATTGATGTATTTTATTCTAATAAGACTGAATGGAGGTAGCTAGTGGTTTTTAACACCTAATATATATATTCATGATACTAAATTAATTAATTTAGATTTGATATTATTGATTTATAGGAGGTAGACAAAGAAATAAAGTTGAAAATAATCAGTTAAGAGGTATACCTCTTCATGGAAAAGCCTACTTTGGATGACCCCATAAGCATTGCAGGAAATGAATTTTTAAAATACCAAAACATATATATTGTTATTAATAAATATAATATGGTAATATGGTAGATACTATCAGATCTATGTGGCTCAAACATTGTGAATAAATGAGTTGAAGAAGTTCCCTTTTATAAGTGAGTTATAGGACCCACCAAAATTACTCAATAGATTGAATAATATATATACATCATAACTATATCAAATGGAACCAAGGATCCTAAAATTCATTGATAATATGTGATAGGGTAAAATATACACAAATAATCTCATTTATAACATTTTTGTTAACATTTTATGTCTTATAACATTGTTAAACAAATCTAAAATAATTTTATCCTTAACATTGATAACATTTATTTCAACCATGATAACATATTTATAATAAAAAACTAAAATCTGATTTCAAATAAAATATGGATTGTTTTTAATTTTTTTGAGCCATTTAATTATATTCAATTTTTTTATGTGTAAGAATTACATTTAACGTAAGAACAAAAAATACATGAAAATTTATTTATAGTAAAATACCTGATTTAAGAGTAAAAATCATTTAACCTCAAATATTGTAATATGATGGTTTCTATATTTTATAGTAACAAATATATAAAAGGATTTTTCTTATATTTCAAAAAATTAATGGTATCATCCCATTAAATTAGAATACCATAAAATATTTTTTAACTGGATTAAAATATATCTTATATTCATAAAAGACATGCTTGGGTTAAAAAATTCAAAATAATGTTTCATAATAAATTATTTAACCTATAAACTAATATTTAATCTAAAACAAATACAATATGATAAAGTATTTTTTAGATATATTTTAATGCATTAACATACAGTTTTAACATTGTTTTGTCTATATTACCCTTACAGAGGTGAAAAATATTTTCAATGATTTCTATTCACAATGACCAAAAACTTAGTGAACTCTGTTACATTATATTAATTATGTTGTTTCAAAAAAATGAATCAATTTTAATATATTAATTTTCTATACGTTTTAGAAAATAATTATAAAAAAAGCGTACAGAATACAATGAAACCCATTATTTGGATATGTTCATTTTTATGCATATATATAAGAGATATCTTTAACTAGCGGTTTGGACACTAAGTTCAGTACCAGGGAAGTATCATAGATGTACTTCTTTTATAGAGATACATGGAACAAATTGGGATCATGAGAGCGATTCAGTGGAAGAACCAATAGATAACAAACCATCCTAACATGATAATGAATTCGAATGGAATATATGTAACACCCTATTTTATGATATTTTTCTCATCTAATAAATTTAATTTTTTTCTATAGCATTCAATACATGAAAACTAGAGTCTAAATGAACCACAATATAGTATACCATTAGAACCTAGCCATTATATTATTTTAATGATTATAAATAAATTTTTTAAATATATGTATAATTGTTTTATATGATTCAATTATATTGATATATATATATATATATATAATCAATTGTATTAAATACATTATATATTTTAAAAATATATTTTTTCTACTTTTGGTGAAATAATTATCTAATACATTCTTCGATTTTCATAAAATTTATTTTTTGAAATAAACATAATTTTTGATATATTTGTATAAATATATTATTAGAGTCAATTTATGAAAACCATTTGAGAATATTGGTTTTTTGGATGAATAATGAGAGATAATTATTTTAATTGAAAATATACTTTTCAATAAATGTATACGAAAAGATAAAAATTAATTTTTTTTAAAAGATTAATATTAGTTAATTTAAATTATTATTACACTATTTAGTTTTATTGGAGTCCATTTCATGTTTTATTTTGGTAAAAAACATTATATTATTAAGAGTACATTTTTTCAAAAAAAACCACTTTTTATCATGTTTTCTGAGTTTAAATTTAATTTAATTGTAAAATCTGTTAATTTAATTTGATAAAATGGGTCCCATATTATTTTATAAACCTTTAATAAATTTTTAATGATGTAAATTCTATTTTTTCATGATAAATAGTAAAAATTGTAACATAATTTCTATACTATTGTTGTCAAAACCAGTTTTTTCGAGGTGGGGATGGGGTTAAACCAATTGATAAGGGTATATTTTCATATTAATATTTTATTAATCCTATTATATGTAAATAGTTTTATTTTTTCCAATCACTAAATTTATTATCTGTCCATTTTAAATCATTTTTCATGAGCATGAAATGGTTATATTTTAATCCTTTATAAAATTCCAACTTCGCCCACCCCACACATATAAAATGAAACCATACCTTTTAATTATGTAAACTACATTGAGCCATAAATATTGACCAAAACATGAAAACATTTATTCAAAAATTCTAAATAAATGAACTATTGGTTCTGGTTTTCGTGAATTTCTATTTTAAGGGTCCTTAAAAAGGATGTAAATGAGGCATACTGATGAAGTGGTAATCATTTTTCCCAGACTATTTAATTTTTTTTATTCCACCACCTCTGAATCTAAAGTACTCATCGTAAATTAATATATTTATTATCCTAACTATACTAAAATTTTTTCATTATTATGGGAAAATTAATATAAACCATATATTTTATCAAATGGGATGTGAAAGAATCACTCATGTGTATGTGTGGACTAATGTCTTCACATAACGATATAATTAATTTTCTTCCAACAACGTTTATGGATGGTCATTATTGTGGGTTTAATTTTTATAGATTAAATTTATGGAATAATTATTCTTATTTAATTATAAGATCAATTTTAATTTCTTACATTCTAATCTTCTGGAAAACGACAACATTTCCTATCCGTATTTGTGGACCACAAACTCCCTAAATTGATCTGATTCATTTTTTTAGTTATGTAGTTAAAGAATGGTAAAATTGATATATTTAATTATTATATATGATATATATGATATATTAAATTTTCATTTATAGTTAATCTTTATTTACATTGCTTTCATCCAATCTATCGAAATGTGAAGACAACATTCATCTATAAGTACAATATACCGTCTCTATAAACTGTGAAATTAGTTTATCATTTGCTAATTATTATTAATGAATATATTTTTATATAATTAATATTAATTATATTCATATTATTATCAAAATTATGGAGATGATGAAACCCAGATCAATGTAAAATTACAAGAACTATTGAATCAAAATTCTCATGAAAAAACTGCTAATAGTAGGAAAAAAGGATTTTAATAAAAAATTATTAATAAATGTGATTCAAACTATTATATATAAATAAAAATATGATATAATAAGAATGTAAAATATTGGTATACATGATTATAAAAAATTAATTTGTTATACATGTGTTTAAATAGCTTTTGAGGCATGTTGATTTTGAAGTGAGATATTTATTTTACAATCCCAAATGTTTGTTGAGAATGTTTATGGTTCTGTTTGTAGTGATGAAATTTTATATCATATATCTCAAGAATCCAGAAAATATTAATTCAATATGATTATTTATATATTTTACATGTCTTTCTTTCATTTTATTCAATTTCATATCTCTAAAGACTAATAATGTTTTTAAGAAAACTGAATGAATTTCACTCATTAGTCAAAAGTCATTTTTCTTCCATATTAATTTTTTTCTAAAAATGTTTTAAATTTTTTTTTCAAAATTATCATATAATATTTTTAATTATTTTTTATCCACAATTTATTATTTTAAAAATTATTCAAATAGGATCTTGTTTTTGTGTTCAAAACTAGGTACTTTTGACTTTTTACAAAACATTTTTTTGGAATATCTTTTTTATGTACATGGAATGAACAAAAAATCCTACCATTATGACCACTAAATGATTTGAAGCATACATTACATGTTTCCATGGTTCTTTAATAAGAAATATTTTTCAATATTATTTTATAAAATTTAATATTTGAAATAATTTATCCAAACATGAAAATGGTATTTTCTTTAAGATAATTCCATGTGATATTTTGAAGTAATTTTCTTTTATGACAAAAGACATTAATGTTAAAAATTATTTAATGAGGATTTTATCAAAGGATTCCATATATATTATTTCTCTAGATATTTTATGTTTATAATTACGATATATTTTAAAACCATTTATTTTCCATGGGTTACATTATGATAAAATATCGAAATGTTTATGAAATCCATTTTATATAAATGTGTAATGATATATGATTGATGAATTAAAATCTTATGGAAAAATTATAAATTTATTTTTCTATGTGATGGGTGGGACCCTAAATATATATCCACCTAATGTAGTTGATAATGATGGATATCTCATGAGATAATAAGGACTTGAATGGGGATCAAGCCCAGTCTAGTAAGGGACTATATCTAATTTGATAGTCATGAGAGTGAACCAAAACTAAGGATAAGATAGAATTAAGAATGAAACAAATATACTAGGACAGTCATGATAGTGGGTAGTGACTATGTAAATTATTTTCAATTATTATGTGTATTCCATTATCTTTTTTATTATTCAATGTCCATACTCTCGTAGATCATGTTCTTTGATTCCTTTATGATTAATTAAATATAAAAATTAATGATATATTCTAGACTCATGTTATGATATTTTATATATAGGTCATGGTCATCAAATTTTAATCTCATATTCTCATAAAATTATTGTAATAGCCTAAATATTTATTCTATGACTAACAAAATAACGCTTTTTTATAAAGATGATTTATTATACTGCACAATAGAAGTACATAGAAACATATTTAAAAAAATTTTCTTATCATGTAGTGATACCAATTACTATAGATAATACTAATAGATGGTCATAGAAACCAAAAAATAGTGACCATACAATTTTATACTCTATAATATAAAAAAATTCCATGAAAATAAAATAATCCATGGAAATTATTTGTATAAAAGTAAAACACTTGAAATATAATAGAAATTTTAAAAGGGTTTTTTTGAACCTTTTTGGATGAAGTATTAGATATTTATGTTTCATGGAATATATATTTGATGAAACTGGAAATGTGACCATTGGGATACGACCATTTTTCAATATAGCCTTTAGTAAATATGATCACTATTCAATATATCCATTTTTTCAATATGACCATTGAGCATAATGACTATTGTAAAAAATATTAATATTTAATTTTGTTTACGAAGGAAAATGGAATTTGGTTGTTGATTCAAAATAGAGGAATGATGTCTTCAAAAAAATAGAGTCTTTCCTTTTGAAATAAATTTGATAGAACATAGGTGGGAGGTATCATAACTAGGGTTCACCCATGTCCATTTGGAATAAGAACTTCAAACAGTGATTCATGAATGAAATCACATATGGTATAAGTTTAAATTACTAGAGATCATCACTATGTTAGTGTTATCTGATCCACATGATAAAATCACTAATATCACAAACCATACCATTAGGGTGAATGCTGGTGTATTAAGGGGTTATGTATCTAAACCATATTTTCATAAAAGTGTAATATAATTTTCAAATATGATATATTTATTTCATCAATCATAATTTTAGTGTTACTTTATTTAATAAAAAATAGTAGAATATAAGATGGATTTTATAAATAGGATTTTGGACATAGGTAAAACATAAATGAGTTTTAAATAAAAAATACTCATGTAATATAAATAAAATTTCTTTCCTTGATTTTTTAATTTTAAAAACTATCTATTTAAATATAAATTATAATATTTTATTTTCTATCATAGGGAATTTTTTATGTGTCAGCATGCAAACTATGCTGTAAAAATTGTGTTTATTGAATAAATAAGTATTTTTCAATAAAAGCTAAAATTATGTTATTTATGGAATTATTCATAAAAAATAAAAATAATATTTGAAATCATAATTTAATATTTATGTTAGAGTAAAATATTTAAAATTTCCCAATATACATTATTTTTCAACGAATAGTAATAACATAGTTTCTAGTTTTCAAAATATTTTATGACTTCATATATATATAATAATTATTAATAAATAAAAAATATATTCCATTACCAAAAATATGTTTTTCATGGAAATTATATATCTTAATGGAATTAAATCAACTACCAAAGACAATAAATGACATTCCAAAGTCTAAAATATAAATGTGTATTTTAAAATAAATATTTTATAGAATATTTTATTTTCCATGTCCAAAGTGGTTTTAAATAATTTATTATAATGGGTTAAACTTTTATAAAACCTTAATAAATTCGCAAAACCATGAGAAAACCCCAGGTTATGAAACAAAATTCCACTATATAATTCAATGGCCAGTATATAATAATTATTAAACAATTCCTCCTCATTTACTATAAATAACACCCAATACCTCTATTCCTCAAAAATAATAATAAATTATAGAATATTTTATATACATTTATCCTAATAATCATTCCCTTAATGGTTTCTTAATTGTATCAAGGTTCCATTCTCATGGTCAAGAATGAAACTCTTCATAGTAAGGTAATTCTCCACCACCTTTTTTCCATTAAGGAACCTATTTTGTTGTACGTTTTCTATGTATTGATTTTTTTTCATTTCATAACACATTAAATTATCCCATTATTTCCAAAATAGTGTTTTATCAATGGATTAACCTTGTTCCATCCTGTTATACCCTTTCCTTAATTCACATTTTACAACATCGTGCAACAAAATTCATTTCATGAATTTTACACTATTACATTAAATATTATAATATTATAAATAACCAACCTCATCATTATAAATTTAAATTTATATAGATGTTAATTTTTTAATTATTTGAGTATTTACATGTGTGAAAATCGCATTTACTTTACTTGGTTAAATAATGTCTTAATATTCAAGTATTTAAGAATGGATGTACGCAATGATTTTATATAAAACCAATTATTTATTCACCATGATTTATTAGTGAAATTATTTATTTTGATATATAAATGTCTCATACTAATATATATATATAAATAAATAACCCTTATAATTTTCCAATTTCTTAGGAAATGAATAAATATCTAGAGATGAAATTTTTTACATTACCTTGGTGAATAACCTTGGTAATTACATTTTACAACACCATGGTGATAATAATTTTTGGTAATGCTATTAGTGAATGATTTTTATATGGTATGAAACATTCCATGATTTGTATCATATACTTATGATTATTCTTCGACGTTATACCTACTATTTCATTCATGATTATTGTTCGTAATCAGTTTTTTTATTATCCCTTGCTAGGTTTTATTACACCCCTTTTTGTTGATGTATTCCCCTATAAAATTAGTTATAGTGAGGTTTAATTAGAAATAATAAAAAATTATCCAATAATATTTATGTATATGTTTTTCATAAGAAATTCATTAATTCTGTACATTTATTCCAATACATTGTTGCTCAAAGGATCCTTTGACGTTATTAATGTAATATTTATCAAGAAATTATATTAAAAGTTACGTATGAAAATATTGGGGTTCCATAGTTTGTATCCAAGGTGTTTATTATTAATTTTTGTAAATTAATACTATAAAAATAGAATAAAATAACTAGGGATATGTGTAAATATTGGAAAACATCCAAAAATTTTGGTTTTTTGTAAAGGGAGTGGTTTCTAAGAAATGATATATCTTTATGAATACTAAAAGTGGATATTGATCTAGAATATTTTTACCTAGGGATAACAACCTTGAAAACCAATCATTGGGATTTGAACCATTAGTCACATGGTTCATGAAAAAGAATCACTATTGGACACCAAGTTTTTCATTCCTGGTGGATATGCTTGGGGTAATCATATAGTTTTTACAAAC
Organism: Viscum album; assembly: GCA_963277665.1. Lineage (NCBI taxonomy): Eukaryota > Viridiplantae > Streptophyta > Magnoliopsida > Santalales > Viscaceae > Viscum > Viscum album. Next base: position 1,332,157,372 of record OY728141.1, read on the forward strand.
CATTATGAAGAATATATTGATAATATAATTATTCATTGGATTGATTTATTTCATCCTAGAAGGATGATATTATAAAAATTTAGGATTATTCATGCTTTATAATTTATATTATATGATTCCCAATATTAAAACAATCTCGATTTTGTTTTTGTCTGCTACAAAAAAGGAAATAAAATACAAGTACTCATGTAAAAAATGGATGGAATGGATAATTCCCTCTAAACCATTCAATTATGGTGGGATTTAGAGTTTAAAAATTCATTATGATGATGATTTAGATAAATTAGGTCATTAATAAAAATCTAAATCATATGGTGAATACAGATTCCCTAAGGAAGGGACAACTGCTAATTTCATCCTTTATGCATTAAAAACCACATTTTTTTAATAGAAAACATATTCCACAGATCTCTAAAAATTGGATCGATAAATTGTGAATAATTTTTATATAATATATTTCTATAGATAATATAACATTAAATTGGTAGTATATTTCTTAGATAGAGAATATTTTTAGTGGTGGACACAGATCAAGAACATGCGGCCAAGTGATGAGGGAGAAGCCATGGATTAGGTGAAATGAAAAAAAATTCTTTTCCAATAATTATTTTCCCTGATCCCCTGAAACCAAGATAGAGGTGGGTATTAAATGAGTTTAAATAATGAAAAAATTATTTTTTGGGTTGATTTTAAGACAAAATTTACAAGGCTTGCGTGATATGCTTCATGCTCTACCATATGTCCATATGGGAAGATATACAGATTATTTGGAAGAAATAGATCCCGTCTATGATATACTATTGAATTTGAGATGTTGGGAGTTATGAAGAGATATAATTATATACACTAAATGATGTTCCCAGTCATGATCCAAGTATCACTGAGAGGGGGAGGAGTGAATCAGTGATATTTTTTCTTTCTATGTTTCCTTCTTTTTGAAACAACGTTCACCTTCTATTAAAGAGTTTCCTCCTTACGGAACACACACAACCACAGGAAAAAAATATTTACAAGGTTAGCCACTCAACAAGAGTAGATAAGTCCTTGGTATGGTATAGAGAAAATCTAGTACCATACAATCCACTATGAAACAGTCCTTTGATGTGGAATAAAACTAGTAGAATATAACCTTACACTCATGTAGCACTTTGAAAACAATCTGCAAGTGTGTGTGCACCCTCTTAACACAAATTGGGAATTATAGTATTTTAGTTCTTTTCTAAAATTGAGTAGGTGTATTCTTTGAAGTAAAACTCTTCTCTTTCTTACCTAGAATTTGATAAGAAATATCTTACGCACAACTAAATATGTGCGAAGACCCCAAATCTTATGTGCACCATTTTAGGTGTCTTTCTCGTAACATTTATTCCACGCATGCAAGATTTATCTTTTCTCATGAAAAATATCTCACATGAAACATGAATCTTGCATGAAACTATCTTCTTGCATGCAACTATCTTCTTACGTGAAACTCTCTTCTTGCACTCAATTCTCTTTTTGTGCACAACTCTCTTCTTGCATGTAACTTCTCCTTCTTGTGCGCAACTCTCTTTCTTTCACATACTATCCTTTTCATAATATTTTTCCGCACCACAGAGATCTGGATTTCACTAAGTGTCGATCATATTCAATGTGAGGGGGTACCATGTTATTTATAGACCACATCGACCCCAGCACGCCAAAACCCCAATGTGTCACGCAAGATCCTGACGAGTCACGCAAAACACCATTTTATGTCGCATTGGGTGTGTAAGTCATGCATTGTAAAAAACCACATTTGTGGTCACACTGGGAATGTAAGTCTCTTTTGTGCAAACCTCATATTTCGCGTACTTCTATGAATCTTTTGCGCACTTCATTTATTTTCCATTTTTTGAATTTTGGACCTCAAATCATGCTTTGCGTGTATGATCCCAAAGTTTCTTCAATCATGCGTACAAAAACCAATCTTGCACACAAAACCCAATCTTTCACACAAGCCTCTCCATTGAGAGATTTTAAAGTTCAGATCATAGATATCCACTTTCCCACAACATACCAGGACATCATCCAACTAATTCACAACATCCTTTGTCAAAAACACATTACTTTATCTCCCAATTTTCATGTCCAAAAATTTGGAAAACACTAGGAAAAAACACCACCTTAAAATGATCTTTTCATCTACCTCCATATCATCCATTCCTTTTTCATTATTCTCTTCACTGCATTATATAACAATTTTTTAGCTATCATCATGAATTTCACAGTCGTTTAATATATATACATTGATAGATCAATTTTAGCATTGTCAGAGTTTCAATGGGAAGTACTAAAACTTCTCTATCTTCCGGCTGCATCATTCCTTCCAATAATAATTGTATATGACTAGAATAATCATTTCTCCCCTATTACATAATAATGATTTCATCACAAGTTCTCCTAACTTATGATTTTTTTGAAATACATATCATCAAAGCATTGTCTGATTTACATGTCCTTTACAAAGTGAATTAATTTATCTTCTTTGGAAACAAAAGACAACACTCTGTAACAACAAACTCTTCATACCTATTTATCAATCCAACTTGGTCCTAACAATAAATTTAGAAATGGGTTTCATAGTATCCCATCTGACTCATGGGAATAATGAATAGATGAGAAATATGGATAAATATTTTAGAATGAATCCTGATTGAAGAAAGTACAATATTCCATGTCCAAAAAAAGTTGGATGGGGAATTAGGGGAACTATCTAAAAGGCTATAGAAAGTGCTAAAAGTGAAAGAAATATGTAAAAATTGCTTGAAAAGATCATTTTGATTTTAATAATCAACATTAGAACACCAATGGCAATGATATGATGGTGAAATCACAACCTATTATTCAACACATCCTGTTTAGAGATCATGGAAATTTTTCTAATCATTTTCCAAATAATAAGATAATAGTGGGTAACCACCACTAATGTCTACGTAAGACAATGGATAAAGGTCATGGATTCAAAATAATGACATAAAAATTGATTTTCCAATTGATTTTTAGGTCGGTATTATTATCATACACTCAAATCTAGCAATTAAAGTTTTTAATTATAATTATACACATTCTTTTATTTTATTCATGATTGTAGAAAACATTAGTGTAGTACTTAAAATACATGTTGTAGATATTTTTGTTAAAAATATTATAGAAACTATTAGAAAATAAAAAAAATGTAAATATTATCCTTTTAACAATTGTGAGTGAAATATCATAGGGAACATGGTGGTCATTCATAGAGTGTAGTTTATAAAATATTTGTGATGGACTGGTTTTCTAATTATAATGCCAAGATCAACTATAGAAGTAGGAAATTAATTATATCTTAAAGATAAAAATATGTATTTTTATTTAAATGAGTCATATCTCAAACTAAGTCATATCAAGATCCAAACCCCAATGCCTTCTTTATAGAAATTATTTGAGAAAAGGGATAAGAAAGGGAAAGAGTAAATATTATAAACAGTCTTTCTTTGGGAGTACATTGATTTATTTTTGTGAAGAGTTACTTAGACCTCCCCCAGAAAGAGAGATAGAGTTATAAATTAAAATAATACATGGATTCAATCCAATTTCAAAATTCCAATACAGAATGACATATATTGTGTTAGTGGAATTGAAGAAGTGACTACAAGACCACATTGAAGAATATTTTTTCGACCATGTTTTTCCCTCTGGGGAACACCAATTGTCTTTAAAAAAGTAACGATGGATCAATATGACAATAAATTGATTATAAAGAAGTTAATTGGTTATTAAATATATATTTTCTTGAGTATTGATGATTTATTCAACTAGTTTCATGGGGATTAATCCTCTTTAAGATTGCGCTCCAATTTGGGTATCATCTTTTAAGGGAGAAGAAAGAAGTTCCCATAGTGACTGATATTCAAATAATATATAGAAATTGTGAGTATTTTATGTACTTTGGAATAAATAATAGTCCTTTTATATTAATTCATCTGTTGAATTGTGTCACTAATAATTTCCTTGAAAAAGTGTCAGTGAAATTTATTACTAATATTCTAAGATATTCCAATTGTGACTTCGAGCATGAAAATCTTTTATAGGTCATATTAAAAACTATTATGAAGGTGAATATATTTAGAAAGTATATTAAATGTGACATTGAGGTAAACAATGATCCATTATTAGGGATCATTTTAACTAGTAAAGGAATCTTATATGGTCCTACCTAGACAAAGGTTGAGGGGGAATGGCCTCATAGTACAACAGTAATTGAGATTTTCATTTTCCTTAGTTTAGTAGGATATTATAGAAGGATTGTTTTGTTTTTTTGTGACATTATAATCCAATAACTATGTTAATTGACAATTCATTAAATTTATCAGGACAAATTACTATGAATAGTGTTTATTAAAATAAAGGAAGTGGTTGGCTAGTGAAGCTATGAAAATTATAAGATCATCTTGGGGAGGATTTGTAGCAAGTAACGATTCTTCAATGAAATGGAATGTTGGTTTTCTCTTGTAAAATGAAATGTTCATTGCCTATGAATATCATTATTTAGTTTCTCGTGACTATAATTATCCTACTCATGACATTGAGTAATTTGGATTCATTTTTTCTCAGATGATAGGAATACTCATTCAAAATTGGGGAATTTTCTATAAATATATAATCTTGAAATGTTTGAAGTATATATTAACACAAAAGTAATTGAACATGAGAAAAATAAGATTGTGGGATCTTAAAAATAAAAAATATTGTTAGCTTCATTATCACATAGTAAGAGTAATCGTATTTACATATGCATTGACTAGGAACATTCTTGTTCTTCGTGAAGTGATCAGGATTTAGGGATATCCACTATATAAGGTCATAGTTAGGCTGGACATGTAATTATTATGGTTATGGACATCATCAATCCTATCACAAATTGTTTTTCAATATTAATTACTACAGGATGTCATGGAAGATCAATATAATGATCCTTTGATTTAAAATAAGATATAGGATAATAAAATTACAAATAACTTGAATTTAATATTGATCAAGAAGTTTTAAAAAAAATTGTACAAGGATATATATCCCATGTATTTCATAGATAAATATGGATTTTATGGATAAAGATCATATCATAACATTCTCTATATATCCTAGAAGAAATTAGATGTATAAAGACTATCATGATCATTATTTGATATATAATATATAAAGGGTGATTTCTAATTATACTATTTGTTCCCTCATGTGTCAACATGTGAAGGTGGGATGAAAAGTTAAAAAAAAGAGATTTATAACCACTACCCAAGCCTAAATAAACTTGGGATAACATTACCATTGTCTTTTCCCTATCTTATGAAATACCTATAAGTGTAATAATGATATCAGGTAATAATTGATATGTTTGCATATTATACGCACTTCATTTTCATAATAGAGGATTTCTACGTAAAATTTAATGCTCTCTTCTACACTGAATAAGTAGTAAGGCACCATGGAGTACCAACAATGAATGTTTCTAACCAGGACCCATAATTTAATTATATGTTTTGGAGGTTCCATTAAAAGGATATGAATATAGAAGTAAATATGACCATAACCTATCATTCTCAAACTAATGTGTAGTCTTGGAGGACTATTCAAACATTGGAAAAAATTATGGGATCACTCACCCTATTATCCATGGAGTTGGGATCATTGTATTCCAATAGTTCAATTATCCAAAATCAATAGTTTCTATTTGGGAATTCAAATGGAATATTTTTAAGCCCTATAGAAAAATAGGCATATAAGATCAATGTTTTAAGATGATGTTGGAGAATGAAATCTGTTGGGACAATAATTTGTGAAATAGAGAAATAAAATAATATAAGTGATTAAAAAATACATCACGGCAATATAGACTCTACAGAAATGTTATAATGACTAAATAATAAAGGAATTATATTTTCATGTTTAGGATCACGCATTAATAAGGATAGCACTGTGGAAAGGATTTTTGAGTTTTTAAAAGAAGGGTAAATTGAATCTAAGTTTCATTAGAATATTTGAGATTCTTGAGAATTTGGGGGAAATTTATTACCTATTAAAAATAACTAAAATTATTTCTAATTTGTATGATGTATTAAATATATAACTATTGAGAAATTATATCTCTCACCCAACACATATAATTAATATTAACGGTGTGGAAGTGGAACCAAACATTTCTTATGAAGATTAACCAATCTGGATTCCTAAAAAATGGAGCTAGTGTTGAGGAATAAGATTACATGATATGATAAATTCATTTAGAAATATCCAAAGTTTTAAAAAGATAGTTTGGTGATTGAATAATAAATAAAAGAAGAAAAAACCTTCTTCTTTTAGTTAGAGGAGTCAAATTTATGGGATAAGACTTCTTAATGAGGGAGAGGGTATATAACTGCATAAAAAAATTCTCTATGATTTATAAGAGAATAATTATTCTTTAATGACTATTTTATTAAATTTCAAAATGGATGTACATAGAAATACCATTACAAAAAATATTACATTTCATATAATGATATCAATTACTAAATCTAAGAATAATACATTGTTATTAAAATGTAAAATAATAATTTTAAATTATGGTGTAATCTGTAGGATCTGAATTTGCCATAAAAATTACATATTCCATGATAAATATTAATATAAAAATCAACACTATGAATATAATATATATTATCGAGTTAATAGTTAAATAAACCTTTGGGAATGAAGTAGTACGTTTTTATGTTCCATTATATATATATATAAATGCATTTAGAAATATGACTATTTGGATATGGTCATTGCCTAAAATAGCCAATATTCAATATAGTCGTTATTCAATATAATAATTAATCAATATGAAATGTGGGATCTATGGGAATTGGTAATAATATTACCTATTTATAAAGGGTAATTCTAACTAGTAATTTAAGTAGAAAGGAGAAAAAATGTCCACAACCAATAGAGTCATGCCATTTAAAACAAAATTTTATAACTAGGGAGGGAGGTAGTGTGACCGGGGGTTTCCCTTGAGGAATCCTGTGTAGAGCTTCAATAAGTGAGGCTCTAACAAAACTTCCTATAATATAATTTCAAAATAGTCGATATCACCACTACTCAAATACTAGCTTAGCTACCCCATGAAACTACCAACATCACACACTTTACCATTATGACATATGATGGTGTAATAATGTGTAATATTTCTAGATTATAGATCTAAAAAAGTGTATTATTAATATTATAAATTTAATATTTATATCATCAATAACATTTTTCATATTTTTTATTTATTAATATATACCTAAATATAAGATGAATATGATAAATAGATTTTTAGATACAAATAAAACATTGTTTTGTTTTTAGATAATATATACAATTTAACTATAAACTCAATTATTATAAATAATATTTATTTCATTGAAATATTAATTTTAAACACTACTTTTTTTAAAATAGATGATAACATTGTTTTATAATGTTTTGGGAAATTCTTATACGTGTCCAAAAGTTGACTATGTTGTAAAAATATATCATTTTTAAATAAATAATTTATTTTCAATAAAAATATTAAATTATCATTTTCAATAAATATTTTTCATAAAATAAAAATTAAATTAAAAAGTATCACATCATTATTATGTGTGACTGAAATTATAATAATTTTAAAAAATGATTCATTATTTCAGTGAATAGTAAAATGCAGTTTTCACTTTTTTTTTGACATCATATGTATATAATAATGATGTAATCATTAAATTAATATAATAAATGAAAAAAATTATTTTTATTTATATTATGGTTTTAAATTTATTTAAATGAATTTTAAAACCTATTAATGACATCCCAAAGTCTAAAATGAAAAAATATGAATTCTAAAAAAAAGTACATGTTACTTGAACTTGTATAATGTAATATTAAAAAATGGATATAGGATAAAAATAGATTAATAAATTATAAAAATTACTTTAATGAAAAAAACTATGATAAAAAACCATTGTTACACCATTGGTTTTTCATTTTCCATAATAAAGAAATACAAGACCTATATTTAAATATTTTTAAACAATTCTTCATCTTTTAAACTAAATAACCCACAATACAACTATTACTATCCACTATAAAACCATTATAAAAAATTTCTCATAACCATACCTAATTATGTGTCCATATATGTTTTCCTTATAATCTCAAGGTTCTTCCGTCAATTGTTTTGGAAGAAACTGTTCATGGTTTGTGAATTATCTACTTCTTCTTTTCTTTTCAACTAGATATTTTGTATTATGTTTTATAATTGTTGAATTACATTAATTTCATACCCCTTTTATTGTACTATAAAAAATATTTTCTTTATAAATGGGATACATTTCTTCCCTCCCCCCATTATACCCTTTCTTCAATCCAGATTGGTTACCATTATGATACTGAATTCATTTATGTAATTCCCCTCGTTTTCATGAAATATTATTACATTGTGAGTAACAAGAACCATTTCTTATCCATGGTAATTCATCTAGATATATAATCATTTTTTTATTTAGGTATTTATAGATCTGAAACCCTTTTTCATTCTCAATTTTAAACATTCTTAAAAGTTTAGGTGTTGAAAAACCTACATACACAAAGATTTTCAATGAAACCCACTCTTTATTCTCCTCTGGTTATTAATGAAATGTTTTTTTTGTGATCAATGTGGATCACATGAATTAAGAAATATGAAGGGTGTTCCCTCATATCACTTTAATGAAAGTTTTATAGAATTAATCTATTGAGATGATATGTTTTATGATAACTTGGTGATATACATTGTATATTTTTCTATGACACATTATTGATAATATTGGGTGATTTTCTTGTGATTTTATATTATTTGAGGCACATATCCCTATTATGTTTCTTGGAAATTTGTTTATTCAATCATGTTAGGTTTATTATTTTATATATAATGATTTTTCATGTTTTATTTTTTTTATCCCTTAATTTCCCTTATGCTCACACATTACTATTGGTATATATCGCTTGGAAGATACTTGAATTGAGATTACTTGAGAAGGATTAACAAATGAGTCTTTAGTAGAATTACATATTCTTTTTGTTTTTTGTTTCCTTATGTTATTCATTTACTATATACATAGTTTCCAAGACCCAAGGCATCATAAATCATTATTATTTATGAATGTACTATTTGATAAGTAATTATGTTAAAAACCATGAATTAAAAAGGTGGGATTCAATAATTATACTCATGTTATGTTTAAGTCATCATTTCTATCTTCTTTGTCATCCCTTACTGATCATATGATCTCACACTTTATTATGTTTCTTTTCTTAGGGATATGAATAAATTTTTTGTGTATAATATGTATATATAGGGTGATATTTATAAGGAACTTAGTCTAAGATGATTTATATGTTGTATGATTATGTTATCAATGTATCTGGGTTTCCAAAGACACTATACCTATATGATAATGTAATGGATTGTAGTTTTATAAATTTAATATTAATCTAATAATATTTTTTATTTATATATGAATATTACCAGTCTCCATATTTGTTATCAAATCAGTGGTTAGTTAGAATTGTAAACTAATATGATAAAGCTCCAGTGAGAACCCTTAGGATTATCCTTATTATAAGTGAAAAATTTTTGTTATGGTGAATAAAAGTGTGTGTTTTTCTTTGAAAACATAAATTATTGGATACTATAAGTGGACAAGGTTTTTTCCTAGATATATCTAGGTGCAATGACCTTTGACAGAGTTGTTTGATTATATATTACCTATATTTTTAGCGCATGGTGATTCTTTCCTTACTATGCACAATATTTGGAACACATTAGGGATATTATTGGGTTATATAACATTTACATTATGAAAATACATAGATTATTCTAATAGTTGATGAATAGGAATTACCTAGGTCAATCTTATGAAATCATTTATTGAAAATAATGGGTGATTATTTTGGTGTACTATAATATAATTTTCATGATTATGTGGTTTCTCACTATGATTTTTTTCTAACACCATCAGTTTTGGTTTTAGTAATTGACTATAACTTAATGAAATCATGTTTTTGATGAATGTGATAGAGAATGAAATGATTATACTTCTGAGAAACCAAATATTATGGGAGATAGAATAAAAAATAAATTTTCTATTATTAAAACAAATTGCATTCTATGAATCACGATGCACTTAAAATTGAAGAATATAAGGAATAAAATATATATGTGTGGTTCATGAGGCAACATAAACCAACATTTAGTGGGTCCACTATTCCACTATGTTACTCCATATTACCTTCTTTCATGTACCTCTTGAAACTTTTTTTGAATTCTTTTTTGTTTGAGGTGTATTTTGGGCCATTTGGTGATGGATAACTATTTCCATTAGAAAATTATCAAAATGTTTTATGATATAAGATTTTTTTATTTAATGTATTCTTGGTATAAATGTCATATTTGGAGCTTCTTATAGTGTGTGGGTTGTAGCGTGGAGGGTACCAAATGCATCGTGGACAATCAAGATGTAGTAAAGGGGACCTTGAGGTCAGATAGGTATGCATAATGGGTTGTGTACTATGTCATGGAGCCCTGAAGGTTATTTTTCAATGATTCTACAAATTTTTGAATATCTATGACATTGAGGTCAGACTATGTTATAGGGCCCAATTTGATGAATTTCGCTGCTACACCATGTTGGAACCACTTTAACATGATTCTTAGTCAATAACATGTCCGCAGACTTGGTAAAGTGGATCAAAGTGAGATTTTCATCATGGTTTTAGGATGCCAGTTGGTCATGGAAGGTTTTTGTGTGGTATGTGGTATTTTTAACTTCATTTGGTTCATTTCATCCATCATACATAGTGGACATGTGGGTTACATATTGGTTTGATTTTTTACAGAATTTTATTCCATGTGCCCCATTTTTTATATCATTTTCTCCCTCTTGACTCTTATTCTAATTTTGGCACTATAAGTATCCCTAGATGAACATCACCTATAATGAACACTATTATTCACTGATCTATGTTTTGTTGGAATCATTTTATTCCTCTTCATTAACTGATATATCATCATTTTGGATTTTTTCCTTTTTTATTCTCTTCTCTCCATTGAATGGGATTAACCCTCAAGTTGATGATATATTAGAGTTTTGTTTGATGGATGTTGTTTCATGGATTTACTTTTTTCCCTCCATCATGATCATTGTTAATTGGAGGCTTCCCATTGTGGGTGTTGACATTATCATTTATTAAAGGTAGGTGGATCCATATGATTTTTTCTATAATTAATGAATTAAATTTCTTAACTAATTTGAATTGAGTGTTAGATTGATTTAGAAACCCATTTTGAGGCAGATGAATATTTATTTAAAATAAATCAAGGGAATTTTCAAGAAAACCCAATTTTAATGTGATTGAAATCATTTGGTGTATTTGAGAAAATTATATCTTGATTAGGATATTGATCTGATTAAAAAAAATTGTTCAGACATTAAAGTAAATGGTTTAAATAGATTGATTATTTGATTAGACATAAACTTTTCAAAACATAAGATTTTATTTTTAAATGAAAAAGGATTCTTTAAAAATGAAAATTGACTAATATATTTTGAATCAATTTGAAATGATTTATTTCCCATTGATTTATTGAATTATTTATTGAAGCACATGTGAGACTGGGTAGTTAGTAGGTAAACTGCATATGATCAATTAGATCTAACCCCTAAGTGAGAGATTAATGATCAAAACCCTTAAATAAAATTACTAAAACTTTATTTTACCTTATGGGTTGTTGATTCCCTACAACCTAATTCTTGAGATGTGTGAACACATTGAGTTGATATAATTGATGTGTGGTTTAAGGATCCACTTGAAAAAATGTACATTACTCATGAATTATTACGTGGTTAAATAATTTTATTGATTGAATGATTACATTTCCTTGATTAGTTAATTTTTATATACATTCCATTTTCTTTAATAAAAGTGTATATAAAATTTTCATTTAAGACTGTTTTGATTTATTTTTTATTTTTTAGAATTTAACACATGTTTTTTGAAAATATTTTAATACCATTTTAGGAATTGTTTTTTTTAATTTGAAATAATTAATGGTTAATTGATATAAAATTGACTATGGATCACTTTGTGAGAACCTAATGGGATTTATAGATCAAACCCTATAATTTCTCACCAGTTTTTTTAGATTTTCTTTTACCAAGTCCAATAAAAGTGGTAGGGCCACCTAGAGGTTGTGGATGTTCTTGGTCCTTGGGAACTAGTGTGATGGAGTTAACCATAAGAGATATGATTCACATCTCAAAAATTATATTTCATAGATTTAAAAATGGAATATTGTTTTTTATTAATTTATGTTTTGGGTGTTTTTTACCTATTTTTTTAGTACTTTTTCTATTTAGAGTGTCAAAAATACTGAATTTTGTGGTTTATTTTCATTTTTATGTGAATAATTATCCCCATGTGTTTCCTATTTTATTTTAGGTTTTAGTTTCCAACTCACGGGGATTGGAAATTCCCTTCATGGTATGATAGAATAGTCTTGGGTATCTGAGTACTGGGGGTTCAATGATTGCTCATAACATTGTCGTATCAGTGTTTTAGGTTGTTCGTCTTTCATTGATGTCATTATTCGGTTTGGGTTGTCCTGTTATACATGAAGTAAGATTTTGGGGACTTAGTAGGTAGTTAAGAGTGATATACTAACCAACAATCATCATAAAAAGACATATGTCCCAATGAGTGTTTGGTAAATGTGAATTTGAGGAATTTTTTAATCTGTTCTCTAGAATTTTTTCAATTTTTGGTCAGAGTATGTTGAAACTCCAACAATGATTTTTTATTTAGGGATGTGATATTATATATCTCCCATTTTATTTGTATATTTTTATTCATTTTTTATGTTAAATTTTTTTCTATTGATGTTGTGTAGAATCATACCTTTGAGATGGTATTTAAATTGCATATAAGAGAAAGTTTTTGGTGAACCACGGTGATTGAATCCTCTAGTGGACAAGAATCATGTTGAGATAATACATGACCTTGGATAGGTATATAAACCCTTTTCCCTTCAGGTTCTAGTAGTTGAACCTTGATGTTATGCATCTATAGATCATTATCAACTGTTTATTTTTCCAAAATCACCAGTGTTCTAAGGCTTCAATAATCCTTATGGGGATGAGGATTGGTTTAAAATGGTTGAGTTCTATTTTGGGTTCTTGGAAACTTCTAATTTGATTATGGTGATGTGTGATACCATCAATTTTTAGGGACCTAGTTGGAGATAGTGGTATTTGATGCTTATCGAAAAGAACCATGCGTTCTATATTAGAAATGCATTAGAGTTATTTTCAGTAAATAGATATATCCAAAATCTATGGACTTCGAAAAATCCATGAAGATTCTTAACCTCTAATATGGTGACAAGACCATGTATAGAGACCCTTGCTTCTCAGTCATGGTTTTTAAATATTTGTAGATGAATATTCATTATATTATATAAACATAGCCCTAAGTTAAATAATAGTTTGGTTCCTTTGGAAATATGGAAACATAATCTACTACCATTATGAATTTTCTTCAACAACTGCCATAAATATCTTATCCCTTAGTACTCTTCACAAGAATACCCTACATAAAGCATTTATTCACAACCTGGGGAAAGTAAAAATGAAAAATGTGAGCTCAAATGCATAGTAAGGGTAGAAAAATAATATACATAAGCATAAAATTATCCTAAGGGTTTCATAACATGATAATAATATTGAAAAATCATACGACGCATATCAAATATCATAAAAATGAATCATAGAAAATTTATTGGAACTTTATAAGACAAAAATCATAATTAAATCAAATAACAAGTGTCATGGTACCGTAACATTAACTTAATACTTTGTCATGTGGCATAAACATAATCAAATAACATTTTAAAAATGGGGGAAGAGAAATTAGATCACCAATTATTTTAATGACATGAAATCATCCCCTTATATAAAATTAAGGACATACAACTAGTTCCACCAATAACAATATGATTATGTTATCTGTCCATAAATAATATTATAATCATGTAATTCGGATCATGAATATAATTTTGATCATTTAATAGGTTTAATTCTTAAGTTGCTACACCTTTTTTATGGGACAGATCACCATCTTATATGGAATCCAATCTTACTATACTAGTTTCACTAAACATTATTTTAATTTATATCTCCTAAGATATATAAGTATTTACCTAATTAATTGTAGGGATATATAGGTATCTCATGTAATATAATGAAATCATAATTTTGTGTTCAACAAGATCATAGACCTTCATAATATTATAACCCCTATAATGAAACGGGTATTATAAATATTTCAACACATAATTAACTATGGAAAAAGAGGCATGTTTCAAAATCATTCCATGATAGTATTACCCATGAAAATATAGGGATTTCATAATAATTTTATCATGGTATAACCCAAAGAGGATAAAACCACTTCATAAATAACTTTTCATAATAAAAATAAATCATTCATAGAAATAATAAGAATGGTATCCTAGGATCATATCCCAAATAAAAAATATTTTAAAGGATTTAATCTTAGATATTAAGGGCATGTATCTATGTCAATAAATTCTTTTCATGTTTTTAAGATTAAGTTTCTTAGAGGTGGAATGGAATAATTTTGGAGGAATTCTATTAAGTAAAAGCATGGAACGGGGGATTACAAATAGTGTAACTATATTAATTGATGTGAAATCCAGTTTCATAGGTTTTTCATGTTTTAAAAGATTTATTCACAGTGTGAAATGTTTTGGGTATCAAAAAATAAATAAAATGATGAGGTTTTTTTTTCAGAATAGGACCTTGAGGCATTAGATGACATGAAAGGGGATTACACATTGTGTAATTCCCCAACATTGTATGTTTTGTGTGTTTTTAAGAAGCTCACTTGTTTTTATAACCAATAGCTACAACATATCTCACTCTCCACCCTAGGTGACATAATCACCATCTCTTTAGTGTTTTGGGGATTCCTTCATCAAGGAACAATCACCACCTATCTACTTTGATATGTAGTGATATGTCATCGATATAAGGTATGATCTGCCACTATACTTGAGTTTTAATAAATATTTTTCCTCTAATTCCTATTTTCCATGTAATGGAACGTGATCTCCATGTTTTTAATGATGTTTTTAAAGAGTTTGGTTGGCGTAGTGGTGTTGCGGCATCCTTAGGTGGATATAGATGTTGCGGGAGAGGTGATCGTGATCCATTTCGTTGATTCATTATTTTTTGAAGAAAATCAACGACGTTTTGATGTAGAGGATTTTCTTACTCTATATTTATTTATGTTAAATTTTATATTTATCATGATTTATCACTTAAATCACTTTTGAATTGACCTGATAATTACATAAACCAGATTAATGAAATTGGTATCGATCGCATGGAGATGTTGCTGCTTTGTATTTTGAAAGTGCTTTGTCTCATGATTTCTAGATAGTGT